>OX421968.1:28548876-29148876 GCA_949128115.1 Anaspis maculata | reverse complement strand
GCATTTGCCGCCCAGCTACAAACGCCTCTTGCTGCAAATGCATGTCAAGTGTGCGGCCTCAGATTGAAGAACATGCGAGCGTTAAATACTGCCAGACACATTTGTGGAAACGCATTTGTGGCGCAACATTTGCACCCTAGGTGTGCGGCCGGCCTAACAGCGTTGTGCCGTTTGAGTATACCTACAATACCTATATAGAACAGGAGTTACGTAGTGACAAAAAAAAATCAAAGATATATCTCGTCTTTTAAGCTAGGAATATACAAATAGTTATGTACCGTTCGTCTGAGACTATACAGTGCATTACAAGGTGTTACCAAAGAAAAAAACCGAGCTCTAAAGAAACAAAAAATTGGTGTCTTGCTGGAAATTATTCATATAAAAACGTTTCTTTACCATGGCAAGCTTTTGGTTCCCTCTTCTCCTCTTCAACATATCAAAAGTCCTCGTCTCTGGGACCGCAACAAATCAGTATACAGGGTGAAAGTTTATCATTTTCCTTCACTTCTTCTTTCTTTCTTGAAGAATGGATGTTCGGGGAAAATGGTTTACAGCCAATTTGATAGACTTTGGTTTTTCAATAAACATATGAAAAATATGTCCCAGCAACAGCTATGTATGTTACAGGGTGAAAACCATTTTTCATCGTAATTTTTTTTCTTGTTGGAATTGATTCAGATCTCAGTCGGTTTCAGTTTTTTTGTAGCAGTGCCAGAGATAAGGACTTCCAAGAAAAAACCATTTTTGTTTGAATTAACTCCAGCTAAAATTCTGTTTCCAATACAAATACACTATAAGTTCAAGGGAGTTTATCAAGGATAGTTTCAAAGTCACAGCTCACATATCGTCCCGTGCCAGGCAAAGCAACGTAAGCGACATTTTAGCAACTTTACAAGAGAGACAAAAGACTGTGTTGATTGCAATTGCTCACGAATAAAGAGTAATTATTTGGATATGTCTCATGCTTTCATGTTACCCAAGGTATAATTACTTGATTCCACAAATATTCACATAATATTTCTTCTACTAACATAAAAAGAGCTTACAATACGCTTGTCATCTGTTTTCAAAATCTCAGTGGAGCTTACGTTTTTCTGGCTGTCGGTTAAGATATTGTTCCCCCCATAACCTAATTGTATTTATTTTTCAAGGATCGTAAGTGCCGATGAACAAACGTTCAATTGCTATCTATTCCAGAACTCTAACCGGTCCCAATACAATACTTCTTCAATAATACTCAAGTAAAACTCACCTAAACCGAAGTTTAACATTATATCACAGAATAGTAATAAGTGTCTGGCATAGAAGCATCACTTGAAAAGGATATCAAAAATATGAGCGAGATAGAAGTGCACTACTGGTTTAAAGGTCCATCGTGTGTACTCGGCACACTCGTGAGGCTTCGTCGCTGTGTACGACGCGACGCGTCATTGGCGGATTGCTGCCCGCCGAAGCTATGACGGTTGCTAAATGTCATTTAATGCGTCGCTCTTCCTGTTGTTTGTTGACAAAAAGCTAACCTCAACTGTACCTGTGTTCGTGTTTCACCTGTTGGACTCCTCACTACGGTTTTGTGGTGGTGAATTGGTGATAAGCTCATGTGGCCTTGGCTGAGGAGAATCCTCCACCTTCCGCAAAGAAGAGAAAATGGGGCACCGCTTGCGCGTATGTGGGTTGTGGATACAAATCTTATTCTGACAGTAAAGGTGCCCGACGGCCGGCGTTTCTTCCGATTTCCATAACACATTGCACTATTGCACTATTGTTGCTATGCGGTGTGGAGAGTAAGAAAGCAGAGAAACACAGACACAGGTCTGTCAGGTACAGTTGAGGTTATATCCTTGTCAACAAACAACACAAACATACAACTGTCATAGCTTGGGCGGGCGCCAACCCGCCAATGGCATCGCACACATCGACGGAACATCACGAGTGTGCCGAGCATAGACGATGGGCCTTTTAAATCAGTAGTGCTCAAGGTCCCTGGCGGTAAACCGAAAACATCAGAGGAGCTGACCGAAGTGCGGCTTCTGTGCGAAGCACTCATTTCTATTCTGTGATTATACTGAGAAAGAAACGGTTCTTACGGTATGTTTTCGTCGCTTGCGATATTTCATCAAAAACTACAGCGTTTACGATGCAATTCTTCAATTAGCAGCTTTTTTCAATAATTGGGTATACATATTGCTACGAGCGGCGATCCCGTACATATTGGTGAACACTAGATCTTTCCGGATTCTTCCATACACGGCCGCAGTGTACAAATGCGTGGAGCTCTGGACATTTCTAGAGTGTGCGAGGAGGCATTGAAATACATGGAGACTCCAACGTTCGATCAAGGCACATCTGTCCACTTTGGCGAAGGTGCAGATTCCAGAGCACATGGAAAGCACTCGGAAGGTGTGTGTGATTATTCAGGAATGGTCTGGAAACCGCATATACCGGGCCGCTATGGAATTTGCTGGAAGTAGACAGAAAGTTCGGGAACGCTGTTCGGAGGCCTTATATAAGGCATCAGCCGGCAGCTCGCGGCAGTATTGAATTGGAATGCGAAGTGGTAACGCAAGCGAAACAAGCGAAGTACCTGCGATATAATTCCAAGTAGATAAGTGTTGGCGTAATTTATTGTAGTAGTACGCAGAAATAAACAGTGTGTGTAAATCGATCGTCTCAATTATATTCGAACCCGTACGCGAAATACCGTAACAATATTTTAGTACTTGCGATGGTTTACTTATTCGACGCGTCTCAGTGAGACCTTTCCAACAAGACCAAAAACTCATTTTTGCCAAAATGGCGCTTACGTTGCTTTGCCTGGCAAGAGACGATATTAGAGTTAAATTTCAAAGCCGACTTGCAACCGATATAAAGTTGCACGCTGTCAAAATGTCAAAACCTCAAGAGGAACGTTTCCACTATACATTTGTGATAGTAGAAAGCCAGCAGAACGCGTTGACGTTAAAAATCAATCGCTGTGAGCCTATTCCTTGACAGAAATTTACCACTGAGGTCTCTTTCGAGAGCTACAAGGATGGTTCAAAAATCCCCCAAAAAAATAGGAAGTTTTTCAATTTGAAAAATTGTTCTCGGATTTTGAAAATGCCAATGAACTCAAACCAAAGTACATCTTTTGTAGTTTTCGAAAGACACTGAATGGTAAGTTTCTGTCTAGGCATAAGCCCACAGCGATATTTTACCAATTTAACTCCATCCTTAATTTTGTAAACTCACCATTAATTTCGAACGGAGAGAAAAATCAACCATTCTATTTTGAGGACCTGATAGGTAGCGATATAGACTCTGGCGCCCGGTACTTTTGAGAAAATTAACGCTTGTGTTGATATGAAAAAAGGCAAATGTTTACTCCAACAAGGAATCGGATTTTGGGAATTTTTCGGAACAACCAGTTCCCATCGATTTTGAAGGTCGAGAAAAACCAGCATTGCAAAGTTAACGACTTAAAAGACGGAAAGTGGTCGTGCACATTTTTTGAAAATACTTAAATATTGAATATACAATATTGTGTACTTATGCTTATGTATTACAATAAATTATTAAATATTTAATTCGTATACTTGATAATTCACTATTTCATTTGTCTTGTTTCATTTTTGTTGCTTTTTATTGCATGATTTATTGATTTCATGCAACATATAGCCAGTTCCAGCAGCGAATTTAATCATTGTTAACTAATTGAGACATTTTCTCTGGTGAATATTGGCTTAGTGACCACAGAAAGCACAAGTTTCACGAAGGATTATGGAAAAATGTTTGAACCACAATCGCTTGTATGCATTTTCCGTGGTCATTCAACCAGCACTGACCTAGAATCCATCAGAGAAAATGTCTCAATTAGCTAACAATAATTAAACTCGCTGGTGGAACTGGATGATATATTTGTAAAATCATTCCATTTATTTTCAAACTAGCTTGAGCTACTAGCTAGTCCTCGTTCGCTCGCGCTTCTCGTAGGGTGATATTTTCATGAGTGACTGTGTCTCGGCCCCGTTCATTGAAAACTGCATTCGTGTGCACTGAGGGTATGCAACCCAAAATATCCCTGTGTTGTCCAAGTCCTCACCCCTCACCCCCTGTTCGGTGTGCCTGGCACTTGGCTGTCAGGCGCAAGCGTAAACGAGCTCCAGCACTTTCTTCGGCCGTCTTCGGCATTCTTCGGCTTTCTTTCCGCTCGTGCCTTTGCCGCTTCGTTCGAAGCGGTGTTGATCTCCGTACGTCGAGCGGGAAGCCACGCCGTCTTTTTTTTGGTCATCGTTCTCGCGGCCATCTTGTCGTGCCATCGGCGTACATTCGTACTCGACCAGAAGCCCATCCAAGGCCCATCGCGTCCGATAGTGACTCCTGGAGGAGCTCTGCAGCATCTCCAAGTCCAGAAAGCGGCAGTTTTCACCGCTTTCACCGGGGAGCGGCTTGGATCAGCCAGCCGCACACAAAGCTCCAGTTTCGGACGGGATCGAGTCGTTAGTCCGCCATTTTGGTGACGAACACGGGCACTCGTGCATTTCACCAGGAAATCCACCACCAGAACGGCCATCCACCACGACACCGCCTTCGGACTCCGCCAGGACGACGCCGCCACCGAATAAGATCCCGTAAGTTCCATATTTTCCATTGTTTTTACCATTTACCGTTTATTCCCGTTTGCCGGGGTGTATACCTTCAGTGCAGTTCGTCTCGTTTTCAGGACGCCACTCGGCGCCAGCGAATCTGCCCCCGATCAGAACCACTCGGATTTTTCATTTCATTTAATTCACATTGTTTTTTTTTTTATTGTTTTGTAATTCTGTCTGTTTGTGTTTTTTTTCTTTGTTTTGCATTAAAGTTTTTGATTGTTGTTGTGAATTTTATTTCTGACTGTCGCTTGCTGCTTTCCTAATCCAAGAGTTATTGTTTTAATGCAGCCTTCATCGGAAGGCTGCCGTCTTTATGTGTACCGCGCTAACATATAAATTGGTCCTTCGTAGCCGGATACAGGCTAAGCATGGTACAGTCAGGAATTTAATTCACCTCACTATTGAAACTTTAAAGTCACGGGTCAAACCCACGTGACACTTGTGCGTTGGTCCAGCGTGTTGATCAATTCGTTTTTCGCCCGTCTCATTCGCACTTTTTCACCTGGGTTGGGTTCGCCATTCAGGTACGCCAACCTAAGGGTCAGTTGCTTTGTTTTCATTTTTCTTTGTGTCGTACACAATGGACGCAACTTTATCGTCCATCGCGATAGCTATTGCGCGCCTTGAGCCCCTTCTGGAACAAGGCGTCACAGCTACCACCGAGCCAAGCCTCCAACCGGCATTTTTAGCCACGTTTGACATTGCGGCGGAAATTTACAACGGTTTCAAGAGCACGGTCAACACTGCCCCTCTCCCCAGTGCCTCCGAGGAGCAGAAGGCTACATTTCTTGAACGTACACTCCGGGCAGACAGCTTGTATGGCAAACTTGCTGCGGTAAAAGCCTCGTTTGCGAATTCAGAGCCGACTTCCTCGCTCTCTCGCCAAGCCTCGCAAACTTGGTTCGAGACAGGCCGGAGCAATGTCCGATTGCCAAAAATCGCGTTGCCGTTGTTCGACGGAAAGTTAAAATCATGGCCACCATACTATGATCTATTCACGGCGTTAATACACAGAAACCAGTCTCTCTCAGATATTGAACGGTTTCAGTATCTGATCTCGTCTTTATCTGGTGAACCTCTCTCAATGGTTAAACACCTGCCATTGACGGGAGATAATTACATAATTGCGTTCGACTCGTTGGTTGAGAGATACCAGAACGACCGCGTGCTAGTCACTTTTTACTGGCAGTCGATGATGAACGCCTCCTCCGTCACATCTGACTCCGCGCAAGCGCTTCGCCATCTTGTGAACACGTTCAACGAAAATTTAGTGGCGCTCGAGCAGTATCCGCATATCGACCTGTGGGATTTCACCCTGTCGAGCATGCTGCTCCAGAAACTCGATGAGTCGACGCGAAAACGTTTCGAGGTGCAGTCAGCTGGCACCCCCTTCCCCAAATACGAAGACGTCAAGTCTTTCGTGCTCGACCAATGCAAGGCTTTCGAGGCAACTGCCTTAAATTCTAAAACGCAATCGAACTCCCGCTCCACACGGGCAAACACCGTTACCGTGAAGCCCGAGGTCAGCCGCAAGTCGTGGGCCTCACATACGTTGGTGTCTCAGACTTCATCTGCCCCAGCGACGTCGCATGAGTCAGCATGTTCTCATTGTGGGGCGAGAAGTCATAGAGTCACCGCGTGCAAGACTTTTCTGTCAATGTCCCCAAATGACAGATATTTGGCGGTCAAACAGAAAAGGCTCTGTCTCAACTGCTTGAGCACCAATCACGGCGCTCCAAAATGTCCATCGTCGTATTCGTGTCGGCAGTGCCACGCAAGGCATCACACCTTGCTGCACTTCCCCAAGCCACATAGAACTGCAGGTCATGAGTCACCCAGTTCTTTATCGAATCCAGTTGAATTACCGCAAATCGTTTCCCCTGGTCTTCCAGAAAATGTCGCGAATTCGGTGACGAATCTCGCCTCAAGCCTCAAGGCAGCTCATGTTTTGTTGGCCACGGCAATCGTTCACGTTCGTGACCGGTGGGGAGGCTACCAAAGCCTCCGTGCGCTCATAGACCCTGCCAGTCAGGCATCGTTTATTTTGGACTCCTGCGTGCGCAAATTGGGTCTATCCCCATCAAATCACAATGTGCCCGTTTTTGGCTTGGGTCTCACCCCCGCCAATTCGACGTGTGGCACAGTCACTTGCCAGGTCAAGGCTGATGATGAGTCTCTCCCAATCCCTGAATTGGAGTTAATTGTCCTGCGCAGGATTTGTGGTAACCTGCCAGACACCGCTTTGAACCCGGATCAATTCCACTTGAACTTATCGAATCTGGCGGATCCCACATGGTTCAAGCCAGGCCCCATTCAAGTGTTGTTGGGCGCCGACGTTTATCCGTCAGTCGTGAAAGAGGGAATCGTCTCGTCAGGTCCGTCACAGCCTGTTGCCATAAACACCATTTTTGGCTGGGCTCTTCTCGGTCCCTTTCAAACCCCGTCAAAACCTCTGCATTCCTTTTTGGTTTGCACTCCAACTGGAATCGACGAGTCTCTGCACAAATTTTGGGAAGTAGAGGAAATCTCGTCACCATCGTCCAAAACACGTTTGTCCCCAGATGATGAACGTGCAGAAATTTGTTTCCGGGACTCTGTCTACCGTTGTCCGTCAGGTCGTTTTGGGGTTTCGCTTCCCTTCAAAAGGGAGTCCCCCACCTTTGAACATTGCAGGTCTATGGCTGACCGCCGTTGGTTAGCTATCGAACGTCGCCTGGTCCGTCAGGACACACTCCGTGATCTGTACATAGCATTCATGCGCGACTACCTCGACCTAGGTCACATGACCTTGCTGGACGCAGAACCTCCAGATTCTGAGGCGTATTACATCCCTCATCATCCGATCGTCAAGATCGAAGACGACAAGCCGAAAATTCGCGTCGTTTTTGATGCTTCGGCGCAAGCGCCGAATCATTTATCTCTCAACGAGACGCTTCTCGTCGGTCCTAAGTTACAACAGGACATAGCAGCTTTGCTACTGCAGTTTCGGTGTGAGCCGATCGTTTTTACTTGTGACATCCGTCAGATGTATCGGCAGATACTTATCTCGCCCGAACATCGCAAGTATCAACTCATTCGCTTTCGTTTCTCCCCTGATCGACCCATTGAAACGTACCAATTGAACACCATTACATATGGTGTTTCTTCGGCACCGTTTCTAGCGGTTCGCACGTTGCTTCACTTGGCAGAACAAAGCGCCTCGAAGTTTCCATTGGCTTCGCAGGCAATTCGCCGTAATTTGTATGTAGACGATCTACTTTGCGGTGCGAACTCCGTGGAATCAGCACGGGAATTGCAAACGCAGCTAATCAACCTGCTCCAATCGGGTTGCTTTGAATTGCGCAAGTGGGCAAGCAATCACCCTGATGTGCTGCAAGACATACCACTTGATCACGTTCGAACTCAGCCGTCCACTTTCAGTGACGTTGCTGACAATACTGTAAAAATTCTTGGCCTCCAGTGGCAAGCGGCAACAGACACCTTTTCATTCACGGTTCATCCAAATGAACTACCGTGCACAAAACGGTCCATCTTGTCGGAGGTGGCTCGGATTTACGATCCGCTCGGCTTTCTGTGCCCTGTTGCATTTTTCGCCAAACATTTAATCCAACGGTTATGGAAACTTGGCCTTGATTGGGACGACACCCCTCCAGACATCGTATGTCAGCAGTGGTTGCGTTTTCAATCCGAGCTATCGCAACTTTCGCGGTTGCAAATTCCACGGCATACTTTTCCGTCGCCTGCAGACAGGTGCCAGTTGCACGCCTTTTGCGACGCATCTGAATCTGGGTACGCGAGCGTGTTGTACGTTCGTTACCTTCGAAATGGTGTTCCCACCATTCGTCTCCTAACCGCCAAATCAAAGGTGGCTCCAGTCAAATTGCTGACCGTACCCCGTCTCGAATTGTGTGCAGCGGTCCTACTTTCCAATCTCGTTGCCTTCACCGTTGCAGCGCTCGCAGGAACCGTACAGTTCGATGCCATATTTGCGTGGACCGATTCTACGGTTGTTCTCAGCTGGCTGCGTTCCTCTTCGCACCGCTGGAAAACATTTGTTGCTCACCGTGTTGAGCATATTCACCAGCGTGTCCCGCCTCAGTGTTGGAGACATGTCTCAACATCGGACAATCCCGCCGACCCAGCTTCGCGCGGATTGTTTCCCGAAGACATGCTTTCGTGCTCCCTCTGGTGGTCTGGCCCACCTTTTCTGTCATCAGCGGATGACACATGGCCGGATGACAAATTCTCCGTGTCCTCCCCAGACATTGCGTCTGAAGAGCGAAAGCTCGCTTTGGTCGTGCGTGTGCCGCAGCCGCCGCCGATTGACATCGACGACCTCTTTTTGCGCATATCCTCCTTACGGAAGATTCAGGGCGCTGTCGCCTATTTCTATCGGTTCTGCAAATGCAAGTCCGATGAGAAGTTCACAGGACCTCTCTCGGATACAGAGCTCCATTTTGCCTTGTTGTACATTGTCAAACATGTACAGCAGAAGGTATTTGCCGTCGAAATCGCGTCGTTACGCAACGGCAAACCCTGTTCAAGACCCTTTCGAAAACTTTCACCCTTTCTCGATCGTGACGATGTTCTCCGCGTCGGCGGACGTTTGAAGCATTGTCATGAGTTGCCATTTGCAACCAGACACCCTGCTCTTCTTCCATCTCGTCACGTCTTGACAGGACTCGTCATTCGACAAGTTCATTCCCGACATTGCCACCCGGGACTCAACAATACCTGCTATCTCCTGCAGCAAAATTTTTGGATATTGTCCACGCGACGCGCGGTACGGCACTACCTTGCATCGTGTTACCGGTGCTTCCGGACTAAGCCGCAAACTTTTTCTCCCACCATGGGCGACCTCCCCTCGGCGCGAATTTCTCAGCTAAAACTTTTTAGCTGCGTCGGGCTCGACTATGGTGGCCCTTTTCCAATCCTCATGTCACGCGCTCGCGGTGTCAGAACTACGAAGGCGTACATCTGTCTTTTCGTGTGCTTCGCCACCAAGGCATTGCACGTCGAGGTTGCCTCCGATCTCTCAACAGATGCTTTCCTCGCCGCCTTGCGCAGATTCATTGCCCGGCGCGGTCGTTGCTCTACCATCTATAGCGACAATGGCACAAACTTTGTCGGAGCTCATAGGCAATTGACGACGTCAATGCAACTCGCCGCGGAATCCGAAGCCATCACTTGGCGCTTCATTCCTCCCTCCAGTCCCCACTTTGGCGGGCTGTGGGAAAGCGGCATAAAAGCTGTCAAAACTCATCTATCTCGCGTGATAGGTGATCAAATACTCACCTTTGAAGAGCTGACCACGTTGGTCACCCAAGTTGAAGCGTTGCTCAACTCACGGCCACTTTCGGAGCTGAGCTCGGATCCAAATGATCTGTGCCCATTGACGCCTGGTCATTTTTTGACGCTCGAGCCGTTAACGGCCCCACCTGACCCAGATTTGTCCCACCTCAAGATCAGCAGGTTGTCGCGATGGCAGTTGGTCCAATCCATGCAACAGCGTTTCTGGGCGCGTTGGCGCGACGAATATCTACACACGCTGTACCAACGCGGCAAGTGGCACAAGTCACGTCACCTTGAATCCGCAGATGTGGGGTCTTTAGTCCTCATCAAGGACGAAAACGCTCCCCCTCTGAAGTGGAGGTTAGGCAGAATTTCAAAACTCTTCCCCGGCAAAGATGGCATTTGTCGTGTCGCAGATGTCCGTACTCAACGCGACGTTCTGCGACGCCCAATGGTCAAACTTTGTCCCCTCCCTTCAGGACAGTGAGCATTCTGTGTTTTCACTTCCGTCATTGTTCTCACTATGCTCTTTCTTTTTGTATCATGTTTGATTTCATTAATTTTTGAACTTTGAAAATACCCCGAGTGGTATTTTGGTGGGGAGTATGTCTCGGCCCCGTTCATTGAAAACTGCATTCGTGTGCACTGAGGGTATGCAACCCAAAATATCCCTGTGTTGTCCAAGTCCTCACCCCTCACCCCCTGTTCGGTGTGCCTGGCACTTGGCTGTCAGGCGCAAGCGTAAACGAGCTCCAGCACTTTCTTCGGCCGTCTTCGGCATTCTTCGGCTTTCTTTCCGCTCGTGCCTTTGCCGCTTCGTTCGAAGCGGTGTTGATCTCCGTACGTCGAGCGGGAAGCCACGCCGTCTTTTTTTTGGTCATCGTTCTCGCGGCCATCTTGTCGTGCCATCGGCGTACATTCGTACTCGACCAGAAGCCCATCCAAGGCCCATCGCGTCCGATAGTGACTCCTGGAGGAGCTCTGCAGCATCTCCAAGTCCAGAAAGCGGCAGTTTTCACCGCTTTCACCGGGGAGCGGCTTGGATCAGCCAGCCGCACACAAAGCTCCAGTTTCGGACGGGATCGAGTCGTTAGTCCGCCATTTTGGTGACGAACACGGGCACTCGTGCATTTCACCAGGAAATCCACCACCAGAACGGCCATCCACCACGACACCGCCTTCGGACTCCGCCAGGACGACGCCGCCACCGAATAAGATCCCGTAAGTTCCATATTTTCCATTGTTTTTACCATTTACCGTTTATTCCCGTTTGCCGGGGTGTATACCTTCAGTGCAGTTCGTCTCGTTTTCAGGACGCCACTCGGCGCCAGCGAATCTGCCCCCGATCAGAACCACTCGGATTTTTCATTTCATTTAATTCACATTGTTTTTTTTTTTATTGTTTTGTAATTCTGTCTGTTTGTGTTTTTTTTCTTTGTTTTGCATTAAAGTTTTTGATTGTTGTTGTGAATTTTATTTCTGACTGTCGCTTGCTGCTTTCCTAATCCAAGAGTTATTGTTTTAATGCAGCCTTCATCGGAAGGCTGCCGTCTTTATGTGTACCGCGCTAACAGACTGCTCTGCATCTAACGGTGCTCATTCTACTTATTCGTTGGGAACGTCTACCGTACTTCGCGCTCTTCGACTTTTTCATGTTTTCGCTGTTCGATTTTTTCTTTCGCCATTTTGCTACAGAACTGGTAAGATCTCCTTTTCCACGTTGGGCATTGTGTAAAATGTATATCCTATCAATTTTTCATAAACAACTGGCAAGAAACAGGTGTTCAAAACCACGACGGATCTTGCTTTATATACCCCTGCTAATGGGTAGCCCCACTCAAACCAAAAGGAAGTTTCGAATGGACCACAACTTTCCAGAATCCACAACATTCGAGAGTGCTCTGCAATGTTCCTGGCCGAACGTTCCAGACTATTCCTGAATATTCCAGAATATACCGGAACGTTCTGGAATGTTGTGGAATTATCTCGAATACTCTCGAACATTCTGTACCCCACCTCTACCAATAGGCGGCCCCACACCAAAGAGGCTTCGAATAGTCCATAATGTTCCAGAAACTTTCAAGAGTGTCCTAGAATGTTCCACAATGATCTGGAATGTTTCGAGATGTTTTCGAACATTCCAGACAATTCCCAAACATTCCAGAACATACGGGAACATTCTGGAATGTTGTGGAATGATCTTGAATACTCTCGAATATTCTGTACTTATTCTGTTCTGCACCTCTACTAATAGGTGGCTCCACACCAAAAAGGCTTCGAATGGTCCACAATGTTGCAGGAACTTTCAAGGGTGTTCTGGAATGTTCCACAGTGATCTGGAATGATCCGGGATGTTTTCGGAAGTTCCAGACTGGTCCCGACAATTCTAGAACATTCTGGAATGTTATAGAATGATCTCGAATGTTCCACAATGATCTGGAATGTTCCAGGATGTTTCCGAACGTTCCAGACTATTCTCGATCATTCTAGAACATAATGGAACATTCTGGGATGTTTTCGAACGTTCCAGACTACTCCCGAACATACTGGAACATTCTGGAATGTTGTGAAATGATCACGAATGTAGGTATCACAATGGATTATTCTAACATTCTAGAACGTAACGGAACATTCTGGAATCTGAAATGTTGTGGAACGATCTCGAATGTAGGTATCACAATGGATTGGAATGTTTCGGAATGTTTCAGAACGTTCCAGACTATTCTCGAATATACCCGAACATTCTGGAATGTTGTGGAATAATCACGGGATGTTTCCGAACATCTCAAACTATTCCCGACCATTCCCGAACATACTGGAGCATTTTGGAATGTTGTAGAATGATCTCGAATGTTCCACAATGATTTGGAATGTTGCGGGATGTTTCCCACCGTTCCAGACTATTCCCAAACATTTTACAACACACCGTAACATTTTTGAATGTTATGGAATGATCTCGAATGTTCCACAATGATCTGGAATGTTCCGGGATGTTTCCGAACGTTTCAGGATATTGTAGAACATACCGGAACATTCTGGAATGTTGATGATTGATCTCGAATACTTTCGGATGTTCTGGACTGTTCTATAGACATTCTAGAGGGCGAAAGTTCCAGCCCTTTCATCTTTAAAAAAACCCGCCCTTCAAATAAAACCAAGAACCTAAGTCATGGATGGGGCATAGAGGGCTACCACACCATATAACTTCTTTGATCCTACTGGGACTCGTTTCTGAGTTCCGACACGCACCTCTGTACACTTTCTTTTATAATTCGAACGTTGAAGACTATTTCCGAACATTCCAGAACATACCGAAACATTCTGGAATGTTGTTGAATGATCTCGAATACTCTCGAAAGTTCTGGACTGTTCTAGACATTTCTAGAGAGCTAAAAATTTCCAGCCCTTATATTTTCAAAAGCACGCCCTTTAGGTAAAAACGGAAACCTTCTTCATCGATGGGGGATATAGGGCTACCATACCATATAGCTCCCTTGATCGTAGCGGTACTCGTTTCTGAGTTTTAGCGGCACAAAGATTTGGCACTTACTTTTATTATATATATATATATTGATTAGTTTCCATTTACTACTTGAAAAATATTACATACCCGGTGATCATTTGAAAACTATCCACCTGCAGTAACTCCCGATTCCTAGTCAATATTACTTCGGGCAAAAATAGATCGATTTTTATATCGAGGGAGACATCTAAAACATATATTGGCAAATTTTTATCTTCAGCCCCCTCGCCCCCACCCATCCAAAAAATAAAATTTCAAATGACACTACCTACCTTGCGATACATCAAATTCAAGAAAATTCAATTCTCTTTTTGAAAAAGATATTTTCAAAAGTTTTAACTCTACTCCCCTTCTCCCTAAATATTCTCTGAGTGTCCCTTTCAATATTCTGGACCCCTCAATTCTCCTTAGTTTAGTCAGCATCATCCTGAATAGCTTCAAAGAAGAGAATATTCGGTGGAAAAAGTGCCACCCAAATTGACCCCATTGCTCTCTCCCACCTCAACATTAAAATTCAACAAAATACCACCCACTTTGTGATTCATCAAATTAAAGGAAATTGAATTCTCTTTCTAAAAACAATTTTTTTTGAAATTTTTAACCCCTCCCCCATTCAACTGGACATTGGGAGTATTTTAGTAGGAAAACGGGGTTTTAAAAAGTTCGAAAAAATTGTGTTCAGGGAGAGAATTCAATTCCCTTCAATTTGATATATCACAAAGTAAGTATTGTCATTTTAGATTTTCAAGGTGAGAAGGGGGGAGCGAAGGGGTGAACTTGGGTGGCATTTTTTCCATAGAAAATTTTCTCTTTGGATGCTGTGCAGGATGACGTTGACTGCATTGAAGAGAATTGAGAGGTCAAGAATTATTAATTGGACACTCGGAGAGTTTGAGGGGGAAGAGGGGTGGGGTTGAAAATTTTAGAAATATTTTTTCAGAAAGAGAATTTAATTGTGTTGAATTTGATGTATCGCAAAATAGGTAGTGTCATTTGAAATTTCAAAGTTGGGGTAGATGGGGGCGAGGGAGCTAAAGATAAAAAATTGCTAATGTATGTTTTAGATGTCCCCATCGATATAAAAATCGACCTGTTTTTGCTCGAAGACATTTTCACAAGAAATCCGGAGTTATTGCAGGTGGATAGTTTCCAAATGATCACCTGGTATAACTATAAACAAGTGAGTATGCCTTCACGTGCGTGAGTCTCAGTAGCGCATTTTCTCAAAGAGGCATATTGTGAACATAAAGAAATTTGGTTGAAGGAGAAACACCATTCCTTGCCCACTTTCTTCATTCGAAACTCACTTAGATATTTTGTTATCAGAATGGGGTACTTGCCAATGAAATAGATTTGAATGAAAATTCTTTCACTCATCAATATTTTTTTAAGGATAGGGATTTTTCTTCTAAGTCTTGCCACACTTGCTTTTGTATTATTTATTTGTTTGAGGGCGGGAGCTGGGAGCGGCGACTAATCAACAGTGGTCTATTCTTTCCCATTTTTGGTCGGCTATCCATATAGCGAAACTAGATCGCTATGTCTTCGGGTTTATGTTTTCCATTTATCTCTTACTTTGAGGGCAGCGTGTGGGGGTGGCAGCATTCGGCAAAGTAACTGTTGCACAGTTTGAGTTAGGAGTTTCTAAATATTGTATTATCAGAATGGGGTACTTGCCAATGAAACATATTTGAATGAAAATTCTTTCACTCATCAATATATTTTTTGTTTGGGGGCGGGAGCTGGAGGCGGCAACTAATCAAAAGTGGCCTATCTTTTCCCATTTTTAGTCAGCTATCTATATAGCGGAACAATCAGATCGCTATGTCTTCAGGGTTATGTTTTACATTTATCTCTTACTTTGGGGGCGGCATGTGGGAGCGGCAGAGTTTGGCAAAGAAGTTCTTCCACAGTTTGAGTTTGGAGTTTCTGAATGTTTGAGGTAACATTGAAAAGTAAATCAGTGGAAATTATTGAAAGTTGCACCTTTTTTCTGTTGGGGGTGGAAGTTGGAGGCGGCGCCATATCAAAAGTAGCCTTTTCTTTCCCATTTTTAGTTAGCTATCCATATAGCGAAAGAATTAGATCGTTATGTCTTCGGGTTTATGTTTTTCATTCATCTCTCACTTTAAGGGGAGCGTGTGGGGGCGGCGGCATTCGGAAAAGTAACTGTTGCACAGTTTGAGTTGGGAATTTCTAAATGTAAGGGAAATATGACAATCAGTGAAAATTGTAAAAAATGCATTTTTTTTGTTTGGAGGCGGCAGCTGGAGGCGGCGGCTTATCAAAAGTGGCCCATCTTTTTCCAATTTCAGTCGGCTATCGATATAGTGAAAGAATTAGATCGCTATGTCTTAAGGTTCATGTTTTACATTTATCTCTCACTTTGGGGGCGGCGTGTGGGAGCGGCAGAGTTTAGCAAAGAAGTTCCTGCACAGTTTGAGTCAAGAGTTTCTAAATGTTGGAGGTAACATAATCAGCTAAATCAGTGAAAATTGTTGAAAGTTGCACTTTTTTTCTTTTGGGGGCGGAAGCTGGAGGCGGCGCCATATTAAAAGTAGCCTATTCTTCTCCATTTTTAGTCAGCTATCCATATAGCAAAAAAATTAGATCGCTATGTCTTCGGGTTCATGTTTTTCATTTCTCTCTTACTTTGGGGGCGGCGTGTGGGAGCGGCAGCGTTCGGCTGAGCAAATGTTGCACAATTTGAGCTGGCAGTTCCTAAATGTTCAAGGGAACATCTCAATCAGTAACATTTGTGAAAGTTGCACTTTTTATCGTTTGGGGGCGGAACCTGGGGGCGGCGACTAACCAGAAGTAGCCTATCCTTTCCCATTTTCAGTCAGCTATTTATATACCGAAAGAATCAGATCGCCATGTCTTCGGGTTTATGTTTTTCATTTTAAAGTGATTGGGGGCGGTTTTCAGCAGTTTTTTCATGTCGGCGGCGCATATTGAAGACGGAATGTTTCTTGGCTTACGTTTATAAATGGCAACTATGTATTATTCAAAAAATGAGAACACCAGAGCATCAGGCCTGGTAGAAAGTGCAATATTATGTTATTTCAAGTTAATCGGGGGCGGTTTTCTCTATGTTGGCGGCGCAATATAGACATCCAATATAGCCTAGCCCTCCTTTGGGAGTGGCAGCTATGTAACAGCGAAAAAATCAGAAAGCTAGGTCGTCTAGTTTGGGAGGAGTTCGAGGAACGGACGGACGGACGGACAAAGCGGTTGCAATAGCGATTTTCATCAAGATGGAAAATGCGCTAAAAATAGCAAATGACCAACATCATGGCAGAAAAAGGTGAATAGATCTGTTGAACAACACCTCTCGATTATTTTTGTAGATGAGAAGAACTTCTAATATAACACCATTAGTTTGTGTATACAGGGTGGCCCAACGAAAACAGAACAGGGGGGTTTTCGGGCATTTAACCTATTTTTTTTGAAAAAAGCTCGAACAGGTCGATTTTTATATTGAGGGGGACATCTGAAACATACATTGGCGGATTTCTATCTTCATCTTCAGGTGAAGTTGGGGCGGGTGGGGGTGAGGAGCACCCCCACCCGCCCCAACTTCAAAGTTTCAAATGACACCACCCATTTTGCGATACATCAAATTGAAGAGAATTGGATTCTCTTTCTGGAAAAATATTTCTATAATTTTCAACCCCACCCCCCTTATTCCTGAAATTGTCAGAGTTTCCAATGGAATATTTTTGATCTCTTGATTCTCTTCAGTACAGTCAACGTCATCCTGCACAGCATCGAGGGAGAAAATTTCCTGTGTAAAAAGTGCCACCCAAATTCACCCCTTCCTCCCACCTCAACTTCAAAATCTAAAGTGACACTACCTACTTTGTGATACATCAAATCGAAGGGAATTGAATTCGCTTCCTGAATAAAATATTTTCAGAATTTTCAAAAAGGGGGCTTTCCCTCTAAAATACTCCGAATGTTCAATTCATCAGGAGAGGGGTTGAAAATTTCAAAAAAATTGTTTTCAGAAAGAGAAATCAATTTCCTTTTATTCGATGTAGCACAAAGTAGGTGGTGTCTGTTAAATTTTGAAATTGGGGTGGGGGAGAGGAAAGGGGTGAATTTGGGTAACACTTTTTCCCACCGAAAATTTTCTCCTTAGATGCTATTCAGGATGACGCTGTTCTCAAAACGAGAAAATACGCAGACCTGGAGAACTACGTCTTCATCCCCTTCGGCG
The DNA here is from genome assembly GCA_949128115.1 of Anaspis maculata. Taxonomy (NCBI): domain Eukaryota; kingdom Metazoa; phylum Arthropoda; class Insecta; order Coleoptera; family Scraptiidae; genus Anaspis; species Anaspis maculata. The sequence continues at coordinate 29,131,208 of OX421968.1, read as the reverse complement.
TTGAAACCCTTGGTTCTTTCGGGGATCAAGCTAAGTCCCTAACTGACAAAATAGGGCGGAAAATCATCACAGACCCGGGCGAAAAAAGGGCCAAATCATGGCTCTTGCAAAAGATTAGCCTTTGCATCCAACGGGGAAATGCCACCAGCATTTTGGGGACCGCCGACCGTCATTATTATAAATTTTTATTGTTATAACTTTTTGTTTTTATTCTTCACCATTTCTCAACTTTGTGATATAATTAATAGATATTATAATATAATGAATTGGTTTGATTAGAAAGAAAAAATGATGACGCTGATTAAATTGAGGAGAATTGAGGGGTCGATGATATAAAATGGGACAGACAGAGAAATTTAGGAAGATGGGGAGTGGGGTTGGAAATTTTGAAAATATTTTTTTCAGATAAAGAATTTGATTTTCTTTGATTTGATGTATCGCAATGTAGATGGTGTCATTTGAAATTCTAAAGTTGAGGTGGGTAGGGGTGAGGGGGCTGATGATAGAAATTTGCCAATGTATGTTTCAGATGTCCCCCTCGATATAAAAATCGACCTGTCTGAGCTTTTTTCGAAAAAATGATGTGAAATGCCCGAAAACCCCTCTGTTCTGTTTTCGTTGGGACACCCTGTATATAATATGTATCAACAATACTTAAACCTTCAGGGATCCTTAAAAAAAAAGCTACAATTTCAGGTGTCACATCAATTAAAAGTTACGTCAAGTCTTTCTTTTTCTAGACTTTTTTCGGCAAGCGAAACACGTCAGAGACATTTTCAGGGTGAGAACGAATGCTAGAATTCGTCCCGATTCCAAGATAATAATTTTATTGCGTCGCACAATTTCTTTCAGCGTACGTCACACAACAGTATTAAGTGATACATGGTCCCTTCCCCTTTCCTCCTTTCTTTAGTTGCTCCTCCCTCCCCCCGACAGTTTAATATACTATTACTATCACAGTAAATCCGGGAAAATAAGAAACTGCATGAATGGTCCGCAATTTTTATTCCAGATTTTTCTTCTAGACACCATTCTGAGTGGTTTGTAATTCTGTTCGACAAAATTTGAGAGATGTAGTTAACAAAACCGGACCTAAAATGAGTACATATACCGGGTCCCTTATCCCGACAAATTTTTTCCTCCGGGGCACGCTTGCTAGCTTCGCTCGCATTTTTTTATAGTTCGGTGTCCAGTAGTAATAATTAATTATCCTCCATAACTATTTCCAACCCTTTGTCAACCCTACCCACGATCCTTGACATGGCAGTCGGATGCGCTGATCACCATAATACCATAAGCTCCTCGCATAAATTCATACATACATTCAAAAATGAAAGAAAACGGGCGAGGTTTATTGCTTGGAATTTAATTCAATTTTTTTTGTGCTATACAATCTATACAAACTTACATCCAATTTTTCTAAATGTAACGCCTATAGAGACTACAAAGAGCGAACCCTATATTACAAATTATCAAGTCCAGTAGTAATTGCTGGCAAGGAATTAAGGAAAATTACCTATGGAATTAAAATTATTAATACTTACTTACTTGATATAGATTCTAATTTTGAAGTATGACGAGCGCGAAGAAAGAGTTTATTGCCGAGAGCGGTAGGTAAACTTTGCGGGCGCCCCTTGGCTAGACATGGAGCAAAATTCATCCTGGCTGAAACTTTGATCCCAGTGAGCTTCAAGTTAACCGCGAGCGCCACCTAGGAAGCTTTAGCCGCACTTTGTAGTTTCGCCTGCGGCCGTGCGAGGGAAGCCCTACAATAAAGACGTTCATCCTGCATCATTCAGCAGGATAAGATATCGGCGGCAAACATTTAACCTGCGCGCATCCTGCATGATTGTTCCTATCTATCACAATGCATGCAGTGGCGCAACCTTAATAAAAAAGGCGGGATCAAGTTGAACAATATAAAATCGTAACGCTATAGATTTTTAAATTATGCACTGTTATACCTTACATATTGTTATTAATATTTAGTTGCCTAGTTGATTGATAAAAATGTACTATCTACGTTTAGAAATGGTTACTACCTATCGTAAGTTGATTAATATGACAATCGCGTTTATTTTATAGAATTAAACAGGTGAACCAGTGAGCAAAGTAGGTAAGTACCTATTCATACCTACATACTTACCTAAAGCTGTGCAAATAAGTTGTTGATGAATAAATGAAAAAAGCTAGTCCTACAAACTCCTTGCGCATGAATGTATTGATCAAATTGGATAATTTCAGCATGAATCATTAGCATTTCAATTTTGAATGTTTAAATTGAAGATTAAAATTCAGAAATTCACAATTTCTTTACTGAAGTAGGTTTTACAGACTTCACAAGTTAGATAAGCATCGTTTTTCTGAGAAACGACTAGTTTTCAAAATAACAAGTTTCTCGACCCTCGAAATCAAAGTTTGGGAGATGTTTTTAAACATTTAAAATGCCATCACTTCAGAAAAATTTCCAGTTGTGTGAAAAATAGGTGGAAAAAAAGGAACCAACACCCCCAATTGGTATCGATTACGGTATCATACGGTACGATTGGGTGTAGGGTGAGGTGACAATAAAGCCACGCGATTCCTATATTAGTACCCGGCTCAAAAAAAAAATTGACATCAACCATTATGCTCAAGTTGCACACGAGATAGATGCCAGAAACAAACCCACTAAAAACCAATGTGCGCAGTTATTTTCCTGTTTCAAGATTTAAAATTTGATTTCAGGCATTTCGGCAACAAAACAACTAGGGCTCAAGACATACTTTGTTCCGGAACACATTCCATAGTGAAAGTTATTTCTTCAGTTATATTATATTGTTATAACATAAAATTTATTGCACCCAAACGATACTATTTTTGACCGAATAAAAAAACACGGGTCAATCATTTTTCAATGTAGTTCCCATTTCAATCGAATTTTTTTCAGTATAATACTCCATCACGCGTGATAATTCTCCGACAACTTTCCTAACGTACAGGGGTATTCTATATTTCAATGCGCAATGCAGCCACGAAATCGTTCGCGCGATCCGAGTGGTAATTACAAAGGTACTTTCTGGCAAAGGTACAAGTGGTCGTTGCAATATTATATCGTCATTATTTATATACTCTCCCAGAAGTCCCAGAAACCAGAAATGTATCGTGAATGGCGCGTTCAAATAGGCAAGCACATAATCTACGTATTGATTGTATATGACGATCAAAATAAATAACTCTTATTTACCTGTCCTGTCGTACAGCTCCATTTCCGCCGAAATTGCGGCAGACTGGCAGGCGGGAGGTGACATTTATATTTGCGCGGTTAAACGTATAAACGACATAAATTGAACAAACTTTGCAAATGTGATGCCGCAATGCCACTTGACAACATTGTTTTACGAAACATTGCCTAAATTTTGAGAAGTGTTGCCACGATGGCGGTCGGTGCAGACGCCATATAAATAGTAAGTGCAGGTGAACAAAATCACAAAAATTCAAACTCATAAACCCAAAGAGTTGAAGCCATAGAAATCGCCATGTGGACTCACATTTTAATGCTTATATATATTGAGATAAAACAAACTGCGTCTAAAAGTCTTTAGTCGTTTCTGAAATATTCTGCAAGTATAGTGGTCGGTTCCACGAAAAATGAAATTTTCCTGCAGTGACTTTTTAATGTATTCAAATGAAATTTGATATTTCCACAAATAATGACGTCAGAAATGCATTGCGATGTGTTTCCACCGTCTTCGCCTACTATTTTAGAAAATAAGACAAGCAATTGTAATTTTTTTCTGACCGCCATTTTGAGTGCGCCCATCAATGAGTCTAGTTTTATGGAAATATGGGCCTGCAGGATACAAAGGGCGTCAACAAAATACATCAAATGTGAAATATACTGGGCCGGCTGATTGGCTGGGGAAACGATGGCTGTGACAATTCACCTCACTCTTTAAAATAAATAGTAAACCGTATAAGTTTATTACCACCAAGGTCATTGGTGAAAACACTCCTCCAGAATGACCAACCTTGAACATTCAAATAGTTTTCACTTTTTCAGGAAGATTTTCAGTTTTTTTTTCTGTGCTCTTGGCCTTGGATTCGAGTCCATTACCATTAGCCAGATTTTCAGTGTTGTTCGTTGTTCTGTAAATTGTCTTAACGAATACACCTCTAGGTTCGTTATATTATCGCTTACATCGATCCCCTCGTGAAAATCCTCGATGTAGCGATAATACACCTCACCTATCGGTTGTATTACATACGAAAACGAAACTAAACGGGTAAACGGAACACGAAACTATAAACACTACACGGCTTGCTTAGTGCAAGTGGTTGCTTTGAAACAGTAGGTATCATAATAGTGAGCAAGGGCGGCGGAACCGGGGGGCAAGGGGGGCCATGCCCCCTATTATTTTGGAGGCCTAGCCCCCTCCAATTTTCTCGATATTGAATTTCTACGTTTTTAGATGATTACGTCTTTTCTCCGAAAATATTTTCGCCTGCGGCGCTTCTAGCTCCGCTCGAACTTCTTTTCCTCTCACTTGTGCCCCCCCCAATAATTATACACTTCCGCCGCCTCTGATAGTGGGTGCCAGCGAAAGAAAACATATTGAAAGTGATAGTACCGCCCCTGACAATATTAGCTATATGCAGGAGACTTGATGATGGCGACTTGAAAAGTTGATTGAGGATTTAGGAATAAGTGTGCAATTAGTAGTACCTGCTTTGTATACTGTATTGTGTCGTTGCTTGAACTTGGTACTAAGTGTAACCGCTTCGTTGAGAGATATTAGACAATGATGGTCTGATAATGGTATTAGAACGCAAAAAAAAATGACCGGACTTACTTGGCCAAAATGACTGACAAGACTTAACAATTGACAAATGATAGAGGTGGTATATAGTTGGCCTTCAGAAAATTGACGACAGAAATAAAAGTACAGTGGCATCAGAGAATTGTGGATTTCAGAAAATCAAATGTCTAATGCGTGCCAGAAAAACCAAAGACAAATACAGATTCAAGTGAATGATCGTGGTTATTGAACGGAATGCTATGCTGTGTGTAAACATATGATCTGTTACGGGGCAAGAATAGTCAGGATGGCCAAAAAATTTGAGGATTTTGAGTAAAGGGTTTTTTTTTTGGGTGTGATAGAACTTCAATCAGCCACATGAAAATATTTTGCCGTCATTTTTCACTTAAATACTCATCAGGGCTTTGGCAATCGATCATGCACAGCAGCTCGGAATACTTAATTATTCAAATTCCAATTTAGACAGGTCCAATTTTAGGTAACTTTTTCGCAGAGATCGGGTTCTATCTAACTTATATGGCCAACGATATTATCCCCAAAACTCCGGATAGTTCGGGACTTATTTGGGGAAGCCAGAGACGTCATATAGGTACCCCTAAAGAAAGAAGTCTATAAGGAAGTAAAAATACAGAATCTTGGCGGCCGGTAATTTGAAATTGAAGCAAAAATACCACAAAAAGCACTGAAATTGCCGTATAGAAAACCACTTTGTCACTTTGATCATTAATTTGCACGAAGTGCAATCGTTGCTCGCATGCGTGATTCTTGGCATAATGAATTGCCAAACTTTACTGAACAAGAATAAATACTCAATTTTGACACATGACAGTTGGTGTCAGAGTTATTACGGTCAGAAGTTCTATCACGCAAAAAAACACCTATATACAGGGTGTCCCGTGTTTAATCGCAAAGATTTTGCCAGTCGATAGAGTATCAGAAAATAATGAAATATGCATATAAAAATTTCGTTCAAAAACCTGTAATGGCGGAGATACAGCTCTTCAAAGTTGGAAAACAAATACAGTTCTCTTCACCTAACTTTTATACTGGTCAACCGATTTGCGTCAAATTTCTTACACGTATTCACTGAACAAATGCCTATGAACCTCGAATAACACATTTGGTGAGACCAGCCCCATGGCGTAGATAGGGGTGATTGCACCCCTTTAATCATCCCTAATTTTTTCCCCACTACAAATTTTTTGAAATCAGTACCATTTTCGAGTTGCTCATTCAATTGTGAGCGAAAAGTTGCTCTTGCAGTGGCATACTTTTTGAAATAATTCAGTTTGAAGATTCCTAGTCAATCTTGCAACTTCTCATAATTTTAGTTGTTAAAACTTGCATTGCTACATCATTGGAGATAATCAGTTCCAAATTCCAAATTCACACAAGTGATGTTTTGAGATCATCAAGTATCATAACGTAAGATTCAACGTTCGATTTTGATCAAAACAATCCAGTGGCGTAGAATTGGGGGGCTTTCTTACTTACATCCACTTATCTGCTACACCACTGGATATTTTTCAAAATCAATAATTATTTTGAATTTGTCGTTTGATCCAGAAAAAAAAGTTGCTCCTGTGAAACTTTGATTGAAGGCTTCGTTTTCGAGTTATTTGAACTTTGAAGTTCTGAGTCGGAAAAATGCCTGGCATATCGAGGAAAACAGCAAACCCTTCAATCAATCTTGTTTTCAATTATTCATGTTGATTAATGTACCACTTTATTTTGATTTTACTTACGTTGTGTGAGTTCATACCTACAATTACCTTGATTTTACAGTTCATCAATTTTGAAGAAAGTTGAACTGGGAAAAAAATTTCATTAGCGGTACAGAAGCCGGGATGGAAGACAAAATTGCATGTCAGTCAATGTATGTTACAATTATTTTTGTTCTCCAGTGATGTACCTATCTGCTTCTAAATAGGATGGACTTGAATTTTACGATTTTTTCAATTGATCTTAAACTTTGAAATTTGAATAACTCGAAAATGAGGCCTTCAATCAAAATTTCGCAAAAGAAACTTTTTTTCTGAATCGAAAAGCAAATTCGAAAGAATTATCAATTTCAAAAAATATCCAGTGGCGTAGCAGATAAGTGAATGTAAGATAGAAGCCCCCTGATTCTACGCCACTGGATTGTTTAGATCAAAATCGTTCTTACGTTATGATACTTGATGATCTCAACATCACTTGTGTGAATTTAGAACTGATTATCTCCAATGATGTAGCAATGCAAATTTTAAGCAAATTTTGTTGCAAAATTGATCAGAAATCTTCAAACTGAATTATCTCGAAAAGTGAGCCTCCTATCGAATTGATTGTTGAAATTGAATCAACAACTCGAAGATGGTACTGATTTTGGAGAATTTGCAGTGGGGAAAAAATTAGGGATGATAAGGGGCGCAACCACCCCTATCTACGCCATGGGTCTGTTCTCACCAGATGTGTTATTCGAGGTTTATAGATATATAGATAGATAGATAGATAGATAGATAGATAGATAGATAGATAGATAGATAGATAGATAGATAGAAAATTTATTCGCTGCAATAACAATTACAGGAAAAGTCGAACATGACGAACATAATAATAAAACATCAACAATATAAATAACAATGCCACACAACGACAAATATTTAGACGAACAATGTACAAATTAAAAGCATTCGAGATTCAGGTTTCAGGCTGGCTAAGAAACTCGTCAACACTGTAGAAAGTATTCTCCAAAAGATAGTCTTTGATTTTTTTCATACGCTTTATCTCTATCATATGCTCTATCATATAGGCATATGATTAGTGAATGCGTGTAAGAAATTTGACGCAAATCGGTTTAACAGTATGGAAGTTAGGTGAAAAGAACTGTATTTGTTTTCCAACTTTGGAGAGCTGTATCTCCGTTATTACGGGTTTTTGAACAAAATTTTTCCATGCATATTTCATTCTTTTCTGATGCTCTATCGACTGGCAAAATCTTTGCGATTAAACACGGGACACCCTGTATATTGGAATCATTTTTTTTTTCATGGAGATTTTATTGTTATTGAGAAAAGCTTAAGATATAAGATAGCTAGACCACAGGCAGAGGGTGAGAGCCTGTATGGTCTGCTACGCTGATTAGTTTCATTACTTTTTAAAGAATGTAACCAACGTCTGGCGAAGGGTGGATGTGTCCCCATGAAAGACCCACACGTCAGTCTGCATCAGTGTTTTGGTTAATAAAGTATAGACTATATACCTGATTGCGGATTATATTATTTCACCAACTCCTGATTATCACCTGATAGAATAAAGATCACGATGGCTGTGATAATAATCTTCTGTGAAGACTAAAAAGTCAAAGTAAAGCGCGAATAGGACAAATATTGGGGTGAGTAGGTACGATGAAACAGAAACGGATAGGGAGTGCAAAAATCGTAATCGATGAGATATCGCTAATTATATGATCTTCATTACGAGCGATGTGTGTGTGGTGTAAGTGATGTGTGTGAGTGTATGCGTGTGTGTGCGTGTGGTGTATGTGTGTGTGATGCGTGTACCGGGTTTGAACGCGTTAACTGATGATGAGTGACAAGCCGAAAGGGGCGTTAAATGCAAATTAGGTTTTGACTAAATGCTCTCCATATGGGAAATAGGAAGAGGGTCAAATAAGTCTCGTAATAACATAACCGCACGAGCAAGCGCTAGGCTCCTATACGATGCGTTTTTCCTGAACGCTTCAGGGAGTTCCGCCTTCGTTTCCTCGCCTTCGGATATGACGTCGTTCGTGTCGATATTTGAAGATGGTATACCTAGTTAACATGCAAATTGCAATATGTACAAGCTAAGGCGGCGATGTCTTCACAAGGCACCTAATAGAAAATGATATATAGAGACGCCGTTGCGACCCTCTCTCCTCTCTCCACTTTGAGATTTGGTTTACTAAATTAGCAACCCAAACACCCTTCCCCTTGCTCGCTACTTATTTTCTTCCAGCCATCGATTGTGTTTTACATCAACATCCAGTCCCCTCCTCCTCCTCCTCCTCCCCCCCCCCCAAAAAAAAAGAGAGAATCGCATTTAATAATGTGTGGTGCATGCACATCGTATAAGCTTGTCAGAAAAAAAGTATGATTGTATTATTAGGGGGCTCAGGACGAGTTTCAAGACTTCGGAATCCCAGGATCAAAGATTATTAGTCGATGATGCAAATTTCGATTCCGCACATTGTTAATATGTATAGAAAGCTGTCAATATGATAATGGCATAATGCTGGCTCCTCATCACGGAGGTGTGGAAATGGGAATCCGATGTTGGTCTGTCGTCACCGTAGCGCGCCGGCCTTCCTCTTTCCAGCATGCATATCTTATTAGGTTCACATTTCGGCGAGGTGTGGAAAGAATGCGAATGAATGGAGAATGGGGTGGCGCAATTAGAGCCACGCTTGTAGAATTCTTTCTTCCATTAGAGAGAGAGCCGAGTCATAGACGAATTCCAGCTCGCACGAGGAGTGACAAACTGCTTTTCAGGAACGCATTTATTGCAGGGCATGTTTCATAAAGGCTGAACGGGAGGCCGGCGACTAGAGAGGTCTACCGCATAAATCATGGGCATTCCGTACGCAAAATCAACAACCAGGATAGATAACTTGACAAATCAGTAGGCGGCCCGCTATCTGCACCGACACATGCTCCGCCGCCCGAATTCGGCGGCCGCAGAAGGACACTGAATTTTTCATTCATATCTCCAAATGACAAAGATTTCGATGCATTTCCATATAAATTACATCATATTTCTGGAAAGAAGGGCGGGAGCTAGGGGCTTGCGAGACGCGTCTTTGGAGGCTGTTAGTCATCCTAACAATGATTTATGGAGGCTAACATATTGCCGGGCGGCACTGCTCGGCCACCGGGTGTCCGCCCTTGGGCTCCTATATTGCGGGAAGTGGGCCATCCGCGATTGTCTATGTTCGCGTGCTGCCGGTCAGATTATACCACTATTACTATACACAATAGGCCGGGAGGGACGGTTGACTGACCAGTACCATTCCATTCACGTTTTTAAAGTCAGAGGACGAAGCGAAGGGTTCATCTATGGCGATTCGACTCACGGGTAATAATGACGAGTCAATTAAGGCAGACAGTTGTTTCTTTGAATGACACCGATCGCGCTGGCGAAAACGTTCCCCAAGGGTTCGTCGGCGTAGCTGTCTCGACAGAGAGTGCCACCGTGATCTGGCCGCGTCTAGTGAGCGAGGCAAACCATCGCTTACCGTTTCTGTCAACCAATTACACACGCGGACCATGTAATTTGGAGCTATAAACCAAAATAAGGTTTGGTTCGGGATAGATGCGGTTGAAAATCAATTTGTGCAGATGGAATGACTCCTTCATTGTGTATTGTGTCGTATCATCGGTTGAATGGGCATTGTCTTGGTTTGTATACCTATACCAATGCCGATGCCGATGCCGCGCCGATGGCGATGACGGGCTGAAGCGCGCGGACATTGTCGCTCCTTTCGCTTTCGTTCAATAATTCCAGAAATCGAGAATGCCTTACTAAGTGCCTATATTATTTTGGAACCCACTTTCACACGATAACAATCATGTGAAACGGAAGTTCTATCTAATAAAAATTCTACAGGTGACATATCGCACCTTCCATTTCTGGAGCCGTAACGTAGTACGGATGGCATCATCCACTCCACATGCGGTTTGTGTGGGCGTGTGCAATCATATGGTATCATTGCAATTTCTAGAGTATTCATAAATAGTGGAGATCCAGCAATAAATCGGGAATCGTGTCGGGCCGAATCCCTGGGTGGTCGTACGGGGATTCGTACAGGTCTCGGCGGAGTCAAGTGGGGTGCCAGAAGAGCCAGCGACTTGGGGATGAGCATGCCACTGCCGCTACCTGAGGGAGACTAATCGAATAATCCCGCATCGGGGATCCGGCTACTAATAACTTTTTAAGACCGAGTGCGGCCAGCGCGGCCGGTGCGTCATTACCAAATGATAGTTGCCAGCACCGTAAGTGTCGTTAGTGGGGCTTTTTACGAGCCTGAGACTCCTCCGCAGCCCACTGTTCTTCATCATCTCGAGTCTTGAGACTTTGTGCAACTCCCGCGCCACCTTAACTCCCGCGGTATAATATCTTCGTTAAGTAAGTAGTTGGCGACATAATAACGTCCTTGAAGTGCAAATAAGACGTGCCCCGTCTTAGATTCCAGATTAGCAGGTTAACCCGTTGGGATCGAGAGGCACGAGGAACAGGCATATCACCTCCCGGGCTTGGCTTAGCTTTTGGCCGTGACTGCCTTACTCACAGTCAGCAGTGCTATAGCACGGCGTCCTCCCCTTTGCACGCTGCGGATTATAAGCCCGAGAAATAACTCGGGAACTTAACAAGAGTTTGCACTCAGCAATCTCTTAGCGACCACGGAGCGACACTGAAGACGTTAAAAACGGCGAGGATTGGCACCCTCTTGTCCTCATTCTTAATATATGACCGCTATCATTGCCGCTTACAACCGCGAGACCGCCTATACGACACGCACCTATTACCTACTCGTATACCTATATACCTGTCGATCACTTCTCACATGCGCCAGCGTCACGCAGACAAAGATTGTTTTTTTTTCCTGAAAACTACACAAGGGCTCAAGGCCTAGAAGATGTATTATCTTCTACAACATCGGAGACTTTATATCATCAACCAAGATCATGATAGAAACACTCCGCGACTTGTTGGGCGCTTACCCTCAACAGCATGGCAATCTGGGCTTGTCTAATTATTTTTCTATTAATTACATAAACAGTGAACTTCTTCGGCAAGCTCCTGAGTCGTATCATTATAGCGGTTAAAAATACAATAGTAAATGTTCTTGCAAAACAATTTATAATAATTTATTGTATACCTATAGGTCTGTTTCACTTAGTAGGGGAGGGGGACTGTTCAACAAATTGATGTACAAATTTCGTGACAAAAGAAGGAAAATTGACGTTGGCTCATTGTGTCATATGAGTGCCGAAATACTGCCACGCATAGTAAAACTCACGGAAAATGTGTGAAAATGATTGCACGGTGATAAGAGATTGCGCGCCAAGTTTCATCGGGCCGCCGTGGTAACGGCCAGATAAAAAAAAACAAATTCATAGCACCCGACTGGACAATGATGGAAAACTCCGACCTCCGACTAGGGATGTCCAAATGTTGTCGATGAATCGATTCGTGCTAATCGAATCGAATCGTAATCAATAGTTTGATTCGATTAAAAAATCGTATGAAATGAATCGATGCATCGGAAAGAACCGATCTTAGTGCATTCAGTTCGACGGGGCAGCTTATTTAGGTTTGTGGTGTTAATGGATGATGCCCCAGCTGAAAAATTTCAGAATAATAATAATGTTGACAATAATAAGTGATTTTTCATCAATAGTCGACACAAATGACGAAAAAATTGAACGACTTTTCGGCATCAACAAGTGTTTTCGCGTGCGTAATAATCGAAACAACAATCACATTAGTTTGAATCGATTCCCTAAATAATCGTATACAGTTGAATCGATTCAACTTTTCAGATGCATCGTTTCCATTGAATCGATTCAAGTATGAATCGAATCGAAGTTGGACATCCCTACCTCCGACTGCACACTCTACTTGCGATTAATTTGTTGGGGCCATCCTTAACCTTCCCGGTACGGTGGGCATTGGTGCACGTTTTCGCCTGTGGGAGGTATGAAAGATACCCCACAGCAAAGTACGGTGCATCATGCTTCATATTCATTTCTTTATCGGATTGGGTACCGAGGGATTCAGAGAGGCTAAAAGGATGCAATAACTCAAATTTTCATTTATAAAATTCCAATAAACAAACACGAATTAAAAAAAAATACAAAAATCAACAAAAATGAAATCAATTCTGGAACACATTATTATATCGAATCAATTCTCATTATTACGGCAATCCACACAGTAAATTGTTGAGGAAGCAATCCTATGTGTCCTGCAAACAAATTTTTTGCAACTTTTGCAGAAAAAAATTGATTTCTTGTCCTGACTTCTGGGGCAAAAACTTAGGCTATGGGGGGTATATCTCAAACCCCAGCCAAATATTTTCAAAAATCTGGGTGTATCTCAAACCCCAGCCAAATATTTTCAAAAATCTGGATTCTTTTTTTGGGTGCTTTTGAAATTTGATACATTGTTATGTTTTGAGCAAATACAAAAAATTTCCGATCTCTAAAAATTAATCTCAAAAGTTATTCACAAAAAACATGCCTGGGGTACGGAATATACCCCCCACCGTGCTTCGAAGGTTAAGGAAGGCATTTCCTAGTGTTTCTTCTTTGAACGTGAGTTTCATGAGAACCAGTGGAGTAAGAGACTTGAAAAAAAGAATAGTAATCTAAAATCTAGAATGAACATTATTAAGTATTTGAAATTTTCAAAATTCGAAAAACTCGATTTTTGTTTCCAAAATTTTTATATTTAAAAAAAAAGTCGCTCATTCTCTTGCCAGTCCAGATTTGAATAACTTTTTTTTTGTTACATTTTTAGCTGCTCAGAATTGGCAGAAACTCACGCCACAAGAATCTATCTGTTTCTCTTTCGCTCTGCAGCTAATTCCGCAGCCTGTTTCAGCCATTTTTTATGCTAGGAAATGCCGTCCTTAACAAACTGTATCAGTTTATTTATTTAATTATGCAACCAGAAATACATCTCTTTAGTTTTAATGCAAGAGCGCCTTTTTTGCTCCATGTTATCATTATTCGAATTTTCGTACTCACACACGTGAATTAACACGACGCCGCTTAATTAATTTCGATTACAAGTTTTACAGTTTTGCAAGTGATTTTTAGTTTTGTTTTTTGAACATTTTGAATATCTTTTTTTGATTTAAACTCATTTCCTGTTTTTCCTTCCTTTTACCACCCTTTGTGTTGCCCAGTGAGTTTGTTTGTTTTTTGCATCACATCATCCGACTGACTGCATTGGTAAGTTCATTTTCATTTTTATTATACAGTCCACTTCAATTGCTCGCGAATATTCAACAATTAACTTTATTAAAATTTTATTGAGATTGTACTCAGCATGAATGGATGAAATGGGCTGTGCAAAATGTGCTAAAATATTGCTAAAAATAAATTTCAAGCCGGGACCTGTTCAAGTGTCGAATGTCGTGTCTGAGAGGAGACTTTTTTACGCCGTGCAACTTAAAATACGTCGGACATAGGTTTCGTGGCTTTGATTTCTTTATCAATAAACATTTCGCCACGATTAACCCCACTAATTGACTAGGTAGGTATAAGTACCTATAAAAAAAAACTGCGGTTTCCATTTCGTGAACACTATAATTGAAGCTTGACAAATCATTTGAATAAATTAACTCTCGTTTGGCACGGCATGCTTGGTGCGCGCTTATATACTTACAGGTACCTACTACTTAATAATATATCCGTTTGTTTATTGCCGGAAATTCTCGATTTGAATAATTATCGTGGTCTGATGACAGAAGCACATAATTTCAGTATGCATGCTAGATGTCTAAAATCAAATATTTAATAGTGTGTAATTGAAATCTAAGCACAGAATGAAACCGCGATGGTTTTTGTGCGGCTTTTATCCCTAAACATCCATGAAATGAAGTGCTTTATTACCGTGAGGTGTATCTCGATTGTAATTTTTATATTCATGAATGCTATAGCTCCAGTGTTTTTTGTATTTAGCTTAATCCAAAATTGAACTTTTCGATTACTTAGGCATTGACTCAGCTGAAACGGCGCTTTTTGTGATGTTCATTGCGCGCCGCCTCACTGACTGGCAGCAGGATAGCGCCTAGCTAAGTATATCTTTCGTACGTAAGACAAAACGGGTTTATATAGTTTCAGGTATAGCTTCTAAGAGCTCCCGGCTCCCGGTGTAAATTTTCATTTGGCTTAGCTTCTCGCACATTATTACAAAAAAAACCTGCGTGCGGCTATGCTGAAAATTGCTTTTAAAGATCGAAATTGCTATTGGAAATGATCGATAGCCATCGCGGTGAATTTTACTGGAGTATAATATAATTAACGACATTAACATTTATTAACGTTCCTTTGCTTTAACTCGATGTGCTTCGAAAGAAGCTAATGAATCATCCTTAATATACGTAGAGGCAACAGAAGATTATTTATGACCCGTTGGCATTCGAGCGACTATCACAGTACGCACGGACCTGGAGGCTGTTTACAGACCTCAATCTCGCCCGGCCCGGCCCGGCGCGGCTACGTTCTGATAGCTCCGAACACCCTCCCCATGACCGGTGGAGTAGTGCTATGAATTAAGAACTTCTTCCTGCCTTTCCATGGTAAACATAAACAAGATGCTCTTTGAATTAAATCTCGCACCCGGTTTTCCGGCAGGTCTGACGCGCCTTCCGCGTCGGGCTAATTAAAAATAACATCAGTTAATTTCCATATTTCAACAGTGAACTACGGAAAAGATCGGAACAATCTCGGGAAACGGAAAGAAAATATCTGAGCTTTCCGATTTAAAGCTCTAGCTGTCGACAATTTCAACAAAAAGTGACAATGATTAATAGGTATATCTGAAGCATATTGTCAATAAAATGACAGTGACATTACCTATTCCTATTTCTCGACATTGCTGACAGCTGGAATCGTCACGTTAGGACCCATTTCCATTTTTACTTCCCCGGCCCACCACCCAACGGGGGGAAGTATTGTGAACGCGCTGAAAATTTTTTTCGAGATTTCAACAGATATATCTGTTTCGAGGTCCCCTATGACGATTAAGGGGTTTCTGATGCGACTGAAAATGTTGTTGACGGGAATCAGTTTCATTTTATTTTTTTCGTGAAGTAGAAACTCCTCCGAAGAGAAAATGTACGGGCAATGCTATCAAATTTCAAAAATTCCAAAAAATTTTGATTTTTGAAAATTCAAAAACTAGATAGCAACGCACATACATCTTTCTTCAAGAAAGTCGCATACTAAATTTGAGCTTTCTATTTCCAAAAAAAGAGTACCAAAAATGATATCTCGTAAACATGAAAAAGCTAAAACACGTTCACTGTCCATGTGGAAATTACATAACCAAGCTCCAGAGTCCCGCGCTTTTCTATATGCCATTTCCATGTACCATATATGGTACATTGCACTCTGTGCAACTCCGCAAGGCGATAGAGTCCAATGAGCCACCTGTGCTCATTATAATTTAGGTGCATGCCAAAATTGTAGTACTAATTACTCTTGAGTCCTATGAGCCATATACGGCTCATACTACACCAAAAGCTGCCATGACATGTCCCATGAGCTGAATATGGCTCATTGGCACACTGAACTACCTGTATTTGAGTCCCAATACAAAATATAGTGTTGAAATTGAGTCCACGAAATATAACGGTATTTAGATTATATCGGATGTGAGCCATATGCGAACACAGGCGACGTTTTATTTACTTGTATATGTACAGTATAAAATTTAAAAAGTAGCGGACACAGGACTTGTGAGGGGCACTAAGTGTCAGCCAAATATGGCTCATTGGACAGGGAACGTGTTAAATAGTAGAAATCATTTTTGGTACCTTTTTTTTGAAAATAGAAAGTTCAAATTTGGCATGCGATTTTCTTGGGGAAAGATGCATTGTCAATGCTATCTAGTTTTTGAAATTTCAAAAACCAAAATTGAAAATTTTCAAATTTTTTGGAAATTCTCGAAATTTGATAGCAATGCCCGTACATTTTCTTCTTGAAGGAGTTTCTACTTGACAAAAAAGTAAAATAAAACCGATTCCCGTCAACAACTTTTTTAGTCGCATCAGAAACGCCTTAAGACCATTTCCAGAATGATCTCTGTCTGTTTGTATGTTTGTCTGTTTGTCTGTAACTTTCCACGATAACAGCCGAAACGTCTATCCGATCGACTTGAAATCTGGTGCCCAGACATGGTTTCACCGTCGAATGAGCCCATTAGTTTTTGGCTGTCATGTGTTTAACGGAAGTGTCACTATCAAAAAATGACAGAAGCTATATCTCACGGAACTTGACTTGCGATATACCGTTTAAGAACCCATAAAAAAACTGTATCCAGAACATTGCCTTGTCTGTCATCTGTCAAACAAAAAATGTCAAGTTCAAAACTTTACCATTTAATTATTAAAAATCTATCTGATGGATTGGGACCAAATTTGGCAGGAAGCAACACAACAAAAGAGTCAAATTAAGACTGCAGTTGCCATCTTCCAGAGTTTTCGAGTCGAGCGTTATGAATTTAAAAAAAATTTTCTAGCCGTTGCCACCCGTATTTCTCGCCCGTATTTTGACCAGGGCGACTCGCCTTTGATGCAGGACTCCACTCAAAAATTCATTCCTGCTCGGGGTTCGACTTTTTTTGAAAAAGTCAAACCGATATTGAAAGTATACTGGATTGGGCGTCGT
Source organism: Anaspis maculata (assembly GCA_949128115.1). Taxonomy (NCBI): domain Eukaryota; kingdom Metazoa; phylum Arthropoda; class Insecta; order Coleoptera; family Scraptiidae; genus Anaspis; species Anaspis maculata. The sequence continues at coordinate 29,113,987 of OX421968.1, read as the reverse complement.
GTAGACCCGTTTTCAAAATCGATACGGTTCCTGTTTTCCGACGGTAATTTAGGTGCAGACATGCTGGAAATGAAAGTTGGAGAAAAGATTGAATTAATTTTTGGAGGGAAAATTTTCGAAATCGGACCCACGGTCTACGAGTTTTCATCTCTGGAAAAACTGCAAATTTTCCAACTTTTTAGCCCGTGAACATATTTTCACCAATTTTTTTTTTCAAACAATTGTTAACTAACTGGCTTTTGAACATTTTCCAATAATTTTCTTTTCAATTTCCAGGGGATTTCCCTATTGAAAATGTAAAACAGGCCTGGGTTATCGAAACCGGACTTGAATGATGGAGCTTAAAGTGAGAGCGTTATTGACGACCTTCATAATAACATGATTTGGAAGAAGATTTGAGGTTTTCCCGGAAAATTCAAATTTTAAAAATTTTCAATTTCTTGCAAATTATTCTCAATCTTTCTGTAGAGCCCAGTTTCAGATCGTTTACCTTTTAGCCATGTACCAATGCGTCTGAATACCTCACTCGCTTTTATTTCTACATAATTTGATTCTTCTAAATGAAAAACTGCAAATTTCTAACTTTTTAGCTTGTGAACAGATTTATACTAACATTTTTTGAGCAAAGGGTGATTTATTCTTGAACATTTTCAGGCAATTTGTATATCTTTTTCTCAAATTCTTACTTCCCACCCGAAGGGACGTCTCATAATAAAATTTCCATCCATTCCTTGCTACTCGTCGGGGAAGTTTTGGGGTGACACAACCGATTTTTACGTTGGTGGTAGTACTGGTAGTAAGCAACTTCCGTTTCTTGTGCAATATACTTTTCTTATCACATGAGACATCTTTTTAACGGTATGCTGCTACGGGCGCTTTCCCTGGCATAGCAAGAACGGCTCCGTCGAGAGAGAATGAAGATGTTTCTTTGCGTGGCACTCACGTAACATTCGTATGCGGGCGATTTCTAATTGTCGTCTTATAGAAAAACAAGTAAACTGCACCAAAAATGGAAGTGATCAGATGTGCTGCACGGTAAACGTAGTTTTAAATCGAGCAGCCCCTCTTCGAGATATTTAATAGAACGGAGAAAAATGCTGATTGCCAAGGCAATTTTCTTAATTCAGTGGTGGATCTCAGCTTCTCAGCATAGGGTTAACGCACTAGTGACGCGCGTCGTCCAATTGGAGATGCCGCGTGTCGGATGGCACTGGAGCCTGGATTAAAGAGATGGGCCACAGTGCCACACAATTTGTATATGCACACCCAGAGTCGACCACTTGCATTTTCAACACTGCTAATCCCCCTCGCACGACCAAGGGGTTTGGGGGTTGGGGCTATGGAACTCATCAGCATCTTGCTTTAAAGTTTTACGATTCAAAAACACGCTGGTCGCATGTCTCAGTCATAGCTGTTGCTGTTACATATTACATAACCAACCATGCATGCACACAGTGCGGACGAATTAGCTAATTAAGGTGTAATAAATTTCACGCAACTCAACTCAGTCTTTCGTTTTTGTTACCTACTACAACAATTACAAGACACTACAGATCAAATCGTTAACGAGAGAAGTGTTTCACTTTTTCGTACCATACTTCTGTATAGGTAAATACTTCTATAGCACGAGCCTCGACTTCTTACGAAGCAAAACACCGCCGGGAGTATCTTAAGATTCCAGTTAGGCATGAACGTGTAATTATTTTACAAATAACCGAGTTGATGCGCTCGCTTAACGAAAAAAAGTGACTCCATAACACAGCTCGATGCATTAATACGCTGAAGTTTTAAATATTGATGTATAATTAGACTGAATTACGAATGCCAAGCCTGACAGTGATCTCCTGCGTTTATGTCAACCATAAAGTCTTTGCGTATCCCACAGCAGCTCCCCCCACAAGGAAAAAAACAATGGGCATATACAAATACATAATCGTTGAGCACTCAAGCTGGATGAAAGAGATGTAATAGGCAAGAGTACGACTTTTCACGGAAACCTATGAAAATGTTACGACACATTCAATCAAATTCATCAAGGCTCTGCCAAAAACACAGATTTTCGAAAAGCGAATATATCGACAAAATTCTAAATCATTCAACATCGAACGAATCTCGATGGTACCGTAATCAGGCTTAGTGAAGGTACCATTTAATAGTACCTATGATACTCTACACTGATAGAGATGGATGATGTGCAAAGTGCATTCACATAAATAAGAAAAAATTTGTAAATAATAACGCTTAAAAATAGAAGTATTTGTGAACTGACGTATTTTGCTGTGAATATGAAATAAAATTAATTTTTCAAGGTAAGTTGCTGTGAAATTAAAATGTGTTTTCACTTCAGCTTTGAAATTTTACAAGCTGCTGTGATAACTTGGTGATTTCCCAACATGCTTATAAATTTACAGTTTCAAGATGTAAAAGTACATGATGTCTTGTTGACCTGGGACTCGTAAAACTGAATGTTGTATAACAGGATTCAAATTGTGCCTGCTAGGTATTACAGACATATAATTATCGTGAAATTACAATTTGATTTTACTTATAGTATACATATGTATATCATACAGGGTGGTCCAGGTTATAGTAGCAATAATTCACAATTCGATTGTCCATTGAAAACTCGGTCGACACGTATAATTTCATTTTTCTCCGAAACGCTTCCCAAGAGAGATACAGCCCTTCAAAGTTCTGTTTTAAAAATCTTATTTTTGCAATAACTCTCAGGTCATCAAAGCGATTTTGACCAAATTTGGTACAAATATTCATAAAATAGATACTCATCACTTGACGTAGATAACTTTTGTCGAAATTGTCCAGTGGCGTAGATACGGGGGGATTGTTCAACTTCTGCCACCCCATCTCCTACGCCACTGGATATTTTTAAAAAATTATACATTTTTTGAATTCCCTGTCAAATTTAAAATAAAAAGTTACTCTTGTGAAATTTTGATTAGAGGCTTGATTTTCGAGATATTTGGGTTTTTAACTTTGGAAAACATCTCGAAATCGACACTTTTCAGAGCCCAAATTGTTTTTCTCTGAAAACGCCTCGTTTTTTAGCAAAAAATAGCAACAAATCAACTTAAACGACCTGGAACGAAAACTCATTCCAGTTGAGGAATCATGAGTTTTTTTGGATTTTAATTTTTAGGCCTTTGAAAGTCGCGATTTCGAGGCGTTTTTCAAAGTTTCAAACCCAAATATCTCGGGAACGAAGCCTCTAATCAAAATTTTACAGGAGTACCTTTTCTTTCTAAATTGAACAAGGAATTCAAAAAAGTACACTTTTTAAAAAATATCCAGTGGCGTAGAAAATGGGGTGGGAGAAGTTGAATAGTTCCCCGTATCTACGCCACTGGACAATTTTGACAAAAGTTATTTACGTCAAGTGATGAGTATTTATTTTATGAGTATATGTACCAAATTTGGTCAAAATTTCTTCAATTACTCGAGAGTTAGCTATTGAAAAAAAAATTTTACAAACTGAACTTTGAAGGGCTCTATTTCCCTTAGGAAGCGTTTTGAAGAGAAATTAAATTATACGTGTAAACCTAGTTTAAGATGAATCATCGAATGGTGAATTATGGTGTATACAGGGTGGTCCAGGTTATAGTAGCAATAACTCACCATTCGATGGTCCATTCGATGCTTTAAGAAATAAGTGAAAGAATTACCTTTATTGATTCATTCTCAAGGAAGATACCTCTATTTTTATGCAGAATCTATACTTGATTATGCACTTATATGCGACTTTTACAGTTCAAGCTGGCCTGCAAGGCTCCGGGCTTGTAACCGATATAGGTAATAGGTATCATTCTTACTTATAGGATATTTTTCAGTTTTGGTTGATGTGTTGTTTTCATTTAGGTATTATCGACTACTCGTTGTTTCCATAAAGATGATGATTTCTTGTGGTTCTTTTGGAACAATTTGTTCACAGGTAACAGTGAACAGTCCACTCATCTGCAGTCTGAAAATGCGCTCATGAGACTCACCCCCGTGAGGACTTTGCTACTTGTTTAGAATAAAATGTGAAATATGAGCCTCTGCTGATATTTTGTTGGGAATTGCTCTTAATGGTGAAAGCACAGTTTATCATACGAAATGAGCCAGATTCTTCTGAAAATCTAAAATAAATACCCCTCTGCAAAATAATGTCACCTAAACTGTTACTCCCGTCAGTTGGTGCTCTCATGTCGATGTCATGATGCGCGCTGATATTGCCAACCTTTAGGATTAAATAAATGCGTATCGTAATGGAGCCCCTTTTGATACGCGAATGATAGGCCAGTCAAATTAGAACTATTTTTCCGAAAACATTTCGAAACAAAAGACATCAGCAAAGGATATACAGGAGGTCCAAAGGTTATTCAACTGTATATGAGCCCCGTATTAATGTGCCTTATTCAAAATAGTATACAAAAGAATCAATCAAAATGTTAAAATATACCCTGTATAACAAAAAGTGACGGACTTTTCTGAAATAAACCCCTTCTGCGAAGTGATGTCACCTAAGCTGTCTCTTCTGTCAGTGAGTGCTGTCATGTCGATTGCATGCCCGCTGATATTGCCAACATTTGGGATTAAAAAAATGCGTATCGAAATGGAGCCTCTTACGATACACGAATGACACCGTTTGCGTATCGAAATGACTTTCCTATGAACGCAAAATGAAAAAATATTATTAATTGTTTTTGTTATGGAAAAATAGTGGTCAGAATTTTAAGTAAATTATTCAGAATTCTCAAAATATTATCGTTCATCGTGGGATGAAGATCCGTCCGGCAGTGACGGCGGTTGTCGTTGAATAATAAACGCTGGCGTCATTCTTGGCCGCGGAAACTCGAAAACGGAACGTTCCTGCGGCGATGTGCGAAGATAACTTTGATTAGTAGACCAGCGCTTATTCAGCTGGCGATGCGATCACATGTGTTCAAGAATGCCGTAATAAGGAAGAAGTTTGTTAAGATCCAGCGGCGGCTCGTGGCCTACCACCAGCAGAATTCCCAAAGGACAATTACTCTCTCCCTGCCTCGAACCTTGGGGCAAGCTGATTAGTAACAAACCCATTTGTTTGAATGAACGAGTTCGCGAGCCTCGCACAGAAAAATATTGATATCAGTTAGCGCAAAGAAAAAGATAAACCATCGTTTCTCTAGCGGCGAGGTTACGCCGGCGTCGGTGAGCACTCGTGACGAAATCCTCGCCGTGGGAACCAGCAGGTACATCCCATAGAAGCCGCCTGCTGATGCTCCCCGCGAGTCACCATCATGCGTTATGTGAGATAATGAGCGGCCCACAGCCGAATGGGAAAATTCTCTCTCGGCTTCATGGAAATCATAATTGAAAGAACCGTAGCCAACTACACGTAAATTTGTCATTCAATTTCCAGCATTATATTTTTACAATTTTAGTAAATATATGAAGAGCGTAAACGTAATACCGACAAAGAATAACGAGAAGTCCGAAATAAATTTTTGCTGAAGCAAATGTTCTATTTCTTATTTATGTTAATTTATTTTGTACTGTTTTTTATTGCTTATTATTATTATTTATTATTGTTATTATAAGGATTATTAAGCTTCAAAGTATCACCTCGAAATGGTTTTGTGGTTTTTTGAATCAGAAGTCCGACAACGAGGATATGATTTTTGTTTAGAACTGCTGAGACTTTTGAAACACTGAATTTTTTCGAGTTTTGTCGTTTGGAGCCATTGTTTTTCTCTGAAACTTCAATTTGACAACGGAATCATACGCAGGAGGTCAAAATTATGGAAAAAACCAAATTTCACACATGGTTATCTGTTAATATTCACTTATCGAACCGCTAGTCCAGCTCGAGGCCCAGTCGCTATTTTGGGAAAAACAGCAAGTGAAATTCTTCAAGACATTATTCTCACTGCCGCCATACTGCCCCGACAATCTTGTTAAACTGGAGTTTGGATTCGTTAAACTTGAGTATCTTATCTTCAGAGCCATTCTTTCCTGGCTAGAAAAAATCCTCTCCATGACGTCAGAGCGCTATAGCTATAGCTAAAGAGTCAGCCTTAGACTCCCATATGTGCACAGTCTATAGTGGATTTCACAGGGCTCAGTTTTGCCCTTAGAAATCCCAACTCCACGGTGGCCGCTGGCCTGGATCCAGGGCCGGCAACAATAGTGGTGCTGACGTGCTCGAGCACCACACGTAATCCGAATAGGTGGTGCTGATGCTGAGCACCACATGTTGGAAATGCAAAAATTGAAATTAGCGCCATAGCACTCCAATTTACCAATTTCAAATATTTTTGTTTTATTTTGAAATTTTTATTCATGTATTATTACCTCTATATTATACAGGTGTCCCAGAATGAGGTAGCCATCGGCCTATGGGAGTCCGGAAGACACTAAAAGACCTCTATATTGTCACGTATTTCGCGTACGGGTTTGAATATAATTGAGACGATCGTTTTAAAACACACACCGTTTATTACTGCGTACTACAATAAATACACGCCAACAATTATCTACTTGGAATTATCGCTGTGATTACTACTGGCTTTCAATCCGCTCGCTACCACTTCGCATTCCAATTCATAACTGCCCGTGAGCTGACGGTTGATGCCTTATATAGGCCTCCGAATAGTGTTCCCGAACTTTCCATCATCTTCCAGCAAACTCGACAGTGACCCGGCATACGATTTTCTAGGCGACTCCCGAATAATCCCATACATTTCATGTATAATTCTGCCATGCTGTAGAGCCGACGCCGCCGCCAAATGGACAGATGTGTCTTCATCAGGCGTTGCAGTCTACATGTATTTCAATTCCATCAAGTTTAGTATAGAAATTTCCGGAGCTCGGCGCATTTGTACACTGCGGCTGTGGAAGAATCTAGAAATATCGCGTGTTTCCAGATTGCACGGGCATCGCCGCTCGTAACAATATTATTTGTTTGCGAAAGCCTAATATTAACCGAGATACAGCTCTTCAAAATTTGACTTTTTCATTGGTTTTTCATGCATGAATAATTTATAAACGGGTCGAAGTGATCGACTGAATTTTGCCAGAGACTTGTTTTGAATGATACCCCACTTATTGGCATAATTTGAGTGCCAAAAAAAATATGTAGGGGCCTTTGATTTCTTCCGGGCTATCTTCCATAGGCGTTTGGCTACTTTATTTTGGGACAGCCTGTATAGTATATTTTATTTAAATATGACGTGTGCCTGAATACTTCTTTTCAAGTTTGCCAAAAAAAAAAAAAATCGCCTGCGGCGCTGACACCCTTCCCTAGTCCTTTTTCTGAAATATTCAACAGTCAGCACCACAGGTTCAAATCCAAAGTTGCCGGCCGTGCCTGGATCGCTACCTTGTCAACTGGTCTAGGACTGCGCGCTTTCGCCAGGAACGAGTGGTAGGAGACGCTTGCTGCTAATGTACAGTGTTTTTGTTTTAATACGTGTTTTTCATGGTGTGTGCTATATCACGTGTGAAGTATTATATTTATATTGTGTGGAGTATTGTATTTATATTGAAGTGTTTTTTTCTTATGTACATGCCCGGTTTTGTTATAAGGGAAGCCCCTTGAGAAACAATAAATTATTATTATTATTATTTTCCATGATTATCAGTAAGCATGACGGATGGTATGCTGATAGCAGCTGATGGGGGTCTTTGCACGCTATACCGCTACTTGGTCCTCCTCGATTACACAAAGGCGTTCGATACATTCAACCACTCTATTTTAAAGGCAGAACTTCGCCACCTGATGGGTCTCTCGCTCAGCGCTGTCGAGCTCCTTACTTCCTTCCTGGAGAACAGAACTCAATCGGTGGTAAACAGTAACAACATGTCGAACTCTCTACTCAGCAGGAGTGGAGCCCCTTAAAGTGCAAGACTTTCACAGTCGCTGTTCAAGATCTACATCTCGGGATTCTCCAAAACCATTCTCTCCGACACATCTCACTTTTACGCTGATGATACTCACATATCTGTCTTTCCACCCTATAGTGAAGTGAAACAGGCCTACGCTGCAATGAGCTACGACCTCGAGAGCCTGGCGAACGAGTCCGAAAAACACTGGCTCCAGCTTAACCCGAAAAAGTCGTCTGCTAATATTGTTCGACAGGAGAAAGATTAGACTCGAGTGTGGCGACGTCATCGGACTGAGACTTGTCCGCAACCTCGGCCTGTACATGTACGGTAATTTGAGGTTCACTGAGCATGTTTCCAGATGCCTACAGAGAGCCTGCATGAATCTCAGAAGAGTTTACCAGTTACGTGACCTTCTGAATAGTAAGACCAAGACAGCACTCTGCGACACCTTAATCTTGTCCCACTTCAACTTCTGCTGGAAAGTGACGCCCGAAGAATCCAGAAAATGCAGAACTCTTGCATCCGTCTTATTTGCTGCATAAAAAGAAACGAGCCTATATCATATAATCTAGGAGAACTTGACTGATTGAACATGAACAAAAGAAGACAACTGCATATCTTGACTTTCTACCATGACATCATGTTCATAAGATCCTTCAGCTACAACATCGCAAAGTACTACAACCTACAATACAATGCCGGAAGGCATCAAACGTACGAGCCGTCAGACCTTCAAACGCCACATACGGAATCCCGTATTATGTTGGCACGGGAACTTCTGCGAGAGAATCTGCTGATGTTGTGAGTCGGGGTGAGAGTCATGTTCTTCATGATGATGATGCCGCCTTGCCTGTGATCCTAGTCGCTGTCTCGTGGTTGTTGTTTTGTCTTGTTTTTTTCCGTATATTTAATGTCGGTATATATATGTTGCATCTTTAAATTTATTTTATATTTCATGTGTATATTTTATATTTGTCTCCTTGTATACATATATTTTATATTCTGGTTGAATATTTGTAAGTGGTTGTGTGTAAGAACAGCTGGTAGCTCAGGCTACAAGCTGAACTCCACTACAAATAAACGCCTATATTATTATTATTATTCGGCAAATACATGACGAAATAAGGTACTGACGTAAATCTTCAACCATACAACATCGGTTGAGATAAAGTCAGGGCTTATTGTCTTAATGTCCGCAACAGATTGGACACGACCCCAATATAAATAGGTGCAGTGCGTAGCGGCATAGGCGCAACACTAGCTAACGTAATATAGTAGACACGTATTACTGTGGCAAAATACACTGCCGGTCTGCTAATACCCATAGTCAACCATATAATAACTGGTGATTCACACATCCCTTGTGCTCGTAAAAATGTCAAAACTCGTTAACACCATAAGATGGAGGTGGAATGGCGCAGCCCTCTTGCACCTACGGTTATTGCAACACTAATACTGATGCACGGGAACTAACAGCTATTACAAGCAGACTCTTAAGCATAGCAAAAGGTAGTCTGCTGCAAGAGTAAGCTCATCAGTCACTGCGGGTCGTCCCTGCGAAGGGTCAATTGAAAATCGCAAAACAAAAAGAGTTCAAAGTGAGCCTATTCCACGGCACTAGGGGGCCCTTCGATATCCAAAGTATTTCCAAATGAAGACTCTACATAGGTAAGGTATGCACACGAATAATTTTTGTTCTAATCGAAGCCCTCTGCTCGAAGTTTTTACGTAATGAAAAAACATTTTGAGAACTTTGGCTTTGGCACCCTGTATCTTAATAAGGTGCGTTCAGTCAGCTTATTTAGCCGCAAGTTTTAATTTTCGTCGTAAGCGCTGCATCGCTTATTGGCTGTTCTGAGGAGGCTGGTTCTTAAGAGCCAATGGGCGTCGCTACGCTTGCGACTAAAATTAAAACTTGCGGCTAAATAAGCTGACTGAACTCACCTTTATTTGAGAAGCGAGTGAGAAACATACCGGGTGGGTCATAAAAAAAATCTCATTTCCCCACCGATTTTACTCAGAATTACAGCATTGTCTAGCTAACTGAAGAGAGCTGAGAACTGAGAGAACTGAGCTACCACCTCCGTATTTCAAAATGGCCGACATATCCAAATTCAAGACAGCAGAAATAATGGAAAATAGGCCTTCTTTTGTTCTCGTTGCTTTTTAATAATAAAGGTTGTCAGAAAGACAAAACCTATAAGTATTATGAAGGAATAGACCAATCAAATCGGGTGATCTGCTAAGAAGCTATACGCGATATTAGTGTGACGTCAGGATTGCCATTTTTAAATGCCGGATCCAACAATAGTCTGAGAACAAAGGAAATTTCAGAAATTATTTTTTGGTAGCATTACCTTCCATATTCAACTATATTGGGGTACGAAGTGACAAACTACAGAACCTAGAGGTCATTTTGAAGCATATTTCGATTTTTTATCTTTTTTCTTGAACATTATATTAGTAAAAGAAGTTTGAATGTGACAGCGCGACATAACCTCAAACCTCAATGCATTAACAACTTGTAGAGCGGAAGCGTGGTTTTGCGCTTCTTCTTATCAGGGCTTTGAGAACCTTGAGAAAGAAGCCTGTTCAAATTCTTTGGATTCTTATTTTTTTTTGTTTGTTTTTTTTTGTAGTCACTTCTCAAGTGATTAGAGGCTTGTTTCCTCCACCATAACTAAACATTTTTTGTTATTGTCGCCTATTCATTTAATACCTGAATTCTCTTGTTTCAAATCCGCCGCTATCTCCTTTTTTATTTTGTTCCCCACTTTTTACGCAGAGTTGCGCAGAAGTCGACAATCGACACATTGCGACCAAAGACCCTGGCGCCCGTGTTGCTTCCGGAATTTTGATCCTTGACGAAAATTGACTCGAACCTGCCCCGAACTAGCTGGTTAATTATCCAAAAGATCAATGAACCAACTCTTTTGACTTTCCCTTCAGTTGTTTGGTCAAAATTTCCGTGACATTGTTTACAGGTAACAGTGAACAGTCTACTCATCTGCACTCCGAAAATGCGCTCATTGAGACTCGCCCCCGTGAGAACTTTGCTACTTGTTTGCTTTCTTAAAGAAACCAACAAATCAGGATAATTTTTGAATTTTCGGCAATTATTCTTTATAAATTTGAAATTTCAGCTCGTTACGTTGAATACCATTCTTGTAGCTTTCAAAAGAGACCTAAATGGTAATTTTCCTCCAGAGAATAAGGTTACTGGAACTGACGAAAAACTGTGTTATTTGACCAATATTCCGCCCACCTCAAAGATGGAGTTGAATTGGTTAAATAAGACGTTGCGGAATGAATCGCTGTGGGCTTATTCCTTGACAGAAATTTACCATTAAAGTATCTTTCGGAAGCTACAAAGATGTAATTTGGTTTGAGCTTATTGGCATTTCCAAAATCCAAAAAAAAATCGAAAATTTTGAAATTTGAAAAAAATACTTTTGGATTTTGGAAATTTCAATGGCCTCAAATCAAAGTACATCCTTGTAGCTTTATAAAGAGACCTGAACGGTGAATTTCTGTCAAAGGTTTGAGCCCACAGCTTGCTGATTCCGCAACGCCTTATGAGCTTGAGATAGCTTGAGATAATCATCACAAAATACATAATTATTAATTATATGAGGTGGTCTAGCACCTTCAACGCAGGTAAAGCCGACCAAGGCGACTTATACTTCTGTACCTATACAGGGTGGTCCAGGTTATAGTAGCAATAATTCACCATTTGATTGTCCATCGAAAACTAGCCTAAAACCGTTTTTTTCGGTCATCAGTTTTCTTCAAAAAAGAAAGGAAGTAAAGAAAAATAATAAACTTTCACCCTGTATACTGATTTGTAGCAGTCCCAGAGTTGAGAACTTTTGATATGTTGAAGAAGGGACTGAAAGCTTGCCATGGTAAAAAAATCGTTTTTGTTTGAATTAATTCCAGCAAAGCACCTATTTTTTTCTATTTCCAATATACTAAGGGCCGTATTCATACCCCGATTTTAAGCTAAAAGCGCTAGAAGAGCGATGCGCATTTAGGAGCATTTCTCATATTTCAGTGTTCAAAAATACAGATTAACTCGCAAATTATTTGCAATTAAGTACATACAATCGCTCCCAATCGCAATTATGCATTTTTGAACACTGAAATATGAGAAATGGCCCCAAATGCGCATCGCTCTAATGGCGCTTTCAGCTTAAAAGCGAGGTATGAATACGGCCCTAATACTATACAATAATACCTAAACAATAACATCGAAACACTTTCTTCCGTTTCATCTCATTCCGAAATTAAATTTTGGTTCGTCTCGCAATATTCTGGAGTATGATACCTACTACCGCATGCCGGTGGTTCCGTTGCTTCCGCCCTTGCACATAGCTATAGTATTGTGTTAAGCTTCATATCGTACTTCCCTGTAATAAAAATGTTGCCGACCATCGATATAACCGTACATGCAATAAATCAACAAAGAAAAAACAACCGTATCTAGTGAATGGCAGTAATAGCAGTATTATTTTTCACCCAACACGAAAGGCCCAAAAACTCAGTTCGAGGGCGGGCTACATTCCTGACATCATGTACTTCTGTTATGATCGTAAACTTGTGAATAATGAACGTGGAATTTAAATTTTTTTCTAATAGTAACTAATAAGCTTGCTGTAAAAAAGTTCAGAGCGAAGGATGATTTATTTCGCAAAAAATTAAAGGTTATTACGAAACTTTCTACTGGTAAAAATAAAATGATGAGACGGATAGGTTTTGTTGCAAGACTTCAAAATACAAGACCAGGTTTTGTTGCGAGACTTTAAAATACAAGACCTAAAATTTTTTCTGGAAAAAATACCTAGAAAGAATAATGTTCATCAAAAAGCAGAAGGGAAATGAAATAAATCCATTAAAAACTTTTTCAGTAATTTGAAAAAAAAATTAGGTCGAGAGTTGAGAATCGAGATTTTTCTCGGCGAGATTCTCGTATCGGCAGTCTTATTCTCGTCTCGATCTCGAACCTGGTCACCTTGATCTCGTCTCGGATCTCGAGGCGAGATCGAGACGAGGTCGAGAATCGAGACGAGATTCGTGCAACACCAACGGAATCGCTGCTCGTAACAATATTAGATCTCTATAGTATTTCCTTGAGGAAAAATTGCGATCACGGACGGACGGACAAAGCGGAGTGGCAAAGAGAGCGATGCTGACCAGTTATATGTAATTCACTGAGAACTTTGTGACAACCTATCAATTTTCTACTCGGTAGTTTCATTGCGTGCTTTCCACCTAGCCCCAAGTTCGGTACACCTGCCATTTACGCACGTGCGGGTGCCAAACGGTGCTTTCCATCTACGTGTTCCTACTCGGTTCTGTGCCGTTCATTGGATCACCTAAAATTTTGTGCCACACTATGGAACATGTGCCGTCTGGTGGTGTTTGTACCGTCTAGGTGGAAAGAACCCATTACATCCGTACTGTCAGGTGTGCTGTACTGACGAGTCGTAATAATGATGACGTATAATAGCATGATTGTGTCTGCAATTGAGTGAAACCTTTATTGTGCACTTCACAAGTTCCAAGAACTAGAATGAAATAACAGCCCCACAGTCCCTGTAGGGAAAGGAGCGAGCGTCACTTTGCTATTGAATATGATCATACTTCATACTGTTCACTGTTTCGGTATCAGTGCGTGACACCAATGTTCTCGACAAATACATATACTTTTTCAGTTTCCGCTAAAGTGAGTTTCGTTGTACATATTTCAATTATTTGATTTTCCGCGAAGTGTCGTACAGTGTAAAGGCATTAGGGGGTCGTAAAAAATAATTCACGTTCCATTGAATCCGAGCCGACCGCCGGCGCCTTTCCGGGTTTTCAGCGATACACGATTGAAAATTGGATGTAAATATGTGTATATACATGTATGAAATTATTATAGTAGAAGACTGAATGAATGGAATCAATAGCGGAAGAATAAAACTTTGGGGGTAGGTAGGTATGAGCTCGAGATGCGGGGGTTTGTTTAAAAGTCGGTCGTAAAAGAAGAACGCGCGGTTTTATCAGTATAAATATAGTGACTACCAGTCGAAGGATCAGCATCACAATTGGAAATTGAAATGATGCCATAAGTTTGGGGCTTATTGCCTCTGTAATAGGGCATTTACACGTTGATGGCCAGGCCAGATGGGCCCTTGCAGGATGATAGGGACTCTTCGCTTGACCCCGCTGAGACTGACCACTGACCGTTGCGTTGCCCGCAAACCACTCAATAGACCACGGCCGCAGGCCGCAGGACGACGACTACTGTTTGTGTTAGACGATATAAAACTATATCTATATATTGCCATATTTTACGTCCCGGAACGGAACTGTTAGGGGGGGTATCCCACTGAAGCAATAAGCAATGAGCCATTAGTAATAAGCAACAGGCAGTATTATTGCTAAGCTGTCTCCTACATTAAATCCAATGAAGGATCTCACACTGAAGCAATAATACGATACCGCTTTCAAAAAATTGTTGCCTCTGCTGCAAGTTTTCATTGCCGACGATGTTCTTGCATGTTACAAACCAATGATATCACCGATAATATCTTATTTAGGCTCATCCAGTAACAGTTTTTGAACTAGGCAGGCAGGATGGGCCTCAAGTTCTTTGGCATAAACATTGGCATCATGACTTAAAGTTCTGCGGAAGCTGAATCGATAATCAATCCAATACTTTCTTATTCGTTTTATTGTCGAATGCCACCACATCATCGTAACTTCTTCATTCTATTTGTCTGTCATTACTGTCACTCATTGTCATAACTGCCAGAAATCGTACGATATACGCGACCAACTTACTGTTGACTGTTGGTCCATTGCCAATTGCTAGTTACTGGGTTGGGTTGCTTACTGCTTCAGTGGGAAAGCCGCCAGTGCCACCATGTGGGCAATATATGGATCTAATACGCCAATATATTTATGGTTAATATCTGTTTTCGGGTAGCTACTTGTAGGATTGGATTGAATTTGACGTCGTTATGAAGTTGAATCTCTTAAGACTCGAACATAATAAGGTGAAATTATTGCCGGTGGAGCTGCTGTAAAAGGCGAGAGCCGTTGCTGGAATGGTCTGCCGGACTGATAAATGATTCAACAACTGATCGAACATACTGGTCCGAGTGGATCGCCTAAACGTCAGCCAGCCACTTTTACGACACACTCTAATGTTGCTATTACAGTTCGATAAGGCCAAAGCAATGACCGGTGGTCCCCCAGGATCATCATAATCAAACTATCTCCCCTGAATTCTACCTACCTATGCACACATACACACGGTCGGACTTTTGCCTATGTGGAGTTTTTGCGGATTTAATCTTACACAAAACACGTGGGCTTGAAATGAAACTGACCAAGTCATATTAAATGACTCCTTCCGCCGCCGCCGGCTGCAATTCCGACTTGAAATCGAGTCAAGTCACTGGTCATTTTCTATCTATGAAACTACATACTTCATTATAAATTGATAGAATCATTATTACATATTTTCAATCGGTTATATGGTAGGGTCTTTGTTTTTTTTTTAATTATTTATCAGGGGACTATTGAATCTGACCTTGTCAGTTTCACCTGTCAGTCCACGATTATCACACGAGTGAACTATTTTACGTCAAGATTAAGATGACAATAGAACATTCGAATTCTTTGGAAATCAAGAAAAAATCTTCAAGCATAGAACTGCGCTAGTCACGTGGGTTTTTTAGATTTCTTACGTATTTTACGCGGGTAATTCACACGTTACCTGTGTAAAAAAAAATTTTTTTATGCTAATTACCCAACCCTGCTTATGAGTCACTCTGTAGGCTGTATCCTCTCTCATATATATTATGATGTGGCCGAATCGTGCATGGTGATAAAGTTTCGAGATTATCCACAGGATTGTTTAGGAGAGAGGGCTCTCCTCTCGGCGTGGCCATGGCCAAACATCAGACGGATCGAAGTCATTCGAAAGTTTCGCCGAACGACGGCTCTCTCTGGGAGGAGGTTTTGCGTATATATGGAAAACAGCAAATCGTAAATCGTGTTTAATAAAGCAAGTGAGCGTTGCACGTGCCGTATGCGGCATATTTATGGATAAATGGTAGGCCACAGGGCAAGGGCCGGACCGGCATTATTGAAGAATCGATTACAGCTTTGGGACACTTATATGATGAAATAAAAGGGACACAGGCCGCTGTCCGGCTAAACGGCGGTCATTATGTAAACAAGAAGACGACCGAAAGGGCAGGCGGACCAAAGGTCGCCCGAGGTGAACTTATTGAATCAAGTCGCCGCGCGGCCCGCAGGTTCCTCGCCTCGTCCCTCTCCTGCCCCATCAGTTGTTGCCATCGCCCAGCCTGTCGCGTCGTAAGTTTAGCTGAGATGTCGTTCGAATTCGAGTTTTTCGAACTCGATTCTCACTCAAAAAATCTGACGATAATAATTCATAATAAACTGAAAAGTATTGAAATGCAATCCCACGGAGCGGCAAAAAGGTCCACCGAAATTAATTTCCAAGTTTTTCTGGCCGCGTGCTTGTTGTCGAAAGGACTGAACAGTTCGGTATCTCTACGGGTTCGATCGGTTCCGTGAAGCAATAAAGCAACTCAAATACGACTTGCACAAACAAGGTTTTTGCATATAGTGGAGCGACTGAAACTCGGTAGCGCGTCTCCTTCACGAGCTAATATTTCATAGTATTGTACTTTGAAATTGAAACCATCACCATTCGATGGAGAAAATATCCGACTTTCAGAATTTATTAATTTCAGCAAAATCGCAAGGTGCTGACATCGAGTTTTTGACCGTCGAACCTCAAGAAGGTCCGGGTTTTTCACGTCAGTCTCACTTTATTTTTCTAATCAACCTGGGAAACAAAAAAATGTGTGGAAAACTAGTGCTTCGCGAGAGCGAGAGTTAGGTAGATCTCGTTCTCGCTCTCGTTTTCTCTAGGGGCTCTCGTTCTACAAATGCGATAAAGTTGATTTGTAACTAGTTTGCTTCTACCTATATTTGAATCACGTTCATAGAGATGTTCCAGAATAAGCTTGCATAATTCACATGAGTAGATGCCCAAAACAAAACTGAAAAAGATGTATTCATTTTTTTTGCCCAGAGCTCAACATAAACCGAGACACAGCTCTTCGAAGTTTTTTTTTTAATTTAAGTTTTTATGATTTCATCAATTCCATCAATGGGTGGAGATATTCGGCTGAAATTCACCAGTGACTTGTTTGGAAGGATAATGTACTTATTAGTCGAATTCCACTAAAATCGAACCATTGGTTCCAAAGTTGAAAAGGTCTGAGTTGAAAAAAAAACGAGAGCGAGAGTTTTTCAAGGGTTCTCGGCGAAAACTTTCGCTCTCGCTCTCGTTCATGAACATGCGCTCTAGTCTGGAGAATAGTGGAAAACTGCAACTGCAGACTCAGTTTGACTCTTTTGTTGTGTTGTTTCCTGCCAAATTTGCTTCCGATCAATTGGATAGATTTTGAATAATTGAATGGTAAAGTTTTGAACTTTGACATTTTTTAATATTTGACAGATGACAGGTAGGACAATACTTTGAACTGTTCTGAATACCGTTTTCCAAGGGCTTCCAAATGACATATTACAAAACAAAGATTACTGGTTCGGCAGCTATCGCCTCAGAACGATTCGATTCTTACGTTCCTGGAGCGCGATTCTGTACTTGCCTACCGACAACTATCGGATCGGTAACTGGGGTGAGAACCAATCAAATTCCCTCCTGCCTAGCTACCGACACCGACAAGTGTCGGTAGGAAAGTACAGAATTGCGCTCCAGGTTCTTTGAACCGCTCTATCTCGTGAATTATTGCCGATACAAAAAACTTTCAAATTATCTCCAATAGCAAATCGTCTTAGCTACAAATTAGCTCTGATATTTTTTCGATGAAAGTCGTCGTTCTCGAGATAGGTCAATCCGATTGATTGGTGTTGGGAACAAATTTGGCAGGAAGCAACACAACAAAAGAGTCAAATCAAGTCTGCAGTTGCAATTTTCCAACATATTTCAGTCGAGGGTTGAGGTTGAGGTGTGTTTAGACTATCTGTTTTATCATATATCATGAAGACAAATCACAATAAGGTAGGAGAACATGGCAGAACTCATAGCATTTCATCACTTTCATGTTCACATCTTATGATTTCTCTCATGATCCGCCTATGACTCATCTGTCACCCAGGGGCGGCGGGTTTTGTAATTTTGCATGAGTGCAAAAGATGAAACATACAGAGAAAGCAATGAAGGAAGCGAGCGAAGCGAGCAACAGCGCCGCAGGCGAAAATTCTTCGAGAAAAGGGGCGTGGTCAACAATTCTACGGATATGAAACCATTAGAAATTGAACAAAGACAAGGTAACTACTTATTATAGATTTTATTAATAAAACATAGTTATAAGAATAAAACTCGCTACTTGCCGCAATTTTTTACAATTATTTTCTCCGTATTGCACGAATAAACCAGGTTAGAAGGCGTACTGTGAAAATCGACACTTCCTCATATTAGCATGTGATTTTCAAAGTGGTCAAAAATTTAGGCTTGAAGAACGTATATTTCGATTTCTGAAGCTTGCATGCATGGGTGCAATGCACCCGTATAATCACTTTGCATGGGTGCATGTGCCCCGATGCACCCTATAAGTCGCCGCCCTTGCAGTGTCACCGTTGACGTTTTTGAACTCTTTGATCGTTGCCATCTTCCTAACTCAGTTTCTATTTAAAGGCTTGTAAGCTGGGCTATGAGCTGTCTTTTTGGGCGTTGGTGTTGGGTGAAGAAGGCAGAAAACAATTTTACGTCCCGAGTACACGCTAGACCCTGTCCCTGTACTGTTGTCTCATTTTCGATGATTTTCGCGATTTCATCTTTTTCCCGAGGAGGTAGAAAAAACTGACCGATATGTCATAAGCTCGATTTTGGAGTTTTTTTTTTTGTGAAAACCGCACCTTGATATCTCAAACCGTTTT
The DNA here is from genome assembly GCA_949128115.1 of Anaspis maculata. Taxonomy (NCBI): domain Eukaryota; kingdom Metazoa; phylum Arthropoda; class Insecta; order Coleoptera; family Scraptiidae; genus Anaspis; species Anaspis maculata. The sequence continues at coordinate 29,095,132 of OX421968.1, read as the reverse complement.
CGTGATATAGTGAAATTGTAACAATTCACGAATTATCAACTTTTTTAAATATTGATATTTTTCCATTCTGCAAAAACTTCTTCAAAGTATTTTTTCACGTAGATTAAGATGAAGTCATTAGTCTTTTCCATCCAAAGAATGATCTTTCAGATGGATGGTGTTCCTTAATATTAAAATGTTTGTACTAAAAATTTCCGAGCAATAAGAACTGCGTTACCAGGGCCAGTGTTGTGGCCGGCCTGGTTTCCGAACCTGACTACCCTACACTTCTTTTAACATAAAATGCTCCATACCTTAGCAAAATCATTTCTGCTAAGAAATGCTCCAGAAGTGCCAGAATAATGGTTCTCTTTTCATCAGACCAAAAAGCAAATTTTTTGAACTTTTGAATGTGTTTTGTAATTTTGTTTAGTATACAGGGTGAGTCATGAATCCTGAAAATCTATTTTTCCTCGAGGTGTAGGAGCAAAAATTGATAGACTGTACAATGTACATTAAAATCATGGCAGGAATCAGAAGTATATTAATAAAAAACAAAATAATATTATAGAACACTACAGTTGACAAATTCATCCAGATTATGAAAACATTTATTCATCAGGAGTTGCTTCAGGTGTTTCTTGAAGACAAAAATGCTGGATGCTGTTCAGGTTTTTTATGACATTGGGAAGTTTGCAGTATACTCGTAATTGCCCACAGCAGTATACTCCGGAGCTTTCTCATACAGAGCATTCATTTTGGAGCCATCACCGCCGGAAAACCAGAACCGTGTCGAAATTGAAAATGAGCCTACGTCACGCCCAATGCAATAGAATTTCGATATCAGTTGGAATTTGGTGAAAAGACGCGATCTCCCAACAAGAAAGGAAGCCTGAGTTGAGAGTTCTGCACCAAACGCGGGCTGTCCTGGTCAAAACCCGAGTGAGCGTCCGTCTCGGGTGGCAACAACTAGGAATTTTTTTCTAATTAGTAGCGCTCGACTGGGAAATGGTAGAAAACTCGAACTGCAAACTTGATTTGATCCTTTCGTTGTACTGCTCCTGCTTGAGAGATGACAGTCAAAAATTACCCGTCGCATCCCAGAGTGAAACTATGACTATTGACTATATGCCAAATTCCAACTCATTTAGATCAACGGCTCGACAGTTATTGTGAGAGATTACAAACATGCATATGAACACACACGCACGTACGAGTTTTTCCACACGCATCACAATACTTTTCCTTCCATTAGTGGAGGGTTAAGGTAGTAAAAAATTACTTTCTCGGGAATTCACAGAATAAACTGTTGAACCGCCTTAATTTTATTTAATTACAATAATTTAAGTGAACGCAGGCGCTTTCAAATTGCCATACCTTGAAAAAAAACGAAAAAATTATTATTTAAAGCGCACGAAAAATCAGGGAGTTCCTAAAATACGCAATAATCTCAAAAATGTACTTGCCCTGACTTTGGATAGTTGTAGGCGAGTTCTTCCTCAATACTCTGGACTGTTTTTGTCAGCATTCTGAAGTAAATTAGAGAATTATTAACAAAAAAGTAATGTTCCAGGTGAAAAATCAATCAAACATATCAATCATAGTTGTCTATTCATTAGGGGAGAAGTTGATAACTAAGTTCTTTCTGGATGTAGTCCTACATAGGTAATGCCTCGGGTAATGCTATACTTACTAAACGTTAAAATCGCAAAATGGCATTAATAAGGACGGTGTTGAATTGGTAAAATAAGCGTTTTACCATCAAAGCGTTCATCCAAATTTTTTTTTTGGATTTTGGGAATGCCAATGGGCTCAAACCAAAGTACATTCTTGTAGCTTTCGAAAGAGACCAAAATGGTGAGAATCCGTCAAGGAATAAACCCACAGGGATTGATTTCGCAACGCTTATTTTGCCAATTTAACACCGTCCTTAAGGACGTCATTTCGTACCATAAAAAATGGCTGAAACAGACTGCGGATTAGCTGCAGAGCGAAAGAGAAACAGAAAGATTCTTGTGGCATGAGTTTCTGCCAACTCTAAGCAGCTAAAAATGTAACAAAAAAAAAAAAAGTTATCTGGGCTGGCAAGAGAATGAGGGACTTTTTTTGAAAAAAAATTAAAATTTTGAAAAAAAATAGAGTTTTTCGAATTTTGAAACTTTTAAATAGTTATTAATTTTCATTCTAGATTTTACTCTTTTTTTTTCAAGTCTCTTACTTCACTGGTTGTCATGAAACTTACGTTTAAAGAAAAAACACTAGGAAATGCCGTCCTTAAATGGTCAAATGAATGCTTTGTTCATCTAGTCAAACCCATTTCCAATACACAATTCTCACCAAGCTCTTGTTGCTATATCCAAACAGTTAGTTGGTGTTAACAACTGTTCAAAAAACTACAATGTAAAAAAAGACGTGTACGATAATCGCCGGAGACTTCGACTCCAGGATGGGTCACAAACATGCATAATTAAAGGGGGAGTCTTTTCACTCTCTTATACAGGGTGATTCATGAGTGACCTTACATAGGCTAATGGGAGATAGAGAACTTCGAGGCGAGTCAGGATCCACTGAAGAAATTTTATTTTCTTCGATGGTTACGAAGATACTGGGTGTTTTGTGTGTTTCGTATGAAACTTTGATAAGCGATATTTCTGAAACGGCCAAAGGTATTTTGTTGAAATTCACCAGTAATATTTCTCTGTTGGAACTCATCCCGAAGCCATACCGGGTAAGTCAAAATCCAGGGCCGGGTAAGAAAAAAGGTGCCCCTTTTTTGTTTCATCAAAAAGTACATTTTCTGACCGCTTTACCGAAAAACTGCTATCGGATTCAAAAAGCTAAGGAGAAATGCTTCAAGAATCACTCTTCAATTTAGATGGCACACCCAAACCGTTTCGACAATAAAATTAAAAGTAAAATTTGTGGGTGAGTTCCCATTTTCGACCGGACATAATCGACTCATTGTTTGATTGAATTCATTAAAATTCATTTTTTTGGCTTGTCTCTGTTGAATAGAAGGGCTTGGTTGGAAGAAAAATTTCAGAGCTGACAATTTTTTTTTATGAAAAAATCGAGAGCGAAACCAAAATTAGACTCGATTTGATAGTCAAAAAAAAATCTCCGGCTATGGAATTTTTCTTACTACCAAGCCCTTCTGTTCCACAGAGATAAGCTAAAAAATGAATTTCAATGAATTCAATCAAACAATGAGTCGATTATGTCCGGTCAAAAATGGAAACTTACCCACAAATATTACTTTTAATTTTTTTGTCGAAACGGTCTAGGTGTGCCATCTAAATTGAAGAGTGATTCTTAAAGCATTTTTCCTTAGCTTTTCGAATCCGATAACAGTTTTTTAGAAAAGCGGTCAGAAAATGTACTTTATGATCAAATAAAAAAGGGGCACATTTTTTCAATTCCGGCCCTGGATTTTGACTCACCCGGTATGACTTCTGGATAAGTTCCAGCAGAGAAATATTACTGGTAAATTTCAACACAATATCTTCAGCCGTTTCAGAAATATCGCTGATCAAAGTTTCACACGAAACACACAAAACACCCTGTATCTTCGTAACCAATGGAGAAAACAAAATTTCTTCAGTGGATCCTGACTCGCCTCGAAGTCCTCTATCTCCCATTAGCCTATATAAGGTCACTCATAAATCACCCTGTATACAGGGTCATTAAAAAAACATGTCTACCCCCATTTTTCTCAAGATCCGTTGACGCTACGAGTTGCGGTTAAGACTGTTAGATTCAACTGGGTTTTCTGATCAAATTTGATATGTCAACAAAACTACTTCACCAAAACTGAGTACGGGGGCATCTCAAAATTTTGGGCAATTTTTTTTTACACTGCACAATATTGAGTGATATGTCATTGAAAAGGCCTTCGAAAGTTTCAATGGACAAGTGGAAAAAGCTTCCGAAAATTTCTAGCAGTTTTCATTTTATGATAGAAAACAAAAACCTCGAAAAACACGTTTTTATGTATGAAATGAGGATCAATCAGTGCCGCCGAGAGGGTGGTTCAGGAGGTGTTATATCATCGGGGCCCGGAGTCCCGTAGGGGGCCCGTGAGCGCCAGTTAATTTTTTTTTCTAGCTCTACTAACAAAAAAAAAAGTTGAAAAACCCCAAAAAGCTCAATTTTTGTTTGATTTCGTCGTATATTTTTTGCTTTAATTGATGCATACGTAGTTTTTTTTTGGCGGGCTTGAAATATTGCAAAAGGAGGGGGGCCCGTCAGTATCATCCAGCATCGGGGCCTGGCGAAGCTCTTGGCGGCCCTGGAATCAATGAGAATTTTTTCAACTGGGAACCGCATTTAATAGAACTCATCAAAACAGTCAACACGATTGTAACTCAATACGCAATAGCTATTTTGAAATTTTGAGGCAACTTAATTTTACCCATCAAAATCTTCATTTCGGAAAATCTCAAAATTTCAAAATAGTCATTTCATATTAAGTTACACATCATACTGACCATTTTATTGAGTTCTACTGAATGCAGTTTGCACTTCGAAAAAATTCTCATTGATTCTCATTTTATACATAAAAACGTGAAACATGAAAACTGCTGGAAATTTTCGGAAACTTTTTGGGGCCTTTTCAATGACGTATCATTCAATATTGTGCAGTGGGAAAAAAAATTTGTCTCAAATTTTGAGGTGCCCTTGTACTCAGAGTTTTGGTGACGTAGTTTTGTTGACATGTTAGATTTGAACAGAAAAGCAGCTGAACACAATAGTTTTTGCCGCAGCTTGCTATCGTTAACCAATCTCTAGGAAAAGGGGGGGAGACATATTTTTTTGAATGACCCTGTATACTAATCCTTTGAACAAGTGAAGTAGGTATGTAAGCGAGTTATGCTATGCCGTTTTCAGCGTGAGTAGCATACATCGTTTTTCGTGCTGCTTTTAATAAAATTACAAATGAATAAAATATTATCGCAATAATCATTGGAATAAATTTCAAGTTGGTACTCCTGCCATTTATCACCAAGGCACGAGGTATATAGTATACAGGCTGTCCCGTTTTTCAACGCTCACTATTGGTATCTCGGAAACGGTAAGAGATACGAAGTCGGTTAAATTACAAAAAAGTTGCGCAATTTTATGGCCATTTCAAAAAGGTCGAAATATCAATGATATCTTTGGTCATTTTTGAAATATCCTAAAAAAACTGAAAAATTACGAATTTTAAAAATTCAAATAACTTTTTTATTATGACAGCTATCAATTTGAAAATTGATCTCCTGACATTTTTGAAGGTCCTTGATCGACTGACGTCAATAATTTTTTCTTGCACTCACTAGTTTTTGAGATATGACAGTTAACTTCATTTTTTCTTATGGACACCATATTATTTATTCACCCTATAAAACTCATCTTTTCTTTCTCTTTACAAAGATATAAAACACTTATAGCATTTTTGTCAAAATAACCTGTAAAAATTGGAAAAACCATTTCTGGGCGAATAAATCTAGTTACCGGTTCGGTTGCCATGCTTTCGTGGCATAATAACAGTGGCTACCTTTACACCGGTGGACTAAAACTGGACTGACTCAAGCACTGACCCAAATTCCCACCTAAAGTATTTCTTCTGTTCCAGCGTTTTCACCGGCAGACTAACGCGGCCGACCTATTTTAAAATAAGTATGAACTTAAACTGAATAAATATAAAAACTAAATTTACTTCAGTCAACGGATAACCGGAGACCTGACCAAGCTACTAGTACTTGGTCCTAATTTGGTCCTTGTCTACGATCGTTTACACCACATGGACTAAATTTATTTGGGTCGAATTTAGTGCTTAGGTCACGGACCAAAGCCACGGTGTAAACGTAGCCAATGGCATTCGGTTGCCATGGTCGGTTGATTTTGGAAAAAATTGAGTTACTTAATTGAGAATTTGTGGTTCATTACAGAACATCCCAAAGCAACCAAGGAGCTGGAAGCAAAGAGATGATGATGATGAGGTGGTTCAGTCAATTAATAACCCGCACGATATAAGCGCAGCCGTTGAAAACATGGCTAAAAGGCACACAACTCTGCATAGAGCAGAATGGACTCCAATTCGAGCAATTGTAAATTATAATTGTTTATTGCTATTGCTAAGTTTTTTTGTGTTATACTTGGTTCTGTATTTAATTTATTGTTGCTTATTATCATTATCAAATACACAAAAACGGAATGTAACTCAACTTTTTCCAAAATCAACAGACCATAGCAACATTAGCAACCAAATGCCATTGTTTATATGCCACAAAAGTATGGCAACCGAAGCGGTAACTCGATTTTTTCGCCTCAAAAACAGTTTTTCCAATTTTTACAGGTTATTTTGACAAAAATGCTACAAGTGTTTCATATCTTTGTAACGAGAAAGAAAAAGTGAGTTTTATGGGATGGATAAATGATACGGTGTCCATAAGAAAAAATGAAGTTAACTGTCATATCTCAGAGACTAGTGAGCACAGGGAGAAATTATCAATGTCAGTCGATAAGGACCTTCAAAAATGTCAGGATACCAATTTTCATATTGATAGCTGTCATAATAAAGAAATTATTTGAAATTTTCCAATTCGGCATTTTTCAGTTTTTTTGAGATATTTCAGAAATGACCAAAGATATCTTGGATATCTTGACATATTTGAGTTGGTCATGAAATTGCGCAACTTTTATGTAATTTAACCGACTTTGTATCTCTTACCGTTTCCGAGATACCAATAGTGAGCGTTGAAAAACGGGACAACCTGTATACCTACTACCGAGCGTTCATTAATTAAATGGGTCAAGGGTGCCTGTGACTTTGAAAACATCTGTCGGAACTAGCATCGTTCATTTGATGTCTGTAATTTTTTGGTTATCGTAATTTGTCAAACCAGTCGCAGTTTTCGTTTTCAGAACATTTTAAATGTGGTTTTCATGACAGGGCACAAAACCTACATGATCGAAGAGTATTTTCGAACTTGAAGTATTCTCGTGCACTTATGGTAGATCAGAGATCAATAATATGGGCCGTAACTTGTCAAAGTTTGACAAATTTATTACAAAAAGATTACGCTAGTTTCGACAGACGTTTTTGAATTCACAGGCACCCTTGACCCATTTAATTTATGAACTCTCGGTAGATGCAGATTTTTGTGTGTCAAATGTCGATTTGTAAAATTGGTCCTATATTTGAATTTTCTTGCTTAAAACCGCCCTCCCCCTCCCCAATTAGAAGGGCCATCCCCCAAAAATCCCGAAATCACTGGGCTCTAGTGTCTTGTGTGACGACGGAACACAGAAAATGGCATTAATTAATCACTTTTAAACCTTCGCGCCACAAAACGTCAAAAATCATTCTGCAATTGTACCAACAGTTATTAGAAAAATGACACCAGAATGTCAATTTTCAAAGTAATTATTTATAATTTTAACTAATTTGAACTGAAAATTTCAAGCTATAACATTGGAGACGTGATCTCTCTTGAATTGTAAATGATTTTGCGTGGTTAGTTTATTTTTCACGTGTATTTTTTACTTTGCCGCTCTATTTTTTTTTCTGAATATTACAGTGCAGGACATCGAGCGTATATTGTCATTCTCGGTTATGACAGCACGAAAAGATACTTTTCGTAACCGTTTCATCACTGGCGGCTCCAGCATTTTCGAACAGGGGGTACGGTTCATCGACCAGGCGCCCTTAAGGTGAGGGCTACAATCAAAACAAGCCTCATGCTTCTCTCCAGTGGCGTAGGTACCCAGATTCAAGACAAGAAAATTTTTGGGCATAATAGTGATAATAATATTGACAATAATAAGCAGAAAAAAGGAGGGCCTTTCTATTTCATTTCGTTCTCTTCCCTTCGACGTTCAGTCAAGACTCAAAAGTGCAAGACTATTCGAAAAACATAACCTAAATTCTGTTTTTGAAACAGAATGCATGATACCTGTCAAGTAAGTATCAAGCAATCAATCAAATGACTGACCTTTCATGTAATCGAATTCGCCAGGGGATATTAGTCAAAGCCTCTTAGGAGGGGATTTATCCCCTCCATCCCTCCCCCGTGGGTACGCCCCTGCTTCTCTCTATGACTTCAGTTGAACTCTCTATATCTAGTTGATTCATAAACGGTTTCCAAAGAAAAACGATCATGACAACAACTTGGTTTTAATAGTATAAATTGAACTCTTCATTTATTCCACAAAACTAAATTTACACCTATCTGCCTCTTCTGTAATTACCAACAGGGTATTTAGTCAGTCTTCGGTCATAGTAGACCCACTTTTGGTTCTGGCGGAGCCTGGGGCTCTAGCCCTCAGCAGATTAGAACATATTTTTTTACCATAACTTCCAGATCGGCGGATCAATTTTTCTGAAACTTGGCTCATAAGAAATACGGATTTACCCACTCATTGTTTGGTTGGATGCATTATTCTGGAATGTATCTTCTGAAGCTACCATTTCTTCTTTTTCCCGCGGAGTGGGTAATGAGTCACTTCCCGCCCTCTTACATAGTATGTAATGAATCAATTACCATGATGGTTGTGAGTAATAGTACATTACATACCGAGACGGAAAGATATTCATTACAGACAAGAGCCAAGGTAGCTGCAGAGCGCGCCGCGGGCCGACGGTTCGTAGTGGTTTATTTTCCAACATTTTCAAAAGTCAGTAATGAACAATGATTATGGTGGTTGTGAGTAGAAGTTCTTTCCACCTCCACAGATGTTATGAGAATAGTTCCAAGATTTTATCGCGCGACGTCCAAAACGAATTTCCACAGGTGACATTATCAATTTCATTGGCGAGTTTTTATCACGTTAATTATTTTTTACAAAGAGTAATCCATCGGTACTACTTGTGGATTTTTTTTCAAAATTATAAGCTTGACGTCTGGCGCCCCTGATTTGCAACAGGGGGTACGGCCGTACCGTTGTACCCCCCGTGGAGCCGCCAGTGCGTTTCATAGATACATAACGCGCAAAGTAAAAAATAATCAAAAATATAAGTTTTGCAGCTTATGTATCTAGCATGACATTTGTCAAAGTAGTGTCAAAATTTACAAGTAATTCGAGTTTTCTCTCAATTTAAGCGACGATTACGGAAAACGTTGTTCGACACACGAGCGCTGTGCTTTTTCAGGCCCTCAGCCTCTTTTGCAGCATTCGGCAACGCCTCATGATGGCAAACAAGGCTTCGGGCCTGAAAACGCGCTCTTGTATCGTAAAATACTATTTAGCACGAGATGCATTACACTGCTTCATGTGCAATCGCAACTTTTCACAATAAACTTTTCACTTTTGCGTTCACGATTCGTATTTCTCGACTTTGAAAGCATAACAGTGCTAAAAAATGATATAAGAGTGCCGAAACATGACATAAGAGATGTGAAATATGTCGAAATACTGAAAAATGACACTTTCAAAACTTTCTTTGTTAATGATAACGTAAGCATTAAGGGATGATTGCACATAAAAATAATATCGCATTGTCGAGAATTGAGATAATCAGTGCTATTCACATCATGTATTGACTTCAGTCAATAATGAAAACTTGAGATATAAATTAGAACAGAAACAGATTAACGGATTAAATTTTTGTGCATACACATATAAACTACTCAGCAATTGAAGTGGCCCACCCAAATATTTCAATGAACTTCAAAGTGCCCTAGCTCACGAAAAAGTAGGTCTAATCCCAAATTTTTTCTTTTCCCACATACCTGCGCTCTTTGTCTGTCAGAAGACGTATACACAATTAAGTTTAAATCGAGGTTCAAATCTTCCTTGTTGGTTATACAGGGCGTCGCGTAAAGCCCTTCAAAAACTAAAAAGTTTGAGTAACTCCCAATTCGAAAAAACATGTTTTTGGATATTTTCGACTGGTCCAGGGAGGATGGGCACCCATATCTCAAAACGGTTTTTCAATTTTCCGATTATCTTTCTTCACTACAGGTGATTCGAGAAAAACAGCTTCTTGGTTTTTTGGTCATAGCTTTTTTCCTTGTTGACCGATTTTTATAATCTGTAGCTCATGTTAAAGCTAAAGCTTCAGGAAACAAGAATATGTCTTCAAAATTGATGCAGAGGAAACTTGAAATTGAGACCCTGCATCAAAAATGACACAGATCTGAATAACCCCCAAAATCAGATCTGGAGATTTGATCAGATTTGCTTTAAAGTCAACCATGCAAAACGATCATTTCAAGATGTACATCTTCCTGTATATAAGAATATTTCTTGACGAGGGAATTAAATTATGGCTGCATGTTTTCAGAAGAAAATCAGTGGCCCTCTTACCTGAAAACTGATGTAACATACGTTACGAACAACAAAGCTGGTAATTGAATTTAGAAACATTGTTGGATTTTTTTCGGTTCAATAATAATTACCAGCTTTGTGATATTCGCATCGTAGATAACATTGGTTTTCAGGTAAGAGGGACACTGATTTTCTCCTGAAAACATGCAGCCATGATTCAATTCACTCGTCAAGAAATCTTCATTTATACAGGAAGCGGTATATCTTAGAATGATCATTTTGAATGGTTCACTTTAAAGCAAATTGATTTCCGACGAGTTTCATCTCCAGATCTGATTTCGGGGGTTATTCAGATCTGTGCCATTTTTGATGCCGAGTCTTAGTTCGAGTAGCTTTGACATGAGCTACAGATTATGAAAATCGGTCAATAAAAGGAAAAAAGCTATGACTAAAAAAGCAAAAAGTTGTTTTTATTAAAATTACCCTGTAGTAAGGGAAGATAATCGGAAAATTGAAAAACCGTTTCGAAATATGGGTGTACCAACCTCCCTGGACCAGTTGAAAATATTCAATAACTTGTTTTTTGGAATTGGGAGTTGCTCAAACTTTTTAGTTTTTGAAAAGTTTTACGCGATGCCCTGTATAACCAACACGGAAGATTTGAACTTAATTCTTTATCCGTCTTCTGATAGACAAAGAGCGCAGGTAGGATAGGATTAGTCCTATTTTTTCGGGAGCTAGGGCACTTTGGAGTTCATTAAAAATTTTGGGTGGGCCACTTTAATTGTTGAGTAGTTTAGTTATTTCTAGAAGACCTGCAAAGGTAAGTCTGCAAAACATATGATGTAGGTGTTTACCTAATGCCTGATGAGTAGTGAATAGCAAAAAGAGTCAATGATGAGATGAATTCGCTCACATAGTCAATTTGTCACATTTCAATATAGATAAATTTCAATAAGTTGTGAATAGCACTGAATTCTACAATGAATTGAAATTATCTTCATAGTATGGGGGCATAGGTCGTGCCGTGTGCAGCTTCGTGAGGCTATATAGGGATATGTGCCAATCGATTTTTGGACCATCAAAGAATGTGAAAAATCATGATGGAACATTGGGATCTGCTGCAGGCACATATGGTGGAGGTGCCAAAAAGAGTCTCGCTCGTTAACAAAAAAATCCATGTAGCTTTTCCATTTCACAACGGATCTTGACTTTTTTTTTTTTTCTTTTTTTTTTTTTGAATGTTTTACGACGCATCAACTACGAGGTTATTAGCGTCGACGGGACATTCAGTGGGTTTTTGGTACACGTTTTTAATTATACTTGAATTGCCTACTGTTAACTATGTGAGGCCTCAGTACTCTGATAGCACTCAACTCTGTAGTCAGAAATCCAGTTACGTCAATCTGTAGAGGAGAAAATCCTCTTGGTATCCCATACCATTTTTTTAGACAAATATCTTCTGCAGCTGTCATAGTATTCGAGTTCTTTTATGCAAAAATACGGGATTTTTTCAAAGTTTTTGGATCTTTTTGATATTTGGCATTTTGATAGATTTTGGCTTGGCCCTCTCGAATCTCCACCTTTCAACTTTCAATTTCCATCCGTAACGCCGCCATATTGAAAAAATGGCGGCCGAAAAACACATTTTTGACAATTTCTCGAATTTAGTCAATGTGAGGTCAAAAATGTTATAGGGATATGAAAGCTTATTCAATTATCTGTCATTTGACATCTCAACCATCTCTATGCGACTTGCGGTGCTCGAGATATAGCTTCTGGAAGTATTGAATTTCGCTATTCCAACACCACGTCTATACCTACTTTGCTCCACCCACATGTCACAACCAAGTTCACCGTCGACAGCTCTTCGCTATTAGTTACGGAGGATGAATCACTATCGTTTCAGAGATTCAGAGGGTGTACTCAGAGGTGAAATTGGTGTAGGAATAGCGAAATTCAATGCTTCCAGAAGCTATATCTTGAGCACCGCAAGTCCCATAGAGATGGTTGAGATGTCAAATGACAGATAATTGAATAAGCTTTCACATCCCTATAACATTTTTGACCTCACATTGACTAAATTTTGAGACTTTGTCAAAAATGTGTTTTTCGGTCGCCATTTTTTTAATATGGCGGCGTTACGGATGGAAATTGAAAGTTGAAAGGTGGAAATTCGAGAGGGCCGAACCAGAATCTATCAAAATGCCAAATATCAAAAAGATCCAAAAACTTACGTATTTTTGCATAAAAGAACTCGAATACTATGACAGCTTCAGAGGATATTTTCCCAAAAAATTGTATGGGATACCAAGATGATTTTTTCCTCTACAGATTGACGTAACAAATGTCAAGATCCGTTGTGAAATGGAAAAGCTACATGCATTTTTTTGTTAACAAGCGGGACTCTTTTTGGCACCTCCACCATATGTGCCTGCAGCAGATCCCAATGTTCCACCATAATTTTTCACATTCCTTGATGGTCCAAAAATCGATTGGCACATATCACATATCCCTATATAGCCTCACGAAGCTGCACACGGCAAGACCTTTTGCGACCCTATGCCCCCATACTATCAAGGACTTTGCAGAGAGGATGCTACGATGCGCGATGCTATATAGAGGCCCCGCGACTGACATGACATGATGACGATTTTTTCTTACATACAAGATCCCAATGTTTTGCTTATTTGAGCGCAAAGTGCGGTTGTGAAATTATTAAAATTCTACTAGGCCGGCGCCGGGGTGCAGAAGAATAAAGTGCTTACGGGAATTGGCATTTAATAAAATGAAGTGCAAATTGAAAAGGCAAGGTGGGTCCGGAGGCGGTCTCCGGCATGCATTCTTTAACTCGGGCGCGAAATCCGATTTAAGAATAAAAGCAATATTGTAAAACGGTAATTTCCGCGAGGTTAAATTTGATAATAAAAGAAGTCGCCTAGTCGTGTGCCCCTCGGCTCTCGGGGGCGCGCGCTCTTCCAGGGGTGACCCGGCAATAATTCTCTTGTCGGCAGTATTTTTAATTATCCCGCGTTGATGTTTGCGTTTTATCATCTGTAAATTTTGTTAATGAAAGTTTTTTCTCTTCTTCTGTTCTGCGAACGAACGACGCGGATTGGTGTAGTATGTAAATTATGCAAGGTGGCGCGGAGGAGGAAAGAAGCCTCGCTCACCGTGGACCGACAGACTTGTTGCACTAATTAAAAGAACTTATGGGTTTTTTTTACAGGCGGAAGGGTGTTTGCAATTTGTTTACAAGGCCCCCCCTACTACTTGCAATTCCTGCAGAGACTCGCTCATTTATTTTTTCTTCCTTATTCCAAACCGACACATCTCGCTCGTTAATTTCGACTGTTTCTGTTTCATTTCTTTTATTCCCACTCTTGTTTAAATTCTGCAATTACACCAGTCAGGTCCGCCCGTCCGCCTCATTCAAAACTAGCCCTACAAAGCGGCTAATATCGTGTTAAATGTCGCAGAAATATCTTTGGCGCTAGGCATAAAAAACCGTAACGGAGCGCAGAAACGCCAGGCCACAGCAGCATGCCGAATAACAGAGAAGAACTCGATTGTTTCGAATTTGTTCCGAATACTCTTTCATTATCTTTTCTTTGAGCACATCTTCCTTCTTATTATCTTAGCAGGCTGCCGCGCCCCACGCTCTGAATGTCAATCCTCTGATGGTGCCCTCTGCCATTAATATGAATCTTCGACTGTATCTATACTATTCTCGTACTGGTCGTATATTCGACAACTCTTTCAAGAATTTGAATATCCGGGCGAAATATATATACTTAGGGGGAAGCGCCTTCATGATTCAAAGACATCAAGTGACGAACAAAGAACCGATAAAAACTATTACCAACTTCTTGTTATCACGTGAAAGATGTTATGTATTCATTCAACATTGAATTTTGACAAAAAAAATTAATCACAGTATCGATTGAAATGTCAGATTTTATACTTGAAGTTAGCAACGGTATTTGCGATTTTGAATAATTGTTTCCGATGCGTAAGACAGACGCAACGCGCCTGTTCTTTTTTTAAAATTCGCATGGGATATATAAAATTGATAGATATAGAGGAGATAACATATAAATCAAGTAACAGCGACATTGAAAGTGGCAGAATTGAAGTGGGACCTGAAACCTCCTCTGTTTGTGTATCGGAAAAGCCACATAATGCCGGAATACGGAATGTTAAATCTGAATGTTTATCAATTATTCACATGCAGTTCTGAAGTCTCATGAGACCCGTTTCTCATACTACTTATCTACAACACATCTTCTTGCTGCTTCCCGCGGCATCACGAAAAATGGACCTTATACATATACCATTTCGGGACGTCTTTATTTCTGTACTCTATTATATTTATGATGATATTATTATTTTATACGGCGTGTCGCCGTTCTTATGTTAAGCTTTTCTGGTTTAATTCGTCGCAAGAGGGTGGATTGGATTTTGGATTATTCAAGAAGACCGAGACGTAGGTATGGCAAGCGGCTATGGGGGTCTTGTCGAAAATAATCGACGTTCGTGTTCGAGACTTCGAAAGAGCAAGGGCACTAAGTAAAATTATATCCCACGAGTGTTTGTCTTAATTATTATTGGCGGGGCAGAAGACATGCTAGTCATTAAAACTGAGTCCCGCCGGGGGCGGGAGTGGAGGTCGCGGCGTCGATCGGTGAACTCTGCATCTCATCAAATACCTAATCCCGGAATCCTGTCATTTGTATCGCTGTGGCAATATCGTCTAAGCCTGACAGGGCATTTGTCCAGAACACAACACACCGGCTGGGTTCAATAAGGCGCAGCTCCAAGATTTATCATTTTTGATTCGTTAAACGCCGTGTAGCTGCCGTGAAACTTCTGCTAGTCTACAGTAGGTGCTGTATAGGTAGGTGCTCATAGATTTCTATGAAAGTACATACAGTACGGTACGGTGGTGGTACTGGTGGTGGAGGTGGAGTTGGTGTTGGTAGTGGTAGTGGTGGTAGTAGTAGTAGTGGTAGTGGTAGTGGTGGTAGTAGTAGTAGTGGTAGTAGTAGTAGTAGTGGTAGTAGTAGTAGTGGTGGTAGTAGTAGTGGTGGTAGTAGTAGTAGTGGTAGTGGTAGTAGTAGTAGTGGTAGTAGTAGTAGTAGTGGTAGTAGTAGTAGTGGTAGTAGTAGTAGTGGTAGTAGTAGTAGTGGTAGTAGTAGTAGTGGTGGTAGTAGTAGTGGTGGTAGTAGTAGAAGAGAATCGATTATGTTCATATTGTCAAATCCAATGTTTTCACATTTTGCAAGATCGTCATTTTGAATTTCCATAATCTCCGTACGATTCAGTTCCGATTCAAAGAGTACGTGTATTCTTCAATAATTAAGAATCGACATGGTGGTGTCAAATTATATGTTTCCACATTTTCTATGGTCGACATTTTAAATTTTTATAGTTTTCGTGCAATTCAGTTCAAATCGAAAATATCTAATCGAATATTTTTCATACAGAATCGATATGTTCATGCCAAATGCTAACTGTGAGGGCATATTCAGCTGTTTGAAAATGAACGGCGAATATTGTATTGTAAATTCCAAGGGCTTCCTTAACATAGAACCACACTGAAAGGACATCGTATCCTATAAGTACTACTCATACAGGGTGATTCATAAAATATGCTCACCCCCATTTTCCTCGAGGACCGTTTGCGATATCGAGTCGCGAGAAAAACTGTTCAATTCACCATAGTTTTGAGGTCTGATTTCATATGCTATCAGATTTTCTCACCAGCACTACCTGTACGGGGGCGGCTCAAAAAATTTGTTGATTTTTTATACACTGTACAATGTTGAGTGATCTAAAATTGCTTTAAAAACTCAATGGACAAGTGCAAAAAGTTTAATTTTTTTTTCGGAGAGTTATACACTGTATATACTCACGGTTTTCATAAGTTCTATTGAATGCCGTTTGCAGTTTTACCCATTTTATACGTGAAAACGTGTTTTTCTAGGTTTTTTGATTTCATCGTGAAGTGAAAACCTGCCATGATGTTTTCTCTCCATTCAGAAAATTCACAACATAAAGCGAACGGCACTCAGTTTTTTCGGCTAGAGCGAGTCGTGGGTTTTTGACTTGCACGTCGCACAGACACAAATTTATACCGCGCCAACCAGGGGAGTCTGTGCGAAGATGTTAATTGGTGGAGTATGTCCTGGTCTATTCCAACAACAAAAAAAAGAACGTGCTTGCCTTTTTTTGTAAATAAACCAGATGGAATGGTCGTGCCTGATAGGATTTCTTTATGAATGAACTGACTTAATTGAAAGTACGATGAACGAAAATGAGATTTAGAATATTTAATAAAATAGAATTTCTGGTAAGTAACAATAATGAAACAAAGTATGATGTAACTGAATTTAAATAATATAGTTAGCAACGCAGGTAGGTGCTTCACAAGTTACGTTTTTGTGTAGTGTTTCAGCTTCGAACTGGACGTCAGCAATATACCCTCGTGAGGTTTGAGAGAGATTCCAAACACACCCCCTTGGACTTCGTAAATTAAAGAACCTAAATAATTCCGAACTTACGGAATTAATACCTACAGTGACTACGTCTGTCACGAAAATACCTTGGGCCCAAGTTACCTGTGTCAGCGCTATGGTACGTTGTATCAAGGCTAATTTAGTTCTTCAATATATTCAATCTTAAGGTTAGTGGGAATAAATTGAACATTCTCACAAAAAGTAACACGCAGTGTCGCTCCAGGAAATCCAAAGAAAACGATCCTATTCTCGCTGCAAGCGTGGTCTGGATTCCGCGTGAGCGTCGAGGTTCTATCGAGGATTGTGGATGGAACCAGAGAACTTCAGCTTGAATAGGACGTATCCAGGTAATGCGTGGAAACGTCGACAACCTTCAACTTGTGGTGAAGAAATGGCGGAGGCGCCGGATGACTTCGTGGGCTCGTGTGTGGTATAATGGCCTGCTACTGATTACGATGATGGTAACTGTGTTACGGTAATGATCGAGGTACTGATGAATATTTCAGTTGCTGTGGTACTGTTTCAAAAGGTACATTTGTATTATGTGTATTGCATGTTTCAGAAGATATACGTTCACGTGGACAGGCGACCTCAGCTTCAACGTTCAGAGGGGAATATATGGATAAAATGGCACGGATGGCCTCCATAAACCCTGGATTGATCCTGATCAAGTTGGCTGAGGATTTACCGTCAACGATTCAACAACGTTTCTTTCTCTTATCAGAAATTAAAAACCTACTAGAAGAAAACTCTACTTCTGCCGCTGCGCTCGAGGCTTCTGAGCACCCTTATGTTTTTGTATCAGCACACAGTTTATCACGCGATTATTTGAAATGTATTATACCTATACTTGATATTGTAAGAAGAATTATTAAAGTTTACCTTGGAATTTAAAATCGTTACAAACCGCAGAAAATTTTTGAAAACTATTTGCACCTGTCGATTTGAACTTTTAAAGCCCTTTCAGATGACAACTCAACATTGTACAGTGTAGAAATTCTCAAATTCTTGAGGCGCCCCTGTACAGGAAGTTTACGTGGAAAAAATCTATATTATATGAAATCGAACCTCAAAAATATGGCAAATTCAACAGGTTTTCCCGCGACTCGATATCGCAAACGGTTTTTGAGAAAAATAGGGGTGAGCATGTTTTATGAATCACCCTGTGTAAAGGTACCTATACATATATCATTTTTCGAGAGCAAAATATTCGGTTGGTTTTTTGGGGAATTTTCACACAAAAAGTGGTACGTTTTTTCTCACCCCTATTTCTCAGGAAAAGGGTAGAGATTTACTTGTCATTAGGCTCATCGCTCATTTAATACATCCGAACTAATAAATTTTTGTAATAGCGTTGAATCGAAAGAAATGAAGTAGACTTGGGTACAACGGTACAACATTTAAATTCTCTTCAAGGACGTTGCAGGGTGGATGATTATAGATGAGAGATCCTGCGACAGGCATGACGGTGATTTTTCGACATCCTGATCATATACCCGGTATTATTGTTGTCATTTTACAAAGCAGCAAGATGATTATCGCGGGCTGATGCAACATTATGTATAGATGTATTAGACATGATGTGTACCTACTATGTATTGCCATCATTACCGGGTCCATGAGGTCTTTTCGTCTGAAAAACAGATCATGTCATGTAAAGAATATTTCGTACAAAGTCTGATAAATAATGGAGGTGAGATTTCACATTCTGATCTGGATGCAGAGAGACGGTGGGCGACTTTAAAACATAAATGATGTAATTTTAGCACTGCGCCCGGGCTGCAGGAGCCCAGAAGTTGACAAATGGTTATGTTTATGTGCAGAGATCAATCTTTATAAATGGACGTGGAGTCGGTTGTGTGTGCAGAGCAAAGCCCCACGTCCAGCGTGATGGAACATATTTAGAATTCATGGAAATGTCATCGATGGAAAAGGCAGTGATATTTTATGATTGACTTGAAATAATAATAATCCGCGCGCAGAGGGTTCGATCAGTTGGACCTTGCAGATCTGCACACAAGAACTGACCCTTGGCCAGAGAGCGGCGGCATAAGTTGGGTCGCCCCTGCAATCTCACTTAAATTAAACCGGATTTGACGACGACAACAGGGTGCGAGGAAATTCGATACGCCAGGCAGCGCACACGCCCGCCAGGCCACATAACGCACATTATTTCGTATTAATCCACGCATTGGTCATGGGACTTAGTGCAAGCTTTACTTTTTAATGTTCCACGGTGGTTTCCAATCACAACGGGCTTAGCCCGGCAGACGGCCAGGACTCGGAGGGGTAGGTGTAGACTGTGGTGTAGGCATGTAATTCTGCGGTATTTCCGCCCGGTGCCCAGAAACTCAGATCATAGCCCCGACATATTTTTCTTCAGATTTTTTCATGAATTTTACGTTGGTGACAAAATGAATAAAGGCCATCATTATTGTTATTATTATAATAATTATTATTATCGGAAATTTTCATTTCGCTTGGCAGCTTGACCATTTTCGGCATAATCTTTTTTATTAGAAAATAACGCTGAATTATTAGTTTGGAATATGAAAGACTGACTGGCTTTGTAAAATAAGACCCCTAGCCCAAGTTCAGATTCAGTTGCTAACTGCGGTAAAGGTCTCAGGTGCCTATATCTAATTAATAAATAGTAGTATTCCGATACCCAACAACTTTTTTTATGCAATAAAACTTTTGAATGTTTTCGCGAGAAGCAGTAAAGCATCACAGAATAAAATAGCAAGGAGTGGCTCAGAGTGCCTGGCAGTTCATTTCTTAGTTTTTGTGTGGTTGTCGAGGTGGCTATTTAAAAATTTCTGGAAAAATATGTAAAAAGTTTATTTTATATAATATTGTGCGAAAACAATTATTCTACATCACATAATGATCATATGAATGTGTGTGTATATATAGTGAAGGAAGGGGAAAGAAGGAAGCTTCCACTGGGGCCCTCAGACACCTAGCTACGCCACTGGAGAGATTCCGACGCGCCAAAGTCCGCGTGCGCGAGGAATCGTAGGTATACGAAAATCGAAAGTGAATTGCATGATTAATATCCTCGGACCCAAATAGTAAAGACGTGGGGCATCTATAACCGGATGAGGATGCCTCTACATGTCGTACCGAACAAGATAATATAAACTTCTATATTACGGTTCCGTTACAGACGCGCCTGCTCGGCATGCACGATGGACCCATCCCTGACCTAACCACGGCTCATCGAGTCGTCTCTTTGCAACCTGTAACGAATACAGATCCGGAATGCCGAGATGTCGTACAAATGTACGTACATACCCATACCGATTGGTATGCACAATCATGTATCCGAATTCGAGCGCGAACCAGTTTCCACAGATATGATGGGATATCATCATCATCATCGAGAAGACCACAGTCACATCAGAATCGCAATGTAGGTATACAAGAAAATGTAATGGGAGATGAACGTAAATCCGGCAGCCGCAGGAGAATGATGACAAATTTACTATAAAAGCTTTGGAAGCGATGCGTACTATGTATGCTATGACGGCTATGCCACAAACTATGAGTTGCAAAGTTTATGGGATGGCTGCTGGTGTGAGAGTTGTTGAAATTGGAAGCCGTGATCTGAGGGGGAAGGTGATCTGAAAGGCGCTAATATAAGACCAGTAGAACCCCAAACACGTATGCAGACGTGACACAGCTGTACCGCAATATCTGGCACTGATGACCTATAGACTGACGTCAGACGACGAACCTCCGTGACTAGCGTACCCGGGACCCTCACGTAGAGCATCGTGGCGTAGCGTACCGGCCGCGGCCGTCGGAGGCGTCGTGTTCTTCATTACTACCACCGATGCGGTGGAACACTAACCGCGCGTACGTTTCGGGTCAAACACGTACATGGGAGACCCAGACGCTTTTCATCCACGTCCACGTCCGCCACGATTTGATGGCTCCCGTCTGTTTTGTTCCCTTTATTCTGTTTATCCGCAGCAGAATGGTGCGGTTTCTTGGCCCAGCACCAGCATCACGAAGACGTCACCTATTTCGCACACAGCTTAAAATTGGTATCCAGTGCTGTGGACAGACCGCTTCCGAGTCCGATGATGATAGGAGGATCTATGTCATTAAAGGGATCGCAAAGTGCTCGCTCTCCCTCTCCTGTGTGGTGGCCGTGGCTCTCTCTGGTCTGCCCGGGCTGTGAAAGAAGACGCTGTTAGGTTGGTAATCTCACGACAATGAATGATGCATGACAGAAGGTCGAAGACAGCACAAGAAAGCTATAGCGAGCGGCCGACCACGACAGGCACAGCAGAGGGGCCGGCGATCCGCGACTGGCACTAAAGGTGCTCGGTCAAATTGGACCAACGACGATCATAGCCTTCAAACTCTGGGTATAGGTCGAGAAGGCGGAGAAACCTGTAGAATCCAAAGCGTCAGAGGCACGTAATCGATAAAATCCTACAAATCGACCTTGCAAAAGTTTTTTTGTTTTTTCAATTGGTAGAACGGTGCAACTAGTCTGCAAGACTAACGAGCAACTTGAATTTGCCATACATAATGAGTTGCAAATATTTTCGCATACTTTGGTTAACGTCTGGCGGCTACGTTTTGTTTGGCACTGTCACTGTTTCCTTATAACAAGGACAATACAGGCTGATTTTCTAGAAAGGATCCACTTGCATGGCATGACTGCCGTTTCATGAAGTCCCATTTGCATGAAGAATTTCAAATGGGACTAGGGGTCGAGTTTCACACCATTTTGAAGGTTTTTAGAAAAAAATTAATTGTGCAGCGAGAGATCGGAGGTAGGTCATTTCAAGAAAATCACCTGTATATCAATATATCAGTATATAGGGTGTGTCTCACTAGTATCGCATTCCGAGTCCATAATGGTATATGGAATCCACCCAGTAACACAAG
Source organism: Anaspis maculata (assembly GCA_949128115.1). Taxonomy (NCBI): domain Eukaryota; kingdom Metazoa; phylum Arthropoda; class Insecta; order Coleoptera; family Scraptiidae; genus Anaspis; species Anaspis maculata. The sequence continues at coordinate 29,073,476 of OX421968.1, read as the reverse complement.
AAAGATATTTGAAAAAATTATTGATGTTTTTATTCTTGAAGATATGGGTTCAAATGGTGGGACTTCGTCGCCCTCTATTTTTATTATTTGAAGTGATTCTGAGGAACTGTTTGTGATAGACTAAACACTAAACAGTGAAAATTGTCAACAAGTGGGCGTGCACTGAGTTTCTGTTTACGATACAGTCGTCATATACAGCGAATCATAAATCATAAAAATCAGATTTTCTACAATTGTGTCTTTGAAATATTTGATTGGTCCTTAATATAGTTGAGAATAAGATATGACTCTTTCAATTCCATAGAAAAAAATTGAGTGGTGTTTTCAGGGAAAATGGATTTTTGAAATTTATGAATCACCTGTATACTGAATAGAAGTTCAGTGACTCAGTAATTGATAAGTTTAATTGATGACTGTCACTAGCAGTTCCTCAAAATCACTTTTACTCGCGAAAATATAAGGAAACGAAGTTCCCCATTGTATCTTCAGAAATAAACGTCACTAATTCTTAAACATTTTTTTCGTTATTTTCAGTGGACTCCATTTGTCGTTCTGGACTCGAAATTAATTTTGAGACAGCCTGTATAATACAATATAATGATGAAATATGACAATCCATCAATTAAATACATTTTCCCCAAGCATTATAACTGTAATCCACTGATAGGAATCTGTGTGAAATCACAAACTAGTTACAAAGAGAGCTATGTAAATTTACTGTGAAAAATGCGTGAAAAACATTTATCCAATGAATTTGTAGTGGAAATACAACATAAATGTGAAATACCGAGCCTTCATGTAAAAGTAACATTATTTTGTAATAATAACTTGTAAAAAATCAACCCTGATCACCGAATCACATGAACTTATTGTAAAATTACATCATGTCTCGGAAAATTACAATTGATTTGTAAATTCACAAACATTTTGTGAAATCACAATGCTTATGTAGAGCGGCATCCGATAGAAACGCAGCAAGATTCGGAAGGTAAATCATGGCGTCCGCTTTCTATCAGGTCGTAGCTCCTAGGGTCGTAGCTAGTACTGTTGGTTTCTTTCTAGTTGGCTGGCGAAATCGTGTGAAACGTTCGCTCAAAAATTGCCAGGTATTTATTATCTTTTGCAAGTATATTTCATATTTGCTGATTTTACTTGATGCTATTTTATTGATATTGTTCATCATTTTATGCATTGCATTTTATGCATTCATTGTTCATCAGTTGCATTGTTCATCACGGCATCTTGCTCCACAAATTGAGTTCTTATGGACTTTCTGACCCACTAATATCCTTGTTTCGCTCCTATCTTTGTAACAGGTACCAATACGTCTACCTTAAGGGCTTCAGATCCCGCAGGTTTTTACAGGCTTCCGGAGTTCCTCAGGGTTCTGTGCTGGGTCCCTTGCTTTTTATCCTTTTTATTAACGATATAGTTATGAACATCAATGCGAGGTACTTGCTTTATGCAGACGACTTGAAGGTTTTTAGTGTAGTGTCTTCCCTCGCAGACTGCGGGCGCCTGCAGACAGATCTCAATACAGTTGTTGCTTGGTGCAGTGAGCATGGCTTGCCGATCAATGTGAGTAAGTGCAGTGTTATGTCCTACAGCAGAAAACATGCAAACGTCGTTTTCGACTACACTTTGGGGGGAGAAATATTGCAGAGACCTCGGACGGTGAAGGACCTTGGGGTAGTTTTTGACGGCGGTTTATCCTTCAAAGAAAACATAAGTTATGTCTCGAGCTCGGCATACAAAAGCCTTGGCTTTGTGCTGAGAAACTCAAAGGCATTTACCAACGTTGAAACACTGAAAGCCTTGTATGTTTCTTTCGTCCGGTCCAAACTTGAATACGCCTCCCTTGTCTGGAGTCCGATTTATGACTCCTTCGTCAATCATTTGGAGAGAGTTCAGAGGAGTTTTTTGAAGGCGGCTTATTTTATACTGGACAATACCCTCCACGTGGTTTTCCTCAGGAGATCATGTTGGAGCAGTTCAACCTGTCATCTTCAAAGTCTCGAAGAGTGTTCCAGTCAATCCATTTTCTTTTTGGTCTATTTAGCAACGCGTTGTATTGCCCTGATTTTCTTGGTGCTGTGGGTCTCAGTGTTCCTCGGCTTTCCTCTAGATCACACAGTTTATTCCACCTTCTCACAGCTAGAACCAACATCCTAGTGGCATCTCCTCTCTATGAGATGATTGTCAATTACTCTGCTTATGAGAGCGAGGTTGATCTCTTCAACTGTTCTCTGTCCGACATAAAGACGGAGGTTTTTTCCTAAGTATGTATCCCCCCTCGGATTTGTCTCTGGTATCCCTCCCCTTTAACTGGGCTCTTCTGCCTGTTGGGTGCAGTACAACAACAATAATGATAATAATAATTTTAGACATTGACGTTTGGAATGTCTACATGGAAAGAGAAAAAGTTGCATCTTGCGATAATTTTTCCAGTTCCTTCTAAATGGCGTTTGGGCTGTATTTTATTTTCAATTTGATGTATCCGGCAGAAGTATCGATGACGATGGAAATGGTCCAAAGATATTTGCTAAAGATCCATCAAGACGAAGGCACGAAGTCGAAGAAAAAAGGACCAAAACAAAAAGTGTTCACATTGATCAAGAAGCTAAGTTTAAAGGTGAATTAAGTGTCTTATGTATACTTCTTATCTTTTAGTAACTGTGGTCTTTGTTCTACGTCAGCTCCAGAATGTTTTTTTTAGTGATGTTTCAGTTGAGAGAACTCTAACAAAAAGTCTTCACTTTGGTCAAAAAGCCAAGCTGAGTTTGAACGTAAATTAAGTGTCTTATGTAAACTTCTTATTTTTTATTAACTGTGGTCTTTGTTCAAGGTCAGCTCCAGAATATTTTTTTTAGTGCTGTTCCAGTTGGAAGGACCCAAACAAAAAGTGTTCAATTTGATCAAAAAGCCAAGCTGAGTTTGAACGCAAATTATTCAGTGTCTTGAAAACTTCTTATTTTTCAGTAACTGGTAGTCTTTGTTCTAGGTCAGCTCCAGAATGCCTTTTTTAGTGATTCCAGTTCCAGTATTGGATTTATTTTCAGTTTATTACTTATACCCACATTTTACTGTAATTAGTATATTTGTATATGTATTAAAATAATAGTATGTTTAATTAATCAGTTCTATCAAGTTTCAGTGTGATAATTTTACCAATAATAATTGGTAACATTTTGAGTAACTCAGACTAATTTGTAAAAAGAGATGATTATTTGTGAAATTACAGCAGCATTTTACAATTTTTTCATAGTAAAATCACGATATGAATGCACAATATTTACACCCATTTTTACATCATTTTGTAATTTTCAAATGTGATATCACAGCGATATTGTGAAATTACAAAGGAATAATGCATTTGTCTTGTTGTCATATCACAAAGCCACAAATTACACGTATTTTGTAAATTCACAACTCTGATGTAAAAATCAGTTTCTTTTGTAAAATTCATTGGTTATCATGTGAAGCAAAATTGCCCGTGATATTTGCAGTAAATTTACAAAATCTTTTGTATCTGCGGGAAGTCAATCAGTCAGTAGTTGAAAATCAGGTGAGATGATTTTTATACTTGAGGACGGCATTTCCTAGTGTTTTTTCTTTAAACGTGAGTTTCATGAGAATCAGTGGAGTAAGTGACTTTTTTTTCAAAATTTTTATATTTTTTTGTTACATTTTTAGCTGCTCAGATTTGGCAAAAACTCACGCCACAAGAATCTATCTGTTTCTCTTTCGCTCTGCAGCTAACCCGCAGTCTGTTTCAGCCATTTTTTATGGTAGGAAATGCCGTCCCTAAACTCTTCGAAAAAGCCACTCCAATTTTGGCCCAGATGATTTAACGTATTTGATGGTTCTTGAAATCTTTATTTTCATGGTCAAAAAAACTACGATCCTCTCTGACTTTTTTAATCAAGAGTTCGCTCTCGAAGTTCGTGAATTGATGAAATGATGACCATCAAGTTTTTTGCCTCTCTTGGAGACGCTCCACGTCACACTAAAATGTTCTTATTTTCAGTTCTTATTGTTCATATTATGATTCAGCAAGATTTTTCTTGGTTCGGGTATCAAAGCCATGAGCTACCCATTAAAATTGAAATCTTTCTAGTCTACATTTCCGTCCCGTTTGGAGGAGACAATTTCAAGCGCCAGAAAGCAATTAATAATCCTTTGGAGCTTCCTCCATAGCTTTGGAGTCATTTTCAAAACTCAACTCAAATTCGTAACTATTGACCCGTGGGTCGTACCAATGTGAAATTTTTGGTAAAAGAACGTTCAAATTCTTCTCTTAATTTAACCTCGTGTACGTGTTCATGTCATTTGTATAAGAACGGGTACTTGTCCACATGCCATAACTTGCCAAGGCCAGTTGTGGAATTCAGCATTCAATCGACAATGCCGCGCCACACTACAATTCATATTACAATATTATTGCAATTGTTTATCGTATTTCGGCCAGATTTTTCTTGGTCCGGGTACCAAGGGCACCAAGGCCATGAGCTATCCCTTGGAGTTGGAATTTATCTTGTCTAGGACTCTGTCTCGTTTGGAGAAGATTTCAAGCGCCGCGCCGCCGCCGGCAAGCAACAAATAATCCTTTGCCGAAAAGACGTAGCTTTGGGGTCATTTCCAAAAACTTGTAATAACTGACCCGTGGGTCGTACCGATGTGGAATTTTTGGTAAAAGAAAGTACAAATTATCTTTTGAATATGACCTCGTATACCTATGTGCTCATATATTCTCATAAGAGCGAGTGCTCGTCTCAAAGTCACAACTTTTTAAATCCAGCCGGCTTGTGAAATTCTTCTTCGTGTGGTGATGCGCTTCATCGACGACGCATCAAAAGACTAAATTGTTATAATGTGATTGTTCATCGTTATTTCGGCAAGATTTTTCTTTATTCTGGTTCCAAGGCATGAGTTACCTGTCGGAGTCGAAGTTTTTTGAAAAAATCCTTCTATCTAGGGCTAGATGCTGTGACGAATAGATGGACAGACCGACAGACGGGCAAAGCTAGTACATAAGCGCCTTCCCGTTTGGAGAGTGCGCTAAAAATACATCTTCCTCCTCGTTCAAGACGAAGCTCCCGCGCTCGATGGATGAATATGTACATACTCAAGTAAAAAACCTATCTCCCCAGGGGAGTGATCGGGGCTATTAAATTATAGGTATAAGTAGCGATCAGATGAGGACCGTGGTTCAAGATTTACGGCGCAATCTCCCAAAATTGCATTAACCATCGGATGATTACCCATCATGATGACCGGTGGTTATACACGGAAAGTTAATAGTAAAACAGATGAGATGAGCCAAACTCGAGGACAATTCTTATCTTAATAATATCTAAACTATGCGCTCGAATTCGAAAACGCCCGATGATGCCCCATGTAAGCGTCACGACGTAAATTAAAATATGATTTGAATTATAATTGAGCATAGAGCGACCAAAAAAATAAATAAATAGAATCTTATGAGTATGAGCGCCTGAATAGATTTTCAAGAAAATGGACGAATCATACACTGTTTATGTGCAAATAATTGAATGGTACATAAACGTTCCGATATGGTGTAGTAACAAGTGTAGCATCTAACAGGTATGGTATGATGTGGAAGTGTGGAAGTGAAAAACTTACCGAGCATTGACTGATGATGGATTGCCAGCTTCATCAACGGCTGGTTTCCTGGAATAAAAACAAATTTCTGGATAAGCCAGTCCGTACAACATTTTTCTACAGCGTGAAAAGCCAACCACGTGCGTTCGGTTTAAAAGTCTCTCCCTCTGCGTAAGCGCGTGAATCGCGGGACGTTGGAAATGCAACTGCCGGTGCTATAATCTGACACTGCCCTTGTGTCGTTCACATCCCCTTCTGTGCAGTTACCCCTAAATAAGTCTTAATATGAGAGACTCACTCCCACCCCTCACTTTATTTGCCAAATACTGATAACGGATTGTGTTATAAGGAAAACTAATAAAAAGCGCGACATGTATGAGTATAAAATACAAGACATTTACATACTCATAACATGGTATAGATACATAAATTTGCTGTGCTCTTACTACTACTTACTACCACCCCATGCCATTACGTAATATGCAGCTACACAGCAGCTTCGGAATATTCGAGTAATTGGTCGTGTGTGTGTGTGTGTGTGTGTGTGTGTGTGTGTGTGTGTGTGTGTGTGTGTGTGTGTGTGTGTGTGTGTGTGTGTGTGTGTGTGTGTGTGTGTGTGTGTGTGTGTGTGTGTGTGTGTGTGTGTGTGTGTGTGTGTGTGTGTGTGTGTGTGTGTGTGTGTGTGTGTGTGTGTGTGTGTGTGTGTGTGTGTGTGTGTGTGTGTGTGTGTGTGTGTGTGTGTGTGTGTGTGTGTGTGTGTGTGTGTGTGTGTGTGTGTGTGTGTGTGTGTGTGTGTGTGTGTGTGTGTGTGTGTGTGTGTGTGTGTGTGTGTGTGTGTGTGTGTGTGTGTGTGTGTGTGTGTGTGTGTGTGTGTGTGTGTGTGTGTGTGTGTGTGTGTGTGTGTGTGTGTGTGTGTGTGTGTGTGTGTGTGTGTGTGTGTGTGTGTGTGTGTGTGTGTGTGTGTGTGTGTGTGTGTGTGTGTGTGTGTGTGTGTGTGTGTGTGTGTGTGTGTGTGTGTGTGTGTGTGTGTGTGTGTGTGTGTGTGTGTGTGTGTGTGTGTGTGTGTGTGTGTGTGTGTGTGTGTGTGTGTGTGTGTGTGTGTGTGTGTGTGTGTGTGTGTGTGTGTGTGTGTGTGTGTGTGTGTGTGTGTGTGTGTGTGTGTGTGTGTGTGTGTGTGTGTGTGTGTGTGTGTGTGTGTGTGTGTGTGTGTGTGTGTGTGTGTGTGTGTGTGTGTGTGTGTGTGTGTGTGTGTGTGTGTGTGTGTGTGTGTGTGTGTGTGTGTGTGTGTGTGTGTGTGTGTGTGTGTGTGTGTTTGTACCCCATTAACTGTGGCGACTTGTGCGTGCAACGACCTATGCTGTGGCGTCCGCTCTAGTTGTGGCGTCTTACACACGGTTGCCACAGCAAAAACCTTCACTGTCTCAAAAATAATCACCGCTTAAGGCTAGAACTTATAGAACAGCTTTTATAGAAGCATATTGACTTTGCATATGAAGGAAATCCTCGGATCTTCAAAACTTAGTGGTGTATAAGTGAATTCATCAGGTTGCCACAAGTAATTAGAAGTGCTTTGTGCAAGTTTGGGTATGACACCCATTTGTGACCTCCTGTGCTGAAGCGCCCCCTTGAGTTCACACACTAGTACTAAACCAAGAATATATTCAATGGTGTTGGTTGTTCTTTCGCAATCTGCACACACACATAATGCATCAGTGTACTTTTGTGGCACCCACCAGCAAAAAGTCGTAGAAAATTCAGATTTTTTAAAATCACCAACCTGAGCATAAAAAGATATTTCCAAACGTACCCCCTTTGTCCCCACTCACCCCCTTCGACTCCACTCACCCCCTCTCAAAATGACAAATATAATCACCTGCTTTGAGTACGTCAAATTGAAGACATCAAATTCTCTTTGTGAGAAAAATATTATAATTTTTTTTTGTTCAACCCCCCTCCCCACCCACCCTTAAGTTCCAAATTTCAAATGGCACCACGTACTTCTGATTAACCAGATTGAAGAGTCTTGAATTCTCTCTCTGAGAAAAATATAAAAATCATCAATCACCCCCTGTTGTCCCCACCCTACCCCTACTTATAAAATTTCATGTATTTTAATCTACTTTGTGGTACATCAAATTGAAAACATCAAATTCTCTTTGTGAGAAAAATATTATAAATTTTTTTGATCAACCCCCCTTTTGCCCCATCTACCCTTACATTCAAAATATCAAATGGTATCACGTGCTTTTTGGTTCCCCAGGTTGAACACTCTTTCTGAGAAAATTATAAAAATTTGTAATAACCCCCTTTTGCCCCCCTGATTTAAAATTTCATGTAGAATAATCTATTTCGTGATACATCAAATTAAATACATCAAATTCTCTTTGTGAGAAAAATATTATAATTTTTTTTGTTCAACCCCCCTTTTGTCCCACCCACCCTTAACTTCCAAATTTGAAATGGCACCACGTACTTCTGATTAACCCGATTGAAAAGTCTTGAATTCCCTTTCTGAGAAAAATATAAAAATTATCAATCACCCCCTGTCGTCCCCACCCACCCCTACTTAAAAAACTTCATGTATATTGAACTACTTTGTGGTACATCAAATTGAAAACATCAAATTCTCCTTGTGAGAAAAATATTATAAATTTTTTTGATCAACCCCCCTTTTGCCCCATCTACCCTTACATTCTAAATATCAAATGGTATCACGTGCTTTTTGGTTCCCCAGGTTGAACTCTCTTTCTGAAAAAATTATAAAAATTAGTAATAACCCCCTTCTGTCCCCACCCACCCTTAATTTAAAATTTCATGTAGAGTAATCTACTTCGTGATACATCAAATTGAAGACATCAAATTTTATTTGTGGGAAAAATATCATGAATTTTTTTGATCAACCCCCTTTTTGGCCCACCCACACTCAACTTCTAAATTTCAAATGGAACCACGTACTTTCGGTTCACTAGATTGAAGAGGATTGAGTTCTTTTTCTGATGAAAATATAAGAATTTATAATCACTCTCTTTCGTCCCCACCCACCCACTTTAATATTTCATGTAGAATAATGAACTTTGTGATACATCAATCAGAAAAAATCATATTCTCTTTGTGAGAAAAACATTTTTTTTCTATTAACCCCTCTTTTGCCCCACCCACCCTTGATTTCCAAATTTCAAATGGAACCACGTACTTTGGCATGGTTCACCAGATTGAAGAGAATTGAATTCTCTTTCTGAAAAAAATATAAAACTTATTTATCACATCCTGTTGTCCCCCCCCCACACCCACTTGAAAAAATTCATGTAGGCTCATCTACTTTGTGGTACATCAAATTGAAAACATCAAATTCTCTTTGTGAAAAAAATATTCAAACACCCTTAGCTTTCAAATGAAACCACGTACTTCTCGGTTCATCCGATTGAAGAGAATTGAATTCTCTTTCTGAGAAGAATATAAAAAATATTAATCACCCCTTCTCGTCTTCACCCACCCTTACTTTAAAAACTCATGTAGGATAATTTACTTTGTGATAAATCAAATTGAAAACATCAAATTTTCTTTGTGAGAAAAATATTATAATTTTTTTTAATCAACCCCCCTTTTGCTCTATCCACTCTTTTAAGTTCCAACTAAAAATGATAACTGACACGTACTTTTTGTTTCACCAGATTAGAGAGGATTGAATTCTTTTTCCAAGAAAAATATAAAAATTATCAATCATCCCCTTTGGTCCCTACCCACCCTTTTACTTTAAAATTTCAAATGAAACCACCTACCTTGTGATACATCAGAAGAGAATTGTACTGAGAAAAATATTCTAAAAATTTTCAATTTTCCCCTTTTGCCCCCACCGACCTCTATTTTACAATTTCAAGTAGAAACATCTATAATATGCTGTTCTTCACGTTGCAAATTCAGCACTAGAACTTTTGGAATCAAAAACAAAGTGATAAGTTAGAGGGCTACGGCTACGGCTGATGGGACCTGCAAAGTTTTGGCGCAAATCTATCAGGGCCCATCAGCCGTATACCTTTCCAGCTTTTCACTTTATTTTTGATTAAAAAATTTCTTGTGCTGAATTTGCAACGTGAACGGGCATTACTTTGTGGTACTTACATCAAATTGAACAAAATTATTATCTTTTTTGTTGAGGAAAATATTATGAATATTTCTTATTACCCCCCTTTTGCCCTCACCCACCTCAACTTTAAAACTTCAACTAGAATTAGGTGCCTGCGGTACGCAAAAAAAAAGTGGCATTTGATGATACAAGCAAGCAAGTCATTTTGCACAGTTGTTGTCCACACCCATTAGAAAGTTTTGACCCGCAGCACCTAAAAAATGTTCCCTTAGGACTCGAGATTTTAGAGGGCAAAGGGGACCCCATGAAAAAATCTAAAACATTTTAAATAAAGCCTGATTAGTGAATCTCAGTGTCAACATAAGCATACACTGTCATTTTCAAAATTAGGTTAAAAATAAAAGAGTCATTTTTGAGCGTCATACAATATATTTTATCAATATCAGAGTACAAAACATGTAACCCACAACCTGTATAGTAATTATATTTAAATAAACCGTCACAACGAAATTGGTGAAAATGTGATTAGGAAATGCCGAGTTTACAATAGAGTATTATATTTTGAAAAAAATATTTTGTTTTCGATGGGAACAGAAACTACATTGGAAAATAACTGACCCATATTTTTTTGTTTAGCCAGAAATCGAATCGTTTGGCTGCAATAAATAAACGAAACTCTTAAATTCTTACTAGTTCTGACGTCATTTACAAAGGCAGTCACAAGTAGTTGATCTTCTTTTATCGATTACGCCCAAACGATTCGATTTTCGACCGAATAAAAAAATACGGGTCAATTATTTTTCGATGTAGTTTCCATTTCGACAAAAAAACATTCTAGTATAATACTCCATTACGTTAATTTCACAGGGTGTCCATATGTCCATGGTTATGTTTTATGCTCTGCTATTGATAAACAAATATTGTATTAAACTCAAATGACTCCTTTTACTTTGAATAATATTTTGAAAATGACAGTGTATGCCATGAGTGTATGCTTATGTTGCCAATGACATTGGTGAAACATTTACGTAAAACATCAAACACGACAAATTATCCTACCCGTAGTTTAGGAGGATATCTTAAATAATATTTCCAACATGTCAAAAAATGCGCCAATATTTCCAATAAAATTTAAAAAAAAGTTCAACTCTACGCGCATTCGTTCTCGAATTATCGATTTTCAACTTTCGGAATTGATAACCCTGTACAAAAATGACCAGAAGGGGGGTGATATCGTAACCATGGTAATTACGATGTGACATGAAGTTACTGATGTTACGTCAAGATCCCCGAATTGGTAAACGCATCGTATCCGCCACAGCATGCTTCATTTCAACCCATTCCAAAAGCGAATGCTGGCGTCCACCGGGTGGCAGCCCCCTTGGGGGTCGTTGGGGTGAATTTTTTCGTGGGAAGGTGTATCAAAGTGAGTTTATGCATATCTGCCAAATTTACGTCAATAATATGGCCAATAAGAGAATTGCAATAAAAAAATGTTAATTTTTGAAAAAATCACATAGCCTTTGAAAAGAAAGAAATATTTGAAAATTAAAAAACCATTTCGGGATATTATTGCTACCTTTCAAAAAACGATATTATAAATAATCTACAATTTTTTTTAGAAAAGTGACACAACGTTGACAATTTACCCTTTTGACCCTCTTCCTTTTGGCGCACTGTATATCATGTACATTTTCAATTATGAAACTATCCTTTACATCATCACGTAGCCGAAGTAGGCATTATCTGGCGTTGTCTTCCTTTTTGAAATCGGAGAATTTTTGTTCGAGATATTCCCATTTTACAAAATGCGGAAATTTTCATTACCCCTATTCACTTTTGAGCAGTTTATAAAGATATGTATGTACCTACATGGAAGAAAGGGATAGTACAGAAACTTGAATTTGAGCCAAAGCAACAATACTTAATTATTACCATTTAAAACAAAAATAGAGTAATACTTATACACACTTCTTTCCATTCGATCTTCCGGAAATAATCGGGAGAGCCATCAACATTTGATTTTCAAATACGACACCATATTGTTTAATATTAGCATTAGGATAGATATTATATCTCCGCGAGATTCCCTATCAAACATAAAAAGGCCTCTCTAAATCAAGGAGTTTAAAAATTTGCCCCTCCCCTCTTCCCCGGTTTCAAGGATGTGAGGGATTAAGTGTCATGGAATTTTCTTGTCCCCGCGAATTCTCTTATCCAACCGAAAAATGCCGGTTTAGATCGGAGCTACTTGGAAAAAGGGGGTGGTTTTTGGAAGAGTGGAGTGAGGTGGGGGTTGCTGGGGAATTTGTGCAAGGCATATACTTAGGAGATTTTCTCTCCGCAAGTTTCCCTATCAAACAAAAAAAGGCTGCTCTAAATCGAAGAGGTTAAAAAATTTGCTCCTTTCCCCTTCCCCTGTTCACGGATGTAGGGGATGGAAAGTGTCATGGAATTTTCTTGTCCCCGCGAATTCTTCTATCCACCCGAAAAATGCCGGTTCAGATCGGAGATAGGTACTTAAGAAAAGAGGGTAGTTTGAAGGAGTGGGGTGATGCGGGAGTTGGTGGAATTTGTGAAAGGTTTATAGAAGATTTTATCTCCGTGAGTTTCCTCTTGAATTAATAAAACACTAAAAGGCCAAAGGGGTAGTTTTGAAAGGGTAAGGTGGGGTGCGGGTTGGTTGAATTTGTGCAAGGTATTATGCGAGTTTTCTCCCCGCGCGTTCCTCTCTCAAACACAAAAAATCCGCTCAAAATCAGAGAAATAAAAAATTTTTGCCCCCCCCCCCTCACTCGGTTTTGCGAGAGGGGAAAGGGACATTGAGTTTTCTTCTCTTCAAGAGTTCCTCTATCCTAACCGAGAAATTCCGGTTAAGATCGGAGATTCTTGGGAAAAGGGGGTAGTTTTGAAGGGGTGGGGCGGAGTGGGTGTTGGTTGAATTTGTATAAGGTACAAAAGAGGTTTTCCTCCCGCGAACTTCTCTATTTAACATAACAATTCTCTTGAAATCATAGAAATTAAAACTGTTCACTCTCTCACCTGGTTTCGGGGGGGGGGGATGTTGAGAAACATTGAGTTATCTTCTCTTCGCAAGTTCCTTCATCCAACCGAGAAATTCCGGTTCAGATCGGAGCAACTTGGAAAAGGCGGTAGTTTTGAAGGAGTGGGGGTTGGTTGAATTCGTGCAAGATACATGTAGTGCAGTAAAGATAGGTTTTGGGGTTGAAAAAATTAATTCATGAAATTTTGAAGCTGTTATCGATTCAAAATTTCATCCTCTACCATGTACTTAAAATCCCCGAAAATCCCATCGGAGCATTTTTCTTGCGGCGCTGTCAAAGTATATCATGTTTGCTGCAACAAGTCCGAAAATTGTATCCTCGCTTTTGTCACATTAGAGCTATATTGTTAGTTCAGAGCTGTTGGTATATACTTCAAGGCATGACCAGAACGTCATCTAAACCGCTGAAATTCTATCTCCCGCAAAAGAAAACATGTAACTCGCTTTAATCTGCAATTACCAGTGGTAATCAAGTGTAGTTCGGGGATTAGTGACCAAATTTGATAAAATCTGTTCTTTTTGTGATAAAGGCATGAAATAAGGTATGAGTGGTCTTCATGGTCCCCTTTTCAAATGTAGACATGGCGTCTCGCCATATTTTGATTAGGGGGGCTTAGGGACCCCCTTGAAAATTGAAGTTGCAGAAACTCATGCAAACCACCATTGAAATAATTGTCACGCATCTCAAAAAGTGATCATTCGACTCTACGTTAAATCTCAACAAGAGACACACCAGTTATCACCATGTACGCAATGTTCTTCATAATGAAAAAAAAATCTTTGGAATGTAACAAAAAATTGTGTCTTTATAATTTTTTCATGCAATAGAGGAATAAAGTCATCTTCCGCATATCATTATCCACCAATCGTATTCGCCAAAGCCATTGATGAAGTCCATTTCTTCATATTGACATCTAGAAGCAACAATCCCAGATGAAACCAGCCAATTCAAGTGCTTAGTTCAGCAGCGTTTTTTTCAATGTTACCAATTGATATGAATGACAATTTATTATTGGGTGGATAGCTTCAACTGTTTTATAATTTTATTGAGTATAACTAGTTGAGGAGTGATGCGCGAAAGCCCCGAAATTTTTTTCTTTAACCGCCACCTATCACTGTTAGAATTGCACCAAATTTCATACTACTTTGGCGAAACAACAGCAAATACAGACTAAAGAGTATAGACAAACGTCAATACGATCTGCAGTTGTCAAGTAGAAGGCACAAAGAATAAGGATTGAGGCGTGGAATACTTCAAAGCACTCAGTTCGAGTGAATACACGGTATAGAAATATTTTCAACACACCCTAGGAGCACAAATTTCATGATGGTGAGCGACGCGAAAAAATTTTTTTCTATGCTTTTGCGCTTGGTTCCGCGTGTAGTCATATAAAATTAGGTTACAGAACAGCTCCAGCTATCTATCCAAAATATAAATTGTCGATCATATTGATTGGGAACAATTGAAAAACGCTGTTGAACTTCACACTTGAACTGGCTCATTTCTTAGAGAGCTGTCATCCTTAGAATGACAGTATCAAAAAACAAACTTCATGAATAGCTTCGGCAAATACAAATTAGTGAATGATGATACACAGCAGATCAACTCACCGTTTCTTAGATTAAAAAATTATGAAAAACTGTGTTTTTTTCTGACACTCCAAAGAATTTTTTTTTTAACACGAAGAACAATGCGTACATGGCGACAACTGTTGTGTCTCTTGTCAACGTTTGGTGTAGAGTCGAATGATTACTTTTTGAAATGTGTGACGATATTTACCGGTGGTTTGTGAGAGTTCTTGAGACTTCAAATTTTCAAGGGGGTCCTTAGGCCCCCCTAACCAAAATATGGCGAGGCGTCATGCTTACATTTGGAAAGAAGACCATGAAGACCACCCATACCAAATTTCATGCCTCTGTCGCAAATCAAACAGATTTTAATAAGCTTGGTTACTAACCCTCGGATTATCTTCAATCAACACTGTTAATTGGGAATTGAAGCGACTTTCGTGTTTTTTTTTCGTGAAATACGAGTTAGAGGTTCAAACGAAGGTCTGGTCATGCCCTGCAGTATATACCAACAGTCCTAAGCCAACAATGTAGTTCTAGTGTGACAAAAACAAGAATACCATTTTCGGACTAGTTGCAGCAAACATGATATACTTTGACAGCGCCGCAAGAAGAATGCTCAACTGGGATTTTCAGGGATTTTGAGTATGTGGTAGAGAATGAAATTCTGAATCGATATCTGCTATAAAATTTCATGAATTTTCATGAATTAATTTTTTCAAGGTTTGGGGTCTTTTTTGGCTATCTTTACTGCACTAATGGGAATGTGTACAAGGGAGTGTGTATAAATGGGGCTATCAGCCAGTCTAAACAGATTCAAAATCTTCCAAAGCAATCCAAAACTGTCGCGCTTTGAGAATTGTTAAAAATATCGACATAATCACTTAGACACTATAGACAAGACACCTTTGATACACAAACTATACACCGAATTTTGACGTCTTCGATACACAAACCATACACCGAATTTTGGCGTCTTCGATGCACAAACTATACACCGAATTTTGGCGTCTTCGATGCACAAACTATACACCGAATTCTGGCGTCTTGGATGCACAAAAACTTGACACCTAATTGTGGCAGCGACGCCACTAGTTTGTTATATGCACGAATATTCGGGGACATGCTGCGCCGCCCCCATGGAGTGTATAACCAAATGGGTCAGTTTTACGGGTTGCTAACGCAAAGGGGTACCCAACCTACATGGTTTCATCAAAGCTGCCACAATTTGGTTTGATGCACGGTTGCCACAAACCTACACCGGCGGGTATGTGTGTGTGTGTGTGTGTGTGTGTGTGTGTGTGTGTGTGTGTGTGTGTGTGTGTGTGTGTGTGTGTGTGTGTGTGTGTGTGTGTGTGTGTGTGTGTGTGTGTGTGTGTGTGTGTGTGTGTGTGTGTGTGTGTGTGTGTGTGTGTGTGTGTGTGTGTGTGTGTGTGTGTGTGTGTGTGTGTGTGTGTGTGTGTGTGTGTGTGTGTGTGTGTGTGTGTGTGTGTGTGTGTGTGTGTGTGTGTGTGTGTGTGTGTGTGTGTGTGTGTGTGTGTGTGTGTGTGTGTGTGTGTGTGTGTGTGTGTGTGTGTGTGTGTGTGTGTGTGTGTGTGTGTGTGTGTGTGTGTGTGTGTGTGTGTGTGTGTGTGTGTGTGTGTGTGTGTGTGTGTGTGTGTGTGTGTGTGTGTGTGTGTGTGTGTGTGTGTGTGTGTGTGTGTGTGTGTGTGTGTGTGTGTGTGTGTGTGTGTGTGTGTGTGTGTGTGTGTGTGTGTGTGTGTGTGTGTGTGTGTGTGTGTGTGTGTGTGTGTGTGTGTGTGTGTGTGTGTGTGTGTGTGTGTGTGTGTGTGTGTGTGTGTGTGTGTGTGTGTGTGTGTGTGTGTGTGTGTGTGTGTGTGTGTGTGTGTGTGTGTGTGTGTGTGTGTGTGTGTGTGTGTGTGTGTGTGTGTGTGTGTGTGTGTGTGTGTGTGTGTGTGTGTGTGTGTGTGTGTGTGTGTGTGTGTGTGTGTGTGTGTGTGTGTGTGTGTGTGTGTGTGTGTGTGTGTGTGTGTGTGTGTGTGTGTGTGTGTGTGTGTGTGTGTGTGTGTGTGTGTGTGTGTGTGTGTGTGTGTGTGTGTGTGTGTGTGTGTGTGTGTGTGTGTGTGTGTGTGTGTGTGTGTGTGTGTGTGTGTGTGTGTGTGTGTGTGTGTGTGTGTGTGTGTGTGTGTGTGTGTGTGTGTGTGTGTGTGTGTGTGTGTGTGTGTGTGTGTGTGTGTGTGTGTGTGTGTGTGTGTGTGTGTGTGTGTGTGTGTGTGTGTGTGTGTGTGTGTGTGTGTGTGTGTGTGTGTGTGTGTGTGTGTGTGTGTGTGTGTGTGTGTGTGTGTGTGTGTGTGTGTGTGTGTGTGTGTGTGTGTGTGTGTGTGTGTGTGTGTGTGTGTGTGTGTGTGTGTGTGTGTGTGTGTGTGTGTGTGTGTGTGTGTGTGTGTGTGTGTGTGTGTGTGTGTGTGTGTGTGTGTGTGTGTGTGTGTGTGTGTGTGTGTGTGTGTGTGTGTGTGTGTGTGTGTGTGTGTGTGTGTGTGTGTGTGTGTGTGTGTGTGTGTGTGTGTGTGTGTGTGTGTGTGTGTGTGTGTGTGTGTGTGTGTGTGTGTGTGTGTGTGTGTGTGTGTGTGTGTGTGTGTGTGTGTGTGTGTGTGTGTGTGTGTGTGTGTGTGTGTGTGTGTGTGTGTGTGTGTGTGTGTGTGTGTGTGTGTGTGTGTGTGTGTGTGTGTGTGTGTGTGTGTGTGTGTGTGTGTGTGTGTGTGTGTGTGTGTGTGTGTGTGTGTGTGTGTGTGTGTGTGTGTGTGTGTGTGTGTGTGTGTGTGTGTGTGTGTGTGTGTGTGTGTGTGTGTGTGTGTGTGTGTGTGTGTGTGTGTGTGTGTGTGTGTGTGTGTGTGTGTGTGTGTGTGTGTGTGTGTGTGTGTGTGTGTGTGTGTGTGTGTGTGTGTGTGTGTGTGTGTGTGTGTGTGTGTGTGTGTGTGTGTGTGTGTGTGTGTGTGTGTGTGTGTGTGTGTGTGTGTGTGTGTGTGTGTGTGTGTGTGTGTGTGTGTGTGTGTGTGTGTGTGTGTGTGTGTGTGTGTGTGTGTGTGTGTGTGTGTGTGTGTGTGTGTGTGTGTGTGTGTGTGTGTGTGTGTGTGTGTGTGTGTGTGTGTGTGTGTGTGTGTGTGTGTGTGTGTGTGTGTGTGTGTGTGTGTGTGTGTGTGTGTGTGTGTGTGTGTGTGTGTGTGTGTGTGTGTGTGTGTGTGTGTGTGTGTGTGTGTGTGTGTGTGTGTGTGTGTGTGTGTGTGTGTGTGTGTGTGTGTGTGTGTGTGTGTGTGTGTGTGTGTGTGTGTGTGTGTGTGTGTGTGTGTGTGTGTGTGTGTGTGTGTGTGTGTGTGTGTGTGTGTGTGTGTGTGTGTGTGTGTGTGTGTGTGTGTGTGTGTGTGTGTGTGTGTGTGTGTGTGTGTGTGTGTGTGTGTGTGTGTGTGTGTGTGTGTGTGTGTGTGTGTGTGTGTGTGTGTGTGTGTGTGTGTGTGTGTGTGTGTGTGTGTGTGTGTGTGTTTGTACCCCATTAACTGTGGCGACTTGTGCGTGCAACGACCTATGCTGTGGCGTCCGCTCTAGTTGTGGCGTCTTACACACGGTTGCCACAGCAAAAACCTTCACTGTCTCAAAAATAATCACCGCTTAAGGCTAGAACTTATAGAACAGCTTTTATAGAAGCATATTGACTTTGCATATGAAGGAAATCCTCGGATCTTCAAAACTTAGTGGTGTATAAGTGAATTCATCAGGTTGCCACAAGTAATTAGAAGTGCTTTGTGCAAGTTTGGGTATGACACCCATTTGTGACCTCCTGTGCTGAAGCGCCCCCTTGAGTTCACACACTAGTACTAAACCAAGAATATATTCAATGGTGTTGGTTGTTCTTTCGCAATCTGCACACACACATAATGCATCAGTGTACTTTTGTGGCACCCACCTGCAAAAAGTCGTAGAAAATTCAGATTTTTTAAAATCACCAACCTGAGCATAAAAAGATATTTCCAAACGTACCCCCTTTGTCCCCACTCACCCCCTTCGACTCCACTCACCCCCTCTCAAAATGACAAATATAATCACCTGCTTTGAGTACGTCAAATTGAAGACATCAAATTCTCTTTGTGAGAAAAATATTATAATTTTTTTTTTTGTTCAACCCCCCTTTTGCCCCACCCACCCTTAAGTTCCAAATTTCAAATGGCACCACGTACTTCTGATTAACCAGATTGAAGAGTCTTGAATTCTCTTTCTGAGAAAAATATAAAAATCATCAATCACCCCCTGTCGTCCCCACCCTACCCCTACTTATAAAATTTCATGTATATTAATCTACTTTGTGGTACATCAAATTGAAAACATCAAATTCTCTTTGTGAGAAAAATATTATAAATTTTTTTGATCAACCCCCCTTTTGCCCCATCTACCCTTACATTCAAAATATCAAATGGTATCACGTGCTTTTTGGTTCCCCAGGTTGAACACTCTTTCTGAGAAAATTATAAAAATTTGTAATAACCCCCTTTTGCCCCCCCTGATTTAAAATTTCATGTAGAATAATCTATTTCGTGATACATCAAATTGAAGACATCAAATTCTCTTTGTGAGAAAAATATTATAATTTTTTTTGTTCAACCCCCCTTTTGTCCCACCCACCCTCAACTTCCAAATTTGAAATGGCACCACGTACTTCTGATTAACCCGATTGAAAAGTCTTGAATTCCCTTTCTGAGAAAAATATGAAAATTATCAATCACCCCCTGTCGTCCCCACCCACCCCTACTTAAAACACTTCATGTATATTGAACTACTTTGTGGTACATCAAATTGAAAACATCAAATTCTCCTTGTGAGAAAAATATTATAAATTTTTTTGATCAACCCCCCTTTTGCCCCATCTACCCTTACATTCAAAATATCAAATGGTATCACGTGCTTTTTGGTTCCCCAGGTTGAACTCTCTTTCTGAGAAAATTATGAAAATTATTAATAACCCCCTTTTGCCCCCACCCCCCCTAATTTAAAATTTCATGTAGAATAATCTATTTCGTGATACATCAAATTAAAGACATCAAATTCTCTTTGTGAGAAATATATTATAATTTTTTTTGTTCAACCCCCCTTTTGTCCCACCCACCCTCAACTTCCAAATTTTAAATGGCACCACGTACTTCTGATTAACCAGTAAAAAACTTCATGTATATTGAACTACTTTGTGGTACATCAAATTGAAAACATCAAATTCTCCTTGTGAGAAAAATATTATAAATTTTTTTGATCAACCCCCCTTTTGCCCCATCTACCCTTACATTCAAAATATCAAATGGTATCACGTGCTTTTTGGTTCCCCAGGTTGAACTCTCTTTCTGAGAAAATTATAAAAATTATTAATAACCCCCTTTTGCCCCCGCCCCCCCTAATTTAAAATTCCATGTAGAATTATCTATTTCGTGATACATCAAATTGAAGACATCAAATTCTCTTTGTGAGAAATATATTATAATTTTTTTTGTTCAACCCCCCTTTTGTCCCACCCACCCTTAACTTCCAAATTTTGAATGGCACCACGTACTTCTGATTAACCAGATTAAAGAGTCTTGAATTCTCTTTCTGAGAAAAATATAAAAATTATCAATCACCCCCTGTCGTCCCCACCCACCCCTACTTAAAAAACTTCATGTATATTGAAAAAAACTGAAAATTGCAAATTGAAAACATCAAATTCTCTTTATGAGAAAAATATTATAAATTTTTTTGATCAACCCCCCTTTTGCCCCATCTACCCTTACATTCTAAATATCAAATGGTATCACGTGCTTTTTGGTTCCCCAGGTTGAACTCTCTTTCTGAAAAAATTATAAAAATTAGTAATAACCCCCTTCTGTCCCCACCCACCCTTAATTTAAAATTTCATGTAGAGTAATCTACTTCGTGATACATCAAATTGAAGACATCAAATTTTATTTGTGGGAAAAATATCATGAATTTTTTTGATCAACCCCCTTTTTGGCCCACCCACACTCAACTTCTAAATTTCAAATGGAACCACGTACTTTCGGTTCACTAGATTGAAGAGGATTGAGTTCTTTTTCTGATGAAAATATAAGAATTTATAATTACTCTCTTTCGTCCCCACCCACCCACTTTAATATTTTATGTAGAATAATGAACTTTGCGATACATCAATCAGAAAAAATCATATTCTCTTTGTGAGAAAAACATTTTTTTTCTATTAACCCCTCTTTTGCCCCACCCACCCTTGATTTCCAAATTTCAAATGGAACCACGTACTTTTGCATGGTTCACCAGATTGAAGAGAATTGAATTCTCTTTCTGAGAAAAATATAAAACTTATTTATCACATCCTGTTGTCCCCCCCCCCCACACCCACTTGAAAAAATTCATGTAGGCTTATCTACTTTGTGGTACATCAAATTGAAAACATCAAATTCTCTTTGTGAAAAAAATATTCAAACACCCTTAGCTTTCAAATGAAACCACGTACTTCTCGGTTCATCCGATTGAAGAGAATTGAATTCTCTTTCTGAGAAGAATATAAAGAATATTAATCACCCCTTCTCGTCTTCACCCACCCTTACTTTAAAAACTCATGTAGGATAATTTACTTTGTGATAAATCAAATTGAAAACATCAAATTTTCTTTGTGAGAAAAATATTATAATTTTTTTTAATCAACCCCCTTTTGCTCTATCCACTCTTTTAAGTTCCAACTAAAAATGATAACTGACACGTACTTTTTGTTTCACCAGATTAGAGAGGATTGAACTCTTTTTCCAAGAAAAATATAAAAATTATCAATCATCCCCTTTGGTCCCTACCCACCCTTTTACTTTAAAATTTCAAATGAAACCACCTACCTTGTGATACATCAGAAGAGAATTGTACTGAGAAAAATATTCAAAAAATTTTCAATTTTCCCCTTTTGCCCCCACCGACCTCTATTTTACAATTTCAAGTAGAAACATCTATAATATGCTGTTCTTCACGTTGCAAATTCAGCACTAGAACTTTTGGAATCAAAAACAAAGTGATAAGTTAGAGGGCTACGGCTACGGCTGATGGGACCTGCAAAGTTTTGGCGCAAATCTATCAGGGCCCATCAGCCGTATACCTTTCCAGCTTTTCACTTTATTTTTGATTAAAAAATTTCTTGTGCTGAATTTGCAACGTGAACGGGCATTACTTTGTGGTACTTACATCAAATTGAACAAAATTATTATCTTTTTTGTTGAGGAAAATATTATGAATATTTCTTATTACCCCCCTTTTGCCCTCACCCACCTCAACTTTAAAACTTCAACTGGAATTAGGTGCCTGCGGTACGCAAAAAAAAAGTGGCATTTGATGATACAAGCAAGCCATTTTGCACAGTTGTTGTCCACACCCATTAGAAAGTTTTGACCCGCAGCACCTAAAAAATGTTCCCTTAGGACTCGAGATTTTAGAGGGCAAAGGGGACCCCATGAAAAAATCTAAAACATTTCAAATAAAGCCTGATTAGTGAATCTCAGTGTCAACATAAGCATACACTGTCATTTTCAAAATTAGGTTAAAAATAAAAGAGTCATTTTTGAGCGTCATACAATATATTTTATCAATATCAGAGTACAAAACATGTAACCCACAACCTGTATAGTAATTATATTTAAATAAACCGTCACAACGAAATTGGTGAAAATGTGATTAGGAAATGCCGAGTTCACAATAGAGTATTATATTTTGAAAAAAATATTTTGTTTTTGATGGGAACAGAAACTACATTGAAAAATAACTGACCCATATTTTTTTGTTTAGCCAGAAATCGAATCGTTTGGCCGCAATAAATAAACGAAACTCTTAAATTCTTACTAGTTCTGACGTCATTTACAAAGGCAGTCACAAGTAGTTGATCTTCTTTTATCGATTACGCCCAAACGATTCGATTTTCGACCGAATAAAAAAATACGGGTCAATTATTTTTCGATGTAGTTTCCATTTCGACAAAAAAACATTCTAGTATAATACTCCATTACGTTAATTTTACAGGGTGTCCATATGTCCATGGTTATGTTTTATGCTCTGCTATTGATAAAAAAATATTGTATGAAACTCAAATGACTCCTTTTACTTTGAATAATATTTTGAAAATGACAGTGTATGCCATGAGTGTATGCTTATGTTGCCAATGACATTGGTGAAACATTTACGTAAAACATCAAACACGACAAATTATCCTACCCGTAGTTTAGGAGGATATCTTAAATAATATTTCCAACATGTCAAAAAATGCGCCAATATTTCCAATAAAATTTAAAAAAAAGTTCAACTCTACGCGCATTCGTTCTCGAATTATCGATTTTCAACTTTCGGAATTAATAACCCTGTACAAAAATGACCAGAAGGGGGGTGATATCGTAACCATGGTAATTACGATGTGACATGAAGTTACTGATGTTACGTCAAGATCCCCGAATTGGTAAACGCATCGTATCCGCCACAGCATGCTTCATTTCAACCCATTCCAAAAGCGAATGCTGGCGTCCACCGGGTGGCAGCCCCCTTGGGGGTCGTTGAGGTGAATTTTTTCGTGGGAAGGTGTATTAAAGTGAGTTTATGCATATCTGCCAAATTTACGTCAATAATATGGCCAATAAGAGAATTGCAATAAAAAAATGTTAATTTTTGAAAAAATCACATAGCCTTTGAAAAGAAAGAAATATTTGAAAATTAAAAAACCATTTCGGGATATTATTGCTACCTTTCAAAAAACGATATTATAAATAATCTACAATTTTTTTTAGAAAAGTGACACAACGTTGACAATTTACCCTTTTGACCCTCTTCCTTTTGGCGCACTGTATATCATGTACATTTTCAATTATGAAACTATCCTTTACATCATCACGTAGCCGAAGTAGCCCAATGTATTTCTACTTTGTTCGAAGTTGTGCATCAACATTCAAGTTCAATTATGGTCACTCTTTATGTATTTTTTTTTACTTAACATCCAAACTGAATTATGCTCAGTCTGCATCTACTTTTTCTCTTTTATATATTGTTTACCCGATGTATTTCTATTTTGTTCTAATTTGTGCCTCAACATTCAAGCTCGATAACTATGTTCTTGTTCAGTCATCATGCATTTTCCCTCTGTTACATGTGTTGTTTGCCAAGCGTGTATTCTATATTATTTTCATTTTTACCTCAAAGGCCAATCAGTAATGCAGCTGTTCTCGTTCACTATGATTGTTTGCCCAATGTATTTCTATTTTGTTCTAAGTTGTGCCTCAACAATCTAGTTCAAATATGTTCACTCTTGCAAAATATTTCTATTTTATTGTTATTTTTGCCTCAAAATTACACTATCATGTTCAGAATTGTTTTTTTTTCCATTACATTTTTATATTGCTATACAATACAATAATATTATGTAGAAGTAGATAAATATAGATAGGTAACTTTTTTTATTATAGACTATAGACCCCATAGCCTATGACGTTTCCAATTACATCTTTAGTTTTGAAATGTTCATGAAATATCGAGGACTAGGTTCTTTTCCTATCTTTTGCACCTAACCTTGACTGAACTGCACTTCCGGAAATAATCGGAAGAGCCATCAACATTTGATTTTCAAATACGACACCATATTGTTTAATATTAGCATTAGGATAGATATTATATCTCCGCGAGATTCCCTATCAAACATAAAAAGGCCTCTCTAAATCAAGGAGTTTAAAAATTTGCCCCTCCCCTCTTCCCCGGTTTCAAGGATGTGAGGGATTAAGTGTCATGGAATTTTCTTGTCCCCGCGAATTCTCTCATCCAACCGAAAAATGCCGGTTTAGATCGGAGCTACTTGGAAAAAGGGGGTGGTTTTTGGAAGAGTGGAGTGAGGTGGGGGTTGCTGGGGAATTTGTGCAAGGCATATACTTAGGAGATTTTCTCTCCGCAAGTTTCCCTATCAAACAAAAAAAGGCTGCTCTAAATCGAAGAGGTTAAAAAATTTGCCCCTTTCCCCTTCCCCTGTTCACGGATGTAGGGGATGGAAAGTGTCATGGAATTTTCTTGTCCCCGCGAATTCTTCTATCCACCCAAAAAATGCCGGTTCAGATCGGAGATAGGTACTTAAGAAAAGAGGGTAGTTTGAAGGAGTGGGGTGATGCGGGAATTGGTGGAATTTGTGAAAGGTTTATAGAAGATTTTATCTCCGTGAGTTTCCTCTTGAATAAAACACTAAAAGGCCAAGGGGGTAGTTTTTAAAGGGTAAGGTGGGGTGCGGGTTGGTTGAATTTGTGCAAGGTATTATGCGAGTTTTCTTCCCGCGCGTTCCTCTCTCAAACACAAAAAATCCGCTCAAAATCAGAGAAATGAAAACTTTTTGCCCCCCCCCCCCCTCACTCGGTTTTGCGAGAGGGGAAAGGGACATTGAGTTTTCTTCTCTTCAAGAGTTCCTCTATCCTAACCGAGAAATTCCGGTTAAGATCGGAGATTCTTGGGAAAAGGGGGTAGTTTTGAAGGGGTGGGGCGGAGTGGGTGTTGGTTGAATTTGTAAAAGGTACAAAAGAGGTTTTCCTCCCGCGAACTTCTCTATTTAACATAACAATTCTCTTGAAATCATAGAAATTAAAACTTTTCACTCTCTCACCTGGTTTCGGGGGGGGGGGGGGGGATGTTGAGAAACATTGAGTTATCTTCTCTTCGCAAGTTCCTTCATCCAACCGAGAAATTCCGGTTCAGATCGGAGCAACTTGGAAAAGGCGGTAGTTTTGAAGGAGTGGGGGTTGGTTGAATTCGTGCAAGATACATGGGAATGTGCACAAGGGAGTGTGTGTAAATGGGGCTATCAGCCAGTCTAAACAGATTCAAAATCTTCCAAAGCAATCCAAAACTGTCGCGCTTTGAAAATTGTTAAAAATATCGACATAATCACTTAGACACTATAGACAAGACACCTTTGATACACAAACTATACACCGAATTTTGACGTCTTCGATACACAAACTATACACCGAATTTTGGCGTCTTCGATGCACAAACTATACACCGAATTCTGGCGTCTTGGATGCACAAAAACTTGACACCTAATTGTGGCAGCGACGCCACTAGTTTGTTATATGCACGAATATTCGGGGACATGCTGCGCCGCCCCCATGGAGTGTATAACCAAATGGGTCAGTTTTACGGGTTGCTAACGCAAAGGGGTACCCAACCTACATGGTTTCATCAAAGCTGCCACAATTTGGTTTGATGCACGGTTGCCACAAACCTACACCGGCGGGTATGTGTGTGTGTGTGTGTGTGTGTGTGTGTGTGTGTGTGTGTGTGTGTGTGTGTGTGTGTGTGTGTGTGTGTGTGTGTGTGTGTGTGTGTGTGTGTGTGTGTGTGTGTGTGTGTGTGTGTGTGTGTGTGTGTGTGTGTGTGTGTGTGTGTGTGTGTGTGTGTGTGTGTGTGTGTGTGTGTGTGTGTGTGTGTGTGTGTGTGTGTGTGTGTGTGTGTGTGTGTGTGTGTGTGTGTGTGTGTGTGTGTGTGTGTGTGTGTGTGTGTGTGTGTGTGTGTGTGTGTGTGTGTGTGTGTGTGTGTGTGTGTGTGTGTGTGTGTGTGTGTGTGTGTGTGTGTGTGTGTGTGTGTGTGTGTGCGCGCGCTTCTGCAGGGTTCCGTAGGGTTGGTTGGTTACCTGACCCATTCTGAGATTGGTATCATGAATGTGGGTCGATGTTACGCGATTCTTGTTATCATATCGTATCATATAGGTCATCGACTTATCGATTTGTAATGAAGTTCTTTCCACGCCAACTCAAGTGATTCTTTCCTTTTGCATTCAAGATCACGAGCACTAATCACAATCAGTAATCTCCACCATCACCGGTAGCTTTGGATCTCGTTGTTTGCAAAGATTCGTGGCTTTAAGTAGGTAGTCTGCAAAGTCCTGAATAAACTGAATACCCTTCAAGACTGTCAGATGAGAACAAAGTTGATGTAGTGTTGACATAATTTTAGATTCAAGGTGATGGTCGTTTTATTGGAAAAAGTCACCAATTAGAAAGAGCGTAAGTTAGAAATTTGGGCTAGTCGCATTTGTTAGAAAGTATCCCGATACTACCCGAAGGCCGATCTGTTGGGATATATTAGAGAACCTAAAAACACTGTCATGTTTAGACTGGCGCCAAGCCAGTCGTGCCATACCGCGCGGGTTCGAATCCCGCCTCGTTCATGTAAATTTTGTGTTGTCCGATTGTTCCGAAAATTGTTCCGACCTTACTATGCCATATCTGCACCTGTCTGACTACAGCGGTTACAGAAAAAATGAATTTCTGACTAGAGAGTTGAGTGCTACCAGAGTACTGAGGCCTCGCATAGTTAACAGTACGCAATTCAAGTATAATTGAAACGTGTACCAAAAACTCACTGAATGTCCCGTCGACGCTAATAACCTCGTAGTTGATGCGTCGTAAAACATTCAACAACAAAAAAAAAAAATGCATGGTTACTTCCCATGGCACAGATTTAATAATGGCATCGTCAATACATACATACATTCATGTAAAAATGCGTATAATAAATTTACTACAGCTCGACTTCAGCTACATTTACAACCAATCAGATTTCGGCACAATTCGGAATCCGATTGCGAAGTGGGCTGAAATTTTCAAAGTGATGTTTGGAAGCATTTACAATAGAAATTCGAATTGTGATTTCGCTGGTGACGCCATCTGACAGCATTTCATCAAATGTGATACAGGAAACGAACTTATTGATATTTGAAATCAAAAAATCGGATGGTAGCTAGAATAGGAACCGCAAAGTCACAAGCTAATCGACCCACATTCACGACGAGAATTCATTTGGAGATTATGGGCCAAATAAATGCTACTGCTTGTCAAACGACCGTGTAGACATCCCTGAAAACAACGCAATCGATGAAAACAACTTCATCACAGAGAATCATTTCTTGCAGCTGGTTTTCGTACTGGCCCTAGTGTTTGACGCCTTTACAATATTGCGAATTGACCCAGAATCGTCATTTTCTTGACTTTTTTTTCGGGTTGTTCTCCAAGACTGCGAGTGTAGCCAGACAAGCCAAACTTCCCAACAAGACAACTTTGGCCTTAAAATCTAAATTCTAATTACATTGTTTTATAATAGAGGTAGGTATACGGTCATTGATGTTTATTAAAAACGCGCACAAGCTTTTGGCACAAAGTGTACGCGTTTTTAATGGACAACGACCGTACCTAATATAATAAAAATTGAAATAAGTTAGAGGGTAGGTACCTAATCACACTCACTAATTTGCCACTTGTTTTTTTTACCAAAGATTTTTTCCGCCTAACGATATTTTTGAAAGGCTAGGTACAAAATGTAAACATAAACAGAAGGGAGTAGAAGAGAGATTCGGTTCAGATCGAAGCAAATGGATATTGCGCATGTTCACTTCAAAATTTGTGTCGCAATTCAAATTGGAAGTTTGTCATCTGCAAACCTGCAATCGGAATTCAAATTCCAAGTCGGGGTCGTGCCGAATTTGAAGTGCGTTGTAAACGCGAGTTCACATAGAGCACGATCAAATATCCACTTCGCAATCGGATTCCGAATTGTGCCGAAATCCGATTGGTTGCGAATGTAGCTTTAAGCTACGAACGTGTCTTCGGGAGATCAAGATCAATTTTCTAAGCTACGCTACAGTGCCATTTTTCTAACATACACTACTTCTAATCACTGGTACTAACCGGTGGATCGCAGGTTAGAAGGAGCGTGTGTTAGAAAATCACGAACGAAGAGATTGATCTAACCATGACAGTGTTTTCAAGTTCTCTAGTATATCATAACAGATCGGCCTTCAGGTATTATCGGGACACTTTCTAACGAACGCTACAAGCCTAAATTTCTAACTTACGCTCTTTCTAACTAATGATTTTTCTAACAAAAGGACTGTAGCCGATTCGACGCAGGTAGTGTACTGTTCAACCTACGCAGCTCACACACCTACTGATTCAATTATTTCTATGAACGATTTCGAATAGCTATTAGTTCTCTTTGTATAAACAGAAACAAACCCCTCTCACAACACTGAACAGCGGCGGACAATGATAACTGTGATAGTAAGTGTAACTTCTCCATAACTGAAAAGACAGCATTCATGAACGTAATAATTCTATAGTCACTACACCAGAGCCGGATTAGGACTATATGGGGCCTGGGGCTAAACATGAAATGGGGACCCCAAATAAAGACTATGTCGGGAGAGAGCAGGTGAGGGGAGGCCCGGGGGCCGCAGGCGAAATTTTTTTCCGCTTTGGACGCCAATTTTCGGCCGACCCCCTCCCCCAAATAACACCAAATTTGGGCTCTGGAAAGTGGCGATTTCGGGATGTTTTACAGAGTTTAAACCCAAATATCTTGCTAACGAAGCCTCTTATCAAAATTATGCAGGAGTGACTTTTTTTTAATTCAACGTAGAGTTCAAAAATATGAACAGTTTTCAAAAATAACTAAGTAGGGGGTGAAAAATAGAGAGGAAAAGAGGAGGCGCCCTCTTATATCTACGCCCCTGATTTTTTTCATGAAACATGTCATAATTGTTCGACATAAGATAATTCCAGTAAACCTTTGGTTCAAATTTGAATCAAATTGGTTGAACGGTTCAAAAGTTATGCGAAAAAAACGATTATTTATTTCCAACTTTGAAGGGCTGTATCTCCGTTCTTAGGCATTCTCAAATGTTTTCTAGAGAAAGTCTCCTTCATTTTAGATTCTCTATCGATCCCTTAATTTAATGATGTCTAAGCTGGACCACATTGTATAGGTACCTATCTGCTGCACTATGAGGCCCCCAATGCGCTTTTAATCCATGCCATTCAGTATAGCTGGGTACCCAATCAGGGCATCGATTAGGTAACTAGGATCGAGCGAGAGCGATGCAGTCCAAGTACCTACCGCATTTATATTCATTAATAATAAGTAGAAAAAATTGAAAAACAGACATTGCGGGGTCCCATATAGCAACAAGTTACATTTTTTTAATCTATAATAATAAATTATCCAGCAACTGTTGTACATTTGTCCAGTAATTTTTGGTTTGTGCATCATTAATATCATTTTTAGAATTCAAAGAAAAAACCTTTTGGGGCCCCCTAAAGTGGGGGCCCGGGGCTATAGCCCCCAAAGCCCCCTCCCCCTTAATCCTGGGCTGAACTACACTAACGGCCAGTATTATCAACAAATTTAAATGCGCCTTAAGTTCAAGCGACCGCTAAAAGGTTCACGCTTTCGTCAAAATTTTTATGTTCCATGTACAAAGCTTGAATATAGGTATATGCTAGTGAGTGAGATCAGTAACCTGGTGTGTTTTTTTATCCAAGTTCTGAACATGACACGTGAAAATTCGGAGCAGTTATAGAAAAACTTTGAAGGTTCTTAAAACTAAAGGCGCATTTAAATTGGTTGATAGTATTGGGGTAAGACACTAAGAGAAGTGATCCATTCAGCAATATCATATTATATTCAATATACTGTAATATAGCAACTGATATAATTTTTCATATACAAGGTGTTGATAGCAAAGCTGAATCCTTCTTCTAACTCAACTAACACGTCCAAAAGAATTACAAAAATGTTCATGCAGCCGAACTGTAAAATGCCATTGTCGAACCGCAACAGTTCTCTTGCATCTACTGCAACTACAAGAGCCATAAGCGTTTCGACTCATACGAACATTACAGACAAACACATGGATACCTACAATGTCAATTTCGCGCCGTCCCCTCCCCCCCCCCACCACCTTTACGTTATAACGAACGTGACACAGCTATAATAGCATATAGCATATAGCATTCACAACCCTATGTAATATGCTATTGTTGCTTTTGTACAATGCGCCGAATGTTCTTATCGAGGCTTATCGTTCAAAGCACAAAGGAACTTCATTCGGGTGGAGCCATGTCGCCGCCGACGCCATCGATTGTACCAAATGTTCGTATTGCGCAAAGGAGAAGTGTTTGAAGAAGCACATGGTGACGCACGCGACGGACAAAGAATTCAACCAGTTCAGCTGTGTCGAATGTCCCTATCGTGTTAAGGAAAGAAAGGGTTTAGACTCGGGTTTAGAAAGGCACAAGTTGTTACATCTCCCGAAGATTTTATTAAATACCTAGCGAGTAAGTAGGTATCGTAAGGGTCGCCATTTAATCAACCGGCTCGATTCCTGCCGATGCGCGCGCAGAACTCTGACTTTGAAACTCGGAATTGTGCGCGCGCAGAATTCCGAGTTTGAAACTCAGAATTCCGACTTTAAACTCAGAATTCTGGCTTTATTCTCATAATTTCGTGTTTTTTTTTCTAAATCATAAAAAAAACTCTGATGTCCGCTCTGCGCCTTCGCACATTCACATTCGAGATAAATCAAAAACATAAACCCGAAAACATAGCGATCTAAGTCTCTCGCTATATGGATAGCTGAGTAAAGATGGGAGAGGATAGGCTACTTTTGATATGGCGCCGCCTCCAGCTTCCGCTCCCAAACAAAAAAAAAAACAACTTTCAACAATTTCCACTGATTTGGATGCTAATGTTACCTCAAACATTTAGAAACTTCCAACTAAAACTGTGCAACAGTTACTTTACCGAATGCTGCCGGCCCCACACACCGCCCTCAAAGTAAGAGATAAATGAAAAACATAAATCCGAAGACATAACGATTCAATTCTTTCGCTATATAGATAGCCCCCATATCCGGAATGGAGTACCCCATTCCGATAACAAAATATCACAATGAGTTTCGATTGAAGCGAGTGGGCAGATAATGGTTTTTCTCCTTCAACCAAATTTCTTTACATTCACAATATGCCTCTTCAAGAAAATGCGCTACTGAGACTCACGCACGTGAAGGCATACTCACTTGTTTTCTTCTTTCTTCCTTCTAGATCGCTACGTCTTCGGGTTTATGTTTTTCATTTATCTCTTTGGGGTCAGCGTGTGGGAGCGGCAGCGTTCGTCGAAGCAAATGTTGCACAATTTGAGTTGGCAGTTTCTAAATGTTTGGCGACTAACCAGAAGTAGCCTATCCTTTCCCATTTTAGTCAGCTATTTATTATAGCAAAAGAATTGGATTAGATCGCTACCTATATGTCTTCGGGTTTATATTTTTCAATTTAAATTGATTGGTGGCGGTTTTTAGCAATTTTTCCATGTCGGCGGCGCATATTGAGGATGGAATGTTTCAGGGCCCACGTTTATAAGTCGCAACTATGTATTATTCATAAAATGAGAACACCAGAGCATCAGGTGAGAAATTGCAATATCATGTTATTTCAAGTTGATCGGGGGCGGTTTTCTCTGTGTTGGCGGCGCAATATAGACGTTCAATATAGCCTAGTCCAGCTTTGGGAAAGGCAGCTATGTAACAGCGAAAACATCAGAAAGCTAGGCAGGGCGTCTAGTTTGTAGTTTGCGAGGAGTTCTAGGAACGGACGGACGGACGGACGGACAAAGCGGCTGCAATAGCGATTTTCAGCAAGATTTTCAGTGCGCTTAAAAGTCCGGTCCTACTTTTTTCTTGTATTATCAGAAAGCATTCTTGGAGATATGTAAGTTGATGGGAAAATGATTATGTCAGTGATGGATCTGAATGGATAAAGGTAATCTCTTCCATAAAATGCATCATCTTTGCGTTTGTAGCGTTAAGTTGTTAGTTTAATAATGCCTAAATTTGAGGAACTTGACAAGAAAAGTTCCAGTGTACCGTGCAAATTGAGTGGCCAGTTTTAAAGCATGTTCACTACATTTTTCGAATTTGAGAGTAGACTTTCAATAAAAAACGCACAAAAAAATAACTTTTTGGTCAAAATGAAAAAAATCTAGTCCGGTCCTGGAATTTTTGGTCATGAAACATTTTAACAAGCCTGACTAGAGGAACGGTACTGGTGAATTTCATTAAGGTATCTTGAGCCACTGCAAAGATAATTGATTCTCGAAATTTGACAACAAACTTTATAAATCGCGATTCGCGCCGATGATGTCCCCTGCTTGGTATTTGATTTGACTATACCACACCGCTTGTTAGTCATCCTAATCCTGTATAAAACTAGATAATTATGTATAGATAAAGCCAGAAGCGAAGTTGAGGACGTTACTTGGTACTTGAAGTGCAATCGCCGACTTCTTTGCCCAAAGTAAAATGCATAGCACTTAAGTTATAACACCGAAATAAGTTTTACAACGTAGGTACTCTCGTGATGAATAAGAGATCGCCCTTCCCCACACGGAAACAATAAAGAAGTCCAAGATCCTCGCATGACATCCACTATGGAAAATTTGGTAGCCTCGGCTTAAATAATGCAACACCATCAGTAATGGGACTGGGATATGCGCCACACGATCGCTGAAACCAGAGGGATAAACCCGCCTCGACCGCATTGAGTAACAGAATAATAATTATAAGCGAGCGGAAGAATTCAATTTCATCTAAACCAAAAAAAAAGAGTATAGGGTACGAGGGAAGAAAGATTCCAAAGAAAAATCCCGAGTTTTCATTAAGTCAACCTTAATCCGCAGTGTATGGTTTTTTTAATTGGTGGAAGGTATAAGCGCTCGGACAGGTGCAGATTTCGATATCAAGATGGTCCCGAGTGGGTAATGGTTTTATTAAATAAAAATGAACGTGTTAAAGGACCCTCCGCACGTATAAATACTACCCGCACTATGGGAATTAAGTAAACGGAGATATATGGGCTCTAGCATAATTATAGATCTATGGAAATGGAAAGATAATGTTATAGTGCCTGTCTATAAATGTTTGTCTAATAACAGAACACGTTTTCAGAAGCCAAACATTATCTAATCCAAAATTATCACCGCTGCCACTTTCATTAGAAATCGTCTCTCGCTCTATCGTTCTGGGCTCTATACATTGAATCGGCATTACGGGATCCTTCCGACCATTGTATTTGAAAAGTCATTCCAACGCTCGTATCTACCATCTACATTACTTTATGTGATTTGCTATTAATTGGCATGCCCTTTAAAAGTATAGCCTTATTTGTGACAACACAATGAAATAAACAATTTTGTCTCGCATTTTAAATGGCTACTATAAATTCAATTACTATTTGAAGATGTCATGTAACGATTGCGGTCTGAATTAATCCCTGGTGCATGTTTGTGCTAATTCAGTTAAATTGCCATAAGTAAGTACGTTCTGACAGTACGAAGGTATATACCGCCTAGAAATCTTAATACTTAAGGACGGCATTTCCTACTGTTTATTCTTTAAACGTAAGTTTCATGAAAACCAGTGGAGTTTATATGCGCAACTGAAAATGGCGTCCACAGAGCCGACAACCAGCGACCACACTATAGGTACATACTTACATTGTTTTTTCAGGTTGGTAAGATGAGTCAAGGAACAAAAGTCAGGAAACACTTCTGATGTGCTTGGATTTGTCGAAGGCATTTAGTGGAACATAGCTTGAATGGAGTGGGAGTGTGTGCTCAAACTGTTTGAAACATATCTAAAGAATGAAAGACAGGTAGCTGTAGAATATAACAAGCGTGATGACAAGATAAATCAAATGAGATACAAATCAAAAGAGGTGTGCCACGGGGCTCCATTTTGGGAGCACTTTTATACTCCATATACACAAACGACCTGCGAAGAAAAAAAAGATCAGTGCGTGGACGACACCTCGCTTGTGTTCACTGGAAGTTCCAAGGCTGAAGTTGGTTTGAATGCCTGGAAAACACTTGACTGTCAGAACGGATGGTTTGAGACAAATACATAGATATTGACACTGAATTTGGATAAAACGAGTCTTACGTTACGTCTCAACGGGGGTGCCCGCTGACCACCTGAAGGCAGAGTCGAGTCTCGAACTTTCCTCTGACCACTCTCCAGTCATCATAACTTTAATAAGCTCCACAGTCGTGCCGAAAAACAAAGCTCCAGTACTCTCCTCAAAAAGGACAGATTGGAAAAACTTCCAAAATGTGGTGGAAGAAAAACTGTACCTGAACATTCCTCTGAAAACATCATATGACATAGCAGCGGCAGTAGAGTTCTTCAACACAACTATCCAAAATGCTGCCTAGTATTCGACACCAGAAATGGAAAAAACTACCAAACAAGATACATACTCTATGTTCCTGAAAGAGAAAATTATTGAGAAACGCAAAATGAAAAAGCAATGGCAAATGTCAAGATTCCCTCATGACAAGTCCAAACTCAACAAATCCATGAAAGAACTGAAACGCTTGCTGAATGAAGACAAAAACAAAGCAGTTGAAAACTATCTGCGAAGCTTGACCGCAACTGAAGCTACAGAATATTCCCTCTGGAAAGCGACCAGAAAAACTCAAACAACCTCAAAGAGCAATCCCTCCTCTTCACAAAGAAGACGGAAACTGGGCCAGGAGCGACAAGGAGAAGGCGACTTGTTTGCAGAACACCTAAAAGTATACGAACCATTTGAATCTGAAACATCTGCGGATGAAGAGGCTGAGGTACTGGACTACCTGGAAGCCCCAGGGCAACTAGAGCCACCCTTGCAACTGTTTAAAGTGAATGCAATAAAAGCAGCAATAATAAAACTCAATCCGAAGAAATCTCCTGGGTACGACCTGATCATCGCCAGAATATTGAAACAGCTTCCGGAAACAGACTTAAAATACATCACGCAACTGTTTAATGTCATCATCAGAACCGGCTACTTCCCCAGACAATGGAAAGTCGCCGAAGTCATCACGATCCCAAAGCCCGGAAAACCCCCGACCGAAACCAAATCCTACAGGCCAATCAGTCTCCTGCCAGTAACATCAAAGCTGTTTGAAAAACTGCTACTGGAAAAGATGCGACCGATACTGGAAGAGAATACCTCATCCCAGACCACCAGTTTGGATTTCGACAAGGGCACGGCACCATAGAGCAAGTACACAGACTCACGACAAAGATAAAGCAAACCTTGGAAGATCAAAGTTATTGCGCAGCGGCCTTTCTCGACATCGGACAGGCATTTTACAAGGTCTGGCACGCAGGCTTGATGTATAAAATTAGAAAAGTATTGCCAGTCAGCATTTCATACATAGAGGACCAGACCTTCCTTGTTAAATTCCGAGACAAGCGTACTTCTCTCTTTGCCATCAAGTCCGGAGTGCCACAAGAGAGTGTTCTGGGTCCTGTTCTGTATCTCCTCTTCACCGCCGATCTACTAACAAACAGCAACATCACAACAGCCACATTCGCAGACGATACTGCGATCCTGGTCGCTCACAAGAAAGCAGAAGAAGCCTCGAAAATCCTGCAGGGTAACCTGAACAAGTTACAGCTATGGTTGAGAAAACGGCGTATCCGAGCGAATGAGAGCAAGTCGATGAAAGTAACCTTCACACTCCGAAAAGGAAATTGTCCTCCAGTTAGCCTCAACAACCAAATGCTGACACATGCAGAAGACGTCCGATATTTGGGCATCCACCTCGACCGACGAATGACCTGGCGCAAGCACATCTTCAGCAAACAAAAACAATTGGGACTAAAATTGAGCAGACTATATTGGATCATCGGAAGAAAATCCCAACTAACACTGGACAACAAACTGCTGATCTATAAAGCCATCTTAAAGCCAGTATGGACGTACGGTATTCAGCTATGGGGAGCTGCCACAAATTCCAACATCCACATACTTGAACGGTTCCAGTCAAAAGTGCTCCGCATTATTGTAAACGCCCCATGGTTTGTGCCCAACGAGATCATCCGTCGTGACGTAAATGTAGCAACTGTCAAACAAGAAATCATGACTTACAGTGCCAACTACCATCAAAGATTGGGTACACATCCCAACACACTAGCGATCCATCTGCGCAGACGAATGACTGGCTACCGAAGACTTAAGCGTTGTGCTCCCACTGATCTGCCAACTAGACTCTGATTAATTAAACTTATCCAAGTATCAAGAAGACGCCCACTTGTCCTACCCACCGCCGACGGCGATGTATGAAAGGGAGATGGCCACTGGGCATTCTCCCACATGATTTTCACAAACATACAAATTACCTATTCTCTAAACAGATAGATTGTAATTATTTTAGGATTTCAAATTTAAAAAAAAAACCTTACGTCTCTAATCCCGAATGTTCCACAATGATCTGGAATGTTCCGGGATGTTTCCGAACGTTTCAGACCATTCCCGAACATTCCAGAATACACCGAAACATTCTAGAATGTTGTGGGATGATCTCGAATACTCTCGAGTGTTCTAAATTGATCTAGACATTTTTCTAAAGGGCGAAACTTCCAGCCCTTAAAGGTACGCCTTTCAGGGGTCCTATTTTCGGGAGGCGTGTGATCCGTTCGCATGCAAACTTGCTAGGCAACCAGGGCTGTGATTGGCTATCGCCATGTAACATCACCCGATGAGCTGTTCCCCGGTTCCGAAAATAGGGCCCCAGGTAAAACCGGGAACCTTCTTCATGGATGGGGGATAGAGGGCTGACACACCAGGGGCCCTATTTTCGGGAGACGTGTGATCCGTTTGCATGCGAAGTTGCTAGGCAACCAGGGCTGTGATTGGCTGTCATCTAGGCAAAATCACCTGATGAGCTATTCCCCGATTCCGAAAATAGGGCCCCTGATAGGTAATCCCCTTAAACGTACCGGGACTTATTTCTATTCTGAATTTTAGCGGCACGCATATTGTCCACTCAAGTCACTTTATTAGTAGGCTTTAGTAAACAAAAGCCCTTGGTTTTAGAATATAACTGCAAAATTTCAATCGATTCTATTGATCTATTCGTGAGATATGGCCAATCAAACGTTTCGGTTGAACACATAAATCACCCTGTATATCGGAAACGGGGGATATCAAGAAAATTTCGAAGGCAGATTCTGATTTGCCTCGAGAGAGTAATAATATAATAATAATCATAATAATAATATATTTATTAATCCCATTTTGGACATACCGGGTGATCATTTGAAAACTATCCACCTGCAATAACTCCCGATTCCTTGTGAAAATGTCTTCGAGCAAAAACAGGTCGATTTTGATATCGAGGGGGACATCTACAACGTACATTGGCGAATTTCTATCTTTAGCCCCCTCACCCTCACCTACCCCAACTTTGAAATTTCAAATGACACGACGTATTTTGCAATACATCAAATTCAACAGGATGAAATTCTTTTTCCCAAAAAATAGAGAGTTATTGCAGAATGCCATTTTGCTGCACGGCACTATTAAAGGAGGCGTTATTAAAATACTGCTTACCTTAATTTTGGTTGTTGAATAAGAGTTATTGCAGATCGCAAATTCCCTTACTTGCCCCGTCCTTCCCAACTCCTAACCTAATTTTTTAGTCTCAATTTGAAGTTGGGGTGCAAATTGCATGCGGGACACAAGGACCCCTCTGACGGGCCTGATTTCTTGCACACGTGTACTGCAAGGCCTGCAGAGTCTATCTGCAAACAATACAGGTTTCCTCAAAAGAGAGATGGAGAATCCGCGATTCCGCGCAGCTGTTTTCGGCACGTTCTGCGCACAGTGTGCCATGAGTGATCGCGCCATTTGTATTTACATTGCTCCGCCGTGTTAAAAGTGCGTTTTATTTTTTGAATTTTGAAGCCAACCATGCTGGGAAAGTCGCTAAAAATATAACGAACTTCTCAATAAATATTGCAAATGAATATTCCGCAGAAACGAATTTGCCAGAGACGCATTTGATGCGCGTATACAACTATTTTTGTAATAGATAGATCAACGATATATGGACGTGCGCAGAAAGCACAGGGCCGCTATTCTTGAATCGTGTGAGAAAAGTCCCTGTGAGTTTTATATAATCCGTACTACACTTCTGTAGCGAAAGTTGCCTAAAAACCACGATTTTAGGCAACATTCGCTACATCAGTGTACTGCAAAATGTATTTTACTCCCAGGGACTTTCCTCACAAGATTCAAGAATAGCGGCCCAGGTAAATGCGTGTCCCATGTCCCACTATGATATTTTTTATTGTGTATTATGGCCATCACTATGAATTGAAGTGTTTGATGCAAAAATGTGGCCAAGTGTACCCTTGAATTAATGATACTTGATGAACTAAGCTCCCTGCTGTTATAACGCTGAAGGGCTTGTGGTTCTTTTTGCTTCTTCGAGTGTCACGTCATATTTTATGGATCCATGCTTAGGGACACATTCGCTGTATAACTTGTGGAGTTGCATAGTGGCTCACAACATTTATTTTCCATAACAACTACTTGTGAAAACTGTATAGATACCAATAATAACACCATCAAAACACACGTTCGGCTTATGAAATCGGGGCAATGTTGGCACACTAGGACTGCGACGATTTACTGCGCAATCGAACGTGACGTCACGGGCCAGAAAAAGACGCTCAATTTAGGAAACCTGTATTAGCCCCCTATTCAATAACGTAAGGGAAGTTAGCTCAAAATTGGACGAATATAGGCAACCAACAATACACTAAGTACAGGGCCATTTTTGGGGCTTGTCAAAATAAAGCATAAATAAGGTCGACCTAAAGTGTGCACAAATAAAGGCAGGCACTATCCTTATTAAGGAAAATTTAACGTCGCACTAATTTGCGCAAGCGTAGGTGTCAAAATAGTGCCACTCTTAATACTGCTTGCCCTTATTTCATCTGCAATAACTCTCTAATAATTCAAAAAAATTTAACCCCACCTCTCTTCTCCCTTAAATTCTCTAAGTGTACAATTCAATATTCTTGACCTCTCAATTCTCTTCAATGCAGTCAACGTCATCCTGCAGAGCATCGAAAGAGAAAAAAATTTATGGAAAAAGTGCCACTCAAATTCACCCCTTCGCTCCCCCCACCTCACCTTGAAAATCTAAAATGACAATACCTACTTTGTGATACATCAAATTGAAGGAAATTGAATTCTCTCCCTGGAGCGGCGGTGGCCGAGTGGTTTTGGTGTTGCCGCGCCAAGCCAGTCGTGATCTACCGCGCGGGTTCGAATCCCGCCTCGTCCATGGATATTTTGTGCTGTCCGATTATTCCAAAAATTGTTCCGACCTTACTATGCCATATCTGCACCTGTCTGACTACAGCGGTTACAGAAAAAATGGATTTCTGACTACAGAGTTGAGTGCTATCGGAGTACTGTGGCCTCACATAGTTAACAGTAGGCAATCCAAGAATAATTGAGGACGTGTACCAAAAAACCCACTGAATGTCCCGTCGACGCTAATAACCTTGTAGTTGATGCGTCGTAAAACATTCAAAAAAAAAAAAAAAAAAAAATCTCTCCCTGAACACAATTTTTTGTAATTTTTAAAACCCCCCCGTTTCCCTCTTAAAATACTACAAATGTCTAATGGGGGAGGGGTAGAAAATTTTAGAAAATTGTTTTTAGGAAGAGAATTTAATTTCCTTTGATTTGATGTATATTAAATTTTGAAGTTGAGGTGGGGGAGAGCAATGGGGTGAATTTGGGTGGCACTTTTACCACCAAAAAATTGTCTTCTTCGATGCTATTTACGATGATGCTGACTAAACTAAAGAGAATTGAGGGGTCCAGAATACTAAATAGGACACTCAGAGAATTTTTAGGGAGAATGAAGGTGGGGTTGAAAATTTTGAAAATATTTTTTCCAAAAAGGGAATTTGATTCTTTTCAATTTGGTGTATCGCAAAGTAGGTGGTGTCATTTGAAATTTTATTTTTGGGATGAGTGGAGGCGAGGGAGCTAAAGATAGAAAGGACCCCGCACGATTCTTATGGAAAATGGCTCCCGGTTAAATTCTCTGGATTTTTGATATGTTGTAGCTCATGAGATACTAATCAAATACCGTGCATAATAAACTCAAATAATGGACAGTTTTTTACCCACAGGGGGTTGAAGTTGGAGGTTTTGACGGCTTCAAAATGATATTCTGACGTAAATAAAAGCTTTCTATTTGGTTTCTCTTCAAGTTATATTTCATACTGAATGTATTTATTTGACAGAAAAATATCAACCCCCTCCTCCACCCCCATCCCCTATCTACCATCGCAAAATTCGAGATTACTCTCAAAAGTCATGCAGATGGCTTCTGTGATTTAAATTATGAATTTTGACATGAAAATAATTTTCCACCCCTAATGTTGGGGTGCCGATTTTCCAATTTTCCTCGGTTAATTTGGCTGAATTTTTGTTATTGTGTACTGAAGTTCAATATTTATGCTCTCAAATCTTCAACTTCAGTCCCCTGTAGAACAAAAACTGTTCATAGGAATTTTTTGGCATGAGAACTTTTTGTTCAGCAGAATTAAAAGTACACAATACCAAAAATTCAGCCAAATTAACCGAGGAAAATTGGAAAATCGGCACCCCAACATTAGGGGTGGAGAATAATTTTTATGTCAAAATTCATAATTTAAATCACAGAAGCCATCTGCATGGCTTTTGGGAGTAATCTCGTATTTTATGATGGCAGATAGGGGTTGGGCGTGGACAAGGGGGTTGATATTTTTCTGTCAAATAAATACATTTAGCATGAAACACAACTTGAAGAGAAACCAAATAGAAAGCTTTTATTAACGTCATAATATCATTTTGAAGCCGTCAAAAACTTCAACTTCAACCCCCTGTGGGTAAAAAACTGTCCATTATTTGAATTTGGGGTTCACGGTATTTGATTAGTATCTCATGAGCTACAACATATCAAAAATTCAGAGAATTTAACCGGGAGCCATTTTCCATAAGAATCGTGCGGGGCCCTTTGCCAATGTATGTTTTAAATGCCCCCTCGAAATTAAAATCGACCTGTTTTTGCTCGAAGAAATATTGACTATAAATCGGAAGTTATTGCAGGTGGATAGTTTTCAAATGATCACCCGGTATATACATATATGGGGACAAGTCAGGTCAGGCAGGTAGCCAGTTTATCTTGTGGAGATGAATAAATAATATTAAATAATGTATAAATAGCAATAACAAACACAGAATATAGATAAAATGAGCAGCAGCGATAACAACAACAAAATAAGAATTTTATACACAATCATGCATCATTTCGGTGTAACTGTAGTTGGCCGCGCTCAACAGTCTTTCCCTTAGTTCTGTTTTGAACCTCTTAATCACTCTGGAAGTTTATTATAAAGTCTAATGCCCAAGTACAACGGACTCTTCTCGTAGTGAGTTAGCCTATGAGTGGGGAACTCCAACGTTAAAACACTTCGCGTTTCATATGAGTGATATTTATTTAAAGGATTGAAGTCTCAAAAAAAAAAAGGTGGAGAGTACATCCACCCTTGAACTATGTCGGTTACTTCGTGGGACATAGGGCTGGGCGGTATTTCAAATACAAGTATTTGAAATACGTATTTGAAATACATTCAAGTATTTTGTATTTTGTATTTAAATACATTTGATTGAGAAGTATTTGTATTTTGTATTTTGGAATAGTTCAGGCAGCTAGTATTTCGTATTTTGTATTTTGAATACATTTTTCGGAAAAGTATTTCGATTTTCAAAATACAAAATTCAAAATACATTTGCTTCCCATGCTCTTTAGTCTGTTCGGGCCGAAATTATTTTGGTAATACACCATATTCACCCCATTGACATTTCTTGCTTTTGCACACTATCTGGGATCGATAATGAGTTCGATTGCATCTTTTACGTTTTACGTTTTACTGGTAAGCGCATCCTACTGTCAGCCACGAGAGGTTTCATGTCGGATGTCGAACAATATTTGTGAAAAGCCGGTTGTCCCTAAAAGAAATCAGCATTTGTTATCTTGAAGAATTGATGAATGAAGTGAGGAATAGGTTTGAATATGAATATGAAGTTTTCTTTACTTAATGTTTATTTTATTTGTCTTTTCATGATAATTCACTTATTGTTGCGACTGAATGAATGAAGTGTTCCCATTGAAATACTTGCATTTTGCGGTTTTTCAAATAAAATGGTTGAGATACGCAATAAGAATGTATTTTGTATTTTGTATTTGGAATACCAGGTTGTACTTTGTATTTTGGAATTTCTTGGTTTTGTATTTCAAAGACATTTCAAGAAGTAGTTTGTATTTTGTATTTCGACTATCTTGAATCATGTATTTTGTATTTTGTATTTAAATACATTTTTCGAAGTATTTTGCCCAGCCCTGCCTGTATATCAATTTATCTGTCATATTATTACCTATGGGTACCTACCTATTCATTAATGATTATTAGGTTACCTACTACCTACTTATTGTAATTACTGTAAATCTCGGCATGCAGCCTCCTAAACGTGTGGAGTCATTCTGTGGAGGAGCCACTATCGAAACTGGACAACAAATTTTGTGTGGCGCTTGTACTTTATGCAGATGTGAATTTATGATGATCAAAATAAATACCCGAGAATGTAATGGATAATAGAAATTATCGAGTCTAATAATTACGTCCGTAATTTAGATGCTGGTGCAAAGCCAATTTACGCAGAGTGTATGTAATACGTATGAAATCGCAACAAAGTCGACACTTTTATTAAGGGTTGGCTGTATTTTTCACGAGCGATCGTTAATATCGAAGCGTCAGCACCACTCAACACTCTGGCAGCGTCTTCGAAGGCTCCCCTGAATGCGACGCAACTTTAACAATTGCAAATCGCCGCACGTCTCCATAGCTAATCACCGACGTTTACCGACACTTTCCACTCCCAATTAATTACCATTAAATTAATCATATACCTTTATACCTACTACTACTATGGTAGTATGGGATTCCCGTCAAATAGTATAAAGGTGCCTGAGTTGGTGATGAGGACTGTTTTGATGGTGCAGTTAGCAACATGTTTGAAAATATGAATTCCTCGATTCCCAATCTCTAGTTTTTATTTAAACTGATCAACAAAATGAATGTTACACGGCCAAATATGCCTTAACTTTGATATTGAGTAACTTTGGATTACTGCACACGATTTTAGTTCTGTTTGAACGGTTCGCCAGTTTGATCGTTTGTCTATCAGTCCGTATTTTTGCAAACAAATTCTTCATAAAGTTTTTACAGGGATGTGAATATAACAGTGCAAAATTTGTTGCGTTTGAATTTCGAGCGTCACTGTGTACTACACATACTTAAATAGCTGTACTGCTCAAGAGAGACGTCCGACACAAGAAATACTGACCACTTGGTGGCTTCCCGGCGGTTCGTTAAGCAAAGTTACTCGTTTTACAATAGTATTGTAATCCTTGTACTAATTTTGTCTCGGCCCCGTTCATTGAACACTGCATTCGTGTGCACCGAGGGTATGCAACCCAAAATATCCCTGTGTCGTCCAAGTCCTCACCCCTCACCCCCTGTTCGGTGTGCCTGGCACTTGGCTGTCAGGCGCAAGCGTAAACGAGCTCCAGCACTTTCTTCGGCCGTCTTCGGCATTCTTCGGCTTTCTTTCCGCTCGTGCCTTTGCCGCTTCGTTCGAAGCGGCGTTGATCTCCGTACGTCGAGCGGGAAGCCACGCCGTCTTTTTTTGGTCATCGTTCTCGCGGCCATCTTGTCGTGCCATCGGCGTACATTCGTACTCGACCAGAAGCCCATCCAAGGCCCATCGCGTCCGATAGTGACTCCTGGAGGAGCTCTGCAGCATCTCCAAGTCCAGAAAGCGGCAGTTTTCACCGCTTTCACCGGGGAGCGGCTTGGACCAGCCAGCCGCACACAAAGCTCCAGTTTCGGACGGGATCGAGTCGTTCGTCCGCCATTTTGGTGACGAACACGGGCACTCGTGCATTTCACCAGGAAATCCACCACCAGAACGGCCATCCACCACGACGCCGCCTTCGGACTCCGCCAGGACGACGCCGCCACCGAATAAGATCCCGTAAGTTCCATATTTTCCATTGTTTTTACCATTTACCGTTTATTCCCGTTTGCCGGGGTGTATACCTTCAGTGCAGTTCGTCTCGTTTTCAGGACGCCACTCGGCGCCAGCGAATCTGCCCCCGATCAGAACCACTCGGATTTTTCATTTCATTTAATTCACATTGTTCTTTTTTATTGTTTTGTAATTCTGTCTGTTTGTGTTTTT
This sequence comes from Anaspis maculata, assembly GCA_949128115.1. Taxonomy (NCBI): domain Eukaryota; kingdom Metazoa; phylum Arthropoda; class Insecta; order Coleoptera; family Scraptiidae; genus Anaspis; species Anaspis maculata. Next base: position 29,029,108 of record OX421968.1, on the reverse strand, counting down.
TTTCTTTGTTTTGCATTAAAGTTTGTTGATGGTTGTTGTGAATTTTATTTCTGACTGTCGCTTGCTGCTTTCCTAATCCAAGAGTTATTGTTTTAATGCAGCCTTCATCGGAAGGCTGCCGTCTTTATGTGTACCGCGCTAACAAATTTTACAATATACTATTCTCTTCCGTTTTAAATTGTTCAAATATACTTGAGTTGATTTGACGTTCTGTTGTGATTTAAGTACACCTCCCCTTGGTGTTTTCAAAGCAAGCCTTGCTACCGCCTACCGGCAGTGAACTGAAAGCCGCATCTGGTTACGTAGCAAACTTCTGAAAGTTCTGCATGCTCCAGTTTTAACAAAAATAATTTTCCGGATTTCAACAACAAAAATATATAAAGTTGTAGTAATAAGTCTTCTCCACTTGTTTTTTTTATCGTTTACTCGAGTTTCGACTTGTTAAATATATAAAGCCATTTTCAAAACTGAGGTGACATAGCATAGAACTTTATGTCTAAGTAATATGATATATACCTATATGCTATGTCACATCAGTTTTGAAAATGGCGTTATATATATTTAACAAGCCGAAACTCAAGTAAACTATAAAAAAAAAACAAATGGAGAAGACTTATTTACTACAACTTTATATTATACAACTCAATTTTGAGCACCATGGATCTCTTCATCAACAAAAATATAAAAATGAACTTCATATTTCAAAACGGTTTCTGAGTTTTCCGCTCATTTTCTTTATTCACCCTGGGTTCCACAAAAAAGATAATTCGAGATCAGTTGATTCGCGATTTTTGTTTGTCAATTTGTAGCTTACTGATCAATGGAAATGCTGGTTTATCAGTCAATAATGAAAAGATGATGGGTCTAGTACAGATTTCAGGCATTTTTTGTGGTTAATCGCCTAGCATTTAGGAGAAAAAAGTTCAGTTAATCTGCAATCAGCCTTGATCGCTGATCATATTTTTTCTGGAACTGACGGTTAGAGGGTGAATCACAAAAATCAACTTTTTGATTTTGCAGCGGTAAGTTTTCTACTCGCGTGAGCTCATTTTCAAAATCCAGAGCTAGCGTTGAAGCTGAAACTTCAGGTAAGAAGAGACCAGGATGATAATCGGCTGAAGACAAACACACGAAGAGTGGCATTAGAAGTTTTTTTTATTTTCTAATTTATGTACATAGCACCTAGTGTATACTAATTAGCCACTTGTTCTCTAACTTGAAATAATAAAACATTCTTAACAGTCTCAATTTCACCCACCGGTGAAAGACTTATCAATCACAGTGTTTGATCGAAGCACTAGCTTTGAATTTTAGGTTCACTTTGCAAGTTCGAACGGCTTAAGCCGGCATTAGAAGTGACCCAAATCTAAATCGGTCCAGGAAACCGGTTTGAAAGAAGAATTGAATGTCTACAAAACGAACAGTTTATTCTGGACACTTCAAGATGTTTCTTGCTTGTGTGGGACAAGGATAATTTTATTGTTGTTGAATGGACCAAATTGCAACTGCGTGCTTTCAGGGGAGCATAACTCCCCTTACGCACCTGAAAACTGCTTGCAACCAACGTTACGAAAATGGAACAACCACCGACTTACCGTTCGCAGGCAAATTTTCATCATTTTGAAAAAAATTCGGTGCAATACTTATCGTTATCGGCAATACAGGGTGGCCCAACAAAAACAGAACAGAGGGGTTTTCGGGCATTTCACATAATTTTTTGGAAAAAAGCTCAGACAGGTCGATTTTTATATCGAGGGGGACATCTGAAACATACATTGGCAAATTTCTATCTTCAGTCCCCTTACCCCTACCCACCTCAACTTTGGAATTTCAAATGACATCATCTACTTTGCGATACATTAAATCTAAGAGAATCAAATTCCTTTTCTGAAAAAATATTTTCAAAACTTTCAACCCCACCCCCCATCTTCCTAAATTTCTCTGACTGTCCCATTTTATATCCTCGACCCCCCAATTCTCTTCAATTTAATCAACGTCATCTTAAATAGCATCTAAGGAGAAAATTTTCGGTGGAGAAAAGTGTTACTCAAATTCACCCCTTTCCTCTCCCCCACCCCAATTTCAAAACTTAACAGACACCACCTACTTTGTGATACATCGAATGAAAGGAAATTGATTTCTCTTTCTGGGAACAATTTTTTTGGAATTTTCAATTCCTCTCCTGATAAATTGAACATTCGGAGTATTTTAGGGGGAAAGGGGGCTTTTTGAAAATTCTCAAAATATTTTATTCAGGAAGCGAATTCAATTCCCTTCGATTTGATGTGTCACAAAGTAGGTAGTGTCATTTTAGATTTTGAAGTTGAGGTGGGGGAGTGAAGGGGTGAATTTGGGTGGCACTTTTTACACAGAAAATCTTCTCCCTCGATGCTGTGCAGGATGACGTTGACTGTACTAAAGAGAATTAAGAGATCAAAAATATTACATTGGAAACTCTGACAACTCTAAAATACAACTCATGATTTCATTCTCTTCAATTTGATATATCGCAAAGTGGGTGGTGTCATTTGAAACTTCGAAGTTTGGGCGGGAGGGGGTGAGGGGGCTAAAGATAGGAATCCGCCAATGTATGTTTCAGATGTCCCCCTCAATAGAAAAATCGACCTGTTCGAGCTTTTTTGAAAAAAATGAGGTGAAATGCCTGAAAACCCTTCTGTTCTGTTTTCGTTGGGCCACCCTGTATACTGAGATCACTCAAAAGCTGACAATTGGTACATTATTCTCAAGTGCCGGCAAATATCGGCGGATATGAAACTTTCGCCAACAAACAGAATAAAAACCTTCCTATTTTGAAAGTATAAAAGCGATAGCAGTGCTGAGATTTCTTTCTTTTCTGTAGAATTTAATTAACTTTCAGAAAACTTCCTGAAAATTCAGAAAGTTTGACTGATTTGCCAATATACATACAGGGTTATTCAAAAGTCCGGAATAAAATTCATAATTTTTTCCATATTTATTTCGGGAAAAACGCTCGGACAGGTCGATTTCTAAAAATGGTAAGCCGTTTTTCCATGACACGTGTCATGTTCTACCGTCAACCCCTTAACCCCAAGCCACCCTTAGTATTTTTTTTCAAATGGCACCCCATGGCTTGTGGGGGCTCGTTGAAAAGCTTGTCAAAAACTCTATTCAGATCTACCATTGAAAATTAGATCGGACGCTTCACCATGAAGTTTTGAGGAACCCCAGTTTTACTTAACAGTCCGGAATAAAATTCATTTTTTTTCCATATTTATTTCGGAAAAAACGCTCGAACAGGTCGATTTCTAAAAACGGTAAGCCGATTTTTCATGACACGTGTCATGTTTTACCGTCAATCCCCTAACCCCAAGCCACCCTAAGTTTTTTTTTTCAAATGGCACCCTATGGCTTGTGGGGGCTCGTTGGAAAGCTTGTCAAAAACTCTATTCAGATCTACCATTGAAAATTAGATCGAATGTTTGACCATACAGGTTACCAATCAATCAACAGCAATCTCCAGTACGCATTCGTTCGTATTTCTTCAAAATTCATGGTCAAACGTCCGATCCAGTTTTCAATGGTAGATCTGAATAGAGTTTTTGACAAGCTTTCCAACAAGCCCCCACAAGCCATAGGGTGCCATTTGAAAAAAAAATACTAAGGGTGGCTTGGGGTTAGGGGGTTGACGGTGACGGTAGAACATGATACGTGTCATGAAAAAACGGCTTACCGTTTTTAGAAATCGACCGGTTCGACTGTTTTTTCCGAAATAAATATGGAAAAAAATTATGAATTTTATTCCGGACTTTTAAATAACCCTGTCCTTAAATTCACTTTGTTTTGAACAAATTCCCATTTTTTGTGGAATACCAGAACAAACCGTCTCTTGTTTGACAAAGAGTCGTGTCAGCGAGGAAAGACGTTATCACTGCAAAACTAAAAAGATGATTTTTTTTGCTCACCCTGTAAATAAAGGCGATAAGTGAGAAATTTCAACACCATCCTGTACTTCAAGCCAAATAATCAAGTCAGCGAATACTTCAAACAGAATACAAATTCACTGATGTAGCAATCCAAAATCACATCAAATTGAAAAAGGGCAAAAATTTTTGGAACGACGTATTGACTGTTGTGTAGTTTACAGTAAAGTTAAGGATAGAGTTGGATATTGGATATTGGAGGATATTGGTAAAATATGCGTTGCGAAAACCCACAGGGATTATTCCTTGATAGAATTTTAATATTTTTCGATTTTGGAAATGCCAATGGGCTCAAACCAAAGTACATCCTTGTAGCTTTCGAGAGACCTCAATGGTGAAATTCTGTCAAGGAATAAACCCACAGGGATTGATTCCGCAATGCTTATTTTACTAATTCAACTACAACTCCGTCCTTAAAAATGAGATTATCTATAAGTGGTCTGACCCGCCGTAATATAATGCGATTAGTAGCAAGGCATCTCTAGCGAGTACCCGATGTAATGCAGCGCACCAGGATCGCCGAAGAAAAGCGTGTCAAAATGGGGATGCGAAATATTTTAACGCGATAAGAGTGACAATTTTTTCGTGCAAATTCTAGTTACGGCTTTTGGATCGGACGGATTTTTGCGAATGTGAGCGAGTAGGTACCTATGTAAAAACGGATCCATTGTTTGTGACGAGTCATGCTCCCTTATTAGGACATTGCATAAATTAACTGTGCGCGATCTGGAGAGGAAGGGGGAAGAAGGTCCGTCTCTCGGGAGTCGGGCCTTCTCTCGAGCGGCTCGGCACTTCGTCACAATAGCGACCTGTAGTAACGAACTGATGTACCTTTAGATGTCTGCTCGAATAAATCTCCGGCGTTTGGACGGATGATTTTTTGTGCGAAAGTATACGGTGCATCAGTTCGTATTGTTGACCAGAGATAGATGCAATATTTATTGTGTCCAGCAGGCAGGCAGAATGCGATGGCAGTCAGTCGAGTTGCATTTCCACATTCTCAACATACATGGGTTTTAATGAGCAAATCTTACTAGTTCTCTGCCGTGCGCTCGCCCGCAGCACCAAACGCACTCCTCGCTTTTTATATCAATGGAAGAGAGGCCAAAGGACCGCCAGAGCGACAAGCGGCTTTCTTTGGACCATTCTGTCATTCTGGCGGTAGCTGGCCGACGGCGCAAAACCTCCGTCTCCTTCGGCGCACACTTCTTGTTGCCGGTTGCTCTGGACTGCGGCCTGCTGGCTCTCTCGTTCGACGCGGAGCCCGGAGTCCGAGTCCTTCTCGCAATTCGAATTATTAAACAGGAAGATAAATCGCAAGAGACGCGGCATACCTCCCCGTGGTTTCCACTAATGCATATTTGATAACCGTTCTCCCTTGCGTGCGTGCGTGCAAATGAATTGGGCGTTACAAAGGTCCTATCGAGACTTCGAGGCAGGAAGGAGTTGCTCGGCGGCATTTCTTGACGGATCACAGGCGTTCGACAGGGTGTGGCATGACGGTCTGCTCTTCAAAATCAAGAAACAGCTTCCGTACCAGTTCTTTAAATTTCTGGGATCGTTCCTATCTGAGAGAGCTTTCCAAGTGAGGATGAGGATCCAGCAGCACCTCACAGACCGACACCCCCGTGAAGTTGGGCGTCCCGCAGGGCAGCGTTTTGAGGCCGGTCCTGTATACCCTGTGCACAGCTGACCTTCTCTTGATGGATGGAGTGACTGTGGCGACTTACGCTGACGACACAGCAATCCTGGCATCGGACAGAAACCAGGCAGCTGCATCGCGGACGCTGCAGAGTAGTCTGGATAAGGTGCAGAGGTGGATACTGAGGTGGCGCATAACAGCGAAGCGAACGCAACGAAGTCGATACATGTCACCTTTACATTGCCACATGATGCTTGTCGGCTAGTGACAATGGGAGGGTGTCCTTTACCTCAGACAGACAGTGCAAAGTACCTGGTATTACACCTAGATAGACGGCTCACCTAGCAAAAACATGTCTGGGCAAAAAAAAACAGCTGGGGCCTCAAAGTCAAAGTTTGTAGTGTTGTCTTCAAGCCTGCTTCTCCTTCGCCGCGCCGATAAAAGATTATGACGTCATCGCGTCAAATTTGAAAATGGTCGAAAACTTTCGAAATTTTTTTTACCGAGAAAACTTACGAAACAATTCTGTGAACTATGCTGCCGTGCTAACCCTAAAGCGCTTATCTACACTTGGATAAATTTGATACACTGTATTTTCATGCTCATATTTTAGGGGCTATGATGTTCGCGATCATATGGTTATGAATATACATGGATAGCGCAATAATTAGAGTTCTCAAATAACTGCTTTATTCATATTATACTATAACATAACGGCATAAAAGTGCAGAGTATTAAATTTATGAAAATGTAGATACGTGCATTAGGCTTAGCACGGCAGTATGATATAGCGTCACTCATCGGAAAGTGGACTTGAAAATAATGGAAAAATAAAAAAATAAATCGGTCACTACCCTATTATACAGGTGTCTTGGAATTAGTGTTACAAAACTCACAAGGAGATAGAAAATTGAAAAATAAGGGGACTTTTGTTGATGAACAAACCCTCGCAAACGTATAATAACGGCGGTACAGGCCTTCAAAGTGGTTTTCCAAAAACAGTTTTTTTGCATAACTTTTGAACCGTCCAACCGGTTTTATTCAAATCCAAACCAAAGTTTACTGAGACAGGTCTTTATTCAACAATAATAACGAATTCCATCAGACATTTTTAGGGGCGAAGATAATGAAGGGTACCCTTCCCCATTTTCCCCTATTTTTAATCCCCTAAAATATTTTTGGGAACAGTTTCAATTTTTGAAATCTACTATCAATTCAAAGACAAAAGTTACTCTTACTAAATTTTGATTAGAGGCTTTGTTTTCGAAAAATTTGGGTTTAAAACTTCGGAAAACAACTCAAAATCGCCACTTTCCAAGGCCCAAATTGTTTTTCCTGGAAAACTTCATGTTTATCGGCAAAAATTGTAGTTTTTCAACTTATAACACCCAGAAAACTCATTCCAGTTAAGGAATCATGAGTTTTCTTGAATTTTAATTTTAGGCCCTGAAAAGTGGCGATTTCGAAATGTTTTCTAATGTTTCTAACCCAAATATCTTGGAAATGAAGTCTTGAATCAAAATTTTGCCAGAGTATTTTTTTTCTCCAAATCAAACGTAAAATTCAAAAATTGGGACTGTTTCCAAAAATATCCTGGGAAATGAAAAATAGGGGGAAAAGGGGGAGGGTACCCCCTATTATCTTCGCCCCTAAAAAGGTTTGATGAAATGCGTTACTATTGTTTGATAGAGATCTGTTTTAGTGAACTTTGGTTTGAATTTGAATAAAATCGGTTGAACGGTTCAAAAGTTATGCAAAAAAAAACTGTTTTTGAAAAACAACTTTGAAGGCCTGTATCTCTCTTATTATACGTTTGCGAGGGTATGTTTATTCACAAAAGTCCCCTTATTTTTCAATTTTCTATCTCCCTGTGAGTTTTGTAACACTAATTCCGGGACACCTGTACGTGGAATAGCCTTGATAATGCAGTATCATCTTTGTATCTACACTATTATTTTATTCAATCATACGTGATTAGTCAAAGTTTTGGCTCTGACAGCTTATAACTTTTGACAGATGACAAATGAGTCATAACTTTTACATGCTTTAAATAGTTTTTAAAAAGATTCAAAAGAGCCGAAAGTAAAAATAAAAAATCGTTACTTATAATAAAATCATCTGTCTCTAGTCTCTTTAACAGTAGCAAAAAAGATTTTGACCATTATATTATAGACCCCACGTTCATCATAAAAATTTGATCAAAATCGGTCATACGGTTCAGAAATAAATCCAGGAATAAGACCTTGACACACATACCACTAAAAAGAATATTTTCATTCTCAAATTGCATGTCTGATTTTTATCGGAAACGCACATGTTTCGTCAAGTTCCTGGTGGGTAATCTTGATGCGAACGAAATTGAACTGGAATCCGTTCAGTACTTATCAAGCTACTGATACTGAACATCAAGGTTTTGGCTTTGACACAGCCTATAGCTTTTGACTGATGACAGATAATGTCATAATTTTCGCATATTTTGAGTGAAGTTTTTGGAGAGCTTTGAAAAGAGCTGTAAACAGTCACAATCGGTTCATAGAAATCTCCTGTTTCTTTGACAGTGACATTTCCACCTGACAGATCACAGTGAAAATCCAATTTTTACCTTTCCATCATGGACCACCAAATTTTGTCGAAATTGGTTAAGAAATAAATAAAGGGAAAAAATAGCTCAGATGATCAAATTTAAGTAATTATCTTTAAGATTAGTTTTTAAAATTGGCGGCTGTGACCAAGTAGAATCAACTATTTTTGGATCGAACATTTTTCTCCGAGGCTTCCACCCCTATACTGAGTTACATGCGCATCGGTCAAATATTTCCGAAGCTTTAAAATCAAATGAAAATGTATCGAGAAATTTACAGTACAAAACTGGCCGTTGATTTTCAAAAAATCATATCTGAAGAACGGAACACATTTTTGGGGCTGATTTTTGTTTCAAAGTGTCTAAATCTCCTGTCACTTTGACAGTGACCTTTCCGTCGGACAGATAACAGTAAAGGTCAGGTCAGGTCACTGTACAGATCAGGTAAAATTTCATTTTTACTTTCCACCATTGACCATCAAATTTTGTCCAAATTGGTCTGGGTTCAGAAATGAATAGAGGGGCAAAAAAAACAAGTGAGTATGCCTTCACGTGCGTGAGTCTCAGTAGCGCATTTTCTTAAAGAGGCATATTGTGAATGTAAAGAAATTTGGTTGAAGAAGAAACATCATTCTTTGCCCACTCTCTTCAGTCGAAACTCATTGTGATTTTTTGTTATCAGAATGGGGTATTTGTCAATGAAACAGATTTGAATAAAAAATTCTTTCAATCATCAATATTTTTTTGTTTGAAGGCGGAAGCTGGGAGCAGCCACTAATCAACAGTAGCCTATTCTTTCCCATTGTTAGTCGGCTATCCATATAGCGAAAGAATTAGATCGTTATGTCTTCGGGTTTATGTTTTTCATTCATCTCTTACTTTGAGGGCAGCGTGTGGGGGCGGCAGCATTCGGGACAGTAACTGTTGCACAGTTTGAGTTGGGGGTTTCCAAATGTGTAAGGAAATATGACAAATCAGTGAAAATTATGCAAGTTGCATTTTTGTTTGTTTGGGGGCGGGAGCTGGAGGCGGCGACTAATCAAAAGTAACCTATCTCTTCCCATTTTTAGTCATCTATACATATAGCGAAAGAATTAGATCGTTAATCTTCAGGTTTATGTTTTACATTTATCTCTTACTTTGGGGGCGGCGTGTGGGAGCAGCAGAGTTTGGCAAAGAAATTCTTGCACAGTTTGAGCTGGGAGTTAATCTATGTCTGAGGTAACATTAACATACAAATCAGTGAACATTGTTGGGAGTTGCACTTTTTTCTTTAGGGGGCGGAAGCTGGAGGCGGTGCCATATCAAAAGTAGCCTATACTTTTTTTACCTATACCATTTTTAGTCAGCTATCCATATAGCGGGGGAATGAGATCGTTATGTCTTTGGGTTTGTGTTTTTCATCTATCTCTTACTTTAAGGGCAGCGTTTGGGGGCGGCAGCATTCGGCAAAGTAACTCGTGCACAGTTTGAGTTGGGAGTTTCTAAATTTTTAAGGAAATATGACAATCAGTGAAAATTGTGGAGGTTGCTTTTTTTTTGTTTGGGGGGCGGGAGCTGGAGGCGGCGGGTAATCAAAAGTGGCCCATCTTTTCCCCTTTTCAGTAATCTATCTAAACTGCTTGACAATTGAACTGCAACACCTAAAAATTAGGTGCGTTTTCAAATTGAGATAGCTCGAAAAATATTAAACGGATTCCAGAAATTCAGGCATGTGAGGAAAGGTCATTCTTTTGACTATCGAGTGCTGTATTGATGATTAGTTTGATTGCACAATTTGTCATATACAGGGTGCCAACGGAGAGCGTGCAGATATGGGCAATCTTTCACCTTGTACAACTTGCGAAAAAAAAATTCGAGATTTTTTCTATCGCCTGCTTTTGAAAGGTTGAATCATTATGGCAAAACGATTTTGGAATTTTGACCCTAACTTTTTTTTTCAAAAAATTGTGCTCAATTTTCTGGAATATGCACTTTCTGATTGAGAAAAAGAAATAGAGACATTGTTTGTTTTCAAACGGCGTCCATATTTAATTTGCTTACGGAAATTTTCATTTGAGCCTCCACATCCCCTAGAAACTACCCCTTTTGGGACACCGTCTCACAACAAGACATGCAATGCTTCATTTAAAAGGCATAAAGAAAGCACTCATGAATAATCGGATTGAAATGAGGATACTGCGATGACCCCACACGTACAGCTCCCTAAAAACCACCCCTTGACTTCAAGGGACAGGGTTGGTATAATAAGACATGCAATATGTACATGAAAATTCCAAAAAACGTCTTTTTCAACTGTTCCACTAAAAAAGTGATGCTACACGATGACCCTCTGCGTGGGTCATCTCAACAGTAGCTACCCTCCCGAAAAAATAACTACCCTTTGAAAAACCAGTACTTCCGCAATACCTCATTTGTTGGTATTCCTTCAAAATCTGTCGCAATAGTTTGCCGCTACGATGATTTCATTCACATATCTACCCGAGACTACCCATTCAACTACCCCTTCAATATCGCATAACCTTTAGGTACCTTGATGCGTGTAAGGTCATCGCGAAATCATTTTGAACCTATTCAATCGCACCTTCTCTGAGCTTCCAAATGAGGTATTACATACCTTTTACTAAAGGGGCGATTTCTAGGGGTAGTTTCAGGAAAGGTTTTGTACTATCATCGTAGAAAACACCATCATTTCAATGAAACGGTTAGTAGGCAAAAGTTCTTTCAACTCGTAAATAACGCATCAAGGTAGAGGCTATGCGATATTGAAGGGGTAGCTGAAGGGGTAGTTTCGGATAGATATGTGAATGAAATCATCGTAGCGGCAAACTATTGCGACAGATTTTGAAAAAATTCCAACAAATGAGGTATCGCGGAAGTACTGGTTTTTCAAAGGGTAGCTCTTTTTCCGGGGGGGTAGCTACTGTTGGGATGACCTACGCAGAGGGTCATCGTGTAGCATCACCTTTTTAGTGGAACAGTTGAAAAAGACGTTTTTTGGAATTTTCATGTACATATTGCATGTCTTATCATACCAACCCTATCCCTTGGGGTCAAGGGGTGGTTTTTAAGGAGCTGTACGTGTGGGGTCATCGCAGTATCCTTATTTCAGTTATTTCAATCCAATTATTCATGAGTAATTTCCTTATGCCTTTTAAATGAAGCATTGCATGCTTGTTGTGAGACGGTGTTCCAAAAAGGGGTAGTTTCTAGGGGATGTGAAGGCTCAAATGGAAATCTTCGTAAGCAAATTCAATATGGACGCCGTTTGAAAACAAACAATGTCTCTATTTCTTTTTCTTAATCAGAAAGTGCATATTTCAGAAAATTGAGCACAATTTATTGAAAAAAAAAGTTAGGCTCAAAATTCCAAAACCGTTTCGCCATAATGATTCAACCTTTCAAAAGCAGGCGATAGAAAAAATCTCGGTTTTTTTTTTCGAAAGTTGCACAAGGTGAAAGATTGCCCATATCAGCACGCTCTTCGTTGGCACCCTGTATATGACAAATTGTGCACTCAAACTCATCATTAACACCAGCACTCGATAGTCAAAAGAATGACCTTCCCTCACATGCCTGAATTTCTGGAATCCGTCAGATATTTTTTGAGCTATCTCAATTTGAAAACGCACCTAATTTTTAGGTGTTGCAGTTCAATTGTCAAGCAGTTTATATAGCAAAAGAATTAGATCGCTATGTCTTCAGGTTTATGTTTTCATTTATCTCTTGCTTTGGGGGCGGCGTGTGGGAGCGGCAGAGTTTGGCAAAGGAATTCTTGCACAGCTTGAGTTGACAGTTTCTGAATGTTTGAGGTAACATCAACATCTGAATCAGTCTAAATTGTTGGAAATTGCACTTTTGGGGGGGGGGGGGGGGCGGAAGCTGGAGGCGGCGCCATATCAAAAGTCGCCTACCCTTTTCCATTTTTGGTCAGCTATCCATATAGCGAAAAACTTAGATCGCTATGTCTTTGGGTTCATGTTTTTCATTTATCTCTTACTTTGGGGGCGGCGTGTGGGAGCGGCAGCGTTCGGCTGAGCAAATGTTGCACGATTTGAGTTGGCACTTCCTAAATGTTTGAGGGAACATCTCAATCAGTAACATTTGTGGAAGTTGCACTCTTTATCGTTTGGGGGCGGAATCTGGGGGCGGCGACTAACCAAAAGTAGCCTATCCTTCCCCATTTGTGGTCAGCTATTTATATACCGAAAGAATCAGATCGCTATGTCTTCGGGTTTATGTTTTTCATTTTAAAGTGATTGGGGGCGGTTTTTAGCAGTTTTTTCATGTCGGCGGCGCATATTGATGACGGAATGTTTCTTGGCTTACGTTTATTAATGGCAACTATGTATTATTCAAAAAATGAGAACACCAGAGCATCAGGTCTGGTAGAAAGTGCAATATTATGTTATTTCAAGTTTATCGGGGGCGGTTTTCTCTATGTTGGCGGTGCAATATAGACATCCAATATAGCCTAGCCTTCCTTTGGGAGTGGCAGCTATGTAACAGCGAAAAAATTAGAAAGCTAGGTCGTCTAGTTTGGGAGGAGTTCGAGGAACGGACGGACGGACGGACGGACAAAGCGGTTGCAATAGCGATTTTCATCAAGATGGAAAATGCGCTAAAAACTAAAATTACACTGGTCACTGGTCTGCGAAAAAATATGTATATGCATGCTTATCATAGATTTGATACTTCTGAATAGATTATACATATAGCACAAAAAATTATGTATATACCACGTATACTTTTTTGTAATGGATTTTTTTTATTAAAACGCGTTTTCTTCTTCAATTTCAAATAATTTTAATAACGGAGTCAATAGTAGACACAGTTCTTTCGAAAACATATAAAATCATTAAAACAATCTTATAGTGATTGATAGCCTTTTACTCTGTAGTTTTCTTTTTTCTTATATTTTCTATTGATGTTTCACGGCAAATCGACCAAAAAAAAATCCGCAAGCATTGTTTCTGACCATTTCCCGTTGTATCGTTTCTCTACAGGGTGTTCCATTTTTTTGTCTATATTTCAGGAGATTGTAAAGCATTAAAGAATAAGTGAACTTTCTAGAAAAAAAATTACATTGGAAACACTTTACAACGGAGATAGGGGCTTTTAATTTGAGTTTTCAAAATTGTTTTCTTGCTCAACTCCAAATTTAATTACTGGATTTTGACCAAATTTGGTACACGAAGTTGATGCATACCTACAAGCTGGTCATATTGACTTTTGTCACATTTGTAAAATTTTAAATTTTCGTTTTTTTTGCGAAACTACTAATTTTCTAATTATTTCAATTATTATTATTTCGTGAAAACGACTAACAGGCCAAAGCCCAATTAAAAGTCGAGTGTTGAAAAAGCCTTACATATGGAGGCAGGGGTGCATAACAGGATATCGACGTCCGTCACCCTCAATCAAGCTGTGGTTTGAATGGATTCTGCCAATGAATCTGATGATCTACCATCTCTTAAAATATTCACTGAAACATTGAAACACCCTGTATACATATGTAATCTGTCTCGATGAAACCTTTTACCACGTTTATCTGACACTCCGCCAAGATTGGCGGGGACGAAATCCAAGTGAGAGTCCAGAAAATTAATTTTAAGGGACATGCTGCATTTTAGAGCTTTGTAAGAAGAAATCATATTCTGTAATTTTATTCCACTCAGTATAAGAGAATACGCGTGAATATTCGGTACATGTAATAATATGTATCAAGATAACCGCTTTAAAATAGAGACAATCACTACACAACACACAACTTTTCAGCGCACTTCTCCAAACGGGAAGGCGCTTTTGGCCTCGCTTTGTCCGTCCGTCCGTCCGTCCGTCACAGCATCTAGTCCTAGACGAAAAGGTTTTTGTGAAAAATTTTTACTCCATTGGGTAGCTCATGACCTTGTATCTCGAACCAAGAAAAATCTCGACGAAATAATAATAAACAATGACAATAATAACAATTTAGTGTGACGCGGCATCGCCGTTGAATGCTGCATTTTAGAAGCCGGCCTGATCTCGAAAGTTATCACATGCGAAGAAGTACCCGATCTTATCATTTTACCATAATACATATGGGGAGTTATATTTAGAGGATGATTTGAACTTTATTTTGATGGAAATTTCACATCGGTGCGAGGTGCAGGCCAATAGTTATTAATTTTTGAAAATGACTCCGAAACTACGGCTCGGCCGCAAATGATTTATTCGTTGCTTGCTGGTGCTTGATATCCTTTCCTCCAAACAAAACGAAATTCAATACAGAAAATATTTCAACTCGAATGGGTAGCTCATGACCTTGGTACGCGAATCAAGAAAAATTTTGCCGAAATAATCATGAACAATTACAAAATAACATTTTGGTGTAGGGCGGCTTCGCCGATCAAGTGCTGGCATTCGCGGTAAGATGTAGAAAGTTGCGATATGCAGGCAACTACAATTTCTTAATGAAATACATCACTGCATGTCATAGTCGTCGTCATATATATATATAATCGTAACCTCTTTTACCCATCTGGGTGTCGAGGTGTCGGACGCACCGAGCCGCACTATGGATTTATGCTACTACCTACAATTATCTTGTTCATGTGCGTGTACAGGTAATGGAGCCCCCTTGGGCAAGTACACTACGCTGCGTCCGCTCTCTCCGCGCCCAGCTATCCACCAGTCACCCATCCAGGTTCTGGCTTCTGCGGGCGATGCTTGACTTTCGTTATAGTAGCCTGTATGCATATCCACCCATGCCGTACCGCCGACCATCACTGCATGTACGGCATTATATTTAGAGAACAATTTGAACTTTCTTTTGACAAAAACTCCACTTTGATCCGACCGTCGGGTCAATTGTTATCAATTTTTGAAAACGACCGCAAAGCCACGGCTCGGCGCATATTACACGACCCTACAAATTTGAAATCAGACGTGCCGAAATAGTAATTGAACATTTTGAAATAGCCAATACTAGGTACCTAAAGGATAATGGCACTCAAATTACGAAACATGTTCGCTCAATAACAAAAAAAAGTAGGTAGGTATCACTAAAAATCATGTGACAGGCTACCATTTTTTCGGTTTTTCGATAAAAAAGAAATGTTCCAATTCAAAAGTGAACCCGATATTCGTGTTCAGGAGGTCGAAATCAGTTGGAGAACATTTTTTTATATAAGTAACAGAATGACGCTTGTGTGGCCGGTTTGTCTGTCTGTCTGTCCGAGTCCGTGCAGAAATTAAGACGCTGTACTCCTTCTCTAGAATTGAAACAAGAGTCTTGGAACTTTTTTCCGATTAATAGCTGATGTCCCCAAGGGTGGCCAATGGGCACTATTTTTGTTATCCATACATCGTTATCATTATTCTCAAAAAACAGAGATCTCCTGTGCACTTCGATGAAGTTGAACTTCTTCTCGGGAACTAAAGCTACAGCCCTTGAAGATTGAACTTTATCCGGTGGATAGCTTAGGTTCTCAAGGACCAAATAGGCAGAATGGCTTCCATAATTCGGCCGCCATCTTGGCTGCCATATTGGAATTTCTTATTAGCGGAACGATTGTCATGAAACTTGAAACTTACCCTTGTCTCGTACGATCATTCCTATTTTCAAGCTGAGTTTCATAATTCTGCCGCCATCTTGGCCGCCATATTGAAATCTCTTATTAGTGGAACGATTTTCATGAAACTTGGAACTTACCCTTGTCTAGTACAATCATTCTGATTTTTTTACGTACTGAGCGCCACGGTACACGGAATCACAGCGAGAACTACGCAAACGCCTGCGTTGGCATTGTTGTAAAAACAACGTCAGTCGATATCGTTCCCTCTCTCTCTATCAATTCGAACCGTTTTGTACCTACAAGTAGGCCTGGGCGATTCGCGATTTGCTGAATCGAAAATCGATTCGCAAATAAAATCGATTATTCTTACCGATTAATCGATTTTTTCAGGATAAATCGATTCGGTGAAGAATCGGTTCTATTCGAATCAAAAAAATCGATTCGGCAAAATAATCTAATCGAAAAAATCGATTTCCCTGAAAAATCGGAAATCGATCAGGCAAAAAATTGAATCGATTCAGTTTTCAAAACCAATTCGAATCGGAAAAATTGATTCCCATTTCTTCGCTGATAATTAATATAACAAGTACCTATTTGCGTAGAGCTGCAACCTATCCTTGCGGGTTGCGGGTAGTATTTTATAGGTCCGGATTTCGGGAGGCTTGTAGGACGAAACAAAGGACAAAGTGTTCAATAATTGGTACGTTAAAAACAAAAAATTCTAGGTTCAATTATATTTATTTTATTAGAATCCGTGTACACAAAATAAAATAACTGTTAAGTATAATTTTTACATTTATTAAATGAAAAAAAATACCGATTTTTGTTTAAAAACTTTACGATAATGAATATCTTTATACATTACTGTTTTATGTTTCCTTTAATTGAATCAAGCTTAGATCTTTATTGTTAGGCTGCTCAGATTATAAAAAAATCAAAAACACTGAAATCAAACAAATAATTGAAACGAGAAAATCGAATCGAAAGAATCGAATCGAATCAAAAACAAGTGAGTATGCCTTCACGTGCGTGAGTCTCAGTAGCGCATTTTCTCAAAGAGGCATATTGTGAACGTAAAGAAATTTGGTTGAAGGAGAAACACCATTCCTTGCCCACTTTCTTCATTCGAAACTCATTGTGTTATCAGAATGGGGTACTTGCCAATGAAATAGATTTGAATGAGAATTCTATCACTCATCATATATTTTTTTGTTTGAGGGCGGGAGCTGGGAGCGGCGACTAATCAACAGTAGTCTATTCTTTCCCATTTTTAGTCAGCTATCTATATAGCGGAACAATTAGATCGCTATGTCTTAAGGGTTATGTTTTACATTTATCTCTTACTTTGGGGGCGGCGTGTGGGAGCGGCAGAGTTTGGCAAAGAAATTTATCCACAGTTTGAGTTGGGAGTTTCTGAATGTTTGAGGTAACATTAAAATGTAATTCTGTGGAAATTATTGAAAGTTTCACTTTTTTTTTCTTTTGGGGTGGAATTTGGAGGCGGCGCCATGTCAAAAGTAGCCTATTCTTTCCCATTTCTAGTTAGCTATCCATATAGCGGAAGAATTAGATCGTTATGTCTTCCGGTTTATGTTTTTCATTCATCTCTCACTTTGAGGGCAGCGTGTGGGGGCGGCAGCATTCGGCAAAGTAACTGTTGCACAGTTTGAGTTGGGAGTTTCTTAATGAGAGGGAAATATGACAATCAGTGAAAATTGTAAAAGTTGCATTTTTTTTGTTTGGAGGCGGCAGCTGGAGGCAGCGGCTAATTAAAAGTGGCCTATATTTTTCCACTTTCAGTCAGCTATCAATATAGTGAAAGAATTAGGTCGCTATGTCTTCAGGTTCATGTTTTACATTTATCTCTCACTTTGGGGGCGGCGTGTGGGAGCTGCAGAGTTTGGCAAAGAAATTCTTGCACAGTTTGAGTCAAGAGTTTCTAAATGTTGGAGGTAACATTATTAGTACGTATGAATCCATAGTTGGGAGTTACCATGCCTGTAAAAGTTTGGCCACCCTTTTAAATTTGTTCTTTGAGACCCTTAGAGACATTTAAGAAGGGTGGCCAAAGTGAGTCTCTGGGAAGTTTTCTACAGGACACCGGAAACAAGATGGCGGCTCAAAAATATCGGAAACAATTATAACTCGGGCCTTTAGTTGACCTACGAATGAAATTTCAAAGGTTATATTCATATTCACCCTTTTTTGAAGAGCATAGATAAAAAAAAATAATGTAGGGTAACAGCACCAGTAAATGAGGGAACTACATTTTTTCCCAATATTTTGTAACATTTTTTTCTCGACTGCACTGACTGCACCTAATGTAATGTACAATGGTTTTTAAGGCCTTTGAAGGTAATTTAAACATTGAGACAGGTGGCCAAAGTGAGCCACCGGGAAGTTTAACACAAGGCCCCGAAGACAAGATGGGCGACAAAAATATCGAAATTAATTATTATAATTCGGCTTATATTTTATATTCGAACTACAAATGAAATGGAAACGATCATCAATGTTTCACCTTTTGTTGATGAACATGATAATTACCTAAAACTCTCAATGTAGGGTAACAGCACCAGTAGTGAATGATAAATTTCTAAAAAAGTCGAGTTTTTTGCAATTTTCTTTTTTTGAGCAATTTGAATCAGAGTAACTCGGGTCCTTTCGACTCTAAAATGAATACAGCTATTAGCCATTGTATACACAGATTGCTGTATCTTTTCAGTAATGAATAAATATTGTCACGATGTCTGAAATAATTCAAAAGTGCAGGTAAGCCAAAAAAACAATGGATTGAGGAGATGTGCAAGGAAGTGGAAGATAAGTGAGAAGTAGGGAAAACTGACTTATTTTAGGGATATCGAGTCAAGTAACACTGACATCTGAAACGAGGCGGAAGATATTTTGAGCGAAAATGAAGAATAGGCCAGACAGGTGGAAGGGATACCTACTACTTGCGATGGGAAAATAATATTGGGGACAAGAATAATAATTAGAAAATGCATTAGTAGGTACTCGAAAAAGTGAGAAAAAAGGTAATATATGGAAAACAGTAAAGAAAAAGAATAATGGAATAGTAGGATACCTTTTGGGACATTAAGGACTTGTTCGAGATGTACTTTAGGCGGGGGGATGAAGAGGAACAGAGGTAGACCCAGGTTAGATCACTGCTCCCAGACAAGCAATTGGGGATGTAGGATATTTGATATTTGACCTTCAGGGGAACACGTAGGTTAGCACAGGATAGGAAGGGATGGAGGTACACAATACGCATGCAATTAGTCTTGGAAATGGGAACTTGGTGATTATGATAATGATAATGATGACTGTCTTGATCCCCTCGTGCTATAAAACGAGCGTTTAGTTGAGTTCCAATCATTCGTCCTTTGGTTGAAGATTTTGTTCACTTGTAGCTGATTATGATAATTATTTCATTCTTGTTCACTTATGACAAGAAATATCTGACTTGTGGGATTTCATAATTCTGTGTACATGGCGTATAAGCCGATAGTCTAGTTATTGTTATTTCCAATCCCGACATTTTTTATGCATGCATGCGGTCATTGTCGAGGGAAGAAGGAAGAACGCTCCAAGTATTGAGAATAAATACGGAATGCGACCATTTACTGGTGCTGTTACTCTACATGCAGATTTTGAAATCACCTTTATCCATAAGCAAGAGATAAAACAATAAATAACCAGACTAATTGCGATCGTTTTATTTATATCGTTTAATTAATAATCGTTTTAATTTTATTCGTAGGTCGAATATAAGCCGACTTAACTATAATCCGATAGTTTTGACCACCATCTTGTTTTCGGGATTCTGCAGGGAACTTCCCCGAGACTCACTTTGGCCCTCGGCAGGACAGAGATACACTAGGTGCAGTCAGTGCATTGCAAAAAACTCGATTTTTTTTTTAAATTTAATTACTAATTTTTTTTTTATTTCACTACTGGTGCTGTTACCCTACTCTATTAGGAGTTTCAAGTAATTATTATGTTTATCAACGAACGGTAAAATACTGATGTAATCGTTTCCATTTTATTTGTAGATCAAATATGAAATATAAGCCGAATTATAATAATCAATTTCGATATTTTTGTTGGCCATCTTGTCTTCGGGGCTTTGTGTTAAACTTCCCGGTGGCTCAGTTTGGCCACTTGTCTAAATTACCTCCAAAGGCCCTAAAAAACAATTGTACATTACATTAGGCGCAGTCAGTGCAGTCGAGAAAAAAGTTCAAAATATTGGGAAAAAGTTCTCTCATTTACTGGTGCTGTTACCCTACATTATTTTTTTTTTATCTATGTTCTTCAACAAAAGGGTGAACATAAATATAACTGTTGAAATTTCATTCGTAGGTCAACTAAAGGCCGAGTTATAATTGTTTCCGATATTTTTGAGCCGCCATCTTGTTTCCGGTGTCCTGCAGGAAACTTCCCAGAGACTCACTTTGGCCACCCTTCTTAAATGTCTCTAAGAGTCTCAAAGAACAAATTTGAAAGGGTGGCCAAACTTTTACAGACATGGTAACTCCCAACTATAATAACACCAAGATTCATACGTACTATATCAGCTAAATCAGTGAAAATTGTTGAAAGTTGCACTTTTTTTCTTTTAGGGGTGGAAGCTGGAGGCGGCGCCATATCAAAAGTAGCCTATCCTTTCCCATTTTTAGTCAGCTATTTATATACCGAAAGAATCAGATCACTATGTCTTCGGGTTTATGTTTTTCATTTTAAAGTGATTGGGGGCGGTTTTTAGCAGTTTTTCCATGTCATAAGAACACCACAGCATCAGGTCTGGTAGAAAGTGCAATATTATGTTATTTCAAGTTTATCGGGGGCGGTTTTCTCTATGTTGGCGGCGCAATATAGACATCCAATATAGCCTAGCCCTCATTTGGGAGTGGCAGCTATGTAACAGCGAAAAAATTAGAAAGCTAGGTCGTCTAGTTTGGGAGGAGTTCGAGGAACGTACGGACGGACGGACGGACGGACGGACAAAGCGGTTGCGATAGCGATTTTCATCAAGATGGAAAATGCGCCAAAAAGATTCGATTTATCGATTCACTGTTCGATACTAAATCGAATCGATTTTTTCCTGGGTGAGTCGATTTGAATCGATTAATCGATCAGGCCTACCTACAAGTACGATCTAAATGGAATGAAACAGCGTTAATGAGAGAACAAAACACAACAAATTTTGAATTTTGTGCAATTATGAAAATAAAGTTTAGAAAAAATATGGACGTGACCGAACATTTCTTCCCCAAGTCTTTCACCCTTATACTGATAAATTTTTATTGGAATATTTTTTGTATTGTATTTTTTATTGTAATAATGATGAAATTTACATCAGCAGCGGTCGAATATTTTCGAAGATATAAAATAAAATAAAAATTTATCGATAAATTCAAGATTCAAAATTCGCGGTTATTGATTTCCAAAAAATCACATCTCAAGAACGAAACGTCATTATGAGCAGATTTTTGTTTAAAACACTTTCTCAAAGTGTCTCCCAATTATGATCTCGAACATGCATACACAAAATTTCATTATTTCTTGTTCCTCGCTGAGACTTGAAATGTTTGTCATTTCATAGAAATGTTAGTATTTTCGACAATTATTTTTCCAGTTTTGGCGGCCGCGACTGATTGATGTCAGCAAAATTTTAACCAAGCGTTCCATCCGTCAGATACTGATACTACTTATTATGTACCAAGTTCAATCAAAGTCAGTGAAATTTTTCGAAAGATTTGAAACAAGAACGGACGTTCCTATTTGATGATGTTTTCTCAAGAAAAAAAATATCAAACACAAACTTGAAATTGATCAGCTGAAAATGACAGTATACATTCATTCATGTTGATATTTCAGTGATGGCAAGTGCAAAAAATGTTCTGCATGCCAAACATCAAAACTAAAAAAGTATCAACATGAAAACTGGTGCACATCATGCTCAAATGACCACTAGTGTGTCCGATTGAAAGCAAAAAAGAATTATAGTCCTACCCCTACTCCGAGTCCAAAAAAGTTCTGGATTCATAACATCTCGCTCAACATCTGCCAAGAATGACGAGTTTTCAGCGTGTGCGCACTGTTACGACAGTGTTGATGCTGGTAACAGTTGACCGGCGACCACACCACAAGTGTCAAATTATACCTACGTCTGCATATTAGTAGATTTGAATTCGATTTTTTGCTTTAAGAAACGTTGAAGTTCTCAAACGGTTTTTTGCTATATGGTTAGCTCATCCCCACCTGTTTAACATGTCAATAGCATACATCCCTGTGACGCGGTACTACTTAGTATGCAGAGTAAAAATTTAAAAAATATTTTTTTATTCCGGTGAAATAATGATGGTGAGCACTCGCAAAATTGTCGCCAATACTGCCAGTACTGCCACTGCCAAAATCCAGGTATTAGGTATTAGGTATTAGGAGCTTAGGTATTAGGCGCCGTTATGGCTCCGGCGTATCCTAATTAAAACCGCATTTATTAAATGCAATAAATAATAGTTCAGAAAATCAATGTTGTTTCTGAAAACCAATTAGACCATAATTGGTAGTTGCAGAGTGCTGAAGGCTAGTGACATATATGGAGCTGTATTTGTTTCAAGAAACGATTGAACGGTGGCCGATATGATATTATCGGGTAGAGACGGCCGGTAGACCGGCTATCTCGCCACGACAAAATAGCGGCCCCAGGATCGTCAGACGGACTCAGGCAAGGTAGGCACGCGAGCAGAACGCGGTCTAAATGCCGAGATGCTGATCACGAGGAGTCTGCGACCGGCTAGTGTTGTACACAATGCAATACAACTCGATAGTGACCATTAATCTCCCATCTGAATAATGCATGTCGCCGTGCCGTAACCGTATGGCGATTGAACCGACCCAACCAACTTATATCACAAAATAATCATGCTACCACGTGTGCTTTATAAACACCATTAACCCTTAACTGGTCATTCGCTAAAAACTTATTCCAGCGCGGGTTATTTACGATCAGGCTACAACCAAACACAGCAGCAGCACTTTTTCTAAACCCCATCCAGCTCAACTCTCGTCTAGTATTTATAGGCATCAGGTAAGGTACACCTAAAGCATCAAAGTGATCTTATCATCAGCACAATCAAATTCAGAACCCAAAATTATACAATCGAATTTCGATTCCGCCGTTGCGCGCTTCCGACAAATTTCGTATAGAGCCAAAATTTACCGGTTAATTAGCACGACACGAATACGCCGTCCCTCCCGCGTTCCCTCTCACTCAACGGATTGACTGCCCCCCTTAATTACACGCGTTTTCGGTAGGGTGTTGATTTATAGGGCAGTTACAGATCTCATAAACAGCACATGGGCTAGCTGGAATGCTCGCTGTCATATTTGATGGGGCCATCGCACATTCCGCGACACCGTGAATCAACATAATCTACTCTTCATGATCACATTTGGACTCGCTCCCGATTCTAGCTGGATTTTGAATTTTATACATTTCCAATGCAAACGGTTCTAGAAACAGATGGGTCGATTCGATATACGGATGGTATAAAAAAGTTGTTGTTTCTGCTTCCTCCACGGACGGCGGTCAGCCTTGCGCAGCAACAAGGAAGGTCTGGTTTGAAAGTTACTAACTTACTATTACTATATTACTATTACTACTACC
This sequence comes from Anaspis maculata, assembly GCA_949128115.1. Classification (NCBI taxonomy): domain Eukaryota; kingdom Metazoa; phylum Arthropoda; class Insecta; order Coleoptera; family Scraptiidae; genus Anaspis; species Anaspis maculata. The sequence continues at coordinate 29,005,692 of OX421968.1, read as the reverse complement.
ACTACTACTACTACCACTACCACTACTACTACTGAGTCCGGACCTGGACCACAGGCCACGGCGGAGATTAATTTGGATGCGCTCGACTCTCGCGGTCGGCGGTCGAACTTCTGACACCCAGCAAGACCTTCACTTATTCAGGCAAATTATCCGCCAGCATCGGAGGAGTAATCATGTCCAGTAATTTCGTAACAGGTTTCGATTTAAGGTTGATAGACTCGGACTAATCGACTGAAAGATAATTTATAACCTTCTTGTTTTATTTGCCACCCTCATTATCCGACGCACCGCGAGACCACGATCGAGAACAGAAAAACCTCCGACCAGTATCGATGCCTGTCTATATAATGTCTGTGACAAAACAAAAACTTGACTGACGACTCGCTTCAAACTAAATTGATCCGAAATTCGGCTATATCCAAAGTTACAGGCGACCGTGGACGAAGAAGCGCGTCATCTCCTGTGTTGCCCAGTGCCTCGGATCTTCGGTATTCGCTGGGTCTCACCTAGGTATATGTAGACATACTTATGGGACACTTACCTTTCGGTCCAGCACAGCGCGTCTTCCCTGTACCTGTAACAAAAAAAAATCATATCATATCAATCATGCCTTTATTAGATGCAGAATGTAGATCTTTTTTGGCACCAGCAGCACAGCAACGCAATTAAGAAATTTATATGATAACCTGAGCCCACGCGTCTGAATGTCATTTTAATTGGTAATGAGTCACGCGCTTAATCTACGTTTATATGTGGCTTCATTACATGAATTGGAACATCGCTCATCTTTTGTCGGTCGTAGACGACGCGTCTTGAGAGAGAAGTATAAAAAGAAATGATAGCGGCATTAAAAGTGCATCAGTTCGATTGTTGGCTGTCCGTTGATCAAACAGTCAACACAGCAGTGGCAATGGCAGTGAGCTAAAGCTACACAACACACAAACCAGGCACAGTCACCTTGATCCCAACATGGACATGTCTGGTTGTAATGCCCCGCTCTATGAACTTACCCCTGATTGTCGGCTCAACTGAAACTGACTTTTTCCACAATGCAGCTGCACGCTTGTTTTAGTAGGTTTTGAGTCGCGTAAAAAGTAGTTTCTCCAAGTTAAGTGAGGGATAAGTCGCTCGGCAATGGATTGCGCGAAACAAACCGCGACATAAAACCCAAAGAACGAGTATAGGTATAGGTACAATCGTGGTGCGTAGCAATTATTATTATTCTTACCGTTGCAACGATCGGAATTCGGAACACAAATTCATTGTCTTTAAACTTGTATTAGGTAGTCTGCATATAGGTCCTAACCTAACCGACAGCCCTCAGCCACTGTTTCCTGCCAGCTTCACTTTTTTTCTCATCAATGCTTCAGGCCAGGCTATTCTTCGCTTTTATACAAACACCGACACGATCCGTTCTTCCCGCAGCGTGTCCCAGGGAAGTGCGAATCACATCTATACCGGGTGATCATTTGAAAACTATCCACCTGCAATAACTCCCGATTCCTAGTGAATATTTTTTCGAGCAAAAATAGGTCGATTCTTATATTGAGGGGGACATCCAAAACATACATTGGCAAATTTCTATATTCACCTCCCTCGCCCCCACTCACCCCAACTTTAAAATCTCGAATGACACTACCTACCTTGCGATACATCAAATTGGAGGAAATTAAATTTTCTTTCTGAAAACTATATTTTCAAAATTTTCAGCCCCACCCCCTTTTCTCTAAAAATTCTCTGACTGTCCCATTTTATATTCTGGACCCCTCATTTTTTTCTAAATTTAGTTGGCGCCATCCTAGATAGCATCGAAGCAGAAAATTTTCGGTAGAAAAAGTGCTACCTAAATTCACCCCTTCGCTCTCCCCCACCTCAACTCCCAAATTTAATAAAACACCACCTACTTTGTGATACATCAAATTGAAGGGAATTGAATTCTCTTTCCGAAAAGAATTTTTTTTTAATTTTCTACCCCTCCCCCAATAAATTGGTCATTTGGAGTATTCTAGGGGGGCAATGGGGAGCTTTAAAAATTGTGAAAAAATCTTTTTCAGGGAGAGAATTCAATTTCCTTCAATTTGATGTATTACAAAGTGGGTATTGACATTTTAAATTTTTGAGGTCAGGTGGGGGGAGCGAAGGGGTAAATTTGGGTGGCACTTTTTTTATAGAAAATTTTCTCTTTCGATGCTGTGCAGGATGACGTTTACTGTATTGAAAGGAAATGGAGGTCAAGAATATTAACTTGGACACTCAGAGAATTTTAGGAAGAACAGGGGGTGGGGTTGAAAAATTTCAAAATATTTTTTTTAGAAAGAGAATTTAATTCTCTTTAATTTGATGTATCGCAAGGTAGGTCGTGTCATTTGAAATTTCAAAGTTGGGGTGAGTGGGGGCGAGGGGGCTTGAGATATAAATTCTCCAATGTATGTTTTAGATGTCCCCTTCGATATAAAAATCGACCTGTTTTTGCTCAAAGACATTTGCACTAGGAATCGGGAGATATTGCAGGTGGATAGTTTTCAAATGATCACCCGGTATATTTATTCTCTCAGAAATGTAGCGATCTGGACTATAGATACGCTCAATTAATCAGTGTGACGTAAAAGGTTAAGCAATGGTCAGCAATGCATGACAACAAACCCCCTCTTGGTCTCTGAGGTAAGAGAAATGACAGTGTTAATATTGCCATTAACGTCAAAAATGCATCTATCAACAATGGACAGTGATCGAAAATGAGTAATTCCAAGCAAATGAAGCGTTTCAGGGTAAGTACCTACCAACATCAGTGTCGAGATCAAAGTTTAATAATCTGCTAAAAGTTTGTTATCAGATGAACGTAATCGTTCAACCATGGACTTACAAAACATAGTAAAGTGAGGTTGTGCTGCTCACCTGCTCAAAAATCCCTGATTACCTCGGCTAGAAATCGAAATAAGTACATACAGAGGGGTGCATAAAAAACGGCCACCACTGTAGCATCGTTATTCCTTATCCGATCTTCAAAATTCGAAAACCAGTTTAAATGGTTCTATGTCTTCTATGATTCGACAGTAAAAAATATTGTTTTTTGTTATGATGTTTCTGAGCACTGATGGTCAACTTTTGTTTTTCAAATGGCAACAATATTTTTTAAATTTCTTTTTTGATTCCTCATGCTTCTCTGAATATAATAATGCATTAATGCATCAATATCACACATTTTATTATTAGACACGAAGAAAAAAATTAAAACTGCGAAATTTTTACACATCACAGTAGCATCATAACACCCACGATATGCACGCGATCTGGTAGGCTGGGTGCAAAATGATGTTCAAGAGCACATAGTAGGTCAGGCGTTTGATTTTTCAGAATGTAAATGTCAAAATGTTCTCAAAATCCCAAAGAAGCTGTCCGTCTCTAAGACGTCTTTATTCTTAATTTTCAGCTTATTATTTTACACATTTTTAAGTAGGTATTGTGACCTATCAGGACAAAAACGTTTTATTGATTTTTCATTTCCACAATACACACTTGAAAAGATATAAAATAGTAAGCTAAAAATAGAGAATAAACAAGTCCTAGAGACGGACAGCTTCTTTTGGATTTTGAAAACATTTTGACATTTACATTTTGAAAAACTAAACACCTGGCCTACTATGTGCTTTTGAACATCATTTTGCACCCAGCCTACCGGATTGCGTGCATATCGTGGGTATTCTGACGCTACTGTTGTGTGTGGAAATTTCGCAGTTTAATTTTTTTTTCTTCGTGTTCAATAACAAAAAGTGTGATATTGATGCATCATCATATTCAAATAATTGTAAGGAATCCGAAAAAAAAATATATATATATATAGTTGCCATTTGAAAAACAAAAATTGACTGTCAGTGGTCAGTGGAGTCGTAGCTGGACATTCCGTGAATTAGAAAAAAAACTGCAATATGCGACCATGCAAACTTTGACATGCCGTGAGCCCCACGAAATATTCATTTCAGGTGCAGACATACTGGAAATGAAAGTTGGAGAAAAGATTTAATTGATTTTTTGAGGAAAAATTTTCGAAATTGGACTCACGATTTCCGAGTTTCCCTCTCTGAAAACACTACAAATTTCCAACTTTTTAATCCGGGTACAGATTTCCACCAATTGTTTTTGAGACAAGAGGTTACTGGTTCTCGAACATTTTCAGACAATTTCTCAGGACTCAAATGATGGGAGCTCAAAATGAAGCTCCAATTGAAGATATTCACAATAAGATTATTCAGAAAACGCTTGGAGGTTTTTCCTGAACATTGAAATTCTCCCGGAAATTTTTTCATTATTTTGTTCGACTATCCGTCCCTTGTAACTGGTCGGGAAGTTTTGGGATTGACACAACCGAATTTCAGCGCATTCTCGTACAAAAATGACGCTTATATAGCCGGTTTGTCTGTCCGTCTGTCCGTGTAGAAATTAAGAAGTTGTACTCCTCCTCGGGGAATGGATCTAGATAGAGCCAGTGCCGGATCTAGGATTTTTTTCAGGGGGTGCAAAATCCAATTTTGCCGCCCCCATCGATATGCGAGAAGCGAAGGGCGGCCTGGGACCAAAGAGACCCCAGTAGTGCCGCAGATAAAAATTGTTCGGATTTTAGAGGGACTATTTGAGCAAAATACTCCTCTTATTTTATTACCCATCAATTTTTTCCAATATGAGAACATACAAATTGCTAGGTCAACTGCCTGTCACCCATGCACGCTCTTGCGCGAATCTGTTTTGAGGTGTATTGTCGTATGTAATACACCGATAGGTGAGGTGTATTATCGCTACATCGAGGATTTTCACGAGGGGATCCGAGTGTAAATCGAGATGTAAGCGATAATGTATCGAACCTAGAGGTGTATTTGTTAAGACAATTAACCGAACAACACTGAAAATCTTCCTAAAAAAGTGAAAACTACTTGAATGTTTGAGGTTGGTCATTCTGGAGGGGTGTTTTCACCAATGACCTTGGTGGTAATACACTTGAACGGCCTACTATTTTAACGAGTGAGGTGAATTGTCGTATGTAATACACCGATAGGTGAGGTGTATTATCGCTACATCGAGGATTTTCACGAAGGGATCCGAGTGTAAATCGAGATGTAAGCGATAATATATCGAACCTAGAGGTGTATTTGTTAAGACAATTAACCGAACGACACTAAAAATCTTCATAAAAAGTGAAAACTATTTGAATGTTTGAGGTTGGTCATTCTGGAGGGGTGTTTTCACCAATGACCTTGGTGGTAATACACTTGAACGGCCTACTATTCAAGGAGTGAGGTGAATTGTCGTATGTAATACACCGATAGGTGAGGTGTATTATCGCTACATCGAGGATTTTCACGAGGGGATCCGGAGATAATATATCGAACCTAGAGGTGTATTTGTTAGGACAATTCACCGAACAACACTGAAAATCTACATAAAAAAGTGAAAACTACTCGAATGTTCAAGGTTGGCTATTCTGGAGGGGTGTTTTCACCAATGACCTGGTGTTTTCACCAATGATCTTGGTGGTAATACATTTATACGGCCTACTATTTTCAAGAGTGAGGTGAATTGTCGTTTTGAAAAATTTTATTTGATTACTTCCACAAAAAGATGGAGAGCAAAATAATGCTTTCATCAATTTTTTTAATTGATATAAAATTAGACCTATTTTTGCCGCCACTTCATTTTGCCGCCCGGTCCATATGCCCCGGTTTGCACTCCCCTAGATCCGGCGCTGGATAGAGCCTTGGAACTTTTTCCGATGGAAAGCTGATGTTCCCAAGGGTGACTAATAGGCAATATTTTTTGCATCCACAGATAGTTAACATTATTATTATTATCATCAAAAAATCGGTTGTGTCACCCCAAAACTTTCCCGATTAGTATCCAGGAACTTATGGAAATTTTTGTTCGGAACGTCTCTTCGGGTGGGAACTTAGAATTAGAGAGAAAAAATTGAAAATAATTTGCAAGAATTGTAAATTTGGTCAGGAAAATTTGAATTTTCCGGAAAAACCTCAAATTTTATTCCAAATCATCTTTTTGTAAGAATCGTCAATTGAGGCTTCACTTTGAGCTCTATCATTTAAATCCGGTCTCGAAAACCCATCAGGCCGGTTTTATATTTTCAACCGGAGAATTGGAAAAAAATTGTTTGAAAATGATAAAGAACCAGTTACCTCTTGTTTGAAAAAAAAAAGATGGAAATCTGTTCACGGGATAAAACGTTGGAAAATTTGCAGTTTTTCCAGAGAGGAAAAGTCGAGGGAAAAGTAGAAAGCCGTGGGTTCGATTTTTAAAGTTTTTCCTCCAAAAATAATTGAATCTTTTCTCCAGCTTTCATTCTCATCATGTCTGCACCTAAAATGCATATCTCGTGGGGCTCACCGCATGTCGAAGTTTGCACTGCAGTTTTTTCAAATACACGGAATGTGCAAATTTCATTTTGAAAAAATTACCGTCGGAAAACAGGAATCTTGTCGATTTTTAAAATGGGTCTACACGACGCCCAATCCAATCTACTTTTGATATCAGTTGGAATGTTTCGGAAAAAGTCGATTCCCGAGCAGGAATTAATTTTTGAGTGGAGTCCTGCATCAAAAGCGAGTCGTCCAGGTCAAAACACGGGAGAGAGGCCCTCTCGGGTGGCAACGGCTAGGAGCCTGAGTGGAAAATGATGGAAAACTGCGACAGCAGACTTAATTTGATTCTTCTGTGATGTTGCTCCATGCCAAATGGTTCCAATACATCGGATGGATATTGAATAATTAAATGGTGAAGTTTTGAATTTTCACATTATTTGTTGATGGCAAGGCTTCCTATCAAACACACCGCAAGGTGGAGAGATGGGCTGATTTTTTGAAGTGAAACTTCTATTCTCGCGCCTAGATCACAACACACCACTAACGCAGAACCACACATGGGAGTTAAATTTCTTCATAGTATCAGTGGTTGTAACGAACGCCTGTAACGATGTGCTGTAACGTTGTCTTGTCTGACCTTGGGCTGACCAGCGTCGTCCCAGGAAATGAAAGAATAAGCTGTTGCAGCGTTCGCCGCGTTCGGTTCTATTTTTTACTAATCGCCGATACTGGACTGCTCTTCGTGTCTAGGCCCGACAAGAATAGCTCTCGACTTGGCTTGAATAGATTCGAGCGGATGTGATGTATTATAGGGATAGGGAGGTATATTCAGGGCCGGGCCTAGCAGGCGTGCAGTGCGTTCCGGCGCGCAGGCGAGTACGGCAGGCGGCAAGTCATAGGGGCGGTAATATAATAATTAAGTTGAATTTCGAAGGATTCTTTTCATTCCCGCATTTGGTGGGGCTCTCCACTGCCGAGCGCAGCGAGAAAAGAAATAAAAGAAGTCTAATCGTGAAAAAATCATGTCGAAAGTACTCTGCCCTTTGAGTGACTAATAATAATAATAATAAGATTGATAATAAGAAAAACAAGATGATACAAACCGTGAGAGAGCGGAGCGGGAGTACGAAAAGAACACCTCTTCGAACGTTGTTTGCTGATTAATTCATATGTATAGAAGTTTCACTTCTTCCGAGGGTGACTATGGTCACGCACTCACGTTTTTTTTAATAGGGTTCTCATTTGTCGAGGTATGGTCTCCTTTGAATTTGGAGGGAAGTTTTGCATATGCTCACCTTTTGAGTAGCAGTTTGCATCACTTCTTTTCAAGACATCTTAGTAATCGAACGAGCAGGAGATAAACGACGAGAAGAAATAGAAATGCAAACAGTTACGATTGTTTGGCCAAGTTCTCGATCAGGTTTCGGTCCAGGTATACAGTATATACCTAGATAGAAATCCTCTGTCCGATATGTCATTCACTGCGCCGATTACTGGCAAGTGTGCGTTCGCCAGTTCTTTGGAGAAAATTCAATGGCGCGTCTGGATGATTTGAAAGTTCGACAAGGCGGCGGACTCGGGATTGAAATCTCGCGATGTGCAAGAAAAATTAGTGTTGCACAGGAGCAGTTCGGCCACGTATATAGAAGCGCCATGACGCGGGCGTCGGCGTCGGGCTCATTATATTGTCATTACGTGTTCGAGAGGTCGCTTATTTGAAATGCGGTGCGAGTAGGGACCGTTACCACCACATGCCCAATGACAACTTTACGAGGAGCACCACTTCAAACCACATGTTACACTTTGGGTTGCTGCTTTATTCGCGCTACATGACATACCCCACACTCAGCACACTCTTTGCATACTATCGCCCGCACAGCTAAACGTGCCATCGCTGTAAATACTCGGCGCCCGCTCGCGTTTCTCCCAGGCTACCTATATTATGTCTTAGTGTATGTGCTGTTGTGTGTGTGTGTAGATTTGGTCGTAAAGCGAGCCTGTCTTTTTGAATAACATTGTTTTATTACACTTTGCATCCGCTTCACACCCCCGTTCAAAAAGCTCCCCGAGCTTGCCAAATTTTCCAATGAAAGTTGGTGTGTGTGTGTGTTGCAGGAGGCAATCGCAGACAGCTGTTATTTGTACCGCGCTCGTCTACAACACCTAATATTACGATGCGAAACATAAAACTGACGCTCCTTATTACCCTGTACGCCCAACTTTTAACAACCTTATTATACATAAAAGAAGCCATGAGCTGCGCCGTTTAACATAACGTTACAGCACCACACTTGACGTCAGATGTTCTTTCTGTAACTGTCCTCGTTCCAGGGGGTTGGGCTTGATCACTCGCGAACTTCACGTATAAATGAGACCTTTAAGAGGAACGTCTCCGCTATAGGTACATATTTGTGATAGTAGAAAGCCAGCAGAACGCGTTGACGTGAATTTTGTATCAGCACCGGCACGGGTTGAAGAAATATCGTGCATTTCGAAGTGGCGGACTATAATATAGTCAGGTAGGTACCGTAGGTTCAAAAAACTGATCCCGTGGGCTCGTGAAGGGGGCAAGAGACCTTTTATTTCTTATAGTCCTACATATAGAGATATCGAAATGTTTTGGTGCCACTTTCAAAATGGCGTCGTTTCAAAATGGCGGCCATTTGTTTCCGGTGACATTTATTCGGACCTAACTTGCTTCATTTCCAACCGATTTGAAATTAGTTTTTCAGAAATACGTGAATTCATATTCTCTATCCGCTTCTGTCATAGGTTATCATTTATATCAATTTGTTTGACCGGAATTATAAAAAAAAAACTGAAAATTATGATGACTTTTAGTCATATAGGTCTCCCGACTGCTCCTCAACCTAATTCAGATGACTTTTAGTCCTATATAGTCCAGGAAAAATAGACAAAAATAATGGATTGGCTGGAAAAAATTTGTAACAGGCTGAATTTTTGCATGCACCTTAGCATTGTAACCCTGAACAATTTCTGAAAGTTCCCCATCGATATCGTTGCCGCTAGTAAAGTTACGCGAGGTCAAAGGTCGCGAAAAACAGTTTTTCGCATATATCTCGAGAACGACAACTCTTATCAAAAAAATACACATAGCTAATTTGTAGCTAAACCAGTTTTCTATAAATGGTTATTTCAAAGTTTTTTGTATCGGCAAACCATTACGAGATATAGAATTTATTCATTTCCGATAATGATAAATACAGGTAATAAAGTCACGGGGAATGTTGTGTCCTAGTATATGACATCTGCTCCGCAAAATTTCACACAAAAATTCTCCTAGGAGAAAATTCACATGTAAAATGTACATTACATAAATAGGTATATCGAATTTCTTCCTCCCTTCCAAACGGTTGTGTCACCCCAAAACTTTCCCGACTAGTATCCAGGAGAGAAAGATAGAAAATACACTTCTGAGCAAAAGTTAAGGGCCACTTTTTCAAATGTGAATAACTCACAAACTTTTTTTTTGATTTTAATGAATTTTCGCACAGAGGTGGCCTTTTGTGTTGTAAAGACAAGTGTGAAGTGGCGCACTCATCAGTCCATAGGTTTGTGGTAGAGAGGTCTTCGACTGTTGCTTTGCAGAAATGCGTAATTTTTAGTGAAATCAAAGCATTGGATTTTGGACAAAATGGAGGTTCATCCAATAAAAAACGTCTAGTTTGCTTTGTTACAATGTTCTTAAGCAATTACCATGCTAAGTTTGTCCATTGGCATCTTTCATCTTCAAATTTTGACCATCAATATCTTCTTATGGCTTAAACAATGTGTGAGGCACTACTTTGCGTGATTTTGGTTGCATACAGTTCACTCGTGTATTTCTTGTGATTTTGCGTCAACGTTTTGTGATTTTGGCCACTCTTGAGCCTCAAAAACAATAAATCCTTCATGCAGACTGTTACTAAGGAACAAAAACAAGAGAAAAAAGCTCACAAAAATGTCAAAATCTTGAGCATTGACAAAAAATAAGTCATAAATTTCATCACATGCCGATGAAACACCTCTACAGTGACCAAAGAAGAAATGGTGAATTTCTTCAGTTCTTTTGGGGAAAAGACATTTACGGGGTGTCGCCAAGAGACCAAGCGCACAAGCGATGAGTGACAACCTTGATTGATCATTTGTCATCGATATTCGAGAGTTTGAATCCCTCCAACGCCATCAGGCTCTCTCGAATGCGAAGAAGTTGGAAAATTAACTTCAAGTTTGTTGCACTGCACTGAGTGAACCCAAGGACGGAAATGGATGATGGCCATACTCAGAGATATGCATAAGCCTTGTGTTCAAGTGTAGAAACCACCAAGAGCATCTGACGACGCGAACATTTGAGAATCGGTGTTTGTTTGAACCTCTGCAGTGTGAAAAACGGCTAAAATCGAATAAGTTCTCAATCGGGATTGTTCGTCTTTCGTAATTGTACAGGGCCTGGTCAAAAACGACGAACGTAAAACACGTATCTCCCTGACAGGAAACGACTAGCACGGTCGTGTATGATGTCTTCGTCGTCGTGGACAGCGGTTTCATGCAGATTGCATTCCACTCAGGATTCCGAATGGGGGTGGCTCTATCATGGTGTGAGCAGGAATCTTTTTGATCAGTTCCTGTACAATTACGAAAGACGACAGTCCCCATTGAGAACGTCATTTGATTTGAGCTGTTTTTCACACTGCAGAGGTTCAAACAAATATCGATTTTCAATTTTTGCGTCGCCAGATGCCCTTGGTGGTTTCTACATTCAAACAAAAGGCTTATACACATCTCTGAGTATGGCCATCCTCCATATCCGTCCATGGGTTCACTCAGTGCAGAGCAACAAACTTGAAGTTAATTTTTCAACATCTTCGCATTCGAAAGGGCCTGATGGCGTTAAAGTGATTTAAACTCTTGAATATTGATGGCAAATGATCAATCAAGGTTGTCACTCATCGTTTTTGCGCTTGGCTTCTTGGCGACACCCCGTCAATGTCTTTTCCCCAAAAGAACTGAAGAAATTCACCATTTCTTCTTTGGTCACTGTAGAGGTGTTTTATCGGCATGTGATGAAAATTATGACTTATTTCTTGTCAATGCTCAAGATTTTGAGCTTTTTTCTCTTGTTTTTGTTCTTTAGTAACAGTCTGCATAAAAGATTTATTGTTTTTGAGGCTCAAGTGTGGCCAAATCACAAAACGTTGACGCAAAATCACAAGAAATACACGACTGAACTGTATGCAACCAGAATCACGCAAAGTAGTGCCTCACACATGGTTTAAGCCATAAGAAGAGATTGATGGTCAAAACTTGAAGATTGAAGATGTCAATGGACAAACTTAGCATGGTACTTGCTTAAGAACATTGTAACAAAGCAGACTAGACGTTTTTTATTGGATGAACCTCCATTTTGTCCAAAATCCAATGCTTTGATTTCACTAAAAATAACGCATTCCTGCAAAGCAACAGTCGAAGACCTCTTTACCACAAACCTATGGATTGGTGAGTGCGCCACTTCACACTTATCTTTACAACACATAAGACCACCTCTGTGCGAAAATTCGTCAAAATCAAAAGAAGCGTTTGTGAGTTATTCACATTTGAAAAAGTGGCCCTTAACTTTTGCTCAGAAGTGTAGTTTGCAGGAAATTGAAAATTTTGTCAGGAATTGAAGATTGAGAGAAACCCCAATCTTTTTCCGAATTATCTTATTGTGAAAATCGTCAAGTAAGGCTTTACTTTGAGCCCATTATTCAAGTCTGGTCTCGATAACCCATTAGGCCGGTTTTACATTTTCAGCAGGAAAATTTTCGGAGAATTGTGAAAAAATTTGTTAGGAAATGTTCAAGAACCAGCTACCTATTTTTTAAAAAAGGGGAAAACCTGTTAAAAAAGAGATGAAAAGTTGGAGAATTTGCAGTTTTCTGACGATGAGGGTCTTCCTCGAAACAATTGTCAAATAAAAACCTTTTTTGAAAAACAACAAATACGTGGTGTGACTGGAACAACTTTAAATTTTTCCAGAGAGGAAAGCTGGGAAACCGTGGGTCCGACTATGAATTTTTCTCCTTCAAAAATTAATTCAGTCTTTTCTTCAACTTTCATCCGCAGCATGTCAGCACCTAAAATGAATATTTCGTGAGGCTCACCAGGTTCGTGGGCTCACCGCATGACTAGGTTTGTACTACAGTTTTTTCAAATTTATGGAATGTGCATAATTCATTTTGGAAAAATTACCGTCGGAAAACCGGAACCGTGTTGATTTTGAAAACGAGTGTACATGACGCCCAATCCAATCTAATTTCAATATCAGTCGGAATTTTTCAAAAACAGTCGATCCCTGAGCAGGAATAAATTTTTGAGTGGAGTCCTGCATCAAAAGCGAGTCGTCCTCATGGGTGAGTGGCCCTCTCAGGTGGCAACGGCAAGAGGAAGCTCCAGAGCTCCGGCTCTACTGGACAGATTCTCAAGTGTATAGGTTCATTTTGAAGGCAATATCAAACTCTACAAAATGAATTTAGTAGTTTTTGTCAAACCCGATTTTATTTATTCATTTATTTATTTCAAATTTTGACAGAAAACGTCAAAGGATAAGTCTAAATTGCAATAGAAATTGTAGTCTGCTTACTCAACATTCCTGGATATCATTGCTGGGAATAAAAGTTGGAGGAAAGATTGAAATAATTTTTAGAGGAAAAGTTTTTGAAATCGGACCCACGGTTTTCGAGTTTCCTCTCTGGAAAAACTGGAGATTTTCCACTGCTATTGCTTTGGTAATTGCGTTGTGTATGTGTGATCTGTTGCCCACTTCTTCAAACATAATAATCATGGCCCCAGAGAGTAGCCTAAGTAGCTACTACGCTGGGTTTTTCTATGTTCTTTTAGATAAAATCTAGGTGTTGTTATCATCTTCTCCAAGAAGATCAAGATTCCTATTCAGCACTGTATCCTGGGCATGAAATGAACATGCTGTGACGTATTTCGAGTTGAGGTTTGTATATAATTAAGACGATCGTTTTAAAACACAAACTGTCAATTACTGCGTACTACAATAAATACACGCCAACAATAATTACTGCTTGGGAATGTCGTTGATTACTACTCGCTTTTTATCCGCTCGCAATCGCTTTGAATTTAATACTACTCTGTGGGTGATCCATGGTGCTTATACAGGGTGTTTCAGGGATGATAGCAAAAAATTCAACTGTGGGTAGATCTCGTCAAAATATGACAAAAACCTTCATACCATTTTGCAAAGTTCGGCCTAATCACGAAGGCGTAGAAGTTACGAGGGGTCACCTTGAGTCAACTTTTCTTCGGATGCTTCTAAATTATTGACCCTCATAACTCCTACAGCACTGATTGGATTCTTCCCAAATGTGGCAGGTCAATAGATAATTATGACAAACCAGCTTTTGCTGAATTAAAGCTAAATTTGTCGAAACGTTCCTGAGTTACAAATTTTTGAAATCCGAAAAAAGTGAACTTTGGAGGGCTGTATCTTCGTCATTAGGCCGAACTTTGCAAAACTTTCGCTTCCATATGTAAGTATCGGTCGATAAATCGTCTTGAACACTGTCATTTTTGTCTTTGTAGATACTTCTCTTTTCCCCATGAATGTGTTGGTTAGAGCATAGTACATTCTTGAGGCGTTTGTGATTCTCTCGTTTATTTCGCTTTCCATGTTGCCATCTCTCTGTATCTGCACCCCCAGATATTTGTAAGTATCCACTTGTTCAACTTTTTCTTCATTCATGACTATATTGGTTTCTTTGTTGTCGTCTCCGATTACCATGATTTTAGTTTTACTAATGTTGATTTTCATCTTCTTCTTGGCCAATTCTTCTTCCCATATCTTTAGGTTTCGTTCTAGGTCTTCTTCTCCTGACACGCAGATTATCAAGTCGTCAGCAAAAGCGCATTCTGACAATACAACTGGCCTCATTTTGTAGAAACCGACATTTATCTTTTTGACTTTTCTTTTGGTTTCCTTGATGATGTCCTCCATCAGTACTATAAACAAAGAGGACTCAGTACTCCTCCCTGTTTCAATCCGTCATTGATTATAAATTCTTCGGACTGCATGTTGTCTTTCCTCACATAATTTCTGTTGCCTTCGTATAAACTTCTTATTCCTCGTATAATTGCTGGGCTGACATTTCTTCGTTCCAAGCTTTCCCAGATAAGTTTTTGTGGTACTCGATCAAATGCTTTCTCCAAATCAAGAAATGCAAGATACAATGCTGTTTTCTTTATTTTCGATTTCTCTATCAGTTGCTTTTTAGTGGAAATGTGGTCTTGCGTGCTGCGTCCTTTTCTAAAACCGCTTTGTGACTCTTCTAGCTGTGGCTCTATTATTTTTCTCAGTCGTTTTTCCAATATCGATTCATATATTTTTGCTACGAGGCTCAGCAGCGTAATTCCTCTGTAATGTTTACACTCTCTGCTATCTCCTTTGTTCTTGTATAATGGGACTATAATTCCAATTTTCCAGTCGTCCGGTACCTTCCCTTCTTCCTATGCTTTTTTGAAGATTTCTGTCAACATTTCTTTGCCATTCTGTCCAAGGTTTTTCAGCATTTCTGGAGTTATTTTGTCATGTCCAGCTGATTTACCTCTTTTGATTGTTTTTATGATTTCTGCCACTTCTTCTGTTTCTATATCAATTTCTAGTTTGGCCGTGTTTAAGTCATGTTTTGCTCTTTCTCTGTTATCAGGTCTCTCGTTGTATAGCAAATCCTGGAAATATTCCTTCCACCTCTCCATTATTCCTCTTTCATTTGTTATTATCTTGCCGTCTTTTCCCTTGATCTGTTTGATTTCGTACTGTTTGTCTTTTCTCGGGTTTCTCAATACTTTATAGAAAAGCTTCTGGTTTCCTTGACTATTTTCTTCCATTTCTCATCCAAAGTCTTCCCAAGTTTGCTGTTTTGCGTGTTGTACCATTTCCTTAACTTTCGTTCTCTGCTGTTTGTATTCTGTGTATGATGCTTCTGTTTTGTGTCTCAAGTAGTCCTTCCACTTTTTCTTTTTCATTCTCACCTCATCATGAATTTCTTGACTCCACCATTTCGTCTGCTCCCTGTTATCTATGATTATTGTTCCGCAACATTCCTTCGCTTCTAACAGTATGATGGTCTTGAATTCCTGCCACAATTTCTCCACACTCTTGTCTTTCCATTCTCTCTCTTGTTCGATTCTCCTTTCTACATTGTTCTTGAATTTTTCAGCTGTTTCCATCTCCGACAGTTTGTATGATTTAATTACTTCTTTGGACTTCCTAAAATTTGTATTTTTCTTATGGTTTACCTGAGTTGTCGATCTCATTCTGATTTTTGCTTGTAACAGGTAATGGTCGCTGTAAATTTCTGACCCTTTTTTCACCCTGACGTCCAAAACTTCCTTCTTGTATGTTTTATTTATCAATATGTAATCAATTATAGATCTTTTATTTCTGCTTTTGCATTCTCGTGTGTATTTGTGTATCTCTTTGTGACTGTAAAACGTGTTTGTGATGATCAAATTATTGTGCATGCAGAAGTTTATCAATCTATTCCCATTATTGTTTTTGTGGTCTTCTCCATATTGTCCTATTACGTCGTGACTATAATCTTTTCTTTTGTCAACTCTGCCGTTCATATCACCCAAAACTATCAGTCTGTCTTTCACATTTTCGATAGTTTCGTTCAGATCTTCCCAAAATTTGTCTTTTTCATCCATTCTTTCGTCTTCACTCGGTCCATATGCTATTACTAGGGTAGTGTTGTTATTTTGGTCTAATTGTACTTCCAGTTTCATGATCTTTTCTGATATCAATTCCCATCTCTTGAGATTCTCAATGCAGTTTTTCCTTATAATACATCCTACTCCTTCTCTTGCTCTTGCTTCATTTTTCACTCCGCTATACAACATCACATGTCCTTCCGTCATCTCTAGTATCCCTTTTCCTTCTTTCTTCGTTTCACAAATTGCCAAAATATCCAATTCTGCTTTCTCAAACTCCTGTATCAACTCGTCTTCTTTTCCATTAATGCTTCTTATGTTCCATGTTCCTATTTTCCATATTTTGTAGTTCTTGTCGGTTTTTTCATTGATTTTTCTTGTGTCTCCTTCGATATCAGATTTCTTAATTTTTTGCTTTCCTGTATTCTGCCAGTTCGTAGTCCTTTTCATCGAAGGATGAAAGTCAGAAGTTCTATCGAATTCGTACTCAAGTTCCTTTTCTTTGCCATTAATACTTCTTATATTCCATGTACCATTTTCACGCCTTGTCATCTTTTGCATTTCCACAATATAGTTTCTTTCTAGTTTTTTGAAGCTTTTTGTAATTTTCTGTTTTCTCTGTTCCATTGCCAAACTTCATTGTCTATAATCAATTTTTGGTATCCTACTATTACTTTTCGTCCTTCCTTCCTCATATCATCGGCCTCTTGTCTTAGTTGTGATTGTATTTTCCGTTCGTTGTATGTCAAATCATTGTTTATAAAGACTTTCATGTTTTCTAAATCTCTTAATTTTGTCTTGTTTTTCATGATCATCGTCTTTTCATTCCAATTCTCTATCTCCACTATACATTTTGCATCGCCAATTTTATAGGCCGACTTGACTTTTGCATCAACCTGGATATTGTTTTTAATAAAGTTTTTAGCCTCTTCCTTCAGTTCATTTGCATCATTTGTGTTCACTCTTATTCCCGTTATCACTATATTGTTTCTTTTTCTTTGTCTTTCTTGTCTTTCCAGTTGATTTTCCATCCTGTGTATTGTTTCCTCTAGCATTCTCATTTTTACTCCGTCTCTCGCGTTCTTATCCTTCATTTCTCTTTTCAGCATTACAATTTTATCTGCTTGTTGGTCTATTCGTATTTTAAGCATCTCATTGTTCTTCATTAGTTGTTCTCTTAACTCCTTGTTATCGTTTCTCAGCTCTTTAATGTCCCGCCCTATGTTTTCCATAATCTTTTTCAATTTTTCCAT
This sequence comes from Anaspis maculata, assembly GCA_949128115.1. Taxonomy (NCBI): domain Eukaryota; kingdom Metazoa; phylum Arthropoda; class Insecta; order Coleoptera; family Scraptiidae; genus Anaspis; species Anaspis maculata. The sequence goes on along the minus strand of OX421968.1, from coordinate 28,988,360 downwards.
GTTTCCTTTATCCGGTGTAATGTCCGTCTCCTGCACTGATGCGTGTTCAACTTCTTTCAGGTGTATTTTCTTGCTTTTCTTCGGTGTTTCGTTTTTTAATTTTTTTTCTGTTTCTTCTTCTTCCGTTTCTTTGGATCTTTTCCTTTTAAAATAATCGTCGATTTGTCCCAATCTGTGCGTTCCTTGTCTTCCTGGAGGGCGTACCAGTCTTTCCATTTATTTCTTTTCGTTTTTGTCCATTTGGACCACGGCGGCCCTGTCCAATATGTACGTGTTGTGTGCGGTCGAGCGCAAAGTTATCTTGTCCGGATCAACTCCTCGTTACAAACATAACCTATCCCGCCGCTTGTTTCGTCGAAGTTCTTCTTGTTTAACGTGTACGTACTGGTTTGTTTCTACTCACAATCAATTCTGCACTATTTTATGGTGTTGCCGCGTACTTCTTGTCTACTTTCTGCTCGTTGCAGTCCAAAATTTTGAATTTTGCTACGGAGCTATTGACAGATAAACTACACTGTTTACTTGCCAGGACCGGGGCTTAAAATGATGACAGTTTGACATTTCGTTTCAAATAAAAGCCCACTATGATCTCTGGATAAAATCAGTTCTCGACATGTACTTTTTTCTAAGTCTGTCTCCGCCATCTTTAAAATTATCAGAAATGACAGATGACGACCATATTGGAGTTCCTCTTTCACATTTTTGCTGCCATTGAAAATAAAAATAGAAAAATCCATGGAAAAATATTTATATGTATCCAGGAATGTTGAGTATTCAGAGTACGAATTCTATTGCAATTTAGATTTAGACTCCTTCGACATTTTCTGTCAAAATCGGTTTTGACAGAAACTGCTACATTCATTTTGTAAAGTTTGATATTGCCTTCAAGATGAACCTACACACTTGAAAATCTGTCCAGTAGAGCCGGCCGGAGCTCTGAAAGGTCACTTTTGTTTTCATGTCTCCATTTTGAAGAAGCCATCAAAAATCAACATCGAGAAATATCGATTGCCACAAAAAAAAATTGTTTCAAGGGCCTACCCCCGATCGAACAAAATTATTAGATCAAACGAACTTACCTAAGTGATGTTCGATCTTAATTATATGAAGCACTTCGCCCGAGATGATAAGTCACTGTAGTCCACTCATATTCTAATTTTCATTCAACTATCACGAATACCGGAATATCGCCACGAGGATACATATAAGCCTGGACTAATATCGATATACCTACGCTTTCCAAAAATGTGACCTAGAAAAATTATGCGACTTGTTTTCTCAAAACAAGATCTTGCTAAAATCAAGTCTTTTTTGCACACCTTTTATTGTCACCCTGTATACAGGGTTCTGCAACAGTGCGTCGGGCTTTCCTAGCGTCCTTACTTTGCGAAATAGAGAAAAATGTATAAAACATAAAATTATTAATTCAAAAGGTTATACCTCGTGAAATTATTTTCAACTATACAGGGTGTTCAATTTTTGCGGTAATAACAAAAACAAAGATTTTTTAATGAAATGCCCCACTTTTCATTTCATCTTCTTGTTCAGCTTCCCAAGCTCTATTATAAGTGTATTTTAGTTTGTGGCAGTGCTACCAACTGAAAATTAAAAATTCAATTTTTTTGTAATTTCAAGGTTCATTTTGAAAAATCGTAGAAGCCTTGTTTTTTGAAATCAAGGAATAAAATTCAGAAAAACGGTAGTCGAATAAGAGTTGAATGAGTTCATGACAAAAAACTTGAGGTTCAGTTTTACAGGGTATGTAGAATATTTTTTCGAACTTTGCAAATTTCAAAATGCCATAAGCATAGACAAGGACAAAAGTAGAAGAAGGAAGAACCACTGCGCATCCATTTCAGCCGATATCGCATGGGGTCCGCCATTTTTAGGTCATAACGGCTTTCCCAAGGCGGCAATTCAAATGGGGGGAGTACGCGCGAGTCAAAACCATAGACAGACGTCAAAACAGATGACAGTCATGAGACAATTTATAGGCTATACTTTGTAAATGAAACAAATAACTCGAGAATTTCTGCTCACGGCTTTGACTAATCCTCATACTCATAGTCAATACTTCGCTCGATCTCCGACTTCGCATGTCCCAAGTCCTTGGGACAATTATGACAATTGTTGCCATAGTCGGATTGTGCTTAAACCGGAGACCGACTGCGAGTATGGGCCATAGACGTATGGGCATATGACCCACGATATGTGCTCAATTTGAGCTACAGAATAAAATTTCAAGAAAAAGATTCAATGTTTTACTTGTGATAAAATAATACAAGTTTGGAAAGTGTTCATTGAACATCACACTGAATCAGCTCTTCGCTTTACATTTAGGCAAGATTGTGCACCTAATCTTATTTTCAAATAGCATCTTACAGCACTTTCCATTAAGATAAAATTGTGTGTTCCAAATATATCATTGTCCGAAACGAGGTTCTGAATCGGGTCCCGGGAGTCTGGAGAAAATTTTGTTCACATTACTTCGAAATGCCTCGAACAAATCAGCAGCACTGAGCCTTTCTCATAAGACGTTTCCAAGTTGTTCCTTCATCATTCCAATTGCCTCGAGCCACAATCGAAACCCATCACCCCGTGGAAAACTAAAAACAAAACTTAGTTACCGGAGTGAAATTTGATTATTTAAATTCAGTGTTACGTATGTAAGGATATCTTCCCATCTCTGAGTTCATCAATCGCTTGATATTCTTGCAAATTTTGATAGGTATAACAAGACATCCTGTATTGATGCATTTTCTAAGTTCGATCAGGTTCGATCAAACTTATTACACAGGTAAAATCGCCAAACGAACACTTCACACAGAGGCCTCGATATCTGTTTCACAGCTTCTAAGTGGGGATTGAACTGCGGACCCCATTCTCCATACTTCCATAGCGGCTTTCTTGCTTCACTTTCTCAACAAAAAGTCATCAAGTACAATGCACTCGACAATGCATTAATAATGCAATGCATCCCAGGAATATAAATAATATCCGATCAAAAAGCAGAGTTCGTGGAAACGAACATTGGATAACACTCAACATTCAATTCTATTGTTATGTTTTACACAAAACCAAATATCGGCGCCGAGAAAAGTTCGATCACAACAAATCAATCTAACCTAAAACTTCGTAGCTGTCATCAAGTACACTGTCAGTAATGTCACCCGCCTGTCATAATTAAAATTGCCGCCAGGAAAAACCGTTATGTAATCAAAATGGCCGGCCTACAAATTACACAGCCGCGCAGGTATCTTGCCTCTTCTACTTTTGTCCTTGTCTATGGCCATGAGTCATTTTTTTTTCAAATGGAATGCCCCCTATTTCAACTTACCATTCGATGATAGCGTTCTTTTTCCTCTTTCATTTTCATCAGGAATACCCTGCCCCTAAGCTCCATAATTTCTAAGATATTCGATAGCTTTGATTAAAATTGTCGTTTATATGCATTTTTCATGTTCTTAGTAGGTCCTGATACAGGAAATCATGTGTCAAAATGAGCGCATCTCTTAATTTGACAGTTTGGAGGTTTTTGAAGTCACGAAAACTGCTTTACCAAGCTCAATTTGAATTTTATTATCAAATTTAGGGGTAGGGTACTCCTAGAAAAAATGAAAGAGGAGGAAAAAAGCTATCCGACGGTAAGATAAAATAGGGGGTATTCTATTTGAAAAAAGTGACTTATGGCATTTCGAAATTTGCGAAGTTCGAAAAAAAATTCTGAACACCCTGTATCACTGAATCTGAAGTTTTTTGTTATGAAATTATTGACCTTCTATTCGACTATTGCTGTGCCAAATTTCATTTCCTTGATTGCGAAAAAAACGAGGCTCCTACGATTTTTCAAGACAAACCTTGAAATTACAGAAAATTTCAATTTTTCAATTTTTAGAAAGTGAGGCATTTCATTTGAAAATTTTTGTTTTTGTTATAGAACAAAAATGCTTCACTGAAAATAATTTCACTGGTTAGAACTTTTTAAATCAATAATTTTATGTATTACACCTTTGTCGCTATCCCGTAAGGGAAGGGTGCTAGGAAAGCCCGACGCCCTGTTACAGGACCCTGTATAATTACATAGAGGTCAACAATCAGGTGATTTAGGATGGTAGCTGTAGTCTGTAGTCATAGTATTACTTCATCGAGCACCACAAAAATTTCCAGAATCGGGCAATTTTTTTCTCGATATATCCTCGGATATATTAGCCAGGACAAAATTTCGGTGTGGTCCACTTCAATTTTGGTCCCGTTGAAATCAAGGAGCTTGTTTTCGAGACGAGAATCTGACCGCCCACAGTGGGAGTAAAACCCACGATACCTGGCGTCGTGGAAAGCGCTGACCACCACACCAGAAGCTCTTCAAAACATTTTTCAAATTTAATTTTTTCTATTATTTGAATTCTTTTTAGATTTTAGAAAAATGTTTTATGAATAATTTATAGTACCTTCCGGTGAACGAGAATGAAACGGTATTTCATCTGTGATGGACTGGATTAATACCATGAGTATTATTTCTTCGCATCCCGTAAGTTTCAGGATTAAGTTGTGTTTGCGTCTCGGCGGTGGGCTTTTACAAGTTGAGCTTTTTTCCTGTTGTGTCTAATTAGTTGTACACGATCTTATAAGGAAGGGGATCTCCCTACGCAGGCTTTTTTCGAAGCGCTGTGTGATCACTGATGCAACTTTAAAAACTTCTCATTAATTTGTTCTCTCATTGCTGGCTTAGTTTCGAGTACCTGGCGCCGAGCGTAAGCTATGCATTTTGATCAGTCCCACCCCCCGATTGCGGCGCGTTATCATATTCATATTATATTTGTGCGGGGGTAAAAATCAAAGTGCTTTTCTTTTCGTCCTGATTCAACTCATGAATACGTTACCGGGACCGCTCTCCTCTTATAAAACCCTTAAAGACGGAGAGTGTCAAAGCGCCACTATGTATAAATCATAACTCGTGGTGCGGATATTTTTATTTAGCTGTGTAAGTAACGAGGATTTCCGAACTCATTTGAATTTCCAAGACTATCGGGGCTTTTTTTATATGAATATAAATGACTTTGAGGATGGCGCGATGACTCGAGAGCCGCGACAAATTAATCTTGCTCAAATAATACCTACATATATATTAGCTCGGAGCGGCTACCTGACTTACATAACAATTCTAGTTATCTTATTTAAATCTTAATTGATGTAAATTTATTACAAAACATCACACTTCAAATTATTTAATTATTATTATAAGTTTGTTTAAGAGTAATGTTGGTGTTTAGCTTGTTAACTTTTAGATGTTTGATGTTTTCATTTTACGGGAGGCAGGAAATATACTCGCGCATTCTACGATGTTTTGCTCGATTGTCATTTGATTTGAAATGAACAACAAATAGTTGTCGAGAACTTGCGCCGTTGTTATTGTCAACATTGATTCATCAGTCATGAAGGATGTGGTGCTTACGTATAATGGGTTAAACAAACGTATGCCCAATTGTGATGTTAATAGGGTTTGATAGATTATTATGTATCCAATATCCACTTATACAGGGTGTTTCAAAAAGTTTGTGCCATACGTGAATGGCAGATGAAGGATGTCAAGGCGAGTTTAGATCAAAAAGAGAAAATTTTTTTTGGCGATCGGTCTCGAAGATACAGGGTGTTTTGTTTTTTGGTCACAATTTATAATTAGCGATATCTCTAGAGCGGTTTGATATAAACAAATGAAATTCACCTGTCACATTTCTCTGCTGGTACTTGATCAAATGCCATAGCAGGCAGAAGAAAAATCAGGTCCAGACTTGAAAAAAAAAGTTTTTGAGTTTGTCTGTCAAAAAGTACATTTTTTGAGCGGATGTCGGAAAAAACACTATCATATCTGGGAAGCTCAGAAAAAATGCTACAAGAGTGACTGTTCAATTTTCACGGCACACTTGAAATCATCCGACAAAGAAATTGAGAAACAACTCATACCAGTGTTACTATTCAGAGTGAAATTTTTATTAGGCGCAATAATGGATACAATTCGGTACGATCACTGCAGATTCTTCAGTTCTATCATATCTTTCACTAAGACTCGACATGTCTCACAAGGGAAGACATTTCTAAAAAAAAATCTCGAGAAAACCAAAATTCTCGCCAGAGTTGGACTGTTACAATTTCGTTCTTTTGTCTCATTCAAATTTATTTGGATATGCAGAGTTCACAGATTTTTGTTAAAATTGTTATCACATTTAGCCAGAATAATCAGTTTTCTTAGTAGGTACCTTATTTGACAATACAAAAAATAAATAAGAGAGAGTTCCATCATTCCTTATACCACAAAATATTCGCTCGTTCCTACCTATCTACCTAGGTAACTTTATTTTTTTTAAATATTTATTGTTGTGTTGTCAGTTGTGTTACAAGTTGTTTGTTCGGTCCAAATAAATCCTCGCAAACAAAATGGCCAACCGATTTACAAACGCTGAATTCGCCGATATCATTTTCGTGTATGGGTTCTGCGATGGCAACGGGAGCGCCGCCAAAAGGGAATACGAGCTAAGATATCCAGGTCGCAGAATACCATATCGAAACACGTTTGGAAGAATTTTTTAATACAGTCGTGTACATGGGAGATTCCCCGGAACTGCTGTTGTAGCTGTACCTCTAAGAAACATCGAACGACCGAGAGTGGATGCCCAGGAAAAAATTCTGGAGATGGCAGAGGAAAATCCTTCCATAAGCACGAGGAGGATAGGATATGCCCTTGGTATTCCCCATGCTCGTGCATGGAGAAGATTAAAAAGCCAATGCTTGTATCCTTACCACCTGCAGAAGGTGCAGCGACTTGAGCCAAATGATCCAGCCCCACGCCTCAATCTGGGCCTCATCTGTGAATAAAATCCGAGGTACAGTTCGTGGATGGTTCACAATTCATCTGCAAAAGATGATGCGTGGGGCTGGATCGGCTCTAGTCGCTGCACCTTCTGCAGGTGGTAAGGATACAAGCGTTCGCTTTTCAATTCTCTCCATGCACGAGCATGGGGAATACCAAGGGCATGTCCTATCCTCCTCGTGCTTATGGAAAGATTCTCCTCTGCCATCTCCAGAATTTTTTCCTGGGCATCCACTCTCGGTCGATCGATGTTTCTTAGAGGTACAGCTACAACAGCAGTTCCGGGGAATCTCCCATGTACACGACTGTATTAAAAAATTCTTCCAATCGTGTTTCGAGATGGTATTCTGCGACCTGGATATCTTAGCTCGTATTCTCTTTTGGCGGCTCTCCCGTTGCCATCGCAGAACCCACACACGAATTTTTTGTATGGTCAACTAAGGTACCTACTAAGAAAACTGATTATTCCGGCCAAATGTGATAACAATTTCAACAAAAATCTGTGAACTCAGCATATCCAAATAAAAAATGAAACAAAAGAACGAAATTGTAACAGTCCAACTCTGGAGAGAATTTTGGTTTTCTCGAGATTTTTTTTTAGAAATGTCTTCTCTTGTGAGACATATCGAGTCTTGGTGGAAGATATGATAGAACTGAAGAATCTGCAGTGATCGTACCGAATTGTATCCATTATTGCGCCTAATAAAAATTTCACTCTGAATAGTAACACTGGTATGAGTTGTTTCTCAATTTCTTTGTCGGATGATTTCAAGTGTGCCGTGAAAATTGAACAGTCACTCTTGTAGCATTTTTCCTGAGCTTCCTGGATATGGTAGTGTTTTTTCCGAAATCCGCTCAAAAATGTACTTTTTGACAGGCAAACTCAAAAACTTTTTTTTTTCAAGTCCGGACCTGATTTTTTTTACCTGCTATGGCATTTGATCAAGTACCAGCAGAGGAATGTGACAGGTGAATCTCATTTGTTTACATCAAACCGCTCCAGAGATATCGCTTATTGTAAATTGTGACCAAAGAACAAAACACCCTGTATCTTCGGGACCGATCACCAAAAAAATTTTTCTCTTCTTGATCTCAACTCGCCTTGACATCCTCCATCTGCCATTCACGTATGGCACATACTTTTTGAAACACCCTGTATATTATTATATATTATTATTATTGTATATTATTCAACAAGCGGGTAATGATTGCTATTTACTCATGAGGATGCAGTTTGCCGACACGAGCCTTGGCGAGTGTCGTAAAGCATCCGAATGAGTAATAGCCATTACACTATGCTTTATCCAGTCTTATTGAAAAATGCAGGCATGTATGCGCGTGATAATGCGTGCATTATTCAATAGGATTGGATAAAATTTATTATCACACTTCTAGCATCAGGTATTACGTATACGATGGGGCCACGAGTTGGGCTCATTAATGACATGGGGCCGTATTCATTTCTCGCTTTGAAGTTGAAAGCGCATTCAGAGGTGCGCTTTCAGGGGCTATCTATATCTATATTTGAGTATTCAAAATTACATGCACAATACAATTACATAATATCCGTTCTATTGTAATATGTATTTTTCAAAACCCAAAAATTAGCGGGTAGCCTCCAAACGCGCACCTCTAAATGCGCTTTTAGCTTAAAAGCGAGATATGAATACGGCTCATGGAAAATCATATAGGTATACACTTAGAGCTATACACAGACCTGCAACAACAAGTAGGAGTAGGTGAATTTCAACGTCCTCTGCACCGTCCGTCAGTGATGATAATGAATATGAGCCATATTACCCGCACTGTTATTATTAATTTATAGCTGCCCACAGATTTACCGTAAAAAAAAAAACAATTTAAATTATTTGATACAGTTTTGAATTCAGTTGGTCAATATTGAAGGGCCTCAATTTGGGTTTCAAATACAGTGAAATATGACTAAATACCTACTATTTCACCCAGCCTCCACTCAAAGTCCAAAGTAGCAACTTTTACTGCCTCACTGGCCATCTCATAAGCACTGCATAAGTGAAATTTTGATCTTATTATTTAATAGAAAAGGTTTCGATGAATTATTCAAAGCTAGTCAGTAAACTAATCTGTCAATCACTGGGCAACATTGATATTGATATCATATCATTGAGCGCCGAGCATAAGAACTTCATGTGAAATAATATAATTTGATATTATATAATGAAATGATAGGTAGTAGGTAGTAGGTATGCAACAACTACCTATTTGGATATTTTGTTCGCGTTTATTAGCAGGGACTAGGCAACAAAAAATAAATTCGCATTACAAGCCTTGCGACAGTCGAGGAATTAATGTAAATGCTCAATGACTTTTCCTGTGACTTTAACAAAGTGAATGCGCGAGGGGAGTAAAGGATCTACTGTTTTAAAGAATAATCAACTGCAGTGGCCCTCTCCACTGTACTATACTGGAGAGAAGAAAAAATCAGACTTGCAAATTTTTGATTGCCCCTTCGCAGTCCGTAAAGACATTAGCCTCTTACATTTACACCGTTCGACCCCTGCAACGTTAAAATGCGCGATGCCCAAATTTATATTAAAGGCGAATTATAGGAACAGTTGTTCGCAAGCACTTAGTGCAATGTTGCGCAGACACCCATTTTTTTCACATTTGCATACGGCCGTTTATTCGCTAAGTTATTGATATTGTTCGTTTTATTCACACGGGGACACAGGAGCACGGCACAAACGCTTAGAAAAATGATGCCAATAATCGAAAAGATTTTAGAACTCGTATAATATAGTGGGTACCTACATAACGGAACTTTAATAAATGCCTTTGCCTTTCCGTCATTCACTCCCCCATAAAAGGTGCCGACGTTTCCTTTAAGGACCTATTTTACATGCCCGTTGTAAAGGCCTGCCGCATTCCAATAGCTTCCAATATGTCACAGTGTCCCAGTGTCACAGAACTTCAAACGTCTAAAAAAAAAAACGATTGGGTATTTTGTGCAAGGACTTCAATATTTAAATCTAATATTACCTTTCGTCGCGATTCATCTATATTGCATGTCAATTGCCACAATTTCGTATCACACTAGGACACTTCCCTAGCGATAGAGAGAGAGAGAGACAATAATAATTATACAGTGCGCGTCAATCCGTCAGGAATATAAAAAAAACGCTTGGAGACGTTGATTTGATTTTTTCAAAAGAAACATTTTTCGATCTTTTTTTTTTCCACCCCTCGTACTGTATACAGGGTGTTTCAGGGATGATAGCACAAAAATCTACTGTGGGTAGATCTTGTCAAAATATGACGAAAACCTATATACCATTTTGTAAAGTTCGGCCTAATGACGAAGATACAGCCCTCCAAAGTTCACATTTTTCGGATTTCAAAAATTTGTAACTCAGGAACGTTTAGACAAATTTAGCTTCAATTCAGCATAAGCTGGTTTGTCATAATTATCTAATAACCTGCCAAATTTGAAGAGAATCCAATCAGTGGCGTAGAAGTTATGAGGGGTCACCTTATGTCAACTTTTCTTCGGATGCTTCTAAATTAATGACCCTCATAACTCCTACACCACTGGTTGGATTCTTTCCAAATTTGGCAGGTTGATAGATAATCATGACAAACCAGCTTATGCTGAATTAAAGCTGAATTTGTCAGAACGATCCTGAGTTACAAATTTTTGAAATCCGAAAAAAGTGAGCTTTGGAGGGCTGTATCTTTGTCATTAGGCCGAACTTTGCGAAATGGTATATAGGTTTTCGTCATATTTTGACGAGATCTACCTACAGTTAATTTTTTTGCAATCATCCCTGAAACACCCTGTATGTGGCGCACAGCAGGCTGAGTGAATGAAATGACAGCTCAAATTAAGAGAAAGTCATTTTTTAATTATACCGCAAAAAAATCGTTTTTTTGACTCCCCGTATCCTGAAACGTCTACATCTGTAGAAGCGAGTACCAAAGTCCTCACGGGGATGAGTCGCATGAGCGCATAGCAGATTTCCCACGAAAATGCCCTAAAAATCGTCGTCATGTCTGCCACGGGACTTCTCATCGTAGCATCTTTCCTGCAACGTCTTCGAAGCTGATATAAATCGTCTGTAAAATGGCTTTCATGATGCAATATCATTTTTCCATGCACATACTATTTTGTTTCAATTATACGTAATTACAAAATTTATTAGTTTGGATGTACCCATAAGCGATAACTGACTGAATAATATAAAGTTGTAGTAAATAAGAAGATTGAAATCCTTTCTAGTGATGGGTTGTTATTCAACTGTCTGTTAATTTTCGACTGTTATTTGAAAATAACAATAACAACCTGTTATCTCGGTTGAAATATAACAGATACAAAATAACAGTTTACCCGGATCGTCGACTCCCGGTCAACTGATCAACAGTGAACGACTAAACAGATACAAAATAATATTTAGTTTACCCGGTTCTTCGACGCCCGCCGCGATCAACGGTGAACGACTAAACCACAGACTGACTAAACAGATACAAAATAACACTAATAACAGTTTACCCCGATCGTCGACGCCCGGCGTTAGTTGTTAGTTAGTTCTGTTACTGTTGCCTTGTGATATTGAGAATCCTGGGGCCCGTTTCATAAAACTACAAACGACAAATTAAAAATGTATAACCTTGACGACCGATTGTTGCAACAATGGGTTACCAAGACTACACACACACTTGTAATTTGTCATTTGTAGTTTCAAGACACGGGCTCCTGGTTAATTTGTAAAATAACAGATTAACAGTATCTGTTATTTTTAACTGTTATTTAAAAATAACAGTAACAGGTTGTATCTGTTACGTAAAAATAACAGTTTTGCTCATCACTCCTTTCGGTACTTCTCGATTGGCATTGACAACTTATAACTTTTGACAGATGACAGGTGAGTCATATCTTTTTGCGTGTTTTAAATAGATTTTTAATAGCTTCAAATAAAGAACACTGTCGAAAGTAAAAATCGTAACATCGAAATTCTCTTCGGAACAGTGACATTTCTGTCTGACAGATCACGGTGAATTATCTTGCTGCAAACCAAATTAGATTGGAATCCGTTCACGTTCAGTACTTTTCGAGCTATTGAACATCAAAGCTTCGGCTTCGACAGCTTATAGCTTTTAACAGATGACAGATATGTCATAATTTCTGCATGTTTTGAGTGAAGTTTTTGAAAAGCTTCAAAAAGAGCTGTCAAATATCAAAATCGTTACATCTAAGTCTCCTGTCATTTTGACAGTGCAGTGACATTTCTGTCTGACAGATCACAGTGAAAATTGAAATTTTACATTTCCACTATGGACCATCAAATATTGTCCAAATTGGTCTGATGGTTCAGAATATATGGAGGGACAAAAAAAAACTAAAATTATCAAATGGAATTAATAATCTTCGAGATTAACTTCTATAATTGTGGCGGCTATGATCAACTGGCATCAACTATTTTTGGATCGAACATTTTTTCTAAAGGCGTCCACCCTATACTGAGTTACATTGGCATCGGTCGACGAATATTTTCGAAAATATAAAATAAAATAAAAATTAATCCCGAAATTTACAATACAATTTTTTTTTAAATTTATTTAATGAAGTACTTGCCAATGAAATAGATTTGAGTGAAAATATTTTCAATCATCAACCAGATTGATAAAAAGAGTATTTTCTGAAAATTTCCGGGAAGTATTTATATGAATTGGTTGGGAAAAAAAATCGATTTTTATTCAAAGGGTTGGTAATAGTAGGGGAACTTCAATGGGGTTTTTAGGGTTGTATTTTTCATTGGGGTTAAGTAAAATAGCGTTCAGGTAGACTTCGACCCTAAATGAAATTTATTTTTCTTACTGTTTTCATATTTCTTAGAAAATGAGGTACTGTGAAAAAGTGTTTAAAACAAAAATCAGCTCAAAAGGATCTTTCGTTCTTGACATATGATTTTTTGAAAATGAACGGCGAAATAAGACAATGGGGTACTTGCCTAATTTTATTTTATTGGCTCAACCAGTAGTATGCTTATCGCGGTGGAGATTGAAGGAGGTGTACTTTGGTTAATGCCATTCTAAGCTGACATACGACCCCTAGTCTGGGGTCACTCCTCGCTTCTCCACCGAATGTTTAGGCTCCAAAGAAGAGCTGTAAAAGTGGTGGCTGGCATCGGCTATCGAACAGATTGTCGAAGCTCGTTTAGCCAGTTGAAAATTTCAACGTTGCCTTGTGTTTTTATTTTGGAATGCATTTTATATGTAAAGAAAAATATTTGTCAGTTTGAAGCGCAATCAGAGTTGCACACGCATGAAACCAGATGGAGCCACCAGATACGAACAAAATTTTTTAGATCATTCAAATCAAAGACTGGTCCAAATTTTATAGGTGTAAAACTTTCAAATATGTTGCCGGATCAATGCAGGGCGCTGCGGCTGGAGCGGTTGAAGGCCGTGATCAAGGCATATTTAGTTGGAAAAGCCTTCTACACCGTAAAGGAATTCTTTTCTGACGCTTTCAATGATTTACGTGTATGTACATATTATTTAGGTAACTATATTCATATCTTAGATATGTAAAAAACAATGACTTGGTAAAGAATTTTAAATCTGTTAACACCAATGAAAATGATTGATTGATTGATTGATTGATTGATTGATTGATTGAATAATTAATCTACCCTTATTTCTCCTTTCTTTTAAATTCTTGAAATTGCAGCCGTAATGCGTGTTTCAAAAATATATTTTTATATTAAGAAAATGAAAGGCAGAAATCTATAACATCATTTCACAGAAACGTATATTTTTGACAATTATTTTTTCCAGTTTTGGCGGCCGCAATTAATTGATGTCAACAAAATTTTGGCCAAACGTTCCACTCGTCAGATACTACCTATGTACCAAGCTTTATCAAAATCAGTGGAATTTTTTCAAAGATTTGAAAAAGTTGCGCAAAAACCAGACATTCCTATTTAATTATGTTGTGGCTTTTGGCTCGGAAACGTCAGTCAGGTCCACCACAACTAGTGCTGGCAACCGAATCGGTTTCGATTTGATGATACATAGCTGAAAACCGGCTTTCAGAGTCGGTATTTGGAGCTGGCTTCCAAAACAAGTTTTCGGAGCGCTTTCCAGTGTCGGTTTTCGAAGGCTGGCTTCCAATACTGATTTTCAAAGTCGGCTTTCATTCAATACCTGATGCTGATAGCTGATGTCAGTTGATCACAGCCGCCACAATTGTAAAAATTATTCTCGAAGATAAATTAATTCCATTTGATATCTGAGTTATTATGACTGTTATTTTTAGCGCATTTTCGTAAGAAAATGACGCTTATATGGCCGGTTTGTCTGTCTGTCCGTCCGTCTGTCTGTCCGTGTAGAAATTAAGAAGTTGTACTCCTCGTCGAGGAATAACGCTAGAGCCTTAGAACTTTTTTTGATAGATAGCTGATGTTCCCAAGGGTGGCCAATGGGCATTATTTTTCTTATCTATGCATAGTTATTATTACTATTATCAAAAAACAGATATTTACTGTGCACTTCTAAGAAGTTGAACTCCTCCTCGGGGAATCAAGCTAGAGCCTTGGAACTTCTTCCGATGGATAGCTGATGTCCCCAAGGGTGACCAATGGGCATTTTTTTTTTATACATCCATAGTTATCATTATTATTATCACAAAACAAAGATTTCCTGTGCACTTCTGAGAAGTTGAACTCCTCCTCGGGGAATGAAACTAGAACCCTGGAACCGAGCCTGGAACTTTCTCCAATGGATAGCTCAGGTCCTGGTGGGTGGCCAGTGGGCTGATTGGATTTAATGGTTGCGCCGCCATATTGAAATTTCTTATTAGTGGAACGATTTTCATGAAACCTGGAAGTTACCCTTGTCTTGTATGATAATTCTTATTTTCAAGCTGAATTTTATGATTCCGCCGCCATCTTGGCCGCCATATTGAAATTCCTTATTAGTGGAACGATTTTTATGAATCTTGGAAGTTACCCTTGTTTTGTATGATCATTCTTATTGTTAAGCTAAATTCCATGATTCCGCCGCCATCTTGGCCGCCATATTGAAATTTCTTGCTAGTGGAACGATTTTCATGGAACTTGAAACTTACCTTTGTCACGTGTCACGTATGATCATTCTTATTTTCAAGCTAAATTTCATGATTCTGCCGCCATCTTGGCCGCCATATTGAAATATCTTATTAGTGGAACGATTTTCATGAAACTTGAAAGTTACCCTTGTCTTGTATGATCATTTTTATTTTTAAGCTAAATTTCTTGACTTCGCCGCCATCTTGGCCGCCATATCAAAATTCCTTGCTAATGGAATGATTTTCATGGAACTTGAAACTTACCCTTGTCACGTATGATCATTCTATTTTTAAGCTGAATTTCATGATTCCACCGCCATCTTGGCCGCCATATTGAAATCTGTTATCAGTGGAGGGATTGTCATGAAACTTGAAACTTACTCTTGTCTTGTATAAATATATATGTATATATATATATATATACATATATATATATAATCATATTCCTTTTTTACCCGTTAAGGTGTAAAGGTAAAGGTAAAGGTCTTGTATAAACATTCTTATATTCAAGCTGAATTTCATGATTTGGCCCCCATCTTGGCCGCTATATCAAAATTTCCCATTAGTGGAACGATTGTCATGAAACGTGAAACATCTTGTCTCGTATGAACATTTAATTTTCAAGCTGGACTTCATTTCCATCAATGACAGACCTGGCACTAAGAAAATGTGCTATTGAGACTCACGCACGTGAGGGCATATTCACTTGTTTTGACTGTTTTTTATTTTTTACATAAGTTTCATGTTTCTAACTCTAGTTTTCATTAACTCTTATTTAATTCTCTTCGACTATAACGTAACAGAACAAAGAAGTGGAGAAAATGAAGACTTAAGTACACGAAAATTTTCGGCAACCTCGAAGCTGATCATAATTTCTAAATAATGTCCACGAGCAAAAAAACAATATTGTTTTGTACCTATTCAAACTATCTTTCTTATGATACAGGGTTTGATTTTCTCACCTAGCCCAGTTTTTACAATGCAAGCTTGAGAATATTACGCATCTTGCAGTGTGTTATGCAACTTGCAGTGATTTACGAACGGGGTGTAAGTATCTTACTCGTAATTCACCAGGTAACTCACAGTAAAAAACATCTGTGAATTACGAGAAATAACGGTAAATTACAATTTTGCATTACTACTCTGGTCTGAAACTGATCTTTATAAGGTTATAAACATTACAAAAATGTATCCCAAGTCGTGAAATACGTTCCACCGATATGTTGAACTTTTACGTTAGGGATTCACATACATACAATCATGCACAGAAGACTTTTCGTGAGGTTATTGAGGAAACTCTCCTTAGGTGAATTGAATTGTTCCGTTTGGTACGAAGATAGGAACTGGGAAACGGTGCTGGGATAGGTGAATATGAGCATCGAGGCGGGGTGCAATGTTGGCATCTGGGGACTATATCGGAGCAACAGGAATGATGATCGCTGACAGCAAAAGTCTAATGCATATCAATAGAGTGGTTGTCTCGATCTGGGCAAAAGAGCCGAGCGAAGCGTGAAGGTATCGACTGGGATCGGACAATCGCGCCGAGAACTTTATTAAATCTGTCTCTAAACCTTTTGTGCGATATCTAATCGTGTGCGCCTCCCCCGAGATTGGCAGCAATTTCCGGATACATGTCACTTGAAGGAAATTGCACAATGCAAACAATCGCTATTATTCCCATTCATCAGTGTCCGCGCGCGCGAGCAGAGAGCACCAAAGAGAGGACATCCATAAATGCACACGTCGTCGTGTTTATGGCGTTCCGGGAAATTAAAAATTCCGGATCCGGGATGATTCGGGAGGTGCTGCGACTGCTGCGCCGCCTGCGCGCGAGACAAGTATAGTGTTTGCACACGGAAATGTTAAATGGTTATTTTAGGAGCTCGAGGGCCCATCAATTTGAATTTACATTGCACCTTCTTTGGCCCCTCTGCTCTTTTCGATCGATTAGATTCGTTCACTGCACTCGTCTAATATAATCCCGTTTTATTCCTTTCGATCTGAGTCGGGAGTCAATGAGAGGAGAGGCGGGTGCGGATGCCGAACAAAAGGACTCGCCGAACACAAAAAGGTGTAGGGCTCGAGCGCTCGCGCTCAAAAATCTGAGCTATTTGTCCAATTTTAATAAACACTTCTTATACGAAGAAAGGCAAATGTAATTTCTGTATGCGAAATTAAATCGGAAAGGTCATCTGCTGGACGGAAAATAAAACCAAAACTAAAGGATCGTGTGCCTAGAGACTCTAGAAATTGTTCAACATGTTCTTATCAAGTGCGCTCCGCAACAAATCAGATTCAATCATAACATTGGTGAATGTGCCCAAATTTAGATATATCGGTTAATCATGTACCATGTATTTTACATTTTCACTTACCCTCGCAACTTTATCCAATAATCGCGAAGTCCATAGAAAAAGGGCAGTAAAAATGGGATACAGCAAAAAAATAATGAATATCACCGTAAAATAGAACATAACCTGCAACGTTGAAATGACAAAATGTCAGCGACTAGTGTTCAAAAAGGTCAGTCCCGTCAATTCCAATACTGACTTAGGTAGACAATGAGTGCATCCCGGACCTTCGCGGAGTAAGAAATGAATGGATTCCTCCTATGATTGTAAATAATAGTATATTACGTACCGAGGCGGGAATAGTATATTACATACCGAGGTGGAAAGCGTCTAATTACAGCCAAGGGATTCAATATATTACCGAGGCGTGCCGAGGTGAGATAGAATCCCGTAGGCTCTAATGACGCTTACTCCGTGGTATGTATAGGACTTCATTCACAATGATCCAGTTTAAATGCAAATGATTGGCTTTATTTGAAGTTTGTCCCGTCAAACGTTTTTATCAGGTAGGCATAGGTAACCTTTTCAAACAACGCATATATCAACACTCCGCGACAGCTGTTTAGATCAGATCACCTTTCTTCATACGTTACTTTCGGCCGGTCGGCCCGTGGTCCGAAAGTGACATTATTTTCCAACCTGTATAAGGGGTCATTCACTTTCCAACTTTTTAAAAATTAAAGTATGTCTCCAGCATCGGTCGTTTGCTTCTTAAAGTGGCTTTGAATATTATATGAAGGTGTTGATGTTTCCTCAAGGTCTTGCCACAGGTTTTAAATATTTTTATTGGTCGACTCGCGTTTCGGCACTAAAGGCCATTTTCAAGACGACGACGTCCACAAGGTAAAATAAGAGTATGTAATAATAGAACAGCAAATTTCAGGCAGTAGGTCTTACATGGAAACTAGTGCTTCGCATGAGAACGAGAATTCTCGGACCCGAGAGCGAGAGCGAGAGCGAGACGAGAGCGCATGTTTACGAACGAGAGCGAGAGCGAGAGCACACCCCACGAGAGCGAGAGTTTTTGCCGAGAACTCTCGAAAAACTCTCGCTCTCGGTTTTTTTTTCAACGGCCTAGCAATGTTCATTTTGAAGAAAAATTGAATAAAATAACCTCATAGCGTGATGTGGTGAACGGAATTATACAAGGTGTAGTATGAAATAGATGAGGTATGTACCTATGTATTAAATAATTAATCATAAAGTACAATGGCGGAATTATCGGTGTTCCATGTGTGCGGCCGCACACGGGCGCCAATTTACCTAGGGCGCCAAATCCTACACAATTGAAATAATAGTAATAAAAACAAAACAGTTTTTTCCGTTCCATCTCGTTCATAATTTTGATTTTGGTTTGATTTTTTGACATAATTATGATCCGGATACGCCGCGCCGCGGAGAGAATAGCCGGTAGACGGAGAGAGCTCCGCGCCCTTTTACCTACTATTCTATTCTACTATTTCCGCCCCATTCTTTCAGGCAGGTACATAGTATTGTGTTAAGATTTTTGCCCATCGTACGCCCCTGTAATAAAAATGTCGCCTCACAAATCAACAAGAAAAAACAACATATTGAATTGCAGTTTTATTTTTTATCTTTACCGAACACCGTAGACCCAAAACATTCAAATTATGGGAACGAGCTCCATTCATGGCATCACGTACTACTGCATTATTATTATTTATATATTTAGTTTATTTCCTGATTTTAATAGGGGTGCCAAATTTTGCTCGCACACGGACGTAGTTACGCCACTGATAAAGTAACAATAACGCGTTCGGTGAATTCCCGAGGATGTATGAATTGTAAATGCCTTTTCAAGACCGTGGTATTGTGTTGCGTCGTTTTGATTTTTTTTTCGATACTTTTATTGTCTCGACACAAAATGCACTGCGCGCAAGATTCCTCCGATTGAATGTCGAAGAATTTGCAAAATTTGTTTTTTCTTCTGACGTCATCTACAGCTTCTACAGGCTCCACTTTTTTTTGTGTTTGCGATGATTCAGCTATCGTCGAACTTGTGTCCTCTTCAGATGACGAGCCCAGAGCTATCGATGACCGCTTCCGTTTCATTTTGTTAAACCCAAAGAAAACTCCAAAAACAACAACCTTTATTGCGTATCAACAAACTAAATCAAGTTGTACCTCGGAAGTCTTGGCCAGTGGTAGAACCCATATCTACGGGTATCCTTATCCCATGCCCAACCACCCACCGTGCGCTTGCGCACGAGCTATTCTACCCGAGTAGCGAGAGCGAGAGTTTTGAGAGCGAGAACGAGAGTAAGATAACTCTCGCTCTCGCTCTCGGGTCCGAGAGCGAGAGCGAGAACGAGAGCCCCTAAAAAAAACGAGAGCGAGAACGAGAGTTACCCAACTCTCGCTCTCGTCTCGCTCTCGCGAAGCACTAATGGAAACCCAAAATGGTCGCAGCAAAAAAGTTGTAAAATTTGACGAATAAATTTTTTTGAATGTCGAAGTGACATGATTACTTACGCTGCAAAAATTTTGTTGACCAAGCCACAGAACAAGAGCAGTAAAGTCTATATTAAACTATCAAAGAATCAGCTAAAACTAATGAATGTATGGGGGGTGATGTGTGGTGGATGGATATATTATGCTAATGTTGGAAAGATTATAGTGTCGAAGAGGAACTTCGTAACTTCGACTCTGCAGTTCACAAGAGGTTGGTGAAATTCAGTTCGAGGTGTATCTAGTAGATGCGTGAAGTAATATATTAAAGGTTTCTCTCCATTCAAGGTCCTGAATTTGATCATTGAGGCATTCTTCATATAGATTTTACTGCTCTTGTTCTGTGGCTTGGTCAACAAAATTTTTGCAGCATAGGTAATCATGTCACTTCGATATTCAAAAAAATTTATTCGTCAAATTTGACAACTTTTTTGCTGCGACCATTTTGGATTTTCATGTAAGAACTACTGCCTAAAATTTACTGTTCTATTATTACATACTCCTATTTTACCTTGTAGACGTCGTCGTCTTAAAAATGGCCTTTAGTGCCGGAAACGCACGTCGACCAATAATAGTATATTATATACCAAGGTTGAGAAAGTGTTATTATAGCTGAAGCGCCAGTTTAGATCCCTCAGCTGCGCTTCGGGATCTAAACTGGCGCTTCAGCTATAATAATTTTCTCAACCGTGGTTTATATAGTATTTTTTTTACTACTAGAAAATCGCCATCCTAATTCAGGGAGAGGTTAATAATGATGCACTTCACAGCTAGTAGTGAAAAAAAATATTTAAAACCTGTGGCAAGACTTTGAGAAAACATCAACACCTTTTTAAAAGTTGGGAATGTATCGATTGCTAACTCGTTGTTAATAAATACTTCATTTCGCCTGTCGGCCTCCAAAGTCTAGCAAAGCCTGGACTACCCTGTATACCGCCCACGTACCAAATGACATCAAAATCTGTCGAATAATTTCGAAGATATGAAAAACAACTGGATATACCCATACGGGCGTGAAGCTCAGTGGCGTACTTCCTCTTTCTTTCCCATCAAAGAGCGGACGTGATCAACTGGCCCGACTGCACATCCCTCGAAATGAAATCCTCCGCATTGTCGTGATCAGACACATGCTTCAGTCGGAAGCGTCAGTTAACGAATGAATCTCAGCAACCCTGTTCGCCACAAAAGTCCTCCACTGACCCGGAAATCCTTTGATCTAAGCCAAGGCAATTTGGGAGTAAGACCAAAACACTTGCCTGACAAATTGAACCTCCATAGAAAAACGCACACATTCGGCCAGTTTGGCCAGCAAAAAAACAGCGCACAGTTCCAGTTTTGGAATGATGGTTTGCTTCAAATGGTTTGCTTCAAAGAACAAACCCGTCTCTTAGAGCACAGAACTCTCAATCACGCTGGACCCATCCGACAAAACTAACCGGAGGTAGATTACACATCCATAAGCTGACTTTGATGCGTCAGAGAAGCCATGTAATTCTCCTTATACAGCATTAGGCAGCAAAGCATGCTGTGGGTATTGAACCTGACCCGACAGAGCAATTTTGGATTCAAACTCCGACCAAACTGAATGAAAATCTGTTGGGATGGGATCGTACCAGCCCAACTTGCACTGCCTAGGCTTTTGCAGTATGATTCATCTGCTGTTATGACAGGGCCCAGAGGATCGGAAATCGGAGAGATT
Organism: Anaspis maculata; assembly: GCA_949128115.1. Classification (NCBI taxonomy): domain Eukaryota; kingdom Metazoa; phylum Arthropoda; class Insecta; order Coleoptera; family Scraptiidae; genus Anaspis; species Anaspis maculata. Next base: position 28,966,893 of record OX421968.1, on the reverse strand, counting down.
GGTGGAAGAATTGCTCGCTTCATGATCGAAGCTTGTCCGCTTTAAATTCCTGGCTTGACCAGGTAAGTGAACATGTCCCCTTCGGGTTTCCGTATCACTCCTAGCGGCTTTGAGCTGGCGTCATGGCCTACCTTGAAAAACAACGAGTCGGCTTCGGATGAGTCCAAAGACCTGAACAAATGGGGTTCACTGGATGTCCATTTTCGGAGGCGAAAGCCCCCCGTGCTGAATCTAAATGACATGGAGAACCAGTGTAGGAGCTCTAGAGTGGACCAGGGCATAACTCTGCTCGAGCTCGAGGCTTATTTACCATCAGTCACCGAGATACACGTCCCATCATCATGAATTATGGTCCTGAAAGTAGATAGGTGAGGAGTGAAATCATAATTAATAATGAAAAAAGCAAAGGTCCGAGTATGGATCCTTGAAGCACTCCCTGTGATAACCGAAGCCTCCGGGGCACTTTCCTATTCACGCGCATAATTTGATATCTGTTTGTTAGAGGATAAGACATGACCAGCTTCAAGTTTCTCTCATCAAATTTATATTTCCTTAGCTTTACCAATAATATCGAACGATCTACACAATCAAAGCCCTTCGACAAGTCCAGAAAGATGGAGAGCTGAAACTGACCCGCTTCGCAGCAATCGATAGTGGCATTTACAAACTCAGTAATTGCATCCGTCGTGCTCCTATGCTTTCTGAAGTCGAATTGACGTAAACTGAAAATTTTGTTTCAGTCAAAGTACATAATCATAAAGTAAGCTAATCGCTTTCACCACAACTTTGGAAAATATTGGCAGCAAAGCAAATAAATTGACCGGTAGTTACCAATGTTCTCTTCATCTCAACTTTTGAAGACCGGTATCACAGTAGCAATTTTCAGACAATCCGGGACGCTACCCGTGGAGAAACATTAACTGATATAAAATGAAGGAGAATAAACAAAATGCACCATATTTCTCCTAACAACATACGTACCAAGCCCGTGCCGTGACCGGACAATTCGTCGCGTACAATTTGTCGCGAACAATTCGTCGCACGGACAACTAATTTTTTCCGTAGCTTCCAGAATTCCAGTGACCCCCCCTTGTGCCTTCTTGCGTTGTTAGAGGCCCTAGTGGCCCTCCGAGGGCCCCTCTGTTTCTTCAACGTCTTTTGAAGCCCTGCTAAGTCCCCTTACCTTTACCTTACCCTACCCTTACCCTTACCATTTATCCGTGGCTTACGGAGTTTTATTGGGCCCCCCAAGTGCCCTCATATATCGTTTGAAGCTCTGACGAGCCCCTTTATTTTTAGCGCATTTTCCATCTTGATGAAAATCGCTATTGCAGCCGCTTTGTCCGTCCGTCCGTCCGTTCCTCGAACTCCTCGCAAACTAGACGCCCCAGCTTTCTGATTTTTTCGCTGTTACATAGCTGTCACCCTCAAAGCGTGGCTAGGCTATATTGAATGTCTGTATCGCGCCGCCAACATTGAGAAAACCGCCGCCGATCAACTTGAAATAACATGATGTTTGTTGGTTGGTTGCTTTTGTACCATGGGCAGAGCCAGGGAGCTACCAAAGTTTGATAGCGTACTCGCGGGAACCGACCCATGGCTACCACGAAGCTATTACGTTCCTTGGGGTCGGTCCACCAAGTTTTCGTGGTGGCGCCCGCAAAATAACAATATCGAGACTCCGGCCCCGAACCAATGACCAGGTTAGGTCGGTTGTCCTGCGGGTGCGGCCTGCGGACCTGCGGTGCTCGCAGAGCTTCTGGTTCGACCACATGAAGTCTGGTGAATGTTTGGCATTCCTTTTATTTTTTTTTCTATTAGTTGTGTTCAAAATTGTTAACCTTCATATTTGCATATTTCGACGTCCCACCTCTCTTGTAAAGCCTCAATTTTTGATATAGTTTGTATTTAATTGTTCAACTACCCTGTTTTTATTTTTCGCCCACTAATGGTGTTTCGTCTAGGCAGAACTCGGTTAGGCTCTGTACCCCGCCACTCGACTGAGCTACCGTTGGCGTGAGTAGGGCCTTTGCACCGAAGGGACATAAGGTCTCTCTCGCCCTGTGCCCAGTATAGGGCCGAATCAACTCCACGAGAGGGTTTAAAGGGTAGCAATTATTCTGAAACTCCAAAAGTTACTTAACAGTGGAAATTTCATCTCCCTTTTTCAGTTGAACCTTCCCCTAGAGACCTGAATGATAAATTTCTGTCAAGGAAAAGCTCGTAGCACTTGGTTTCGCAACGGCTGATTTCACCAATTTAACTCCGTCCTTGGTGGCTCCGCAAGGTGGCGCTCGAGGTGGCTGGGTTTTCAAAATATCGAGATCTTCAAAACTGAACAGGAAGCGTCAATGTCAAAAAGTGACAGAAGCTATATCTCACGTTACTTGGCTTGCGATATCGATGTCATTTGGAAGCCCTTGAAAAGCATTTTCAGAACAGTTGAAAGTACCGTACGATCAAAAACTTTCCTACATGCGGTAGGATGTGGCCTGATCATTGGCAGGCAAACGAGGTTCCCCGTTTATTTTGGTCGGTATTCAACCTTGAATTTTTAGTGAGTATGATCAAGAACTTTTCTACTTACGGTAGGCTGTGGCCTGGCCAAAATCAGCCTCGTTTGCCTGCCAATGATCGGGTCACATCCTACCGCAAGTAGAAAAGTTTTTGATCATACGGTATTTCATCACTTGTTACCTGTCAAATATTGAAAATGTCAAAGTTCAAAATTTTGCCATTAGGTGGTTCAAAGCTTTCCAATGGATTGGGATCAAATTCGAGAGGAAGCAACCTAACGAAAGAATCAAATTAAGTCTGCAGTTGCATTTTCCACCAGTTCCCAGTCGGGCGCTACGGAATTTTTAAATTTTTTCCTAACCGTTATCACCCAAGGCGCCCGCTCACCCGCGTTTGGTGCAGGACTCAACTCAGACGTCCTTTCCGGCTGGGGAATCGTCTTTTCTCTAAAAAATGCAAAATAATATCGAAAGCGACACGGTTTTTGTTTTCTGACGGTGTTTTTTTTTTATAAAACTTGCACATTCCGTGAATATGAAAAACTTGATGCAAACTTCGACCTGCGGTTATTAATAATAGTAAATCATAACAATATTGTTATTTACTGGAACAATGATCATTGATAAGTAATAGATTAGTGAACTGAGCTGGAATAATGCATTATCTCAACGTGGAATTGCTATTATAAAGCTTGAGGCTATTGTATTGTTCCTCTTAATCTGCAGAGTGTGAGTGGCAGCATGCTACTTAAAATCGCCAAGTGTTTGAAATTCAATTTTTTGTCGGCATCAACTGCTCGGTTTATCAGCAGGTTTTGTTCCGTGGGCTTTTTTTCAGTAACGATAACAACGACTATAACAACGAAGTATTGTATATTTACATTTTTGGGTCAGTGGGGGATTTATCAGTGGGGTTTTGTTTCGATGGCTTTCTTGTTTCATCCCTCTTCTTCGGCCTTCACCGCACGGTAGTATACAGGGTGTTTCATGACTTATACGACATAGCTTAAGAATAGATCCAGTTTTTTGAGGCGGATCCGGATCTGGCTTCGAAATTTTTCTAAGATCCTGCGTTTCAAAGTTACAGGGTGATTTATGTATTTTGGTCAAAACTTTCATAGGTCATAACTTTGGAGCAAATGAATGGAATCGAATGAAATTTGACAGGAAATGTCTCTTACCACGAACAATCACAATGACCAACAAGGCATGAAAAAATACAGGGCCGGACTAAAAAAAATGGCCCCCATCAATTCTTGGGGCAAAAAAGCCATTTTCGCATCGGATTCCTAAAAAAATGCCTTTGTATTTGGAAAGTTGAGAAAAAATGCTACAGAATCAGCTATCCAATACGAACGGCACACCTCAGTAGGTTTGATAAAAAAATAAAATAAAAAAAATTGAAAATTTTAATAGCTATATTTCCTGAATGATTTGAGATAATTAATCGCAATTACTACTTTTCAAACAGGAAACGAGCACTATTTGAAAAAAAATCAAAACTCCTAACAATAGGTGATAAATACATTACATGCTATCAACAAATGGTTTTCAAAATACCCTCCCCCAACTTCGACGCATTTTCCACATCTCGTCACTAAATGTCTACTGGCTGTTCGAATGGTTGGTGTATTGTTCCGCGTTTCATTAGCAGCTGCAATGATCTCTTCCCTACAATCCTTCCTGGTATTCATTTCCGTCTTGTAGACCTCTAGATCTTCCATGCGGCCCCATACATAGTAATCTAGGACTGTGAGATCAGGAGATCTGGGAGCCAGGAATGAGGACCCCCGCGACCAATCCAGCCATGGGGGTATTCTGCGTACAAGTGTTCTCTGACGTTTAATGAAAAATGAGGCGGTGCCCCATTTTGTTGAAAATAGGCAAAACATTTTGGAGGAAGTTTAGATAGCCTTCCCAAGTCAGCCGTTCCTCAAAGAAATGTAGCCCAATAAAAGTGTCGTCAACCACTCCGCACCACAAATTCAGTGAAAACCTCCGCTGAGAGTTCTTTTGTACCGTGGCATGAGGGTTTTCGTGTGCCCATAAATGGGAATTTTTCAGTTTCAGTTTTGAAGGTTCTCTTCATTTTTTTCGTTTCTCCTCGGTTCCGTTTCGCCACCCGCGTTGTGCGAGGGCGATTTCGGACTTCTCATTATTGTTATTGTGTATCACTCCATTTTTCAACCCACAACCTACCCTACCGTGACGCGCTGGACATCAGCGGACCATGCACAGAGAGCCCTTTCTTCATCTCACGGCGCTGGACGTCACAAGGTAGGTCCTTTTTCATTTTTTACTTTAATACCCAAGACAATGCACCCCAGCTAAAACATCTCGGCGTGATTTTCTCAGAAACCGTTCAACCAATACAATTCTTCTTTTTTTGTGGAAATAAGCCCTAAATCTAAGCTTCAATTAGAGAGGTGCCGGTGTCTGCAGCTGCTCTACTTCCCAAAATATGGCAATTTGAACAGGCCCCGAAACAACAGGCACATAATTATGGAGATTTATGATTAGGAAGAAGAACAATTCTACATCAGAATGCAATTGGAACACTGTCTCAATTTTCCATCAAACGCCAAAGAATACTTGGATGCAGAATACCCCCATCGCTGGATTGGTCGCGGGGGTCCTCATTCCTGGCTCCCAGATCTCCTGATCTCACAGTCCTAGATTACTATGTATGGGGCCGCATGAAAGATTTAGAGGTCTACAAGACGGAAATGAATACCAGGAAGGATTGTAGAGAAAAGATCATTGCAGCTGCTAATGAAACGCGGAACAATACACCAACCATTCGAAAAGCCACTAGACATTTAGTGACGAGATGTGGAAAATGCGTCGAAGTTGGGGGAGGGTATTTTGAAAACCATTTGTTAATAACATGTAATGTATTTATCACCTATTGTTAGGAGTTTTGATTTTTTTTTTCAAATAGTGCTCGTTTCCTGTTTGAAAAGTAGTAATTGCGATGAATTATCTCGAATCATTCAGGAAATATCGCTATTAAAATTTTCAATTTTTTTTATTTTATTTTTTTTACTAAACCTACTGAGGTGTGCCGTTCTTATTGAATAGCTGATTCTGTAGCATTTTTTCTCAACTTTCCAAATACAATGGCATTTTTTTAGGAATCCGATGCGAAAATGGTTTTTTTGCCCCAAGAATTGATGGGGGCCATTTTTTTTAGTCCGGCCCTGGATTTTTTCATGTCTTGTTGGTCATTGTGATTGTTCGTGGTAAGAGACATTTCCTGTCAAATTTCATTCGATTCCATTCATTTGCTCCAAAGTTATGACCTATGAAAGTTTTGACCAAAATACATAAATCACCCTGTAACTTTGAAACGCAGGATCTTAGAAAAATTTCGAAGCCAGATCCGGATCCGCCTCAAAAAACTGGATCTATCCTTAAGCTATGTCGTATAAGTCATGAAACACCCTGTATTTATTGTCAGTACTAAGGAACTCATGGAAAATTCCATCTGATTCAGTGCGGATTGGAACCCGGGATCTCCACATTTAAAGACGGGGCCGAGCTCATCGTGCTACCGACTGGATGGTTTGAACTTCGATCATAGTAATTACTAGAGCGAAGGGCTTGTATTGGACCACTGCAGCACTTGTTCAACCTATCTGCCCAGACTACTACTTTTCCCCAGAAATAAGATAAGATATCAAAAATAAAAAGAGTTCTCAAGTCCGGTAAGTCGGTAACAATGAAGGTGTAGTAACTAATTAACGATCTATCGCGCTGACAAGTGAATTTGCAAACGTCTTCGAGACTTGTATTAACTACTATAGAGTCTCCTATATTTGCAGTGGAAACCATCTATGATAGTATGTATTGTAAAATATAACATCGTTTTTTTTTTGCGAACAGATCTACTTAAGCCGCATCCACATAGGATTAGTGCAGTTGGACTGCAGGGGAACTGCGTAGGTAATGAACCAATCTTACCACTAGCGTTCACATAGAATTAGTGCGGACCTAGCAACTTGACACGTGAGCTGCCGACCTGACGCAACAACCGTCAAACGGCTTTTTCTTGTTGACGTCTAAAATTTGGCATTCGCATCTCACAGCAGCCGATTCGCATCATCAGTCAAGTCATCACGCCGCAATCGCAATGCTAACTTGGCAACGGAATCGTGAATTGTGATTGGCGATGGCAATAAAATTGGCAAGGGCAGTGCAGAATGCCAGAAAACTTCAAACTTCTGCCATCCCAACTGCACTCCCACTGCCACTCGTTTCTTACCGTAAGTCTATGTGAACGCTCAATGCAAAAAGCTTATAAACTGCTGGACAACGAAGTTGTCGGTATCGGAAAAATGGTCCGACTTTGGAGGAGTATCTCTCGATTGCCGATTGCGATTTCCATTTCGTTTGTTGCGTTAATTAGTTTAATACAATACAATACAATACAGCTTTATTGGTGATTTTGTACATGGAATATCTTTCACGGTACATTCACAGGTCATACTTCAACAAACAACAATTCAATAATATACAATTGACTATACATTTAAAATTTATAACTCAAAAACTCTTCGTATGAATGGAAGGAATTTGATATTAAAATGTCCTTTATCTGGACTTTGAAGGATTCTGGTGATAGAGATTTCAATGCATCTGGCAATGCATTGTAAAATTTCAGAGCAAAATAATTTGTAGATTTCTGAGTTCTACTTAATCTCAGAAAATCTTTTTTCTAACAAATCTAATATTTCCGTAACCCATCCTATAATAGTGAATGTTAAGAAACTTCATGTGAATTTTCTACAGGGTGATACGTAAAATGGTGCAAAATTGCAACGACTTCATCGTACCCCCATTTTCCAAAAATGTATTTTTTTAATTTTCCAATACAAAAATTATGGAGTGTGGAGGAGTGGAGTGGAGTGGAGAGGAGTGTGGTGTCTTATCTCGAAACGGTTTTGGAATTTCCCAGATTGGAAGCCTAACCCCAGGGACAACCACTCAAAAAAGTGCCCCCTGCTTGGCCCCACACCAAATATTCAAATTGTGTTGAGAGTGAAATTATCCTGGACTGTTGTACCTACGAACAATCTTGCTCAATGTAAACATCCATTCATCAAAAGTGACTTAATCTCGCGTGCCAACAAGGCAAATCTGTAACATTCAAAATAAAAATTTATATCTTTGATGTTATACTCCCAATCCGGATAATTCCAAAATCGTTTCGTGGTAAGACACCACACTTCATGATTTTTGTATCAGAATACATAAAAAAAATTGTTTTCGACAAATGGGGGTACGATGAAGTCGGTACAATTTTGCAGCATTTTACGTATCACCCTGTAGAAATTTTACATGGAGTTTCTCAACATTCACTTTCACAGGATAGGTCACGGAAGCATTAGGCTAATCAACACAATAAACAAAAGGAAAATCGCATCCGGCAATCGGAAGTTATTGGTCTTCAAAGTCGAACCATTTTTCCGATACCGACAACTTCGTTGTCCAGCAGTTGAGTTTAGCTTTTCTACCATACCGTTGCCACTGCACTAATCCTATGTGGATGCGGTTTTACGACAAACTATAGGCTTCCGCTAGAACCTAATCAGGAATCAATAATCATCACCCTTTTGAGACAAATCCTGCAGTTTGTTGAATCAGTCTGAGGCCAAATACATGCGATTGTGACGTATAGGTCTTTCACCATTAGCTACAACAGTACAACTATAAGTGAAGTGCCTATCCCCAGGGCAGCAACCTGCCCGCATACTATTTCCGCTTTTCATCGACGACAGTCCCACTAACAGGGAGAAGAAGTTTGAGTTGTTGTTGCGATGTTGCGTCTCTTTATCTATGTCAGATACTCAGGCAAGCCAAGTCCGCCCAAGCCAATTACCGAGGGCTACTACTAGGTACACATTAGCACATTTGGGGTCTGAAACTCTGAAAAACAATTTTTGGCACTCGACTCGGTTTCAATTTCGAAAGTCTCCAATACTGGCACGATTTGTCGGCTTCAAGTTGAAGCTGCAGCTGCATGGCAGTGTACTGATACGAAGAGGATTTTATTAGATCGGAAGAATTTCGAGAGCGAGGTACGATAGTACCTACAAGTCGAGTGGCGCCAGCGGTGATGACCGTTGGTGAGAGGGTGATGCGACTGATGCGTGGAGAGTGGAGAGTGTAGAGTGTAGGGACCGCTTTGCCTAACAAAACATGAAATTTCAATTAAAACGACACGTTTAATAATGAGGCCTCAGATTTATGACCGGTGCTGATTATTATGCCAACACGAACACGACGGATAACACACGCAAGCGCCAAATGCAGAGATTGATCCGCCATCCGCCAAGAAAAAAAAACAAAAACATTTTGGCTCTCTTCCCCCTCCCACTATACGCTGTAAATTTAATCCATCAAAAATTAATGTCGCTATAACAAGCCATTAATTTGGCTACTGCTGGTGCTGACTGACCGCCTCGAGAAACGACCAGGCGATGCGAACACAATCGCCAGATTTATTGCTCACTAATCTCCTCACAATAAACATCATAACTTACGCGAATATCGTAATTGCAAGGCCATTAAGGAGTCGACCAGTCTCACATCTCGCATAAAAAAAATCACAACGAAGACGACGATGACGAGGCGCACGGTATTTGCTTAGACGACATCCATACTGCCGGAATCGTTTCGTTTCCAATTATCACACGCAGTATTATATCAGATAAGATATGCCATAAAGTCGGATTTATTATTTGATTCCGGATTAAATTCGTCGTATATGATGAATGAATACAATCAAACATCATATGTGGATTAGCATCCCATTTTCTCGTACCAGTGCAGTGCCATACTAAAATACTATATAGAATTTCGATTTGTGCTTCCAATCCAAAACCAGTTTTCAATAGACCACACATCGGGATTTTTGCATTTGTACCCATTCCCTAAGCACTTTTGACTGGAGCGGTTCAACGACCGTAACATTACAGATCATTATTTTTTAAACAATTAGAATGTGTATGTAATATCACGGTGTGGAGAAACAAAATCGCACCGCTTTACTGTTAGATTGGAATATGCCAATATCCCAACAAAAACAAGTGGACATAATTGTGTTGTGGTTTAACTCTTGAGTAACTTGTAAAAATGTGTTCTGTTGTGGAGTTTTTGCGTTCTGGGTAATATAGTTTTAACGCAATAGCTACAAACTCCGCGTTCTCATTCCAATTTTAATAATAATACCCAGGCAGCAAACACGTGTAACATGCCACATGCCACAGCAACAAATTACCAGTTTTTACGATATGGGCCTAAAATATTTCGCCGGTGAAGCGTGACTGAGTGACTTGGTTGGTAGTAGAGTCAGAGCACCGAGTCCGAGATCTGTGGGTGTAAAGTGCCGAGTCTCGACTACATGAGTAATGGACAACTCAGCTGTGAAATGTATGAGAACTAACGTCGTGCTGAAAAACTCTCGCGCCTTTGCTGCGGCAAAATTAATCAATTCTGTCGACCGGCGACAAATTGTTTATATTGTGCCATTTTGTCCCGTCTTTATCCCACGAAATAGCCAGGCAGATTGTCTTTATTATACTTTCTTCATCTTCAAACGTCCAAAGCCGTCATTTACACACATTGACAATAACTTTTGTATGTACACCTGAAACTATAAACCATCAAAATTATACCTGTTTGTAGATCATAAAGCCGAGTGCCGATTGGGTTGTACCTACTTGGGTGTTTTTGCGACAAATCGAATAATCCTTTCTCTCTTGCGTTGTGGATTTTTGTTCCTCGGAGATTCGTAAGCAGATGTGAAGTATGAAGAGCGACTTATCAAGTAATGTAGGAAAAAAACAGGTTTCCATCAAAATATTAAGATTTTAAGTAAGTAAGTGTTTCCATGTCTTCAGACGCCAACGCGGCAAGGATAAATGATCTTCTAGTAGTTCTTTGTCGGGTGTTTCACTTAGAAGCAACGTAGTTGGACGGACCATCATCATAATCAGATATTGCCCTTCCTGTCAGGAGCCTTGGACTCTCGTGTGCAATACGTATACGCATTGGATGTGGATGTTGGAACACAATTTTGCACTTTTCCCCAGGCGTGATCTGTCTCACGGTGAGCAAAAACGATGCGTTGTATCCAGATTTTAATAAATGAGAGCACGGTTAATTACAATACAAATTAATATGTCAAGGGTTCGCTGCTTGTAAAAATGTCATGAGAACTCTGTCCGGTCAGCCTTCACCTTTGAACCCTAGCTTGAAACGCTCTTAATCGCTCACGAGGGTTGTTATACATCATAGGAAGCATACTCTCTTGTCTCTGCTGGTAAATTCTGGTGACTACTTCCAGCAATACACAGGCTGTTCATTTGAAAACTTAGCACCCCCAATGGGCCTGTACAGTGTACTTTAAATTTGCTACTTCATTGTGACACTTAATCATACAAGCCAAGCAATGAATATTCGTCTGAAGATATTCTTTTATATGCCCCACAAAATTTGTAAAAAAATAATGAAAAGTGCTACTACAATCAGCCGGCAAGTTTTTTTGTTTTTTTTTATTCGTTTATTTAACGTCGGCCTATTTCCGCAACGAGGCCTAATACCGACGCCGGTGAATGCTTTCCTCCACTATACCGGAAATTTTGCCGAACCCCTGTGTGTTCCAACACAGGGTAGGGATTTTTAACGACCACCAACATCGCATGGGGTCGGCACCATCGTTCGTATTTTACGTGCTATGCGACACACGGCGCGTCTTGCATTTAGCAAGCATTCCAACTAAACCAAGGAGCTTGTTTTCGAGGCCGAAAATCCGTCCCCGGCGGAGATCGAACCCGCGACCCCTGGAGTGGTAGTCGAACGCGCTAACTAACCACACCACAAGCTCCTCCAGCCGGCAAGTTGAAAACACCAAGATCGAGAGTCATTTGTGACGTCACCGGTCCCGACCAATAATGCAACTTCCCACCGCGCCGGTCGGACGGATGCACTGGGATTGTGACAGCGGGTTGGATCAGTAGCGTACAATCATGCCAATGTAGTGCAGTATGAGTCAGGAATTCAACGACTACCCATGAATAAGTTCATTCAAACTCAAGTTCATTGCTTTGTTACATCAACAACTATTTGTACAATGATATAAATCACAGTGATTTATCACTTAATCACTTAAATTGATTTTAATCTTGAAGTTTTTGCCACTTTCACACAAGTTTATTAAAAGAAAATCTCTACGCCACTGTTAGCACTCTGCGCTCTGAACGCCAGTTAGCTACACCTTCGATCCATACGATTGGATTGGAACGATGACGACACATACAGCGCGTATACAATGCGTTTAAAAATGGGAGTGAAATTCTCAAAGTTTACAAGAAAAATTTTACCTAAAATTTACAAAATTTCGCAAAAACAAAAATACGTAAATTTTAATTTTCGTTGAACTCTCTGCTCAACCCAAAAAAAATTACACTGTGTAGGCCCATTTCTCGTTTCGTAATTTTTTTACGATTATCGCCCACATTCCCAATTCATTCCATCAGAACAACAAAATAAGACCCACGTGAATCAGTTCAAGCTATCGATTACTGCATACTAGCAAGTGAAAAGTGGACATTCAGTAATAACAAATAGCACCTATTCTACTAGCCATCAACGATATATTGAAACTACCAATTTTACACTGAGAGAAATGTTTGATCCAGCCGGCATGACTGAACTGTAATTGCATTACTACGTATGTTCTATCCTTGAATCTGCACCCAGCACCTTTAATACGGATAAAACAACATTTCAGGAAATTGTTGGGCATGCAGTAGCACAATTTTGGAAAATGGTAGAACTGTCATACCATTACTCAGGATGTTACACACGTCGCATGCAAAAACACCCTGTGGAAGGTTGAAACACGCGTCCGTTTCTGATTTTACGGGTTCAACGGCTGGTGAAGAAGTTAGGACGTCACATCGTCTTATCACGGCTGTATCGCCAGTAAATGCAGTCAACTTGCTTAGAATCATGTCACCGTCTTACAGCTGGGTATATTTCACTGCTTTCCAGTTTGAAAGCAAAACAGTCTGTTTGCCCCAGCTATGTGTTTGATAATTCTTGAAAATCAGGATGATGCACCCAGAATCACTCCTCCACTATGTTGGCAGATTTTTCTGTCTCTGTCATTGGTGACGACAATTTCCTGCAATCTGGCATCCACGCCGCGACCCCAGGCGCAGTGAGAGTTGAGAAGGCAGCAAAGAGAAAATGGTGGTGTTGAAGAGTAGATTTGTTGAAAGTTGCAGTGCTTGAAGTGAAAATTATGGCAGAGGAGGAAACACGCTATTGATTAGAAACCTTGAGGGTTCCTTGTCTGATCCCCTATTTTCAAGGTAAGTGATGTTTCAGATTACTATTGAGCGTTGTTGTAAAGGTTACAAATTACAGATATCCCCAGTTGTAACAGTCGATCTATGCACTGAGACATTTCGGCCCATGTTTGCAAAAACGAAGGAAATATACATCACTGATGATGACTCTGTATTTCTTTCATGCACTATGTTCAAAACCATTGATTTTGATTTCCATTATTCTGCTTACAATGTATGTAATTCCTCTGAGAATGTTTGCCCTGAGTCGAGTTTTGTTCTGTGTTTGGTGCCAAATACATGTACATTATTGCTGGATCTGAAATTATATGTAACAGTGAAAATGCCGTTAGACTTATGATAGTTTATGTTTTGTTTAGTTTTGGGAACATTTCTATTGTATTGTTATGTCAAGTGTCTCTATAGGCGAAACTCATTAGTGGCATATTGATTGTTAAAGTTTTTTTTGGTATTTTGTAACAGTTCTATTTAATACCTACTTCGATAATGTTAATAATGTTAATTATATGTTCGATTTCGTTCATTTGGCGGTACTCTTGTGGACTTATAAATAAACTTCATCAGTGAAAAATCTTATTGCATTATTGACCATGACACGAAAATACGGAAATTGTATCTAAAAACTAGATATATTTTATATTTTTCATGATTTGACAACTTGAATTCAAGAGAAAATCTTTGAATTGGCGAGGAAATTTGGTACAAGTACAAAACAATTTTCCAAGTTGTTCTTTTTTCATGCATTTATGAAGACTTATTTAGACAATAATTATCCTGTAAGTTTTGTTTTAATCAGCAGGGTTCCGCGAGAGCAGTACTATCCAAGCAGTGCTATTCCTATAATTTAATACAGAAATCAAATGAGATATTAAATAGAACAATGTATTTCTGTTTAAGGAGCGAAACATATTTTCGCTAACTGAGTAATTCGCATGGGTACATTCTACTGACCATTTATCGTGTCAATGATGTCAATAAAATGTAGTTGTGCGAATTTCTCTGGCCACGAAAATATCTACTTTTACACCAACAGAAATACCGTATGATCAAAAACTTTTCTACTTGCGGTAAGCTGTGGCCTGGTCATTGGCAGGCAAACGAGGCTGATTTTGACCAGGCCACAGCCTACCGCAAGTAAAAAAGTTTTTGATCATACGGTATACGAGGTGTTTCAGGGATGATAGCAAGAAATTTAACTGTGGGTAGATCTCGTCAAAATATGACGAAAACCTACATACCATTTTGCAAAGTTCGGACTAAGATACAGCCCTCCAAAGTTCACTTTTTTCGGATTTCAAAAACTTGTAGCTCGGGAACGCTTCGACAAATTTAGCTTTAATTAAGCTAAAGCTAGTTTGTCATAATTATCTATCATCTGCCACATTTGGAAGAAATCCAACCAGTGGTGTAGGAGTTATGAGAATCAATAATTTAGAAGCATCCGGAGAGAAGTTGACTTAAGGTGACCCCTTATAACTTCTACGCCACTGATTGGATTCTTTCCAAATTTGGCAGGTTGATAGATATATAATTATGACAAACCAGCTGGTGCTAATTTTAAGCTAAGTTTGTCGAGACGTTCCTGAGTTACAAATTTTTGAAATCCAAAAAAAGTGAAATTTGGAGGGCTGTATCTTCGTCATTAGGTCGAACATTGCAAGATGGTGTATAGGTTTTCGTCATATTTTGACGAGATCTACTCACGGGTGAATTTATTGCTATCATCCCTGAAACACCCTGTAGTATCGCAATTACATTATAGGATATGCACTGCATCCTGCTCACTATAGAATTGCATGGTGAAACAACAGTGGAAAGAACTTGCCGAACAAAAGTAAAAGCAGTCAGAAATATCATGCTGGGCAACTTGTGATGTACACGTCCAAGCAGGATGCTGCGCCTGTGAATGTGCAGTCTAAAATGTACTGTTGTACATGACGCGACGTATTTTGTCAGAAGGAACTCTCTAACTGCCTATACTGCGGGTTCACCCTTGTGCGTTTTACATTACATTGCATGCTGTAACGTGCTTGTGGCATATTGTCCTGGTTTGACCATTACAGCAGTCAGGATTACACTTATTTAAGGTGTTTTCATGCTGCCATTTCCCTCAGTGTACTAGCAGTCTATTTATAATGGTTTTTCAACTCATCATTAACTTTTAACTCGTGGGTTACACATTATCATCATTGATTTTACCTTCATCAAGTGCCTTGGCTTTGTTTTTTTCCCCGGAAACTTCGTACCTCCCTATTTGGGGGACAATCAACAAAATTTAACTCGTGCTTCGTGTTTTATTCGAGCTGAATGTTTTATATTCCTCAAACAAACTCCAAACCGCCAGTGACCATATCTACGAGCCCCGTCAGTAACTATATAACTCTAATTGAACTTCAGGCATCCCCACAGCTAAGTTTACCTTTAGTCGGTATACATCACGCGATTCGTAGAAGTTAGACTCATCCTCTTCTATAGGTTTCTGTCAATATCAGAAACAAGCGCCCCGGCGTAAAGGAAAGCTCTCTACGGCCGGTTTGTCGACAACATTATGTGGCATTATGTGGTGGTGATGGTTAAGGAAGAAATCCACTTCCCGTCGTCTCAGTAATATAAAATCTCTCTACGAAGAGTTTTGGTAAAAAGGAGACTTGACTATAGACTGTGTCAGGGACAGGGGTAACAGTTTTGGGAGAAGGAAACTTGACTATTCAGAATTGTGTCCGGGGTGGTTTGTTCAGTATAGCGTCTCTCCCCCAATCCCAACAGCTCAGAAACCTCTTGGGCCTCATGAATAAAGATTAAGCAGTTGCTTTTGCTTGATTTCCTGTTTTTAAAAATTCTCAAAAAATCAGAAACTTCAAGTAATTCCTTGATTCAGGTTTTATTGAACATTTGACCATTTGAGTAACTGACTGAAATAATAACGGTGGTTCAAAAGTCTCACTTCCAAATGTTTCTCCGTTTTTTGCTGCTAGATTTTAAGCAAAAGCAATTGCTTGATCTTTATTCATAAGGCCCATTGTCTCCAATTTTGCTTTCAATTGCTTATATCAATAGTTATCCTGACCAATAAACTCTCAGTATTTGTTTATTCTTATTGTAATTATTCATTAATATTGGTAAGACAAGAGAAATACTGGGATATTTGATATTCCTGTAGCCGAACTGAACTATACCCACCCCTAAAGAGGCTCATGACTGGACTTCCCGAAGATATTTAACGATAACGACTCGTATCTACATTCTACAAGGTATAGTATGCTCTCTACATTGTTCAAATGACCCCCAAACAAACAAAACAAGTGAGTATGCCTTCACGTGCGTGAGTCTCAGTAGCGCATTTTCTCAAAGAGGCATATTGTGAACGTAAAGAAATTTGGTTGGAGGAGAAACACCATTCCTTGCCCACTTTCTTCATTCGAAACTCATTGTGATATTGTGTTATCAGAATGGGGTACTTGCCAATGGAATAGATTTGAATGAAAATTCTTTCACTTATTAATATATTTTTTTGTTTGAGGGCGGGAGCTGGGAGCGGCGACTGATCAACAGTAGTCTATTCTTTCCAATTTTTAGTCGGATATCCACATAGCAAAAGAACTAGATCGCTATGTCTTCGGGTTTATGTTTTCCATTTATCTCTTACTTTGAGGGCAGCGTGTGGGAATGGCAGCATTCGGCAAAGAAATTCTTCCACAGTTTGAGTTGGGAGTTTCTGAATGTTTGAGGTAACATTGAAAAGTAATTCAGTAGAAATTATTAAAAGTTGCACTTTTTTTCTTTTGGGGGTGGAAGTTGGAGGCGGCGCCATGTCAAAGGTAGCCTATTCTTTCCCATTTTTAGTTAGCTATCCATGGAGCGAAAGAATTAGATCAATATGTCTTCGGGTTTATGTTTTTCATTCATCTCTCACTTTGAGGGCAGCGTGTGGGGGCGGCAGCATTCGGAAAAGTAACTGTTGCACAGTTTGAGTTGGGAGTTTCTAAATGTGAGGGAAATATGACAATCAGTGAAAATTGTGAAAGTTGCATTTTTTTTGTTTTGAGACGGCAGCTGGAGGCGGCGGCTAATTAAAAGTGGCCTATATTTTTCCAATTTCAGTCAGCTATCAATATAGTGAAAGAATTAGATCGCTATGTCTTCAGGTTCATGTTTTACATTTATCTCTCACTTCGGGGGCGGCGTGTGGGAGCGGCAAAGTTTGGCAAAAAAAGTCTTGCACAGTTTGAGTCCAGAGTTTCTAAATGTTCGAGGTAACATTATTAGCTAAATCAGTGAAAATTGTTGAAAGTTGCACTTTTTTTCTTTTGGGGCGGTAGCTGGAAGCGGCGCCATATCAAAAGTAGCCTATCCTTTTCCATTTTTAGTCAGCTATCCATATAGCGAAAAACTTAGATCGCTATGTCTTTGGGTTCATGTTTTTAATTTATCTCTTACTTTGGGGGCGGCGTGTGGGAGCGGCAGCATTCGGACTTCGGCTAAGCAAATTTGTGCTTGTTGCACAATTTGAGTTGGCAGTTCCTAAATGTTTAAGGGAACATCTCAATCAGTAACATTTGTGAAAGTTGCACTTTTTATCGTTTGGGGGCGGAATCTGGGGGCGGCGACTAACCAAAAGTAGCCTATCCTTTCCCATTTTTGGTCAGCTATTTATATACCGAAAGAATCAGATCGCTGTGTCTTCGGGTTTATGTTTTTCATTTTAAAGTGATTGGGGGCGGTTTTTAGCAGTTTTTTAATGTCGGCGGCGCATATTGATGACGGAATGTTTCTTGGCTTATGTTTATAAGTGCCAACTATGTATTATTCAAAAAAATGAGGACACCAGAGCATCAGGTCTGGTAGAAAGTGCAATATTATGTTATTCCAAGTTTATCGGGGGCGGTTTTCTCTATGTTGGCGGTGCAATATAGACATCCAATATAGCCTAGCCCTCCTTTGGAAGTGGCAGCTATGTAACAGCGAAAAAATTAGAAAGCTAGGTCGTCCAGTTTGGGAGGAGTTCGAGGAACGGACGGACGGACGGACAAAGCGGTTGCAATAGCGATTTTCATCAAGATGGAAAATGCGCTAAAAACATAAATATCGTTTGGAGACCCCAACGTGCGATTGAGCGACGAACTGCAAAGATTTACATATTTAAAACTAAAAAGTAGCCGCAGATATCTGATGAGAGATCTCGTTATTATGCAAAATCTTACGTGTTTGCTTTAAAAACTAGTCGTGATCGTTTTAAATACTTCATGTCTTATGTCTTGCAACGTATTTGTCATTTGAGTACAAACTCTCAAGGCTGCCCCGAAGCCCGAAAAGATTCTAATGCTGGATAAAAACAATAAGTGTAGTGGCCTTTAAAACCACGTTGGGAGTGTAAGCGAGCCGTCTGTTTACCAACACCAAATATCAGAGGCTTTGAGCACCTGTTCTAACTAGGTCCATTCCTAGAAGATACTTTACACCGCGTGTAAAGTGGTGCTTGTTCTTCTGTATGCCTGCGTTGTTGATCCAACACAATCTGCCATGACCATACCTTTCCTGATGATGGGCCCAGCGTAAATGTGTCCTTGATGGTTCAATAATTACTTTCAGATCCATTCTATTGCATCTCTATATCCCCAAGCGGCATTTTCCCAAATACTTGTTTCGAGGGTGAATTTTCTCCGTTCAAGAAAAGCGCCGCATTTACAATTACAAACTTACTGTGTCTCTCTTAGGAAGCATTTTGGTCTAGAGGTAAGTTTGGTTGAATCGACCTATTCTGTTGTCAGGGATATGTGATACCTGTGATACAGATATGTGATACCTAATCAAAACAAAAATCTCCAAGATCGGACATTGGACAGAAGAGCTATGATTTTGCTCAGAGTAGGATACAAGTCGTTTTTTTTCCTATTTTGCGATTACATGAAAGTCATTTCGATAGGCAAATGACGTCATTCGCGTATCGAAAGAGCGTACCATTTCGATACGCATCTTTTTAATCCCAAAAATTGGCAATATCAGCGGGCATAACATCGACATAACAGCACTCACTGGCAGAAGAGTCGCAGCTTAGGTGACATCATTTCGCAGAAGGGGTTATCTCAGAGAAATCTAGCTTATTTCTGATGGCAATTGCCAACAATTTTATTAGCAGAGGCTCATATTTTACATTTTTTTTAATCAAAAAAGCATGGAATAGTTGCATAATAAAAAAAATGTATACCTATAACACTCGTTTTAAAAGACCTCTTGTCACACTCGTCAATTGAAGCACTCGTTGCATCTCATGCGATGTCTTATAAAACTTGTATTATAATATACTATTATAAATTTGAACTAACATAATTTAAAAAAACTCCTATCTGCCGAAGGTCATTATTTAACCCGTAAAATCTTCCATCTCTCCAATTTAACACGGGAGTTACCGATGCCGTGTGCTGTGGTGAGAAATTCTTTCAGTTTTCAGTGTGGAGTTCTATTTGCGCGGAAATGTGGTATGAGCCCATAATTAGAGCACTTAACGGACGGTCTTCACAAATCACTTAATCGAGCTTACTGAGGAATTTAACTAAAAACAGTATTTCAGTGCGGCGATAGTGAAGAGAACACGCAAGCCATTATTCGATAAACATTCTCTTCAAGAGAAGAAGCCTCCTTATGATCACCACTTATGACTACTTGGCATGCAACCCTTTAATTTATTGGGTTATACATATAGGTGTGTTATAGCTACGTATATTTTGTACAATTTTACCAAAAATGATCCCAGAAGTCAACACTTGTTTGTGTTGAAAAAGACCACCTCGTTCATGAAGGAATTATACGGCCACAATATACAGGGCACTTTTTCGATAATCAGATCACAAATCACAAAATGAGATTTGTTGATCATCACATTTTCGTTGATATCGCGCCGTATCGTGCTCTATGCGATTTATTTGTCCATGATTATTACATACAACGCCCTTGATTATTAGAGCTTCGAGGGTAATAATCACTTATTTATTTCTCACTGTCAAGAGTGTCAAGGGCAACCAAATAAATTGGATACAAACAACAAAATCTGACAGCTGTCATCTCGGACTTTTTTGCAGTAATGAGCAAAATATCACTCGTGCCTGGAATTTTTCAAGATGATTTTGGCCAAGTGCTGCTCTTGGGCCTCCTATATACGGAGTCAGGCATTTATCGTTAAAGCCTGCACTCGCGATCGCTTGGCCAAAATTATCGTAAAAATCTAAGCACTTGCGAAATTACTGTTGAATATACACCACATCCTGTTGACAACCACCAGCATTAATGCAAACCTGATTAATTCTTAATATTTCTTTTTATGTCATATGTATAAGTGGATCAGAATGATAAGAATTGAATGCCTCAAACCGAGCAGGAAGAAAACAAAGATGTAGTGGATTCTTTCAACTCACTGCTACCGTCAGTGTCGTGAGGTCGTGTAGTACATACATCTTGACTAATTATGACTACCAAGAGTACCAAGTGGAACAAACCTGAAGCGCTAGTAGATATATATACTATATATATATACGTTTATAAAAAGACACGAAGGATTCTTTCGGGAGATTATGCGGGGGAAATAATTTAACCTAAGCGCTTTTGGCACTTTCTCATTTGTTACAGATTCCGTCTAGGTAATAAAATCTAAGTCAAGAGAGATGAGGTTGAAATTTATGTTTATTGTCATTACTTCCGTGTTTTTCTTCCATTAAGTTCTTCCCTACTAACACAAACAAATCGGGATTCTTTCGATTTAGGTATAAAGATAGGAGCTGCAACAGTATACACGCGTTTTCCTCTCTTTAATTTGCCACCCTTCACCCTTGAGACTCGGATGCGTTGCTTATTGATTGAATTAGTATAGTATGTAAAGAATGCAGCAGAAAGTTATCTTTTCTGTTGCATTTATCTGCATAATGATATAATAATATTATTTAAATAGTTGAATAACAAAAATTAAAGACTGAACAAACACCTGGCTTTTATAGTGCCGCTTGGCACATTGGTTTTATTGTGTCACACACACGTGCCCATACATTATTGTGCAAATGATTTCTGTCACAGTTTGTCTACTGTTTCTTAAACTTCAGTGCCGGACATGCTGGGATCGAATTCACAGAAATACATACCGGGTGATCCTTCGAAAACTATCCACCTGCAATAACTCCCGTTTCCTAGTGAAAATGTCTTCGAGCAAAAACAAGTCGATTTTTATATCGAGGGGGACATCTAAAACATACATTGACGAATTCCTATCTTGGGCTCCCTCGCTCCCACCCACCCCAACTTTGAAATTTCAAATGACATTACCTATTTTGCGACGCATCAAATTGAACAGAATTAAATTTTCTTTCAAAAAAAATATTTATAAAATTTTTAACCCCACCTCCTTTCTTTCTAAAATTCTCTGAGTATTCAATATTCTTGACTTCTCAATTTTCTTCAATGCAGTCAACGTCATCCTGCACAGCATCAAAAGAGAAAATTTTCGATGGAAAAAGTGCCACCCAAATTTACCCCTTCGCTCCCCCCACCTCACCTTAAAAATCAAAAATGACAATAATACCTACCTTGTGTAACATCAAATTGAAGAAAATTGTATTCTCTTTCTGAACAAAATTTTTTCGACATTTTTAAAATCCCCCGTTTCCCTCCTGAAATACTCCAAATGTCCAATTTAATGAGGGACGGTTTGAAAATTTCGAAAGAAAATTTTCGGAAAGAGAATTTTATTCCCTTTAATTTTGATGTATCACAAAGTAGGTGATGTTTTGTTGAATTTTGAAGTTGAGGAGGGGGAGAGCAATGAGGTGAATTTGGGTGGTACTTTATCCACAAAAAAATGCTCTTTGATGCTATCTAGGATGATGCTGACTAAACTTGAGAGAATTGAGGGGTCCAGAATAATGGGACACAGAAAATGTTTAGGGATAGGTGGGGTTGAAATTTTTGAAAATATTTTATTCAGAAGGAGAATTCAATTTTCTTCAACTTGTTGTATCGAGGCGGTGTCATTTGAAATTTCAAAGTTGGGGTGAGTGAGGGCGAGGAGACTGAAGATAGAAATTTGCCAATGTATGTTTTAGATGTCCTCCTCGATATAAAAATCGACCTGTTTTGGCTCGAAAGAATATTGACTGGGAATCGGGAGTTGTTGCAGGTGGATAGTTTTCAAATGATCACCCGATACAGCTAGAAAAGGACAGAGCCAGAGGGTGTGCAGCGTGTAAAGTCCGCCACATAGACGTCTGATTCACTGGTAGCCATGCCGGTTTTCTAGTGCTTGCGTGCTTCTAATTCACAGGAAATCTCCAAATGTGACCTATTGGATCCTTCAAAGGTACCCAGTAAATAAAATAATTCAACTCTTTTTTACAACCTCTATCTCAGGATTAATTTTCAGTCCATCAAAAGGTTAACACAGCTACATCTGAGCAGTACGAGGAGCATCAAGTTCACCATCAATGGGTGCTGCTATCTGGTGGATCCAAGTCAGATTTGTACGCTCTGTAATCTCAAAGTCCCGGAAAACTTGGAACACATTCTCTTTTCTGCCCTCTGTACGAAGGCCTTAGAATGCCCTACATATGCAGCCTCACTGATGTCCATAGATTGCGCTATGCCTGAGAAACCTCAGCCCTACGATTGCTCGAAATTTGGATAGATTCATTGTCAACTTCCTCAAGTTACGAGCTTTCGCTCGTAACGAGTAACATAAAGAGCTTACTATATTGCGAATTCAACTCTGCCTTGCTTTGTTTCCTGACCGCTCACATTAATTTTTCACTCTTTTTTTTTTTAATAACAGTACTGGTAATACCTTTATGTCGAGCGACACACATCGACGTGCGAATGTTCTTACATCGACGTAAGAACATCCTAACTTGAAAATCGCTACTTTTCAGGAGAGCCGAAACAAGATTTAATCTTTGAAAAATTGATAACGATCGCCCGGAATGACTGACCCTTACAAAATTTAGTAGAATACTGCCTCATTATGTGAACTTTCAATTTCCGTTCCTAAACTTGGCAATTTCAATATTTTTCACCTGATTTTGGCAATTTTATCGAGTTAGGATTATACCGTTCGAAGTTTACGGGAACGGTTAAATCCTAACTTGAGATAGGATGATAATTTTCTTGACAAATTATACCTATCTGCCAGAAACTACGTGCATAAATCAGAAATTTTAGGTATATTGAGCATGTAGGTATACGCTTTTTAGTGTTGATCGGGTTTTTGAATCGATATTGTTCAAGTCGTGTTACCTTAGATGTCTTTACACCTGCTAGGCACCTACCTAAGTTTTTAGTTCGGTTTTTATTTTGGAGTTTTTCTTCATCTTTTGGTATTTTTTGTTCATCAGATGTTTTCGGACATGTCCCAAGGCGCCACTGAAGTAGTCTGTCTGCAGATTTTTGTGATCTGTTGTAGCGGGATTTACGTAAATATTGATACTCCTCAACAGTTCCTTATCACTGAGGCAATTTCAAAAATAAAAATAAAATGGTTCTTGAAGGATTTTTGCTATATTTTTGAATTTTCCAATGAAAAATTACTAGGGCGTAAATTTACAGGGTGTCGCAAAAATATATATATTTTTTTATTACATCCTACATTTGAACAATGCAGTCGATGCAGACTTTTGTCTTGACTACAACGAAATATGAAATATAACACCCACAGGTTTGTTCGACAAAGGAACTATCAACATTTTATCATTGTAACAGTTCAAAAATATTGAAAAATCAGTCAAGTTTATTTTGAAGATTTTGTTTAAGCCATTTTTCCATTTTTTTCAACAAATGAGCCTGTGAGTATCATATACCTATCTTTGTAATCGAGACAAAAGTCTGCATGGAATGCATTATTTAAATGTAAGATGTAATATAACAAGATATTTTTTTGTTACACCCTGCAAATCAAGGATCCGACAAAACGAGTGAGAATAAATTATTTTTTTATTTATTTATTTATTTATTTTTTTAGGAGCAGATTTGAAAAATTCAGGGAAAATTCTACAAGAATCTGTTTTAATTTTACTTTCCCGGCCCACCCACGAACACGGAGGGAAAGTATTGTAATCGTGCAGAAAAAAAGTTTTGAGATTTCACCGGATATATCCGTTTTGAGGTCCCCCAAGACGATTAAGACCATTTTCAGAATGATGTCTGTCTGTGTGTGTGTATGTGTGTGTATGTGTGTGTGTATGTGTGTCTGTCTGTGATCTTCCACGATAACTGCCGTATCGTTGACTGGATCGACTTGATATTTGGTATACAAACATGGTTGTTTCCTGAAAAGAGCCCATTAGTTTTTGGCTGTCATCTGTCAAACCCAACTGTCACTATCATCAAATGTCAGAAGCTATATCTCACGGAACTCAACTTGCAATATGTCATTTGAAAGCCCTTGGAAAACTGTATTCAGAACAGTTGGAAACATTGCCCTATCTGTCATCTGTCAAATAATAAAAAATGTTAAAGTTCAAAACTTTACCAATTAATTATTCAAAATCTATCTGATGGATTGGAACCAGATTTGGCAGGAAGCAACACAACAAAAGAGTCAAATTGAGGCCGCAGTTGCAGTTTTCCACCATTCTCCAGTTGAGCGTAATGAATTTTCGAAATTTCTCCTGGCCGTTGCCACTCAGGAGGGGCTCTCGCCGGTGTTTCGACCAGCACGACTCGCTTTTGTAGGAGGACTCCACTCAAAAATTTATTCCTGCTCGGGGATCGACTTTTTTTTGGAAATTTCAACTGATATCGAAAGTAGATTGTATTGAGCGTCGTGCAGGTCTATTTTCAGAGTTGACACGGTTTCGGTTTTCCGACTGTAATTTTTTCAAAATGAAATTTGCACATTCCGTGAATTTGAGAAAAACGCAATGCAAACTTCTACATGCGGTAGGCCCCACGAAATATTAATTTTAGGTGCAGACATGCTGTGAATAAAAGTTAGAGAAAAGAATGAGCTAATTTTTGGAGGAAAAATTTTCGAAATCGGATCAACAGTTGCCGAGTTTTCCTCTCTGGAAAACCTGCAAATTTTCCAACTTTTTATTCAGTGAACAGATTTCTCGGAATTGTTTTTTTTTAGAGAATAGATAACTGGTTCTTGAACATTTTCCAATAATTTCTCTCCAATTTCCCGGAAATTTTCCTCCTGAAAATATAAAACCACTCATGCGATCGTACAAATTAAGCGGTTCTGTCACGATAATTACCGAATTATTGATCCGATCAAATCGAAATCAGGTACGGAGGCCTAAGTTCAGCCTGGAATGTTCTGATTAGACTTTGGGTGGATGATTTTGATCGGAAGCCCTCAGGTGGCACATTGGGTCTGGGTTTGTCTGCCCAAGCTCTAAATTGAAAATATAGAATTGAAATTTGACACACAGATGCAGTGAAAGTTTTCAATCAAGTTTTTGTAATTTCATCATCATATCTAAAGTAGGAACAAAAATTTCAATAAGGAACCAGCATTGCATTTTTGAGATATCACAGCAGTTAGCTACCTAGTTCTACCTTTTTGATCATTTCATCACCTTGGAAAACTGACCTAACCTGTCATTTTTTCTGTCCGCTCAACAATGGATGCAGGATGCTCGCTAAACGCTCGACTAAATAGAATTTTTTCATCAATTTCCAAATCGAATCGCCCCCTCCCGAAGGGACACTTCGATCAAAATCATTACTGACGTCTCTGGATACCGCCGGGAAAGTTTTGTGTCGCCCCACAACAGATTTTTTATATTGGTTTAGGGATAAGGTGCCTAGGGGAAGGGGGAAGACAATCTTAACGTGAACACCCTGTGGAATTTTTTTCCATAAATCAACAAAGAAACTAGAGGAAATCTTGAAATAAATACAAAAGTATGTCGCGCTCTCTCGCTCTGCCACTAATACGCAGTCTGCTCTTGTTGTGGAGCGTGAGTTAGGATGTTGCGGTTCTAGAATTCCGCTGAAACCAAGTTAGGATGTTACTATTTTTGTTCATAACTTTGTATAAAATTTTTGAATCAAATTCTGATTGCACCATTCGAAAGAGCAGACTTTTTTACAGCAGAAATTGTACAAAACTCAAAATGACCAAAAATTGAGTTAGGATGTTCTTAGATTCGCACGTCGACATCATTATCTGTATTCACCTACTCAGCTTTGTTTTATTCTTTTTTTTTCTCTCATCCTCTTTTGTTGCCGAGAATAAGCATGTAACATTTTTCGAAATAATTGTTAAGTTGTTTGAAAGTCTTCTGTTCGTATTATTATTATTTTGCTTATGTATTATTATTGTTATTATTTTTTCATCCTTGCATAGAATTCATATTATGTTATGTCTCCCACTCAATTGTTATTTGGGCATTGTACCCAATATGAACAATAAAGAATTGAATTGAATTGAACTCTTTTTTACAAAACTTTCAGTCGAGTAGCACGGTTTGAATGTTATGGACACTGAAAAAAAATCGGTTGTGTCACCCCAAAACTTCCCCGACGAGTAGCAAGGAACGGATGGAAATTTTATTATGAGACGCCCTTCGGGTGGAAGGTAAGAATTTGAGAATAAGATTGAAGAATTTAGATATTTTCTCTAATAAGGGATTCATTTTGAGCTCCATCATTTGAGTCCGGTCTCGATAAGCCAGGTCGGTTAGCAGAGCATATTTCAAGGAATTTACACTGGGCGGCACTTACGGGTAACTTTGAAATTTGGGCGAGGAATCTGCGCCGCAGTCGAAAATTTTCCCGGAAGTAATAATAATGTCGATGGGTCCTAATAAGACTAGCTTTATTCGCAGAGCCGGATGTAACGTTAGTAACGTTTCTCGCAGGGCATCTTTGTAACTAGCGCTATTGAAAAGAGGTCGTTGTAACTGGCGCATCTCAAATGAACGCAAGTGAACTGGCGCAACTTCAATTTAATATTCAATGAACATCGCTAACTTTTCATAACAAGTAGTTTCTGATTTATGAGAGACCTTTGAAACTTTGATCATCCTGTCCTGTAAAGTACGCGAATAGAAGTTGCGCCAGTTCACTTGCGTTCATTTGAGATGCGCCAGTTACAACGACCTTTTTTCAATAGCGCTAGTTACAAAGATGCCTTGCGAGAAACGTTACTTCACATCCGGCTCTGCGAATAAAGCTAGTCTTATTAGGACCCATCGATGTGTTTTTAATGTACAAATAGGCATAGATGAAGAGGTATAGAGTGTTACTGAAATTCCTTAGCTTTAATTTTCCCGGGTTTTTTAAGGATTTTCAAAAAGTGATCACAATAACAGAGGCAATATGAAAAAAAAAACAAAAAAGCAGTTGGCACAAAAAATATTTACCAAGAAATTTTGCAAACAAAGCGACATGAATTCTGATATTTTCTAAAAATGATAAACTCAAAATGAAAAAATCGGTTGTGTCAGCCCAAAACTCTCCCGACTAGTATCTAGGAACCTATGGAAATTTTTGTTCGAAACGTACCGTTGGATGGAAAGTTCGAATTAGAGAGAAAGATTGCAAATCATTTACAGAGAATTGGAAATCTTGTCAGGTTTAATTCTCCGGGGAAACCTCAAATCTTATTCCAAATCATCTAATTGTAAAAATCGTCAATTAAGGCTTCACTTCAAGCTCCATCATTCAAGTCCGGTATCGAAAACCCAAGCCAGTTTTACATTTCCAACCGGAAAATCCCCGGGAAATTGGAAAAAAAATTGTTGGAATAAAATGCTCGTCAAAGTTAAGCATAGAGCAGAATTTGCTCCTATTTCAAGCATGGATATCTTAGGGAAAAAATATCCGATTTGAAAGAAGTTTATGGTGGCTGGCAGAGCTTTTCTTCAGCTGCAAGACGCTTTGTCGACTTACGGCACCATTGACTTTGTCCATGATATACAAAATGTCAAAGGAAGAAGTGTCAAGAGTGTTAATTTTTGAAGTCGTGGAACTTTTTTAGGAAAAATTCCGGATTTTTTGTCTCTTGAGTTTTAGAAAGCGGATATCAATATCTCGTAACGGTTTCCAACTTTTGATCGTATTTTGTTTTTTTAAAGAGTTCTTGATTTTTTTGTGAAATTTATATTTTTTTTTGCAGAATTTGCTAGAGCTGTAACTTTTTCTTGACAATTCACAGAAACGTACATAATTGCTCGATGAATTAAACCATGGGAAAATTTGACCTCATGGGCCCCCAGAAGAGATAATCCTCTGGGCCTCTTCAGGGGAGATGCCCAATGAAGCATGCTGCGACATCACATTGACACTTATTGAACCCAGCTCCCAGCATGAATTAAAATGCAAGACTTGTAACCATACGTTGCATCAAAATTACCATGGTAACCAATCAGTCCCATCATGGGTGATTTTGTTACTGCCCAAGTCAATGGAAATTTCCAGATGTGATATCTCCTAGACAAGTAGAGATAGAGCCATAATTCTTTTTAGCGCATTTTCCATCTTGATGAAAATCGCTATTGCAACCGCTTTGTCCGTCCGTCCGTCCGTCCGTTCCTCGAACTCCTCCCAAACTAGACGACCTAGCTTTCTAATTTTTTCGCTGTTACATAGCTGCCACTCCCAAAGGAGGGCTAGGCTATATTGGATGTCCATATTGCGCCGCCAACATAGAGAAAACCGCCCCCGATAAACTTGAAATAACATAATATTGCACTTTCTACCAGACCTGATGCTCTAGTGTTCTCATTTTTTGAATAATACATAGTTGACACTTATAAACGTAAGCCAAGAAACATTCCGTCTTCAATATGCGCCGCCAACATGAAAAAACTGCTGAAAACCGCCCCCAAGCACTTTAAAATGAAAAACATGAACCCGAAGACATAGCGATCTGATTCTTTCGGTATATAAATAGCTGACTAAAAATGGGCTAGGATAGGCTACTTTTGGTTAGTCGCCGCCCCCAGATTCTGCCCCCAAACGATAAAAAGTGCAACTTTCACAAATGTTACTCATTGAGATGTTCCCTTCAACATTTAGGAACTGCCAACTCAAATTGTGCAACATTTGCTCAGCCGAACGCTGCCGCTCCCACACGCCGCCCCCAAAGTAAGAGATAAATGAAAAACATGAACCTTAAGACATAGCGATCTAATTCTTTCACTATATTGATAGCTGACTGAAATTGGAACAAGATAGGCCACTTTTAATCAGCCGCCGCCTCCAGCTGCCGCCTCCAAGCAAAAAAATGCAACTTTCACAATTTTCACTGATTGTTATATTTTTTTGATTTCAATCGGACACATTATTGACTATTCTAGTATGATGTGCAATTTTTTCACGTTTATACTTTTTTAGTGGAGGGGGGTAACTGTGACGTTTGTCATGTCAGAACCTTTTTTTTTTTAACTTGTCATCATCGAAATGTCAGCATGAATGTAATCTACCACTTAACATCAGTAGTGAAAACAAAAGACTAACAAAGGTTTTCTCAGGAAATCTGGACTTTGAGGAAGAAAAACACCGAACGCAAACTTGAAATTGATCAGCTGGAAATGACAGTATATTATACAGGGTGTCCCGAAATTAGCCTGCCATACTTCAGCAGCAGATTCTACGGTCAAAAATAAGAAAAAAAGTTCCTATAAACTTGGGTCAAAATATGCCCCATAAGGGAGTTCCAGCCCCCTGAAGGTGGGTCCCTGGAGATGATTTTTAATTAATATCTCCGAAACTATATGGAGCAAAATTATACAATTTGGCACATTCCCAGAAGTTTTTAAGTTCAACAAAATGGGACAGAAGTCATTGGAAAAATTTGCCCGGGAGTGGGGTAACTTGGTAGGAGGTGGGGTAAAAATTACCCCAACTTTTTTGTGAATATTTTTTTTCAAGATTTTATGCAAAATCATGAATTTTCAGGGTGATTTGCGTAAAAAAGGTGCTCTTGTTGAACTTCGATATCTTGCCCCGTCTCCGACTAAAATCGTTCTGAAATTTTTTTGCAGACTGAAGAATCGAATTTGTTGACGATCGACTTATTTCTAGTTCCAAAATCAGCCCTGAGTATTTTATGAGCGTATTCTACGGTCAAAAATAAGAAAAAAAGTCCCCATAAACTTGGGTCAAAAAATGTCCCATAAGCGAGCTACAGCTCCCTAAAGGTGGGTCCCTGAAGATGATTTTTAATTAATATCTCCGAAACTAGTTAGAGCAAAATGATAAAATTTGGCACATGCCCAAAAGTTTTTATGCTAAACAAGATGGGGCAAAAGTCATTTGAAACATTTGCCCGGGAGTGGGGTAACTTGGTAGGATTTGGGGTAAAAATTACCCCAACTTTATTTAGTGTTTGTTTTTTTTTTAGATTTTATGCAAAATTATGAAATTTCAGGGTGATTCCGGAAAAAAGTGCTCTTGTTAAACTTCGATAGCTTGCTCCATTTTCGACTAAAATGGTTTTGAAATTTTTTTGCAAACTGAAGAATAGAATTTGTGGACGATCGACTTTTTTTGGTTCCAAAATCGGCTTTGAGTATTTCATGAGCGTATTCTATGACCACCAAAAATAAGAGAAAAGTTCCATGAACATAAGCCGGAAAATGCTTTATACATTTTCTACATGCTACAGCCCCCTAAATGCGTGCAGGTTTTTGTAGGTGCAGGTAGGAAACCCCTGAAGATGGGTTTTATTTATTATCTCCGAAACTAGTTGGATCAAAAAAATAAAATTTTGCAGATACTCAGACGTTTTCATGCTCAACAAGATGGGGTAAAAGTCATTCAAAAAATTTGCCCGCGAATGGGATAACTTGGTAGGAGATGAGGTAAAAATTACCCCAGTTTTTTTGTGTGTGCTCTTTTTCAAGATTTTAGGCAAAATTATGAAATTTCAGGGTGTTTCACGGAAAAAAAGGGCTCCTGTTGAACTTCAATAGCTTGCCCTGTTTTCGAGAAAAATGGTTTTGAAATTTTTTTGCAAACTGAGAAACTTTTCTCTTATTTTTGGTCGTAAAATACGCTCATGGAATACTCAAAGCCGATTTTGGAACCAAAAAAAGTTGATCGTCCACAAATTCGATTCCTCAGTTTGCAAAAAAATTTCAAAACCATTTTTCTCGAAAACAGGGCAAGCTATTGAAGTTCAACAGGAGCACCTTTTTTCCGTAAATCACCCTGAAATTTCATAATTTTGCTTAAAATCTGAAAAAAACAAACACACAAAAGTTGGGGTAATTTTTACCCCAGCTTCTACCAAGTTACCCCACTCCCGGGCAAATTTTTCAACTGACTTTTGCCCCATCTTGTTAAGCATAGAAACTTTTGGGCATGTGCCAAATTTTATCATTTTGCTCCAACTAGTTTCGGAGATTAATTGAAAATCATCTTCAGGACCCACATTTAGGGGGCTGTAGCTCGCTTATGGGGCATTTTTTGACCATAGTTTATGGAAACTTTTTTTTTTATTTTTGACTGTAAAATACGCTCATGAAATACTCAGAGCTGATTTTGGAACTAGAAAAAAGTCGATCGTCTACAAATTCGATTTTTCAGTCTGCAAAAAAATTTCAGAAGGATTTTAGTCGGAAACGGGGCAAGATATCGAAGTTTAACAAGAGCACCTTTTTTAAGCAAATCACCCTAAAAATTCATAATTTTGCATAAAATCTTGAAAAAAAATATTCACAAAAAAATTGGGGTAATTCTTACCCCACCTCCTATCAAGTTACCCCACTACCGGGCAAATTCTTCAAATGACTTCCACCCCATCTTGTTAAGCATAAAAACTTCTGGGCATGTGCCAAATTGTATCATTTTGCTCCAAATAGTTTCGGAGATATCAATTGAAAATCATCTTCAGGGACCCACCTTTAGGGGGCTGTAGCTCCCTTATGGGGCATTTTTTGACCTAAGTTTATACGAACTTTTTTTCTTATTTTTGACCGTAAAATATGCTAATGAAATACTCGGAGCTGATTTTGGAACTAGAAAAAAGTCGATCGTCAACAAATTCGATTTTTCAGTCTGAAAAAAAAATTCAGAAGGATTTTAGTCGGAAACGGGGCAAGATATCGAAGTTTAACAAGAGCACCTTTTTCAAGCAAATCACCCTAAAATTTCATAATTTTGCATAAAATCTTGAAAAAAAAAATTCACAAAAAAGTTGGGGTAATTATTACCCCACCTCCTATCAAGTTACCCCACTCCCGGGCAAATTTTTCAAATGACTTTTGCCCCATCTTGTTAAGCATAAAAACTTTTGGGCATGTGTCAAATTGTATCATTTTGCTCCAAATAGTTTCGGAGATATTAATTGAAAATCATCTTCAGGGACCCACCTTTAGGGGGCTGTAGCTCCCTTATGGGGCATTTTTTGACCCAAGTTTATACGAACTTTTTTTCTTATTTTTGACCGTAGAATCTGCTGCTAAAGTATGGCAGGCTAATTTCGGGACACCCTGTATATATGTCGACATTTCAATCATGACAAGTAAAGAGTTCCGACATGACAAACGTCAAAATTACCCCCCACCACTGAAAAAGTATAAACGTGAAAAATTTGCACATCATGCTTGAATGACCAATAATGTGTCCGATTGAAATCAAAAAAAGAATTATGGTTCTATCTCCACTCGTCTTCTCGTATCCACTTCTCGAAATTTCCAGTGACTTGGGCAGTAACAGAATCACCCATGATGGGACTAATTGGTAACCATGGTAATTTTGATGCAACGTATGGTTACAAGTCTTGCATTTTCATTCATGCTGGGTTCAATAAGTGTCAAAGTGATGTCGCAGAATGCTTCATTGGACATCTGCCCATAAAGATGTCATTGGATAACCTCTTCTGGAAGCCCATGAGGTCAAATTTTCTCATGGTATAATCCATCCAGCAATTGTGTACGTTTCTGTGGATTTTCAAGAAAAAGCAACAGCCCTAGCAAATTCTGCATAAAAAAATCCAAGTTTCACAAAAAAATCAAGAACTCTTTGAAGAGACAAAATACGATCAAAAGTCAAAAACCGTTTCAAGATATTGATATCCGCTTTCTAAAACTCAAGAAAAAAAATCGGGAATTTTGTCTAAAAAAGTTCCACGACTTCAAAAATCAACACTTTTGACACTCTTCCCTTTGGCATCCTGTATATCGTGAACAAAGTCAATGGTGACGTAAGTCAACATAGCCTCTTGTAGCTGAAGAAAAGCTTTACCAGGCACCATGAATTTCTTTCAAATCGGATATCTTTTCCCTAAGAAATTCTTGCTTGAAATTGGAGCAAATTTTGGTCTATGCCTCACTTTTGACGAGCAGTTCATATTCAAGAACTATAGGTATAGTTACCTCTGGTTTAAAAAAAGATAATGGTGAAAATCTGTTGACGGGATAAAAGTTGGAAAATTTGCAGTTTTGTCAGAGAGGAAAACTTGAAAACCGTGGGTCCGATTTGAAAAGTTTTTGCTCCAAAAATTAATTTAATCTTTTCTCCAACTTTCATTCCCAGCACGTCTGCACCTAAAATGAATATTTCGTGAGGCCCACCGGCTCACCACGTGTCGAAGTTTGCATTGTACTTTTTTTAAAACTCACGGAATAAGCAAATTTTGTTTTGAAAAAATTGACGTCCAAAAACCGGAACCGTGTCGATTGTGAAAATAGGTCTACACGACGCCCAATCAAATCTACTTTTGTTATCAGTTGAAATTATTAGAAAAAAGTCGATCTCCGATCCGGTCCTGATCACTCGAGACAAAATAATTTTTGAGTGGAGTCCTCAATCAAAAGCGAGTCGTTCTGGTCAAAACTCGGATGAGAGGTTCCCTTGAGTGGCAACGGCTAGGGAAAATTTTAAAAATTCATAGAGCCTAATTGGAGAATGGTGGAAAAATTCAATTGCAGACTTAATTT
This sequence comes from Anaspis maculata, assembly GCA_949128115.1. Lineage (NCBI taxonomy): Eukaryota > Metazoa > Arthropoda > Insecta > Coleoptera > Scraptiidae > Anaspis > Anaspis maculata. Next base: position 28,933,131 of record OX421968.1, on the reverse strand, counting down.
GACTCGTTTGTTGTGTTGCTTCCTTACAAATTTGGTTTCAATCCATCAAATAGATTTTGAATAATCAAATGATAAAGTTTTGAACTTTGACATTTTTTATTATTTGACAGATGACAGATAGGGCAATACTACCAACTGTTCTAAATACAGTTTTTCAAGGGCTTTCAAATGGCGTATTGCAATTCAAGTTCTTCAAGATATAGCTTCTGACATTTGTTGATAGTGACACTTCTGTTTGACAGATGAAAGCAAAAAACTAATGGGCACATTCCAGAAAAAACATATTTGAATACCAAATTTCAAGTCGATCGGGTCAACGGTTAGGCACTTATCGTGGAAGATCACAGACAGACAGATACACACACAGACAAACAGACACACAGACAGACATCGTTCTGAAAATCGTCTTGGGGGACCTCAAAATGGATATATCCGGCAAAATCTCGAAAAAAAAATTTTCTGCACGATTACAATAGGTACTTCCCTTCTATGTTGGTGGGGGGTCGGGAAAGTAAAATAACTGAACAAGAATTGTAATTCAATATAAATATACCTAAACGATAGTTATTCGAGTGTAAATTCTGATATTTTCAAAGCTTATTTCTAATTACATAAACACCAACTGAGAACTGAGTGAAAAGAATCTATATTGTTATATTTCGTGAAGATTTTTTCACAAACTGTTCAATTCAACTCTGATTCAATTCCGCGTCCGGCAATTTTCCCATCGTTTCTTTGATTCGCAAAAAATTTGCACTGTTACCGGCACTGTTATTTGTCACTAGGCGGCACCAGCTTGTCACTAGGCGGCACTACTGTCCCCTACTTTGTAGCTTATTTTATGCTCTGCCGGTTAGTCATTTAAAAGTGGAAAAATCTCAGAAGACATGGAGAATTTCAAGAGGAATTGCCTGAAAATGTTCAAGAATCACTTACCCTTTGGTTGGTATAAACATGTTCACAAGCTAAAAAGTTGGAAATTTGCAGTTTTTTTTTCATTCGTTTATTTAACGTCGGCCTATTTTCTGCAACGAGGCCTAACACCGACCCCGGTAAATGCTTTCCTTCACTCTACCGGAAATTCTGCCGAACCCCTGTGTGTTTCAACACAGGGTAGGGATTTTTATCGACCACCAACATCGCATGGGATCGGGGAACGATGGTGCATCGTTCGTATTTTACGTGCTATGCAACACACGTCTGCATTTAGCAAGCATTCCAACTAAACCAAGAAGCTGGTTTTCGAGGCGAAAATCCGTCCCCGGCGGGGATCGAGCCCGCGACCTCTGGAGTGGTAGTCGACCGCGCTAACCACCACACCACCAGCTCCTCTAAGTTCCTCTAAGTTCCTCCTTTAAGTGCAGTTTTTCACAATGAACCAAATTATGTAGAAAGAAAAGCGAGTGAGACGCAATGGCACATCCATGGATGAAGATTGAAAGATTGGAAATAATTTGCAGGAAATGGAAATTTTAGAACATTGCCATTTTTCGGGAAAACCTCAAATCTTTTTCAAAACCATCTTATTGTAAACATCGTAAATTACGGCTTCACTTTAAGCTCCATCATTCAAGCCCGGTTTCGATAAGCGAGGCCTGTTTTACATTTCCAACGGAGAAATTCCCTGGAAATTGAAAAGAAAATTGTTGGAAAATGTTCAAGAGCCAGTTACCTAAAAAGTTGGAAAATTTGCAGTTTTTCCAGAGATTAAAACTTGGAAACCGAGGGTCCGATATCGAAATATTCCCCTTCAAAAATTAATTCAATATTTCCTCCAACTTTCATTCTGAGCTTGTCTGCACCTAAAATGAATATTTCGTGGGGATCACCGCATGTCAAAGTTTGCATTGCAGTTTTTTTCAAATTCACGGTATGTGCTTATTTCATTTTGAAAAAAATACCGTCGGTAAACTAGAACGGTGCCGACTTTGAAAATGGGTCTACACGATGTACAATCCGATCTACTTTCGATATCAGTTGGAATTTTTCGAAAAAAGTCGGTCCCTAAGCAGGAATGAATTTTTGAGTTGAGTGGAGTCCTGCATCAAAAGCGAGTCGTCCTGGTCAAATTACGGGCAAGAGCCCTCTCGGGTGGCAACGGCTAAGAGAAATTTTGAAAATTCATAACGATCGAATGGAAAATGGTGGAAAATTGCAACTGCAGACTTGATTTAACTCTTTTGTTGTGTTGCTTCCTGCCAAATTTGGTCCCAATCCACGGGATAGATTTTGAATAAACTGCTCCACAATGAAGTTGTCGCCACCAAAAAAAATGGCTTGAATTTAACGGCCAATAACTTTCGATTGCCGGAAGTGATTTCCATTCTGTTTGTTGCGTTTACTAGCCCAATCTATCCTCAACAGATCCTGTAATTGTGAATATCAAGAAAATGCATAATATTTATACAGGGTGATATGTAAAAAGGTGAAAAATTGCGACTCCATCGAACCCCCATTTGTGAAAAAAATTTTTTTTTCTAATTCTAGAGTGAAAATCATTAAGTGTAATGCCTTGTCTCGAAATGGTTTTGGAATTACCGAGATTGGAGGTGTTACACAGAAGATATGAATTTTTATATGGAATGTAACAGATTTGCCCTATTTTCTCGCAAGATTGAATCACTTCCAATGAATGGGTGGTTGACATTGAGCACGATTGTTCCTACAACCGTTCCGGCTAACTTGAATTTAAAAACAACCCAAAAATTTCAGCGTTACAGTAGCAACACACCTTTTTGATCATTTTTGTAGCACGGTATCACCAGAAAAACGCAATCAGGGGTTAACCCCAGGCATAGCACAAGTACAGCAAGTAGACTTCCAGGGGGCTCCCCCTTCCATGGAAAATGAAGTTCTACCATATTCATGGGCTTAAGACTTGCAAAAAACATGTTCGACATCTGAAATATTGATGGAATTCAATGTGCCAAAAACAGACAGTGACTAGCGTTTCAAAAAGTACCTACTGCCTGGCCCCACACCAAATTTTCGGGTTGTTTTTAAATTAAAGTTATCCGGAACAGTTGTAGGAACAATCGTGCTCAATTTCAACCACCCATTCATTAGAAGTGATTCAATCTAACGAGAAAATAAGGCAAATCTGTTACATTCCATATAAAAATTTATATCTTTTGTGTAAGACCTCTAATCTCGGTAATTCCAAAACTTTTTCGAGACAATGCATCACACTTCATGATTTTCACATTGGAATTTGAAAAAAATTGTTTGCAAATGGGGGGTTCGATGAATTTGTTGCAATTTTTCACTTTTTCACATATCACTTTGTATAAATGTTATATGCATGCAGTTTCTTAACATTCACAATCGCAGGATCTGTTGAGGATAGATTGGGCTAGTAAACGCAACAAACAGAATGGAAATCACTTTCGGCAATCGAAACTTATTGGCCGTCAAAGTCAAGCCATTTTTCTGGTGGCGACAACTTCATTGTGGAGCAGTTTAATTAAATGGTGAAGTTTTCAACTTTTACATTTTTTATTTTTTGACAGATAGGGCAATAGTTTCAACTGTTCTGAACACAGTTTTTCATGGGCTTTATGGGGTATGATCAAAAACTTTTTTCCTCTAGAGTACTATGAAATTGTTATTTTATTTATGAAAGGTTGGCAGTAATGACTGAATAAATTATTGAATGTCAGTTACACTGTGCTTGCTTCAATCTAGATGGTGGCGGTGTAAATATACCGTCGCGTCGGACGGAACATGTTCAATTAGTTTGGTACACAATTTTGGGTGATCCGCCGTACGGTACAGTACAGTGTGCATACGGGCGAAATGCCAAGACAAGTAATCAAAACGCAGATGTCACTTTGAAGTTAATTGCAGTACTCCCAACCTTGCGGAAAGCAAAATAAAACATGGCACTCTGGAGTACAGAGGTTTCTGATCATACGGTACTTGTACTTTACAATAGTAGTAGATATCTATAAGTAAAGAATGTGAAGTGCAAAAATTGAAAAATGTACCGATATAAGTTGACGGCAAAAAATCAATTAAAAAATCAATTAAAAAATTGGATAATCTTAACGAAGCCCACATCATCGCCTGCAAATTTCATTCAAAGCGGATCACTTTCAGAGAAATTCAAAATGGCGGATCAAAGATGGCGGCAAAGTAACAAAAAGCGTTTACACTACAACGATATCTCTTTTTCCTGAAGAATTATCCCTGGTACGGACGAACGGGCAAATTGAAGCTAAAAGCGTGTTTTCCCCATTTTTTGTGAGATTCCGCTAAAAACCATTTTCAGGGGCACACATTCAAGGGATTGTGGCCCCCTTATTAGGCATTTTCGGTCTATGTTCATGAAAACTTTTTTCTTATTTTTGATCGTTTAATTATAATAATAATAATAATAATAATAATAATAAGTTTATTTTTTCCAACAGACATTTTGTCTAAAGTGGACAATAATAATTAATTATGTGATTCAACAATTCTTATCTTAATTGAAAACTGAACAAACAGAAAAAAAAACAAGAAAAAAAAATTCATGTATACTTTTCCATTATTTTTCTTCTGAATGTAGCTTCGGTAAAATTTTGACTGAAGATATCCAAATTTTCGTCGCTTGCAGAAAAATCATTGTACAGCCTAAAACAAGTGATTAGAGGTGAATTTAGGTGATGGAATGTATTAGGAGTGCTAAAATGAAATGTTAATGAACTCCGACTTGCTATACGAGGAATATTTATTTTTATTTCACTCAACAATGACGGGCTACCTAAATCCCCTTTCAAAAGTTTTTGTAAAAAAATAAAATGACTAACATTTCTTCTAGATAGAAGAGAGTTCTCCTTCACATCATTCAATAAATAGTTTTGTTCACAATGTCTTGGTGGGTAATAACCATGCATTTTGAAAAATAAAAATTTTGAAAATTTTCGAAGGACGTTCTCAATCAACTTGATATAGATTTTCTTATGCGGAGACCAAATTACACAGCAGTATTCCAACTTGGACCGAACAAGTGCATGGAACAATGTTCTGATAGCTGAAATATTACAAAACTCTTTTGTATTTCTAAAAATGAAGCCTAAGGTTTTTGATGCAGTATTTGTGATATGTACAATATGAGGTATGAAAGTTAGAGCTGTATCCATGATTACACCCAAATCCATAATTTCGCTACAATTAGCAAGCGAGAAACCTTTTATGTTGTAGCAAAAATTTATTTTTTGGTTTTTCCTTGTGAAACATATTTTTTTGCATTTGTCAATATTTAGATCCAATTTATTTTTCTTACACCATAAAATCAACATATCTAAGCTATTTTGTAAGTCCAAACAATCAGTTCTTGAATTAATGATATTAGCAATTTTGAGGTCATCAGCATAGATGAAAATTTTACAGTTGATATTACAAACAGAAACAACATCATTATAAAAAATATTGAAGAGACGAGGACCTAAATTAGAGCCTTGAGTGACACCACTGTAAGCACAATATGTGTTAGATCGAAAACCGCCATATTCTACAAATTGTTCTCTACCAATCAAAAGTTCTTTCATTAACAATAACAATCCATTGCAAAGGCCAAACAACTTTAATTTATATAACAAAATGCAATGATGAACGCGATCGAAAGCTTTGGCCAAATCAGTATATATGACATCAACTTGATTTCGGCTGTCTAAGGCTCCTGATACGAAGTTAGTGAATTCACATAAACTTGTCACGGTTGAACGACCTTTCACGAAACCATGTTGTTCTGGAATTATTTGTTCACCTACATGTGAGTAAATTATTTCCGAAAGGATTGAATCAAAGATTTTTGAAAAATTACACAAGAGTGAAATAGGCCGATAGTTCTTGATTTGCGCTCTGTCTCCTTCTTTGAATACAGGAATTACTCTACTCATTTTCCATATCATAGGATATGTGGATGAACGTAACATCAAATTGAAAATATGGCATAGGGGTGTTGATAAAGAGTCGATACAATCCACAATAAGAAATGCTGGTATATCATCAGGACCACAGACAAAATTAGCTTTCATTTTTTTCACAGCCGTCAGGATTTCTGTGTCGCTGATAGTGAACGTATTGAGGACAGGATTGTAATTGCAAATATCTTGTGATGAGAAATCTTGATCACATATTAATGGACAACATTTCCCATCACAAAACTGGAAAGGGTTAGATTTGTCATCACATACATTATCAGTTTGTCCAGAGACGAACACACTTGCAAAATGTTCTGCAAAACCATTTACAATGTCTTGCTGGTTGGTAAGAAGATTGTCTCGATACGTCATGGAACCCGGTATACCAGCTTTCCTTTTTTTCTGATTGATGTATGTCCAAAATTTTTTTGGTTCATGTTGTAGAGAACTCTCTGCATTCTTGATAAAATTCCTATATTCTTCACGAATCTCATGCTTGATTTGTCGCCGTAGCGTAGCTCTTTAACAATATCTAAATGATATGCTGATTTAGTTCTCCTATGACGACTTTTGAATTTGTTTTTTTCTTTAATTTTTTTGATTATTGATTTGGTAAACCATGGTGGATATTGGACAGATCTCGGTATAAAAACTTGTTTTGGTACGTATCTGTGTAGGTAATCAAATAAAATATTATAAAAGGAAGTACTTGCAGTTTCAGCATCAGGAATTCTCAAGATAGTAGACCAATCAATTTCTGCCAAAGCTATATACAGATCTTCTAATTTAGCCTTTCGAAAATTGAATTTAGAAAAATCATTTCTGCTGAGAAATAGGTTTGCTGAAAGCTGTACTTTACATAGTAAATTAATATCTAAACAAGGGTGATACATGTCTTCAAATACTAGCGGAAAGTGTTGTTTACAGACTTCCATAGATATATCATCATGTTCAGATGTTAGAATCAAATCGAGCATCCTATTGTATGAGTTCACTACTGAATTATGTTGTTTCAAATTATGAAATGAAAGAAATTGCGAAAAAATATTAAATAAATTTGTTTTCCTTGGACTAGATAAACACTCGAAAAATTCAGGTATGTTAAAATCCCCTGCTATCAAAACTGGACTAGAAAAATCAATTTCTGTGTCCAGATACTCTAAAAACAGGGAGTAGTCATTTAATGAGACAGATGGTGGAATGTATAAAACAACAATTATCATAGTGGCGACTTTAATACATAGAATTTCTATGTTCACGATCGGGGATTGAAAATTTAGATTTCGGGAGTTTATATTGTTTTTAATGGCAACAGCCACACCTCCTCCTCTACCTGTCACTCTATCACACCGATAAACGTTGTACTGCGTTGGGAAAAGTTCATTGGAGTTTAAGTGTGGCTGAAGCCATGTCTCTGTGAGGAGTATAATGTCCGCATCTAGTTCGCAACAATTTTGAAAAAATTCATTTGTTTTTGTATTGAGACCTCTAACATTTTGGTATGTGATATTGTAACTATGAGAGTTTGAAATCTGCTGGTTTACTAGGCGTTTTTTGAATCAGGTATAGACTCATCATTGAGAACTATTTTTGGCATACCTTTAACGTATTTCAAACGGATATTTTTTTCACCTTTTGAAATTCGCTCTCTGAATTCGTTACGAATTCCAAAGGATTTACTCTGTTGGTTGATGGTCAGGTCTTCGTTGATGTAAATATTCTTCGGTAGACTATTTTTATTTTTATTCCGAAGAATTCTACGTACCACGGATGGATTGTCGAACATTACTTTTACAGGGCGTGCCCTTACAGAGTTGGGCTTGCCAAGACGAGAAACGGCTGAAATCAGAGTTACATTATCAGGTGGTAATAAATTTGGCTCTAGAATGCGTTTGATTGCATCAAAATCAATTTCCGTTTGCTGTGCGGAATTTCCATTTGCTTCTGGCAGACCTCGAATTATCAAATTATTCTCTCTTTTAATACGATCAACCGCCTCTTCAATCACCGATTCTTCTGAACTCAAATTCGAGCATTGATTTTGGGTGTTCACTGGAGCTTTCATTAGTTTCAATTGTTCGATTTCTTGTCGCAATTTCTTATTTTCTTCCACCATATCAGTCATGATCAGTTTGATTGCCGTTACTGTTGATGACAGTTCAGCTATTGTAGCGATCAAATCCTTGATTGCATAGTCATTGCTTGGTTCGGACGGTGAAGAACTAATACAACCTCCATCACAACACTTTTTCTTATCGGCACAACTAATATGTGCCCAAACCCCGCAGTCATTGCAATGGATTCGTTTTTTGACAGCGGGCCCATTACATACATAACAGAGTACTTTCCCAGATCCTTCACCGCTAGCCATCATGATAACTAGCTTTCCTCTTCCTGTCCCTTCTTCTGTTCTGTTCACAAAGCTTGAAATTTGACGCTGCGTTAAGAACTGTCACCCAGATCAACTCTTCGAAGGTTTCGTTCTTCTCAGCGTAATTCTTTGATGGCGATATAATCACAAGTTCTCTAGGCTCAGACGGGCACGTTCTAGCTCAAAATAGACTACACAGTACTTCTTGAATACAAATTATATCGGATGCAAAGTTGAGATTGACTTGATGTCGATTGACGTTTTTTTTTTTATTATGACGCCTAATTATGAAATACTCTGTAAATCTTACCATACATTTGATATAAATGTAAATCCATTAAATTGGAATAATAATGTTTTGTGTAGCGAGCTTCATCGGTCCAGGGCCAGGGGGGCTACAGCAATACGTATGCAAAGCGGTTTTGCGCTAGTGAAAAGTGCAACGTTCGGAGTAATGCAGGTATGCCCGGTGCGGTTATTGTTTTTAATTCTTTCTGATATAGGTACTCCGTTCGATTGATTTCGACCTGCTGTATCAATATTGGACATTCACCGTCAGTCCCACAAAAAACAGATGATCAAGCGATCAGGCTGATTGCAGATTAATTGAACTTTTTTTTGCTGAATGCTGGTCGATTAACCACAAAAATCGCCGGAAATATGCACATGACCTATCATCTTTTCACTATTGACAGATAAACCAGCATTTCCATTGATCACTCAGCTACAAATTAATGAACAAAAAATCGTGAATCAACCGATCTCGTATCATATTTTTTGTGGAACCCACCGTCAGTTAGCTAGTTAAAGCGACTGTAGCGGACATCATCAAATTTGTATGTTTACCCTCGCGACCAGACGAGACGCGATGTCTCTTCTCGCCGAGAATATGCCGTCGCGCGTAAACAGCCGTTAGCTCATAAGAATTTTGAATAAAACGCCCCTGCATGCGCCCCGAAGGCGGATCATATTACTGCGATCAGAGATATTAATTAATAAGACGTAGATTAAGTGTCAGACAGCACGGAACCAACAGCTACGTTGGTTCTGACAAATTGAGCGAAGTCTCCAGGCATGTGTATGTGTGTAAATAATCTAGTGTGAATATGTTAGGCACGCTGTGTAGATTAGGTAGCGCCTGCTGCGGCAAGAAGCCGCTTAAAAAATATAAGCGGGCTGTTTCGTTTTGGACGCAGAGGGACGAGACATGATAGAGTTCGACCGGCAGGAGTCGGCATCCCGCTGGAAAACATGTACCAAACGACGGGTATGCTCAATACGATTTCAATTATTATTTCCAGATATCTTGAGCGAGCCGCTTGACCAAACGCTAACGCTTCAGTCTGCGATAATCCATTTTGAATTTGAAGTAAAACCGGAGGAGATATGCACATGAACAACACGCACACGATTGCTATTTTCATTAGAGTCGGCGGAGTTATAGGATTGATGAGATTTCTAGAACTAAAATCAATTCCATTAGGTTGATCGAGAAGTTGATCAACAAATTGGTGTTTGTATCTAACATAAGAGGTGAAGGGTTTGCTATACATACCTACATAACACATTGGGTGGTATGAATAAAAAGGAGGTAATGCTTTGACTATAGTAAAAGCTAGCTTTTACTTCGTTTTGTATGAATAAAGAAATTGAAGCAAATGCTCATGCTCAAAGTAAAAGGTAATGCTGGAGTAAAAGGAGGATTTGCTACCGTCGTGAAGTAAATGCTCCATTTCATATGAATAAAACCGAGCATCTACTTGTTATATTGAGTAAATGCTTCTTAATTTTGGAGGTAGCTTTCGAGTAGACTCTGGTCACATGCCAGAATATTTAGATCAGTATAGGTCGATTGTTAATGGCTACGTCAACACCAGAGGACTACAGCCGGACTGACCCAAGTACCTAAAATGGTCCTTCTCTTCCACCGTTTACACCGGTAGACTAACGGTCGACCTATTTTAAAATATAGTCCAGATTTGGTCCATAATAATCTCTTATTCGAGCTCCTCTTGAATACTCATAGCCTCTTAGATATAGGTAACATAGCCTCGACAGTCAGGGAGCATCAATCCGGTTGACCGACAGCCGGCCAACTGAGTCTAATACAGGTTTTTGCGGCTTGGGTCAGTCCGGTACCGTTTACACCCCATCTTTGGGGATTTAATCCAGACTATTAGGTCAGTCCACGGCTGCCAGAGACCTGACGCAAACAACTTGGTCCCAGTCCGTGATCGTTTACACCACGTGGACTTAATTTATTTGGGTCGAATTTAATGCTCAGGTCGCGGACCAAATAAGCCATGGTGTAAACGTAGCTACAATGGCGGCTCTTATGCGAGCACCTCTAAGAAAGATTAAAAATTATAAAGTACGACGGGAAACGAATCCAGAAAATTTCAAAAGCCTGTATCGCTTTAACAGGGAAAATGTGCAATGGATGACTTCATACTTTTTAGGAGATGAGTTAGAAAATAGAGGTGGAGCCCTAAGCTAGTTAGAAAAAATCAAGATCTAATTGAGGTATGAGTTGAACTTGTGCAAATATACCAAGTGGATAAAAAACGCGCATTAGATTCTTGACCGATGTAATTATGTTTAGTTTTTGACGCGGTATACCCATGTGATATACTTCATCTTTGATTATTGTTCCATATCAACTTTTGTGCGTCTTATTCCCATCCTGCATTGTCCATTTAAAAATTTTAGCAGCCTTCTTTCTCGCTCCATAATTTTTTCGTGTCTTTTTTCCAAGTTATGTTGCTGATCCCGGATTCCAACTGGAGTAGCTGAAGATATAGGTGTGGACCAAAGTATACTGTGTCCAAGACTGTACAGTTCGTCACAAACAAAGGGCTGAGAGGGCTTGTGCGAAGGGCTGGTGATTGGATCAGGTTTTCCCAGAACCGCGTTGTTTTCCTCTATGAGTTTTATAAGAGCTATGGGAGATTTCTCCAATTTTAAATCATAATCTGACGACTCAGAGGAAGACATTACTGTTCTGTTATTGCACGTAGGTACTACAGCCGTTATGATAATACCCTTAATGGAAGAGAATATGAAAAACTTCCGATGCACAAGCATAAGGAGCCAGCGATTAGATATTAGAGAAATATAGCATTTGCTTCACCTACAGGTAGCAGATGCTCCAAAGTAAAAGCATTTCCTTATTCATACGAATTGGAGCAGATGCTTTTACTTCGACCTTTAACTAGGAGCAGATGCTTTTACTACCTACCAATTGCTTGGAGCAAATGCTTCGTTTTTATTCATACGACCCATTGAAAGCGCGGTTTCGAAGCAAATTTTAAGGAACTTCAATTTCGCGACCAAAATTCGATATATTACAAGAGCCGTCCAAAAATTGCAAAAAAAATTGAATTTTGGAAATGCCAATGGGCTCAAACTAAAGTACATCCTTGTAGCTTTCGAAAGAGACCTAAATGGTAGAAATCTGTCAAGGAAAAACCCACAGCGATTGATTTCGCAACGCTTATTCCACTAATACAACTCCGTCCTTAATTAATGGAAAAACTCCTCAATATTTATTTCAACGGCTGAGCTTCCGCACGGATGTCCACAATTTGAATCTGAAATTTAAAGGACGCCTAACTCCTTCTTCACATAAAACAGCACTTTTTGAAAGATCATTTTCTTACAACATTGCGAAAACCCTCGGCGAAAACCTATAACCTATACGATAATACGAATACTGATGTGAAATAAATCCCTTTTCACTTTCAAGGTGAAAATTTCAACTGTGAATAAAGTCTCTCCAACTACTCACTTATTTGATTTTATCACTTATGTTTTCGGCTAGAATGTTATGACTCTCCGTGTTTGACCAACTGATATCAATGTAATTTCTCTTGTTTTTTGTTTTTCTTCTTTTTTCCCCTCACTATTACTTCCCCGATCCACCACCCAACAAGAAGGGAAAGTATTGTGAACGCGTTGAAAAAATATTTTGAGATATCGACGGATATATATCCGTTTTAAAGCCCCCTATGACGATTAAGACCATTTCCAGAATGATCTCTCTCTGTGTGTGTGGGTAGGTTTGTTTATAAGTTTGTTTGTAGGTTTGTCTGTAACCTTCCACGATAACAGCCACAACGTCTATCCGATCAACTTGAAATTTGAAGGAACGGCCACCGAAAGATAACGAAACTCCCCAACTTACTAGAAAATAAACGGTAGGGCAGAACTGGACTGGCCCAATCGGTCCAAATATCAAAAAGCAAACAGAAGCAGAAAACGACGTAACACGTTTCAAAGCCCATAAAAACTGTATTCAGAACAGTTAAAAGTATTCCCCTATATGTCATCTGTCAAATAATAAAAAATGTCGAAGTTCAGAACTTTACCATTCAAATATTCAAAATGTATCCGATGGATTGGGACCAAATTTGGCAAGAAGCAACAAAACAAAAGAGTCGAATTAAGTCTGCAGTTATGCAACCAAATCCTATCGAAGTAAACCGATGCACTGGAGACGCAATTGTCGGAATTTAGAAAAATAAAAGCCGATTCTTTAATCTCTCCACGATTTGTACTAACCCCCATAGCCCATAGGTCTTTTTGTCTGGCCGATGTATAGCTTACCACAACTAAACTGCTCAACATTTGAAATGTCGGTATCGAAAATTTTGCCCTTCTTCAAAATGGTAACTTTGGACTGTCTCCATCGATTCCGATTGTATTTTCACGGTTGTTTAGATACATCTTTCAGTAATCTACTAAGCTGGCAAGAATTGCCATTTCATTCCAATTACATTCGTTACAGGGTGGAATGTAGAGCATTGCAAAATTGTGCTTAGTTCAACATCCCCGTTTTTGTGACAAATTTTTTTTTCAAATTTTCACGATGTGATCAATTAGCCTGATGTCTTATCTCGAAACAGTGTTTGAATTTTCCAGATCAGAAGTCCAACAATGATGATATGATTTTTTTCGTAAAAGTTGCATTTTCAGACATCTTTAAAAATTTAGAAATTGATATTATACTTTTGAAACATATTCAAACTGAAATTTTAGAGTGTGTTTCTGAACCAACAAAACATCTACATATTTATTAACATTTTTCAAAAAAAAAAACAAAAGAGCCATCATGTCATCATGTGACAATTCTTCCGATGAAGATTTTGTTCCGGGATATCCGAAAGAAAAGCCCCTAACTTTCATAAGGAACTTCACAATACCATCAGAGGATTTGGCTGAAGCTGGTCCATCGAGAAGATCCGGCAATGGAGTCAGCAGTAACAACGAAATGGATGAGACACAGGATTTGACATGCCCCACCAACAGTAATATAGCGGAAGAAAATCAGAATGCGTGTCTCATTTGCAACAAGAGTTTTCGAAAAAAAGCAAGGATTGAGAATACACACCGGAAAGATGCATCCTTTTACTGCAGATAATTCAGATATCAAGCTTCAGGACCATAGCCAGGAAAATGTCACTTCAAAAATTATTCACATTCAGCCGCCTGATGAACGAACATTTCAGTCACAGGGTTGGATTTCATGTTCAATTTGTGATTTCAAATTTGCATCGGAACATGGTGCTAAACAACATCAAACAAAAAAGCACATGATTCATTGCCCGCCAAGCTCAGTCATTCAAGCAAATTCTGGGTTTTCTCCACCTGATGTTGATGTTATCACTATAAACACAGAAGATAAGAAAGCCGAATACATTGAATTCGACAATTTATTGAACAGTTTAATAAAGGCTAAACATGTATTCAAAATTCTACGAATAATACCCAAAGGAGCAAGATCTTCAGTCGGAGATGAGCTTTCAAAGTTGCTGAGAGAAGTTACCGCAAAAAATGATATGGTTTCATGGTCACGACTGTTTCTTTTCCCAGCATGTGTCCTCCACCTTCAACCCAGAAAATTTTCGAACTTCCAACAAAATGATGTTGCTTCTTTAATTTCTTTCATCGAGGTTCAAAGCCCTGGAAATCGTCGTACGACCGGTGTTGAAATGTCTTGCAAGGAAGAGTTGAATGAAATTGCCAAACGAGTGACAGTTAAGCTTTCAGACGGTGACGTGAGTGCTGCTGCAAGGCTAATCTGTTCAACAGATAAAATTGCTCGCAACTGCCCAGAGACTTTGTCAGCTCTCAAATCCAAGCATCCACAGATGAAAACCGAAGCTTGCTATCCACCTGACCCTACTTTGGTCGACCTACCATCAAATTTAGATTTAGTAACTAACGAGACTTTGAGAAAAGTAATCAAAAGCTTCCCTCGAAGTTCTTCGGGCGGCATGGACGGGCTAAGACCAAGACACTTATCTGACCTAATCATGGTTTCCAATGCTGCTATTACAACGAATGTACTCGAATCTCTTGCAAAATTTGTGGATTTTGTGTTAAATGGTGATTTACCAGAGAAGATCTTACCAATATTTTATGGCGCTATACATTGACTGCCTTGGTCGAAAAAGACGGTGGCCTCCGTCCTATAGCATGTGGCTGCACCTTACGACGTATTTCATGTGAAGTTGCATGTGCTGCAGTACGTAATGATTTGAGCGCAAAGTTATCTCCTATACAGCTTGGTTTTGGCGTGAGAAATGGAGCAGAGGCTGCCGTACATGCTACAAGAACGTTTTTGGATATAAATGAGGAAGCGGAAGTTTTAGTGAGGTTTGATTTTGCAAATGCATTTAATTCAGTATGAAGAAATTCTCGAAGAAATTATATGTTGACCATTATACGAAAGGAGATCCCAGGTTTATACAAAATGTTATGGCAGGCATACAGGAATCCTTCTATATTGTTATATGGTAATGAAATTTTAAAATCAGAATGTGGTGCTCAACACGGGGATCCATTGGGTCCACTATTGGTCAGTCTTTCTATTATGGAGCTGACACATTCCCTTACATCTGCTTTGAATGTCTGGTATTTGGATGATGGTATAATAAGAGGCAAGCTGGCTGATGTTATAGCAGATGTTGAAAAAGTTTTGGAATTCTCAAAAATCAGTGGTCTTCAGCTTAATCACAATAAATGCGAAGTCTATGTCAAAAAGATGGACTCAAGAAGTTCAATGACTTCATTCCTTTTTAAGATGCTTCCTGGTATTAAAATACTCGATGACACTAACTTTGAACTTCTTGGCGCACCGATTCTTAGTCCCGCTGCAAAAGAAGTATTGACAAAGAAGGCTAACATCTGCAAATTGATGTGTTGCAGGCTAGAAATTCTAGACAGACATCTAGCCATATATTTGATGGGATACTGTCTTAGCGCTGGCCCAAAACTGACTTACCTTTTACGGTGCTCGCAAGCGTATAAACACCCTGATATATTGGAAGAAATTGACAACGATTTTCGAATTTGTCTTGAGAAGATAACAAATATCAACATGGCGGAATCTGTATACAATCAGGCTACACTACCGTGCTCTTTTGGTGGCCTTGGTACAAGACAAACGGCTGAATTGGCACTACCTTGTTTCCTTTCTTCTACACATGCAGCTACCAGTTTGGTTTCAGAGATATAAAAAACTTCTAGTTTGACCTTGACAGGTTCATCTGAGGCCATACTGCTGCTGGGTCGTAGCTTATCGGAAAAAAAGATGTCAAACCTTCCTTTGCTCCATTCCCAAAAATTCTGGGAAAAGAATCTACTGGATAAAAGATATTCTGACCTCCTCAGTAATTCTGATTTAAGATCGTCTGCAAGACTTAGAGCTGTATGTCACAAAGACAGAATACAAGGGGCTGTTTTATCAAACGAAGCGATTCGCGTGTCAATAGCTTTACGCCTTGGTGCAAGGATTTGTCAAGAATTCCAGTGTTCATGTGGTGCTCAAGTTGATTCTTCCGGCGCTCATGGTTTATGTTGCAACAAAAAGCCTATGGGACGTATATCTCGACATGAAGCAATAAGTCATGTTATTTCACGAAGCTTGGCATCTTTGCACATCCAGTCTGTCTTAGAACCTCATGGCACAATGAAAGACAAGAAGAGACCTGACGGCGTAAGCATCATTCCATGGTGTAGAGGTCGATACCTAGCCTGGGACGTGACTGTTGTTGACACTCTGGCTGCAACATATTTAAAATCGTCGAGTTCACATTGTGGTTCTGCAGTTGAAGAGGCCGAACGAAGAAAAGTCAATAAATATAGAGACCTTGGCTCTCTCTATAAGTTTTATCCGATCGCTTTCGAAACTATGGGTGTTGCTGGCGAATTAACGAGGGAACTGATAAATGAACTCAGCATCAGGTTGGTGCAGACTACAGGGTATAAACGTGCAGCGGAGTACCTTTGGCAACGCTTATCAATAGAAGTTCAAAGAGGAAACGCTGCTGCTGTAGTTGGCACTAGTTGGCACACAAACATTATACACATGTTTTAACGTTATTATATAATTTATAATATAATAGAACCTATTTAATTTCTACATATTCAATTTGAGGTCCGTAAGTCAAAAATTCCGATATTGATACGATGCAATAAGTGCGCTCTCTAGTGGCGGATTTCAATGAAAATCACATTATTTCATTGGACGTCTGAACCATGGCTGCATACCAAATTTCAGCTCAATTGGATGTACCGTTTGAGAGTTATCATGGACAATTACACAGAGTTAGACACACAGGCAGACAGACCGACTTTTTTCATTGGAGAACGCGAATTGGGGAAGGAAAACGGAGGATTCTGCGGGCGCAGCAGTTTTTGACAGTTCAAACAACAAGCATGCGAAATAACAGGTTCTTATCTTCAAAGATGCGATTTTATTGCCAACCGAAATGACTAAAATGCAACTCATACGAAAAAAAATCATGTCATCATTGTTGGACTTCTGATATGGAAAATTCAAAAACCGTTTCGAGATAGGACATCAGGCTTCATGATTATATCGTTAGAATTCGAAAAAAAAATTGTTCACAAAAATGGGGATCCATTGAACTAAGCACAATTTTGCAATGCTTTACATTCCACCCTCTAACGGATGTAATTTGATTAAATCAAAAAACCTCGCCAGCCGAGTGGATTGCTGGAGGATGTATCTAAACAACAGTAAAAACAAAATTGGAATCGGTTGAGACAATCCAAAGTTATACCGTTTTGAAAAATTGCAAAATTTCAGATACCGGCATTTAAAATGTTGAGCAGTTTACATGATATTTTGTATACTACATTTTTTGAGTTCTGAACTCTGTTCAGTGGTTTCGTGTGTGCATGTGAGGATTGATTTAAGAGTGTGTTCTGTTTTGAGAACAGTCCTAATGTCGTGTTTGTGTCCTATCCTTCTCTCTATTTTCCTGAAACTTCTATTTATGAAATCTAATGGGTAAGAACGAGGGGTTGATTTCCCCGGAATTTAGTGTACATCTCATTTCGGAATTTCCGGAATTCTTTCGGAAATCACAGCACCGGAATTCCCGCAAGTCTTTCGGAAAGATTCCCAAAAAAAATTCGGAACTCATCGGAATTCCCGGAGTTCTTTCGGAAATCATCGGAATTCCCGGAAGCTTCTCGGAAATCACCTGGATTCCCAGAAGTTTCTCGGAAATCACCGGAATTCCCGGAAATCTTTCGGAAATCACATCACCGGAATTCCAAAAAAAAAAAAATCGAATATCACCGGAATTCCCGGAAGTCTTTCGGAAATCACCGGAATTCCCGGAAGTCACCGAAAATCCGCGGAATTCCGTAAGTCAGAATTCTTGTGTACACTTTTTTCTCGGGAAATCAACCCCTCGGGTAAGAATTTAGTGCTAGCACCTCTTTGATAAACTTTTTCTCTACTTCGAAAGATCCTGGATTTTTACAAATGATTCTAGCCCTGTCATATAGAGATTTAATGAGCTTGTTTACGCGAGGCTTAGCAGAGATTTTAACAGTGGTTAGTTAGGAGTGTTTACGCGCGCCGACCAAAATGACAGCCGACAACCCCTTAACCTGGGCCGCTATTCTTGAATCGCGTGCGAAAAGTCCCTGGAAGTAAAATACATTCCGCAGTACACTGATGTAGCGAAAGTTGCCTAAAAACCATGATTTCAGGCAACATTCGCTACATCAGTGTACTGCGGAATGGATTTTACTCCCAGGGACTTTTCTCACACGATTCAAGAATAGCGGCCCAGGGAGACATCTCTCAAAGAAGATGGTTAATCATCAATTATCAATTTTAATAAACTATGGTCCTCACAGGTCATCCAACATCCAACCCAACCCATAAATCTGCTATAAATCCAACCGATTTCTGGTTTGCACATGCGTCGTAATGTGCATGGGCGTTTACGTGCAATTGCCAACACTTGTTTGCTTACTAAATGCAATTTAAAATCACATTTAGCTAAGCTCAACAGCTGTTGCAAAACTTGCGTTTAGAGGTGTTTATGCGGACGATAACATTGGTGTTACGGACCTTAACACCAGTTTTAAACCTCGCGTAGACAAGGCCAATGATCCCTGTCTTGACTGTGGTGCTATGGTTAGAATAAAAATTTAGATATCTATTGGTACGAGTTTTCTTTCTATAGACTTGAATGTCTGAAATATTATTCGTTTGTCTGTAAACTAGTGTATCTAAAAAAAGTAATTTTGAATCTGACTTTATTTTTATTGTAAACTAAATCGATGGTTCTAGGTTATTTAAATAATCCAGGAAACTGTGAGCTTGTTTACGCGAGGCTTAGCAGAGATTTTAACAGTGGTTAGTTAGGAGTGTTTACGCGCGCCAACCAAAATGACAGCCGACAGCCCCTTAACCTAGGCCGCTATTCTTGAATCGTGTGAGAAAAGTCCCTGGCAGTAAAATACATTCCGCAGTACACTTCTGTAGTGAAAGTTGCCTAAAAACCACGATTTTAGGCATCATTCGCTACATCAGTGTACTGCGGATGGGCATGGGCGTTTTCGTGCGATTGCCAACACTTGTTTGCTTACTAAATGCAATTTAAAATCACATTTAGCTAAGCTTAACAGCTGTTGCGAAACTTGCGTTTAAAGGTGTTTATGCGGACGATAACATTGATGTTACGGACCTTAACACCAGTTTTAAACCTCGCGTAAACAAAGCCTGTATAAGTGATCTATACCATGAGGCCGATGCAGAATACGTCATCAACATATCTCCACCAGACCTTTGGTTTGTGAATGTGTGACTTGACAAAGGTTTCTTCAAAATATTCCATAAAATTGTTACTAATAATGATAGGACTCAAAGAACCTCCCATGGCCATCCAAAAGTCTTGTTGAAAAAACTTGTTCTCTAATTGAAAAAACCGTTGTTTTCAAACAGACGGTGAGTAGTTCCAAAATGGTCCTTATACACTGAGTTTAGTCCTTGTCTCTAAGTCTGTGTCGTTTTCTAGTCTTGTCTTGATTATATCCAAAGTTTTGTCTACCGGAACATTTAAAAAGAGGCTGACCACATCAAAACTGACCAATGAGTCATCCCGATTGATTACTGGAACATCACCCAATTTCTCTAGGAAATGCATTGTGTTTTTGATGTAAGTGTCAGTGTTACCCGAAAGAGGTGTTATGAGTTTAAGTAAACAGGTCAAAGATTGAAGTGGTCAACCCCAAAAACTGGCTCAGGTTCAAATGAGGATATCGTGACAAAAAATGAACCGATTTGAAAAAAGATGGTGTTAGTGATTCAAGCGTTCTTCTGACTGCAAGTTTCATATTTGGATATCGTGTTTACTGATATACTGTATGATATACAGGGTGACAAAAGATAGAGTGCAAAATGGTTCATTTTTAAGCGTGTGTAACTTTTTTTTAAAACAATTGCAGATTTTTCCTAGCTATATTTTTGGAAACCTCGCAGCAATATCTCGAAACGGTTTTTGACATTTTACCGCCTTCTGTTTCTTCTACAGGGTGTTCACGTATGAACTATACCCCCTCCCTGGAGACTTCACCTTGAACATAATTACAAAAATAGAAACGAATATTCCACGATTTTTTCCGTAGGTTTCGAATCTGTTCACTATATTTTTCTGCGACATTTTGCCTACAGGGTGTAACATCGAAAATTTTTCTCAGATTGAACACCCATTTTAATATGGGAATCGATTCTGCTTTTCACTTTGATTATAAATATATATCACACTTGATAGGTTATTCAAAAAAACACCTGTTGAAGAAATTGTAAGTTTCAAAAAATATGGAAAAATCTTTTTTTTTCAAAAATTTGTCGGTTTAAGGTGTGTTTAGTAACAGTTTCAAACTCAAAACAAACTCATTCACTCAAATTAATAGAAAAATGATGAAAAATTCACTGAGTCACTTTTGAAAAAAAAATCGTTCTTCGAAATTTTTGAAAACTTCATCAATTTTTTCACACGTCTTTTGTTGACTAACTTATCAAGTGTGATATATTTATAATCACACTTGATGGTTTGTGTTGGGTCTTTCGCGAGTTCAGTGTAATGGTCTTCCTCGATGAGAATATTGATTTTGTCGTTATACATTATGTGTTCGTGCCTAAAACTACTGTTGCATTTCCTTTGTCTGCCGGTAAGATTTTGATAGATTTGTCTACTCCCTAGACTCTGAATAGATAACTTTTCAAAACTGGTTATAGGTTCTGATTCAATTTTGAAAATCTTTCCAAACAAATTTTGCTTTTGACTCTAAATCCCTTCGCTGAATTTTGTGAGAGTTTTTGGGCCGTATCTTCTCACGCGACTACAATGTCTAATTTCAGAATTTGGTTTGGTGCGTGGCGGCAAAATTCAAATTTTTTGTCGTCAATATATAAATAATTTATTCAAATAAAATAAATTAACACCTTTCTATATGAAATAGATTGCCCAATTCGTTTTGTGATCTGTTTTTTTTTTCAATTGGGTGTTTGGGGGCGCATCAAGTACCAGCTTATTAGCGTTCTTTCGGTGACTCCCTCCATTTCACCCTTTTTCCCTTGACGTGACCGCTCGGTTAGTACACGCCAAAGTACTAGAGAGCGCGTAGAGAAAAGCCACCTGCTCCAACGGGATTTAAGCTCCAGACCTCTTGTTTTGGTTTGTGTTAGGATTTGTTGACTTGTTTTGTTCAGAACTCAAAAAATGTAGCATGCAAAATTCCATGTAGTTGTGGTAAGTTATACATACGTACACGAGGGGTAAACCACTGACGGAATTTTTGTACACCGATTTCCAATAATTTTTCAAATGATTTCCATTGATTTCCAAAGATTTCCAATGATTTCCAATGATTTTCAATGATTTCCAGATGATTTCCAAATGATTCCCAAATGATTTCCAGTGATTTCCAAATGATTTCCAATGATTCCCATGGAAGTGTACACCCCAAGGTGGTTTACCCCTTGATTAAACATTGGCCAGACAAAAAGACCTATGGAGGTTAAGGCTACAGAGCGCACAAAAAAAAACATACAAAATCACCAAATACATAATTCTACATTAGCCGAACACGTTTGGTCTACCGGAATACATGATTTTGATTTCACCTACATGCAAACTATCACTAGGGAGGCACACACAAATCGTAGAGAGATTGAAGAATCGGCTTTTATTTTTCTAAATGAGGGTAGAGTAGAGTAGAATAGAATTCCTAAGTGTCTCTCGTCACGGTTTTTTATCATTTGCTTCACTCATTTTTTGTTTAAACACAAGAATTTTTAACAAAAGACCTTTTTGGGTCTTTGACAACTGGTCAACGGGCAGCACGCTAACTACAAAAAGGTTTTTGTTGAAGTTAAATCCAGAGCTATTTTATGTTACAGCATTTTAACAGGCTGCGAAAAACATAAAGAAGAATCAGATTATGACAACGCAGCAATCAACCTACAGAACATATTTACCCACATTTATGTCTCACTATTTTACTCGAGCTGAGATGTTACGGACTAGCATCAAATGAAGTACACTGATCCCCTCTCACTTACAGCGATCAGCGACCTTACAGTTTAAAATTTCTGAATGAACCAAGGTCGAGGTAGGTACTCTACAATGCTCTAGGTACACATGATAAGTAACTTTACTAGATCAGTTTTTTACATCCAGTAAGCCACTCTCACCCCTTACCCATCAGCGAGGCGCTCCGAAAATTATATCGTTATGCACCTGTACCACATCAATTACCACGTAGGCACCTACCACCTATTTAGCTTGTCTCGCCTGTTCTCACTCAGCTCTTCCTTTTTGACTCTCCTGTGTCTTCCTGCCTATCTGCAATAAAATGCCTTAATACATACCGACATAATGTGAGTCGCTTCACTGCACAGGCCTGTTGCTGTATCTAGTTTAGGCCAAAGAGCTGACGATTTTTTAGCAATTCAACTGACTCTTGTGTTTTATTGTATTGTTCAAATAGAGTCGTCCGTCGTCCGAAACCCCCATCATTTTTTACGACAGTCCAAAGCTGAGTTCCGAAACCACGATCCGAAATTCCGAAACCGCAATCCAGATCCGGGGTCCAAAACCTCAACGTGTATATTATAAAGGCTACCATTGGGAGATCAGTCCACGGGATTTGGGTGGCTGAATGGATGTCGCATACGTTTTCAATGCTCGCTCGCACTCGCCTTCTTTTTTTTACACGCCGAGTTTCACGACAGAAACATTGATTTGAATTTGGGGAAAGGCATATCGGGGCGATTAGTAGCCGGCCAGCACGTGCCCAACGAGCTATATCACGTGTCGGCCCGAAATGCAAATGAGCAACAAGTGGGCAGCAGTCAGCAGACATCGGCGGCAGGAGCGCGGATCTAAAGGACGGACCGGACGGGGGCATGTAATCATAATCATCAGGCATCGCCCGGCAGGATGGTAGGCAGGTATGATGGCACGCACCATACACGGGAGTCATACGGAACGCATCATCAGCAGTCAGGTCAGCACCAGAGCAGGAATCAATCACTCACCGGTGGTAGTAAGGGAACGCCTGGGGCATGTGCAGGTCCATGGGGGTGGCCGGGTGGTGTGCGGTCCCGTAGCCGTGGTGGTCGCCGGCGGTTTGCATCATGCTGCCGGCGGCGGCCGCGGCTGCGGCTGCCGCCGTATGATGATGCCCCAAGACGGCCGCCCAGGGCGAAGAAGCGAACCCTCCTGGATGATCCAGCTCGACCGCGCACCTAGTCACAGTCACACTCAAGTGCATGCATGCAGCCACTGCAACAACAACAACAACAACAACAACAACTCGCACAACTCACAACGCCTGCAGCGGCATGCCGTCTGCCGAGTACCGCCTGCCAAGTGAGTAGTGTGTGCCACTTTCGAGTCGATTCGGTAATCGGTAATCGGTTCGGTAGCACAATTTTCTCTCCTTCAGAACCTCAGCGAGAGCGTAAGCGCTAGTGCCACCACACTAATAATTGTACTCGGCGACGACGACGACAACGACGGATAACACGTGCACGTGCGAGCGCGGACACTCGGCCATTGATCGCGGACTCCTAGGAAGCTCAAGAACACACTCAACCTGGACTTGAATGAGGAAAGAGTTAATGAAGGCGGAGTTGGAAGCTCGCCTGCGTGGCCGAGCTTCGCGTGACGAGGCGGGCTGTTCTTCGCGCAGAGGCTCTCACTGGCTCCGGCCCAGGATCCTGCTGTTCCTGCGTAGCCCGCCTCTCCGGCGGTACTCCCACTCGAGGCGGGTTTGCGCTCCGGTTTCATAGCCGCGGATCACAGAAACTCTCTCAAGTCTCAACTTCACCTACATGCAATTTCGCTCACCTGGCCGCTGTATCCACACGGTACCTACACGGTTTCATTTCGCACTCACTCAGGCACACGCAGTGACACACACACATACACGCACGCACACGCACACGCACACGCTCACCTCACGCTCACGCACGCACACGATCACGCTCTCGCACACTCCCCTGCGACCCCCTCCGTACACCATACGATACGGTCAGAGATCACCCTGATGTAAGAGTGCGAGAATCTTCACCCTTCATGTTCGACACACAGGCGGCACGCGGCCTTCACACTATCCCCATTATCAGCCCTCGTTTATATGGCACCGGGAAAAAGACACTTATTAGCCAAATCTCTCTACGCAATAACTCGTCGATCGTTTTGCTCTCAAACTTCACTCATATAACCATTTTTAGCACACTTTGTAGGAAATACGCTATTAGCCGCGCTTTGATGTCCGTCCGTCTGTCCGTCTGTCCGTCTGTTCGTCTGTTCGTCTGTCCGTCTGTCCGTCTTGTAGTTGAACTCCTCCTAAACGAAAAGTCGTAGCGGTATGGGGTTTTTTGCAAATTATTGCTGATTGTCTGCGGATGGGAATAGGCACAAAAAATATTTGGTCAGACTGCACGATTGCAAGTAAAGAAAATTAAAATGTTTAAAAAGTCGGTATTCAACGCTACGGTGTGAACTTCTGGATCGAGGAATCTTGTGAATTGTTCTAGATACATGCATACATGCAGCGAACGAAATATGCGGAAATTGATGGATACATTTTTAGTAAAAGAATCATTTTGATTTCTTCATTGCAATAGAAGATATAATTTTTTTAAGAAAAGGTTTCGCCCCGCGATTCCACATTTGTTGGTATTCAACGCTACAGTGTGAACTTCTACATCGAGGAATCTTGCAAACTGTTCTAGATACATGCATACATCCAGTAAATAAAAGATGCAGAAGGAAACAAAGAAATTTTTCGTGAAAAAATGAATTTGATTGATTCATTCTCAAGGAAGATATCTCTATTTTTATGCGGAATCTATACTTATGCACTTATATGCGGATGCGATTTTCAAGTCGCGGCGCTGTGGCTCAACAAGCTGGCTTCGTGCTTGTGATCGATATGCTTAGGTATAATTCTCACTCATTCAGGCTATTCTCTAGTTTTGGTTGATGTCATTCTGTTGTTTCAATTTATTATTGACTACTCGTGTTTCCATAAAGATTGATGATTTCTTGTGGTAGTTTTGAGACAATCTTTTAACAGGTAACAGTGAACAGTGTACTCATCTGTACTCCGAAAATGCGCTCATGAGACCCACCCCCGTGAGGACTTTGCTACTTGTTTCTTATTCACGTTGGGTAGTGTTAGTGTTGCTCGACAAATTTTCTTGAAAACATTGATTGGCATTCCCTCGCTCAAGAATAAAATTAACTGCTCAATGAAAAATAGGAATATTAAAGGTTTTCCTCCAAATTCAAGAGGGGATATCTCGAAAAAATTAAGGGCGATTCAAAACGGTCAACGCCATCTGATAGGACATATCTTTGGCTACAAAGTGCAATACAGGGCCAGGGCATCATTCACATCATAGGGAACCATACACAGGATGAGAAAGGAAGGTGTGTCGAACCGGTTAATTTTCAAACGCCCGTTATTTTGTTAAAAAAAATTGCAGATTTTTTCCAAAACTGTTTTTGGCAAGCCTATTGTATATCTCGAAACGGTTTTCGATTTTTTTTTGTAATCTTTTTTTGGAAGAGTTATATATTTTTTTGTTAGATATGCGTTTTTTTTATGTCAATTCTGTAGTTGACCACATTATTGGCTCAAATTGGCAGAAGCGTATAATTTTATTACAGAAACCGTCCATGAGCAAATTTGTAGTCACTGACCCCTAGGAGGACCACTCCCGGTCAGACTTGGGTCGAATCCCGAGAAAAAGTATTTGAATACGAATCCTGAATCCCGATCCAAAAAAAGGATTCGAATCCAGAACATTCGTATACTGACTCTCGAAAGTATTCGAATACCTACCAAGTATCCAAATCCATGCATTCGTGAAAATGAAAATCGTTTTTGAATAGGTACCCACATAGATTTACCTGTTTACGTAGATACTTTATTAAGCTGTATTCTGTATTGGCTTGAAAGTAGGTACTTATTTCGCAAACAAAAATATCAATAGACATGATTCCATTGTAAAAGGGGTGCGATTCTTGAGTTATTCGAATGACTTGTGACTTGTTGTATACGATTCTCCTTCGTTTCGTATGCACTTGGACTGTGGGAAAGGAGAATTCGTATATGTATACGAAAACTTTTCAAACACGTTCAAGAATAGTACCCCAGGTCAGTATAAAAATCTAAAAAACCTCTGATTTGGAAAAAGTTTATTCTGATGAAAATTTAAATGAAAACAAAACAAAAATTGAAGAGGTTGTGGTGTGGTGGTCAGTGCGCTCGACTGCCATTTCAGAGGTCGCGGGTTCGATCCCCGCCGCGCACAGTGGTTCAAATTCGAAAAAAGCTGGCTCCATATGAATACATATAGATATTCTACAGAAAATTATTTAAAAAGTTAATAAATTCCAGGGGAACAATCAGGAGGGGTAGAAAAAAATCTCACCAAAAATTCTGAGAAGTCGAAAATGAACCAAGAAAATGTTCAAGTTGATTGTAGAATTATCTAAAAAAATCAAATCATCTAAGGGGATGGAGTTGAAGGGAGTGAATATATATATACAGGGTGGTCCAGGTTATAGTAGCAATAATTCACTATTCGATAGTCCACCGAAAACTAGGTCGACATGCATAATTTAATTTTTTTCTAAAACGCTTTCTAAGAGAGATACAGCCCTTCAAAGTTCAGTTTTTAAAATCTTTTTTTTGCAAAACTCTCAAGTCATCGAAGCGATTTTGACCAAATTTGGTACAAATACTTACGAAATAAATACCCATCACTTGACGTAGATAACTTTTGTCAAAATTGTCCAGTGGCGTAGATACCAGAGGATTGTTCAACTTCTCCCACCCCATTTTTACGCCACTGGATATTTTTGAAAAATTATACTTTTTTTGAATTCCTTGTTCAATTTAGAAGAAAAAGTACTCTTGTAAAATTTTGATTAAAGGCTTAATTTTTGAGATATTTGGGTTTTAAACTTTGGAAAACATCTCGAAATCGCCACTTTCCAGAGCCCAAATTGTCTTTTACTGAAAACGCCTCGTTTCTTAGCTAAAAATGGCAGTAAATCAACTTAAACGACCTAGAAACCTTATTCCAGTTGAGGAATCATGAGTTTTCATGGATTTTAGTTTTTAGGCCTTTGAAAGTCGCGATT
This sequence comes from Anaspis maculata, assembly GCA_949128115.1. Taxonomy (NCBI): domain Eukaryota; kingdom Metazoa; phylum Arthropoda; class Insecta; order Coleoptera; family Scraptiidae; genus Anaspis; species Anaspis maculata. The sequence goes on along the minus strand of OX421968.1, from coordinate 28,905,853 downwards.
TCGATGTGTTTTTCAAAGTTTTAAACCCAAATATCTCTGGAATGAAGCCTCTAATCAAAATTTTACAAGAGTAACTTTTTTTTCTAAATTGAACAAGGAATTCAAAAAAAGTATAATTTTCCAAAAATATCCAGTAGCGTAGAAAATGGGGCGAGAGAAGTCGAGCAATTCCCCTCCCCGGTATCTACGCCACTGGACAATTTTGACAAAAGTTATTTACGTCAAGTGATGGGTATTTATTTCGTTACTATTTATAGAATAGAATAGAATAGAATAGAATGGATTTATTTCCCAACAGGCAACGCCCAATTACAGGAAAACTTCATACCTATAACCACAGAATAATAATACAGAAGCGACACTGACCACAAAAATCGGTTTCATCTAGTTGCCTACACCGAATCTAGTATTTCCATCAACTTCAAAATAATAGGTAATCTTGACGTTTTCTGTCAGTGCCAAATTCGACAAGGTTTTGAACAACAAAAAATGAGTGCGGTACGGGACTTTTCTTGTGCGGTACGTGAATGTGTGGATAATTCGTCCTTCAAAAAGACACCTTTTTCAAGTTCCCAAAGGAAGCGGAAAGGTGTGATATATACCTAATTTCCAAGAAAGTGAAGGAAGAAAGTGAATAGAGGTAGCTGTTTTTTTCAGCAAAATTGTCTTATTTACCCACTTCTACATAATATATCTTATTCTTCAGAGCGACAATATGGCTAGAAGCTTGGCTAGAAGCTTGGCTAGAAGCTTGCAGCCGCGAAGACTTGACGAATAAGATTGGAGCGTCTCTTCGGGAAAATCAAAATACGTGCGGCTCATTTTTGTGATATGTACTTACTGTTTTCAAATGATTAAAAGAACAGGCTTTGTTCCAATTATGTCCCTACAATATTCCCGCATGCGCCAAAAAGGAATTACCAGGATTCCAAAGGAAAAGATGGTGAATCTGCCATCTGACTATAGATTCCACTGACGGAAGACTTCCTCACCAAATATCAAGTAGGTAGTTGGTGTATTTTTCTCTGGAACATTTCAAATCTCTTGACAGGAATACTAGTCCCGAAACACCTGGCAGTTCCAAGGTCATAGAATCTGGTCATAGCAACAACAATGCTACAACAATAGAGTGTCGCTTCTGGTTTGATATTCTGTGCTATAACAAAAAAAAATGGAATAGAATGAGAAATTATATAAAACAAAAAATCAAACACAATCATGCGAATACACAAAAAGAAAAAGTCAAAAGAATATTAATAACACAAGCAAGTTGACTTCGTGGAGTCAGTCATTGCCCAGGACGGAAGAAATAATGGACTAATTGATGCTGCTGAAATTAATATCACAAACATTAGAGATTTTGTTGAACGTGTAGCACATAATAGAAATAGGGGAAATGAAAAGGACGTTGGTTCTGGAACTGGGATTATAGAACGTGGTGCGCTGTCTGGAATTTATACGTGGTATAAAAAAATTAATTTTGGATAGAAGATAGGGACAATCCAAATTATTATTCAATAAGGTGTGGAGAAGTTTAACAGCTAACATGGTACGTCTAGTTTCCAAGGAGTGAAGGTTAAACCTGGATAATAATGAAGAGTACTCGATGCCACGAACAGGATATACACCATCCACGAGGAAACTCAAGTGCTTGAGAAAGCGCCAAATACGGTAAAAATCGCTTTGATGACTTGAGAGTAATTGCAAAAAGATGATTTTAAAAACTGAACTTTGAAGGGCTATATCTCCCTTAGGAAGCGTTTAGGAGAAAAATGAAATTATGCATGTCGACCTAGTTTTTGATGGACCATCGAATGGTGAATTATTGCTACTATAACCTGGACCACCCTGTATACAGGGTGTTCCGCAATTACGGTTACAAACTTCTAGGGGAGATTCTCTATCAAAAATGGACCAGGAAAAATATAACTTCGATGTCTTAAAATGCTCCGTTAAAAAGATACAGGGTGTTCAAGTTGACTTTTTAAAATCGACATAACTTTTGAACCGTTGAACTGATTTTGTTCAAATTTGGAACAAAGTTAACCAGAATAGGTCTCTATCGAATAATAGCAACGTGTTTAGAAAACAAAATTCAGGGGCGTAGATAATGGGGGGTGTTTTCATATTTCCCCCCTATTTTTTACCCCTCTAGATAGATAGAAACCTAAGAGAATAACAGAAAAAATTAAAAAAAAATTCTTGTGTACCTAAGTACTCTCAGGAACCTCATCAAGTCATCTTCGCACCACACGAGGCACGATTCGTTTTTCGCTGATATTTTTTGCGAAGCATCTAAAATGTTGTATAAAACTTCATTAATTTGTACAATATCGACCAAGAGGGGGTAATATCGACCATCGTGATCGATATTGGCCGACAACAAAAGCCAAAAACAATTCTTTGATGATGAAGAACCAGGTTAGATTATGGAACTGGGCCTACTACACAAAGTTACTATCAATGATCCTTGGTACATTGCACCAGAGACCCAAGTCTAACTACAATGAAAAGTCTGCAATACCTTATCATAAACACTCCTGAACTTTAATCATATCGGCTCGAGACAATAATCCATTTCTGTCAGTCAAGCGCTTCGAATAAATGGCTGACCGACAGCTGTGCTGGAGTTCACTTGCAAAATACTAGATGGCAGTCTATGTCATAATTTCAAAAAACTTGCAGGGTGGGCCACAGTGGTGTGGTCGATATTAGACCGCCGGCGCCGGTCGATATTCGCCTCTCTTCCCCTACTAATGTCATAATCACAGCTGATTCCAGGGGAGAGGCCATGACTAGGGCGCAGGTCTGTATAGGAGAAGTAGAGAGATGGTGCTCAAGAAATGGTATCACCCTGAATGCCTCAAAGTGTGCCGTGCTAGAGTTTTTTACTAACAATGTTTCTATCCATTCAAGTCTTCTTCTTCCGCACAGCCACAAGTTCCTTGCAGAGTGTGTCGAGCACGAAGCTCCTGGGTATTCATGTGGACCAAAAGCTGACTTGGTCGACGCATACTGACGCCATCTTGGCCAAACTGACTACCAAACTTTTCCTAATAAAAAATCTAAGACCCACAGTTTCAGATGAAGTTATCCGACTCGCATATTTCGGTCTAGTGCAGTCTATACTGTCATATGGGCTAGTATTCTGGGGAGAGGCTAGCGGGAGCGAAAAGGTTTTCAAGCTGCAGAGAGGGTCGTGAGAGCGATGGCGAACGTTGGTTCTAACCGTCAGTCTTGTCGACAGCTTTTTAGAAGAATGAAAATCATGCCTCTGATGACACTTTATATATATAATACCATCCTCTTTGTAAGAGATACTGACTTGATTCGGAGAACTGATGTTAGATACAATACTAGAAATGCAGACACACTGCAGCAAAGTTATTCTAGACTCGCGGTCGGTCAGACTAATCCCGAATACATAGTAATAAAACTTCTGAATAAGCTCTGGCACATGAGTGAACGTTTCAGGAATGTTCCGGATCATGGTTTCAGGGCACAGCTCAAGGATTTCCTCATTGATAAGAGTTACTACTCAATAGAAGAGTTTTTAAATGAAGTATACTGACACTCGCCTACTCCTGTGATTAAAGTTGTTGGTTGAATGATTTGTCTGATTGTTGCTTGTTTTGACATTTCACATTTTGTGTATACTACTCAATTCCAATTAGTGACGATACTTAACAGGATCAACTTTGTAGACCAATATTGTATCCTCCTTAAGAAATAAAAATCTATCTATCTATCTATCTATCCTGAATCATCAAAGATCAAAATTTGACAGATGCATTTTGATCGCCAACCTCAAGTGGCTATGGGTTCAAAATACCAATCAGATCGGTTGAAAAATGCAAATGTTCAATATGGCGGCCTGTTGAAACGTCAAAAATCAAAATTTGACAGATGCATTTTGATCGTCAATCTCAAGTGGCTATGGGTTCAAAATACCAATCAGATCGGTTGAAAAATGCAAATGTTCAATATGGCGGCCTCTTGGATCGTCAAAAATCAAAATTTGACAGATGCATTTTGATCGCCAATTTCGAGTGGCTATGGGTTCAAAATACCAATCAGATCGGTTGAAAAATGCTCAAGTTCAATATAGGCGATTGACCTTATCGGCCGGGAAAATGGCCGTGTCGTAGAGGAAGTTTTAGGGAATTAATTGTCAGGAGAGGTGTAAGTTGCCGCAGGCAACGTCGGCTGTTACGTCGATTGGTGGCACGTCGAAACTGTGACTTTGCTGTCTTGTGCAGTCCACTACAAGCAAACTTTTGTTCCTGCAGAGCATAAAATAACATATAAAGTGGGCGACCAATTGGTCGCCCAGTGACAAAGTTTGGTCGCGCAGTCAAAAAATATTCCTTTGCTACATTTTATTACTTCGTACTTCTAAATTTTTTTTTTCAAAAATCAATGTTCACCATTTGTGACGTTGGAATTCCACAGAAAATTGTGATCTAGTTCTAGTCAATAAATCTTATGATGGAAAAAGGTCCTTATCCTGGTGGGTTTGAGGAAGGTTTTTCGGCAGAAGCCATTGGCCCGAATGACGACGATGAATTGGAAGAAACTGTTTCTAGGAAAAGGGTTGACTCCTTATTGATATCGTAAATGAAGTTATATATTTAGTCTACTCAAGAATTTTTGTCCAACGTAGGTACGTCACAAGACCGAGATATTGTGGAAATAATAAAAAAATCGTTAACAACTCCAGAAATCAAAGTGACATGATTGCCACAGCAAGAGCGGAGGTCAAAAATCTTTTCGGTAATAAAGCTGTTTCACAGTTCACAGATGTCGTTCCTCTTTTTGAAAGTGAAAATCTTTCTTCTCCTTTTTCAATGTTCGAGAGTTGCATGGCCTGCTACCGTTTTTGCGAAATTAGTCGAAGCTTTCATTTCTCTAGCACCGCATAACGCAGGTCCAGAAAAGGCTGTTCCCGTGCACACGATCATAAAAAGCTCCAAACAGTCGAGCTACTCACAATATTCATTGTTTTTCCTACCAATTCAATGATTTGAATGAATAGTTTGGATACATTGAAATTTTGATATTTATCTAAAGCTCCTCGTTCATTATTATACAGGGTGTTTGCAAATATGGGGTAGAAAATTGAACCGCAGTGACAGAAAATACGTCAAAAGTATCGGAAAAATGTTGAAAAAAATTTAGGGTTTTTATTTTGGAAAATATGGAGGGCCAAAAGGTGGTCCTTTGGCCCATCTTGTCGGCCTAATGGTCGTTATTTTGAAAGATTTATTTAGTCTCGATTTCAGTGAACTCTTTTGAATAGACCAAAAGCAATGTTTTTGAATCCTTGAATGTGTTTTGTAATTCTATTTGATATACAGGGTGATTCGTAAATCCTTAAAATCCAGTTCTTTTCAAAAATCCATGCGAAAACTTCATATGAGAACCATTTGTGTTATTTGTTGCTCTACAATCTACATCAGTTTTATAACCTCTAGAACCTTTCACCGACATTTTCGAGGCAGATAAATTGTTACGATTTATGACTCACCCTGTACACTAAATACAATTACAGAACACATTCAAAGGTTCAAAAAATTTGCTTTTTGGTCTGATGGGAAGAGTTTCCTCGAACCTTTTAAAATAACGAGAATGAAAGGGGCCGAAGGACCACTTTTTAACCAGCCATATTTCTAAAAATAAGAATAATAATTTTCCTAACTACTGTTTAATTAAATTTCTGGAATAACCTTAAATGAAAAGTTTTCTTGTAATTTAAAAAAAAAGGGGCCGTTTGACCCTCTGGCCCGCCCAAATTTTGAAAAATTTCGCCTGCGGCGCCAAACGGAAGCATCATGACTTTTGGTCGCGCACTTAGAATTCCTTAAAATATGCTCTGTGTTCCTGTGAACCCTTGGGACCTCGTAGGCTCTTTATTGGGCCCCATGTTGATGACCAGCGTCGTCGCAGACCTTTCTCTTAATCATCCATAACTTCCGCCCAAGGAAGAGCAACAGACTCTGTCACATTTGCACGGAGGGAAACACACAAGCCCGTCGACCAGCCTTGCAACAAGCCAGCCTGCCAGCGTTTGCCAGCCAAGAAAAAATCACCTCGGGCAGGCCGTGCTGAGTCAACCACCACCTACCTTTTTTCCTCGCTTTTTCTAAAGATTTTTTGCTTGGACTTCAGCTGGAGATCCGCATTTTTCATTGTTCATTCTAATAAGTTCGCCCTAGCTACCTTTGTGTTCGGGACGTAAACGTTGTCTTTTTTTTACCGCAATGTAGTGCATAGCTGGGGGCGTAGTCTTTCAGCTGCGCACCCCTGGAGCTAGATCCATTATTTCTACTTGTCAAATTTCCATGTCAATAATGTGGGTATCGCAGGTATCCACTAGTCCCCACCTAGGCTACTGACGTCGGAGTATGTGTTCCTCTCAAAAAATTCCTCTACGATCAAGTACCGAGCTCTACACCAGGTGGCGTTTTCTAAATGTAAATCGCCTATAGCGACCTCTAGAAACGCCAAAAATCGACATTTGACAGATGCATTTCGACTGCCTAACCAAAGCAAGTATAGGTCCTAAATCCCAATCGGATAAGTCAAAAAATGCGAAAGTTCAATATGGCGGCCTCTTGCAACGTCAATAATCAGAATTTCACAGATTCATTTCGGTATTGTCCGTCTCAAGTGGTTATAGGTTTTAAATCCCAACCGAATCGGTTGAAAAATGCTAAAGTTCGATATGACAGTCTTTTGGAACTGTCAAAACGTCAAATTTGATAAATACACCTCGATTGTCCACCTCAAGTGGGGGTACCTATTATGTTAGAAATACCAATCGGATCGGTTGAAAATGCAAAAGTTCAATATGGCGGCGCCCTTAGAACTGTCAAAATGACAAATTTGACAGATATATTCAGATTGCCTATTTCAAGTTGTTATAGAGGTTCAAAATGCCAAAACTCAGACAGATGCATTTTGATTGTCAACCTCAAGTGGGTATGGGTGTAAAATCCCAATCGCATCGGTTTAAAATTGCAAAAGTTCAATATGGCGGCCCTACAATTGTCAAAATATCATATTTGACAGATGCATCTCGGTTGTCCAGCCCAAGTGGGTATAGGTTCTAGATCCCAATCGGATAGGTTGAAAAATGCAAGAGTTCAATATGGCAGCCTCTCGAAACGTCAAAAATCGAAATTTGACAGATGGTATTTAGACTGTCTATTTCTAGTTGGCAAAGGTTCAAAATCCCAATCGGATCTTGTGGTAATGATGATAGAAAAATGTCATGTAACGATTTCGGTTTTCATCATTACATTTACTCGCAAAAACGTCCCTAACTGTCAGCATCATTCCAACGTATTTGAGAGCACTCGCGAAAAATGGCACAAAGAGTCCGCGAAAAATTGCCTCAAAGGAGTGCTGTGACATAACATTGACATTTGCAAATGGCACAACACAACTGCGACGCTCAATAATGTTGCCGATCTTTGTCGTCGTGAAATTTTGGAAAATTTGACAAGAGAAACTCCGAAACAAGGAGCACATCAAAACACGGACCCTTTCTGGAGGTCTGACCAGAAGGTCCGATGGAATTATCATGGATTCCGTAGAAAACAAGTCGCGACAAGGAACCCCCGTAACCGACATAAAATGTGCTCTGGAGGACCGAAAAGGCCCCTTTCTCGAAATATGAAGCCGCTGGAAATTGCAAATAAATTGTGAGTACCCCCCAGACGTGTTTTGCCCCATCAACTTGTCTGTTTTTGTGAAATACGCTGTCAACGTCTGGCCCGGCCTGGGAATTTTTAACCTAAATGCCGTCGAATTTGTAGGAGATGTTGGGTTGTGGTGTCTGGTCGATGCTCAAAAGTCTTTTCGAGACCACAATTCAATTTCGCATGCTGACACGGTACATTTTCTCCAAAAACACTGTTCAAATGCCCCGAACTGTTGAGATTTCCAAAACCCAGAGCGTCAATTGACGTTTCTGTCACTTTGGCCGTGCCGTGGTCGAATTTGATCAATTATACGGCGAAATTTCAAGAAAAACGCCCCCGCATGGCCCGCACCGGACGACACTAGGTCCCCGAAACCCCCCGGTCGGTATTTCACACCAAATTTCTCGAAATTCTCCCCGAAAAGCCGAGTTTTCACCGCGAAAAGGTAACAAGGTATTTGGAACGGATTATTCGAACATCGGTTCTCTAGTAAAATTTTGAATGAATTATGAAATTTCGAAAAATCTTGACAAATTCAGCAAAAATTTTGAAAAACTCTCACCCTGAACTTGAGATGCGGTTCGTTTGCGAAAAATAAAAAAAAACGCCAAAATCCGACGTTTGGTTTTCACAAATTCTGTCGGCAGGTCGTTCGGTTGCCGTCAGCGGTTTCTATGAGTTGACTAGCTGTCACCGGCGCCGGCAAGCTGTCGCCTGGGTGACAGCTATGGTTGAAAAGTAGCCAGGGAATTTGTTCTACTGACACCGGACAAGTGGAAAGGGAATTGTATACATGATGTTGATTTTTGGTTGTTTTAGGCAGATGTCAGGTTTTCCCTTGGCGAGTTTAGTAATTTTATGCATGTCCGTCGATAGTGTTTTGGTCAGATGAAGTTTTTCAAGAGGCGTAAGCAACTGATTGTGTAAGAGTAACAGAAATTCGAAAAAATGTTTGTTTTTCGCGCGTTTTGAAATGTCTGCCTCGACTTGTGAGATTATATTCCGAATGAAACGCATGTCAGTAGGTAGTATCTCGTCAGCTGAAATTTTCCAGAGGACGTAAACCATTGATAAATGTTTAAGTGGAATGAATTTGAAGGAAGGATGGTGTGTCCGTATGTTTAAGAATTTCTGGTCAGATTGTTGACAATTTTGGTTAGGCCGTTAACAATTGGGTAACTTCATTTTCTCACTTATCAGGTCTGACTCTTGTGGCAGAGCTTTGAGGGACAAACTTGTTTTGAGGTCGGACATCCATTCCACCAATGTAAGATTCTCCAATAGACTGACATTGCCTCACCATCGTACTTCATTATTTCAACGATCCTTCACTTACAATTCGGTGGACCTGTACAAGTGTACAACAGCATCCCTTCTGAGTTGTGGCTTCTCCCTTCCATTGCCTCTTTCAAGGTAATCTTTTTAGATTATTTTTTCGAATGTCCTAGTTGACGTTAACCTTTGCATTTTCTTTCCTTTGCTTCATATTTGCTGCATATACTTTTGCATGCCTATGTGTTGAGTTTCTTTCTCCTTTCTTGATTTTTAATTTACTGAATGTGGCCAAGACGCCGACGTTTGTATTATTTATGCCTAACTTAATATTCAGATTACATTTAATACTGCTTCTGCATATGTGTAATAGGTGATTATTTACATTACTTACATTTCATGTCTTGTTATGTTGTTTGGATTTACTCATGATGTAGTTTATTTTGAATTTTATTCTTGTTTTTTCTTCTGTTGTTTTTCTTCTTTTTGTTCTTCATGTGTTTTCTTGTAGAGGGGTTAAGTAGAATAGCTTAGCTAGACCTCGCCCTTCAATTAGTTTGTTTTCACACAATAAAAGGCCTTTATTATTATGATTATTATTATATTATTATCAAAAATTGTTTTGTCAATGTCAATGTTCAAGCTAAGACCGTTCAACACACACCACCGCTCCACCTCCCTCATAGCCCCCACAGCAGAGTCAACAGAGCGGGCTGGTCTCTTTCCCGAAAAAAGAAATGTAGCATCATCAGTATAAACAATAGTTTTATCAGACGATCTACAAGACGCAATCATATCATTGATGAAGACTAGGAACAAGATAGGCCCCGGAATTGTCCCCTGAGGCACCCCCCGTGGAACCCTGCACTCATCAGACTCCACATCTTTAGTATTACATGTAACTTGGGTTCTATCCAGGGTGCGAAAATTTAAATCAAGTTGATTTAAATCATGATTTAAACGGTGATTCAAATCGTGATTTGAATCAACCGATTTTTTATTTTAATCATTTGATTTGAATCTTTTTAGCGTATTTGATTCCCGGTACAGTTCTCTTCACGAAATACAAGGTCGTTTGACAAGTCTTAAGAATGGACATGAAGAAACATTGTTTTGGGTCAAAAGTTTTATTTCTTTACATAGTCTCATTTTAGCTCTATACACTTGGTCCAACGATGTTCAAGTCTTTTCATTCCTTCGCTATGGTATGATTTTTCGAGACCCTCAAAATATCCGCTTTTGGCGTCGATTTCTTCATCATTCGATCTGAATTTCTTTCCACCGAGCCAAGTTCTCAGTATTGGAAATAGGGAAAAGTCGCATGGGGCTAAATCTGGAGAATACGATGGGTGGGGAACCAATTCGAAGTTTAATTCTTGTATTTTGGCCATTGCAACGGAATGTCCGTTCGAGTGCGCTTTTGGTCGATTTTCAGCAATCGCGGCACCCATCGCGCCGACAGCTTCTTCTTTTGGAAATGTTAGTGTAGATGTTAAAGACACGATCAGTTGAGATGCCCACAGCTTTAGCAATCTCGCGCTCGCGCACCTTCACTTTTTACGGTCGTCTAACACAATACCATGAATATTGTGGACCATTTCTGCTGTTGTGGCCCCATTTGGCCTTCCAGATCGTGGTTCATCACTCGGGCTCGTACGACCTCGTTTAAATTCGTTGTACCAATTATGTACGGTTGCGTTCGATGAAGCAGATTCCCCCAAAGTTCTCGTAAAGTCTTCAATTATTTATAAAGACGTTAAGCCTTTCAAAAAATAATATTTGATTACAGCGCGAATCTTGATTTTCTTCATTTTCGCAAAATACCAGGAGTCTGTCAAAAATTTCATACTTAGGTCATCCAAGGTTGCTAGATTACAGAAATGATAGGAACTCCGTAATTGTGCTATCATTCCAGCGTTATTCTAGAAATATGTCAAACGACCCTCGTACCTTCTTTTCGTCCCGACATTTTTCTCTGAGCGCTGAGCAAATATAGAATCTCGTATAGGTACCACCACAATTAGCCTACCCCACCCCCAACGACGAATCAGCCCAGGAGGAACCACCCTCAAGACGCGACGACACCTGTTGTTCTGACAAGTACCTATTGTAAATTATTGCATGTTGTTCAATACAGTATGGATTACAATTGTCATTGAATTACACTTGTTATGGATTCCCAGAGTTTCAGCTTCTCTGAAAAAAAAAAACCGATAACCTCAAATAATATGTAGGTATTTATTTCAGGCAGACAGAAAAAAAATCAGGATTTTATTTTTGGGTTATTCAATTTTCTTCACTTTTTTTGTTAGTGGAGCTAGAAAATTGTATGCATACAGGATGGCCCAACGAAAAAAAAACAGAGGGGTTTTCGGGCATTTCACCTCATTTTTTTGAAAAAAGCTCGGACAGGTCGATGTTTATTTTGAGAAGGACATCCGAAACATACAGTGGCGACTTTTCCTCTCCATCTTCAGCCCCTCACCCCCACCCACCCCAACTTCGAAGTTTCAAATGACACTACCCACCTTGCGATACATCAAATCGAAGAGAATTAAATTCTTTCCCTAAAAAAATATTTCAATAATTTTCAACCCCACCCCCCTTCTTCCTAAAATTGTCTGAGTTTCCAGTGTAATATTCTTGACCTCTTAATTCTCTTTAGTACAGTCAACGTCATCCTGCGCAGCATCGAGGGGGAAAATTTTCTGTGTAAAAAGTGTCACCCAAATTCACCCCTTCACTCCTCCACTCCAACTTTAAAATCTAAAATGACACTACCTACTTTGTGATACATCAAATTAAAGGGAACTTAATTCTCTTCCTGAATAAAATATTTTCAAAATTTTCAAAGCCCTAAAATACTCCGAATGTTCGATTTATCAGGGGAGGGGAAAATTGAAAAAAATGTTTTCAGAAAGAGAAATCAATTCATTTTAATTCTATGTATCACAAAGGTCAAAATAAGTGGTGTCTGTTGAATTTTGAAGTTGTGGTGGGGGAGAGGAAAAGGGTGAATTTGGGTAGCACTTTTCTCCACCGAAAATTTTCTCCTCAGATGCTATTTAGGATGACGCTGATTAAATTGAAGAGAATTGAGGGGTCGAGAATATAGTCAGAGAAATTTAGGAAGATTCCTCTAGAAAGATAGAAATCTTCCTTTAGGAAGATTTAGGAAGGGGTTTAAAATTTTGAAAATATTTTTTTTTTAGGAAGAGATTTTAGAATTTGATTTTCTTTGATTTGAAGTTTCGCAAAGTAGATGGTGTCATTTAAAACTCTGAAGGTGAGGTGAGTAGGGGTGAGGCGAGGGGTGAGGCGAGGGGTGAGGGGGCTGAAGATATACCGATATTGTACTGCTGCTGTATGCCGATGATTTGGTCATCCTGGGTGATTCGCCTGCTGATATCAAGCGCAAACTCCGAGTTCTCCAGTCTTACTGTCGGAGCAATCGATTAACAGTCAATGTTGAAAAGTGTAGCGTCATTTACCATGAGACATTTACATATGAGAATCCAGTTTTGCTCCTCCTTGGTATTCCTACAAGCATCCAAGGCTGCAGTGACAAAAGCTAAAACGGCCACTGGGGGGTGATGTCTTTGATGTCTCGAGCTAAGGTTGACTGCTAGGATTCGCGTATCCGGTAATCCTGTTATATCAAGCAATAGTTATGAGCTCCATCTCACATTGCATAGCGGTTTATGGTCTAAGATATGTAGAACTCATAGAAAGGATACAAGTTCATTTTTTCAAAAGGCTACTCTCATTGGCTGGAAACACGCCTGATTATATTGTGCGTCTGGAAATGGGACTACCCAGATTGTCCAATGTCCTTGTACATTTTGGAGATGGCGTTCAACTGGATAAAAAGAATTCTTAGAATGAATAACAGACGCTTTCCGAGATTATGCTTTGTAGTGCGGTCGGTACGCTGAATGATACTGCACTTTTGGTTCATGGAATGAAACTTTGCACGGAGTTTTTTGAAACCATTCCAAGTAATTTCATCCGATGAGCCAGAAAAAAAATTGATAGGGGGCGCTGTACAGCTCTTTTTTCAAAATGGCGCCCGAATTTTGAAAAAATCACCAAATTATCATACAATTGCCGGAGAAACATCATTTCTTTGTATCTTGAGGATGCTGAATCAATTGGCAGCAACACTGACTTGACTAGACCAACGTGGAGGTCGTAGAACTGTTATTCTGGACTCAAATGGTAAAAAAGCATTGTTGTTAGAAGTCTCAAGCAAAACCGATTTATTTTCCGGGCATTTCGATGGCGTCCTGTTGTTTGGTAGTAATCCGGAATCGATGAGGGCAGCGAGAGGTGAATTTGTTGAAATTGCAGACAATGCAGACTCTGGAACAGGTACTTATTCGCTTATTTCAATGTATGTTTTTCGTTAGTGCGGTCGGTACGTTGAATGATATTGCATTTTTGGTAAATGGAATGAAACTTGGCATAAGGCTTTTTGAAACCATTTCTAGTGATTTAATCCGATGAGCCAGAAAAAAAAATTGATAGAGGGCGCTGCACAGCCTTTTTTCCAAAATGGCGCCCAAATTTTGTAAAAATCACCAAATTGGTCATACAATTGCTGGAAAAGTATTATTTTCATACATTTTGAGGATGCTGAACCGATTGACGGCAACATTGACTTGATTGGACCAACGTGAAGATCGTAGCACCGTTATTCTGGATCCAAATGGTCTAAAAAAAATGCCTTTTGACTAGGTAAGTCTCAAGTGAAACCGAATTGATTTTCGGTCAGGGCGTCTTATTGTTTGAGTAGTAATCCGGAATCGATGAGGGCCATCAGATCGGCTGGAAACGGTTGGACATATTTTGCAGAGTTTCTTTGTGCTCTGGCAGAGGAGGCTGACGGTAGAATTACGGCTCACCCAAAAGATATGACTGTACATGGCACTCAGTCGATCCTCATCTGCACTGTTCATTTCGAAGTTGTAGTGCTTTCAGTGTCCTATTGTTTCGGATGAAAACATCTCTGAGTGATCTTTGGATCCTGTTCGGCACAGGCCATACAAAGCGGTGTATAATAGTACTTACACCAGATTGCCTGCCATGAGAGTTTTGGCGAGGAGAAGACCACTGCATTACGAGGATTCCATGCGTTTACCGGTTGTGAATTGTGATACCTACCGTCTTATCTTTCATGAGAAAAGGAAGGAAGTCGACAGTGAAAGTGTGGAAGAGCTTTGCAGATAGCACTGACGCTTTCTTTGCAATTTTTCACCCCTTTCATTAGGTACCGATGCTACATTCAGCGTCCTAGAAAAGTTCGTGGCTTTCCTATATGGCGCGAACAAAAACAGGAACTTGGAACGAAGCACGGGAATATTTGTGACAAAAACGAAAATCCTTAAGTTACCACGGACTCAGTCTGCGCTGCGTCAACACATTTTTCGGGCAATGTTCCAGGCTAGCAACATCTGTGGTCAAGCCGATGACGTGAACCCCAACATCTCATGGCCCTTGCTCCCTTTAAGTGGGGTTGGGAGTAGACGACAGCACTGTGGACTAGGGATCACGCCTGTGGACACCACCATGGACAGATTTGCCACCTATATGGGAGTCAGTCAATGAACTTGATGAATATGTACGTCAAAGCAAGTAGCAGGTGCTCTTGTAAAGGAGCAAAATAAGATACTTTGCACTCAATGTTGAAGTGGGTGCAAGGACTACAAGGGGAACTGCTAAAATTCAAACCAGCAACAACCAGTTTCATATTATTTTGGCAATTTTTTCCCGGTCTGCTAGCTTTGATTCCCATGAAAGAAGCTCCACTGATATCCAGTGTGGAAGTCGAAGACAAAGAAGTGCATGAAAAATAGGTACCTACCTACTTTAATATACCTAATGAAAATTCTGCAGATAGGTACTTTCATGTTTTTATAAAGTTCACATTATTCACCTTAACTTTTAGTGTGTACCTATGCTCGTGCTACAGAGAAGATTATTATTATTATTATTATTATTATTAGTGATTAAAACGACCAACAGGCCAGAGCCCAATTACAGGTCGAGTTTAGAGAAGGCAGCATATACAGAAGCAGGAGTGCAGAACAGGATGTCGACTTCATTCTCGATCAAGCTGTGATTTGAGTACATCCTGCTGAGAGGAGAAGATGCCATAAGATTTGTTCTGGCAAAAGGCAGCAGAAACAGAGCTTTTGATCTCAAATGAGCACCAGGCACGCGAAAGTCAATCCTGCTCAGAATCCAATTGCGCTGCAGTCAACCCTGCAGCGCAGTCAACTTCCCCAAAAAGAATCTTGTGCAGGTAAAGATGTACATCAAAACCACCACTTAACTGCAAGAAGAGCATTAATTTCTACTTTTGGTTGGTTAAATGCCTTGTACCAATTCAGCATAGCTGCTAAGTGATGAAGTGACCTTTCAATGCTCGGAAAAATGATACATTGGATTTCGCTTAAGGAGACTTGACTAAAACTCTTCTTTTACACCACTTGAACACAGAATAAGAGCGGCGTTACGCATTTCTGGTGGTCCAGTTGAGTCAGATTAGCTGTCAATCAATCTAGAATCCTCAAAAATATCTAAATCATACTCCTTCCAACTATTCAACATGAGTTGATGCAACAAGATATTTGATATTATTTGGCGTTCTCAGGTAGAATGTAGGGCTCTAAAGACAATATGGTGACTCTGGTAACGCCCTTGCCTTTGATGGAGGAACAGTTCTACTGAGTACCATCATGAGTCTTCTTTGCGATACTTAAAGGAGTATGGAATACCAATTAAATATACCCAATGCTTGTATCGCAAAGTGCAAGTTATAAACAAATTTTGGTTCTAAGCTCCCGCACTCCGTACTACTCCATGGTCTGCTTTACCTGCTCGATTGCCTGCAATTTGAATAAATTCAGTGGTATTCATTTCATGTTAACCTCTTCGATTCCGGAGCACTACTTAACAACAAGACGCCCCCGAAATGACCGGAAAATAAATCGGTTTTGCTTGAGACTTTTAACCAGAATGCTTTTTCACCATTTAGGTCCAGAATAACAGTTCTACGACCTCCGCGTTGGTCTAGTCAAGTCAATGTTGCTGCCAATCGATTCAGCATCTTCGAAACACATGGAAATGATGTTTTTCCGGCAAGTGTACGATAATTTGGTGATTTTTCCAAAATTCGGGCGCCATTTTGAAAAAAGGGGGCTGTACAGCGCCCCCCATCGATTTTTTTTCTGGCTCATCGGATGAAATTACTCAAAATGGTCTCAAGGAACTGTGTGCCAAGTTTCAATGCATGAACCAAAAGTGCAGCATTTGTTCCATTTTTGTATTCTACCGACCGCACTATTGATAGGTTGGCCGCGATTGAATCGAGTGACTCAAGGTACAACTGGGCTTCGCAAGTCAAAGAGTACTTTGTTGGGGCGGGTCATGGACAATCGTGGTTGAATTTGGGAAGCGGAAGTTTTGACTTGTGCAGGGGTGACATCCTCTCATTCTATAGAGATAAGTACCTGAGGGAAGACATTGAAAGGGCTCGGTCCTTCAGCTTTTCGGGTTGGTTTGTCACTTTTAACTTTGACGGAAATCCAAAAGATTATCTGCGGTTGAGGTTGCCCATTCACTACACTAGACTGATCGCTCAAATGTGACTTGCTAGCGACAAATACATAAAGCTATCGTTCAAGGGCACATGTTACAAAATACCTGCTGATGAGTATGCTCCATTTGCAATCTCAACCAAAATGAAGATCTGAATCATTTTTTGTTCAAATGTCCTCTCTACTCTAACATAAGATCTGTATACATATCCAAAAATCTTAGCAACACCGATGATTTGTTTGTGTTTTTAAATGTAAATGTGCGGGGTAAAGCAATAAAAGATATTTGTAATTTTGTTACGAATGAACTAAGGATCCGAGCTTTTTGTAGGAACGAATGACATTTATACACTTGGTCATATTTTGAATTGTATTTCCATATTTTATATCTATGTTGTATGTCTTGCTTTTGTTGTGTTGTTTTGTCATAAATTTGTAAAAAGTTTGAAAGAAGAGGTGAAAGTTCTTAAATGTTCACAGATATTGTTGTCAAAGTCGATCTTGGAGTAACCAGCATGACATACACATAATAGGTAGGTAGTGTTGTCGCAATCGCTCTTCAACAATTTCTTGGCCTATTTCTGTTTGAGCCCAACGAGACATCTATATAGTTGTGGAACAGCGCTGGTTGAACATATCTAGTGCAGTTTTGCTCCGCTAAGATCGAACTACACAAGTTGTATCTATTGTTAGTTGTCTACATCATTTCATTAAAAATAATAGCACGCTACAAAAATTATATAGGTACTGACGTAGTGATAGTAAGGGCAATGTCAAACAGAAATATCAATCTTGCGCGTGGACCTAAGAAGGGCACCGCAATGAAAAGTAGTACGGCCTAAACAATGGAATGGCAAAGAAAATGTAAGTCTGATCGTGATTTTCTTCTCAGTGGCGACTAAAAATCGTGAGTAAAAGTAGAGTTCTCAGGCTCGGACTTGAATGAATTGATCGTTCCCCAAAATCAATAGAAATACAACTCGAAGGGAACAGTGTAATCGTGGGAACCATCCCAACGATGGTATCTGGAAGTCTAAATTGTAAAATAAGCTTTCAAATAAAGTAATAAAACTTCTTCGCAGCCTTATTAGTCTTGAAATAACTGTTGCAGAACATGACCTATACCCTCCTTGCGGGGCACACCATGATGCCGTGATTCTGTGGGAATTTAGTAAAAAGTAATTTCAGTATTCCGGCGGGTCATATTCTGCGTCATAAACTTATATGTACCTATGAATCAGTGACTGGCAACTTTTCAGCACCATGCATGCGCGTATGTGATATGATCGTATGCGAGGACTTAATTTAATTTCATGAATGAAATTTTTGTACATATTATGCGATGCCGGTTGTGTTTGTGCGTGCTTGTGTGCGTGCGTGCTTGCGTGAGCGAGTGTGTGTGTCTGTAAATATAGGTGGTCCCGGTTTTACTAAGAAAAATTTCACAGTCGATAAAATTTGGAAAAATAATAGGACTTTCCTCAGAAAACATATTTTAGAAACGTAAACTAATATTTTAAACCTTTATACACCGCTCAACGGTTTCAGTCTAAATTTTGCACAGATAGTGGTCAGAGACATGCCTATGAACCGCCAGTGACGAATTTTGTCAAAATACTCCACTGACGTATACAATACAATACAATACAACGGTTATTAGTCGCCAGGATCTACATTAGACATCGTCAAAGAAAATAGCAAAAAACAATTATGATACAAACAAACAAGTACCTACATCAGGTATCTGCCAGTAAAACATTATTTACAATAACTTACAATAAATCACAGCTGGTTACGACACAGAAACATCAACAAATATTGAATAATAAAATCACCAATCACTCTCCAAGTATTCCTCAAGCGAGTAAATGGGGCGCTCCAATAACAACCTCCCTGGTTCCCGGTGGAAGACCATTATAGAGCCTGATGCTCATGACCAGGGGGCCTCGTGAAGTCTTGATCAACCGATGCTGAGGAAGTCTCAAATTTGAGACATTTCTCAGTTTGTATTCTGCAGTCGAAAAGTCCGTCATGTTGAAAATACGGTCAAGATTGTCACGAACATAATATGTGACACATGTTAATATGTAAATAAAATAGACTGTTAAAATCTTGAGATCGCGAAACGGCCCACGACACGAGTGGCTCCACGGTTTGAATGTCATGACTCTGAGAATCCTCTTCTGCATCCTGAATACGCTGTCCAACCTACCGCCGCTCCCTCAGCAGAGAATACCGTAGCTCAATCTGGAATGCACGTAGCTGTGATAGCATGTTAACAACACATCAATCCGAACCTTCCATCTCAGCTGACTCAGTTGCTAACAGGAAGATGCGAGTTTCTTATTAGGAGACAGTAGGTATATGAGCATCCCATGGCAAGGAGGAGTCCATAACCACACCCAAAAATTTGACTGAAGAACTCCGGCTCACACTCACACCCACTCATCCTCGCAAGCAGGCTCAGATTCAATTCCTTTGTAGAAAACAGCATCGTCTTCGCCTCATTAATTGTCAAACTATCACACGACAAAACCGAAGCATCTCATTCATGCAGGATTCAGTGCGCAGACTAAGATCCCGCAGACTACCAGAGGACAACGCAGCCGACGTGTCGTCAGCGAAAAGAGTGACATGGGAATCACTCAAGTTAATGTCGTTTATGAACAATAAAAACAGCACGGGTCCGAGGACACTCCCCTGAGGAACCCCAGAAGTAACCGGCTCAGTAGTAGAAAAGTACTTATGGTCGCCAAGCCGAAGCGAAAAAAACTGCTGCCTACCCCTCAAGAAAGATTCAAGCCAGCTCAAAGGAAGACCCCTGATCCCCTATACGTTAGGGGAGCTTACCGTTTTCGGTCCTGTTCTTTCTACGCCACTGAATATTTTCAAAAATTGATCCGAGTTTTGGATTCTACGTTTATTTTTAAGAAGGAAACTGGCATTCGATAACTACGATCGGAGGAGCCGTTTCTGAGATATTTGAGTTTGAAAGTTCAAAAACACCTCAAAACGCAGATTAAAAAAAACTAAAAATTGAAATTGGAGAAAACATGTCATCTCTCTACAAAAAAAAAATTGTTATTTGGAAGAGTCGTAACTCATTTCAGGGAACAACTGGTTCAAATCTTCGAAATTAAAACCTCCAGTCCCTTGAAATAACTTTTTTAGAGCTGTTAGAGCTAAAATCTAAAACCAGATACATTTATGAAAATTTCCAGTGGCGTAAAAAATATAGGGGGTAAAGGGGCGAGTTTTCCCTATATCTACGTCATTGGACTATCTATATTAACAAAACAAAGCCATTTCCTAGGTACATTTCTAACAACTCTCTATGTAAAATTTGGGCTGAATCAGTTGAACGGTGGAAGAGTCATCACAAAAAAAAAAAATCCATTAAATTTTGACGCTCTATATCTCCGTGATTTAGCATTTATGGAATGTTTGCCGAGGATAGTCCTATAATATTTCGAAGTTCTATCGGTTGTGAAATTTTTTCCACTAAAATGTGGACCACCCTGTATGATTGTCAGAACGTGAGAGAGTATGCTTATACACACAGTTGTATGCGACAAGTTATGGTTACGGTCAAGACTCCACGGAAGGTATTTTTATCATGTCATCTCCAACTAACGAGCATTATGCAGAATCCGTATTATAATACGTCTCAAGACACTCACTATCTAGGGCTACAAAACAAACGTCTTCCTGTACCAATATAAACACAGTTTCGAAAAATATTTCCATATTTTTATTATGATTCATTCAGGTTGAACTTATTGTGAAGATAATATTTTCTCTTCATGCTTCAAACTTATAGGATTATACCTAATCATTGGATTAAATAAATTAAATTGATAATAACCAAGTGGACAAGACATAGGTATACCTAATTCTACGTAATCAGTTACATACAGCGTTGGTAATTAGTAGGAAAATGCTAATTAAAGTGATTGAAGACATGTCCGAAAATGGTAACGAGAGGTAAATTTATCATTTGCAGGTGTGGATGGGAGGAAAGTTAGAACGGAAGGTACGCTTCGACAAATGACTTTGACACGGGAAACAACGCACTGCTAGTATCTTGATGGCTGCGACCTGTGACCATAAACTACGTCTACGTGCAGTCCATCGTCGAGAGGTGGAGTTATAACCTACCTACACACAGGTATAACTCGAGTTATTTATACAATACACTTCTTTCATTCATTTTTCCAAACTATGAATCGAGGAACATTCGTCGTGACAGGATTTGTTAAACGCTGCATGCGTTCTGTCTTGGTTTTGGTTCTCAGTTCTCGTTACCTACATCATCAGCAGCAAGACTGCACCACGTGTGGGTACCTATCTATGTGAAAACAGATCGGGAGAGTTGCGAGACTGCCAATTACGAGAACAACATCGGGGACTATTTTTTGCTGGCTATAGGGGAAAAAAGAAGAAAAATATAATATTATTTCAGAGTTACTTTAGAAGTGGCGTGTTCACAATCCAAAAATTTTCATGGCGTTTTCACCAAAGCGCTCGCAAGAGTGAGTATAGAATAGTAATTATTCGGTCGGCTTCTCTAATTGCCGCAATACAGTTGGGATTGGGAACATCCAAGGGGCAGGATCGTTTGGCTCGGCAATAATTCACAAATGGCGCCAAAATTACTTCACGTTATTGTGGATGGACAATATGTAAGGTCGCCGGTTCTCATACCATACCTACCTCTCAGAGCAATGCACAGATCTAATTGCAAGAGCATAAATTTTGATGTAGGTACCTATAGGTTATCGTGTACAGTAGAACACACCAAAATTATTCCTTATTGGAATATTAATGGAAATCCTCTACGATATGGGAAGTTACTGATAAACCGCATCTCTTCGATTCTGTCGAAAATAATTATTCACGGTAGGAATGCTATGATGTATGGCGATCCGCAAGAATCGAATATTTGTTGGATTGACGGGATAGAAATAGCACCTTAAACAGGTTTACATCGTCTCCTCGCGCGCGGTAACAAAAAATCTATAGTTTAGAAAATAAACAAAAAATCATTGGTATGGTGAATTCCAGTGAAGCGTCAAATTAACTTGGAAAAATATTACCTCTCCGATGCACCAACTTTGTAATTGACTATCTAAGATTCCGTCCTCAAACCACTAGTCGACGAAAAAACTTCATAAAATATGGAAATTGTTCCCAGGAGAGAGAAACGACTCCTTTTTAAATTCGTACTTTGCATGTGCATGTCGCAGGAGAGGAAAGGAAGCATTACGACCCCTTGTATTTTGTCGTCTTTTGATGCAATACCCAGCGCCGGCGTTATGCCAAACGCCTGTTTTACTGTGGCATTGTGTCGTAAATCAATTTTCTGGTGAATCATTTCGCATAATGTCAAATAAAAATTTACTGCACAAAGTTTTTTTTATTGGAATGCGGTTGCTCGCGGCATCGCAAAAATGTAGCTTCAATTCAATAACTTAAAAGAGTGAAGCCGAAGACCAACCAGAATGATCACAATGCCTGGAAACCAAGCCGCAAGGTAAGTAATTTCAATTGATCGAAATTAAAAACTCTCTTCCGGTTTAGAACGAATGACTGGAAGAGCGCAGCCAAACTAATATTTATTACAGCAAAAGGAAAATACCTGTCACCAACAAAGTGGTCTGTCTAATGTGCATGTTCTAGCTTGTCATCATATAGGTACTGTGCATGAATCGAAATGAGCTAGATTTTGTCGACCGCTGGCGGTAGAAAATTGGTGAAGAAATGAAAAATTCTAAATTCAGCCCTTCCTTGTGCGATCGTGTCGCTATGCTGGTGAATAGGAAATTAAGAGGTGCATGTAGAAATGAAACATCCGGTGCAGTGACACACGATCATAGTATACTGACGTCTGATGTACGACTTGTAGGCATCACGTATTAAAGTATTTAGCATGCGGGTCCCGTGGGCCCTGTCCCAAACGTTCATTGTACGTCTCTTCCCGCTACCCTCGCTGCATATACGCATTTCTGTTTCTACCGACTACGGATGGCGCATGTTAACAACCAACGACTGTTCGAGTTCGACCAGGCATCACGAGCACCCCGCACGACAAGCTTGCTATACCTACTATCGCCACAAATCATGCCATTTGTTGCGTTTGATGTTCGCAACTTACAAGCAATCAAGCATAGGGCGAATCCTGAAACTGTCTCTAACTCTAACCGGCTTATTCTGTATCGCATAACCAGCCTCGGACTGGCAAATTTTGGCCTACCGGGCAAAGAATGGAAGTGGCCTCGAAACCGAAGGGGGAGTCAGAGGGGCCTGCCCCCCAGTTAGTGCCGCAGGGAACTTTTTTAAATAATAATAAATAATAATAATGCTAATAACAAAAAAAGACGCTGACTAAATTGTCTCTACAGGGTGGTCCAGGTTTTAGTCGACAAACTTTGCAGGCTGATAGAGGATGAAAAAAGAAGTCGATTCACCCCAAAAAGTACATATCTAAAATGCATATTAAAAAAGTTACAGGCCTTCAAAGTTGCAGAAAAAAATTGTTTTTTTCTTGATAACCTTTGAACAGCTTGACCGATGTCGCTCAAATTTTGCACATATGGTTAACAAACACGTGTCCAGTGATTTCTTGAACTTTTTTTTGTCAGAATGACGCAGTGTTGTAGATATGGGGGGGTACTAATCCTCTTACCCCCCTACTTTCTACGCCACTGGATATTTTGGAAAACCGTTAAAAGTATTGAATTTGGCGTTCAATTCTGAAGAGAAAATTGGCGTGTTATTGCTACATTTGGAGCAGCGGTTTCGGAGATATTTGTGTTTAAAGGTTCAAAAACACCGAATTACGCAAATGTTTCAAAATTCGAGCAAGCTTTGATCCATTAACTTTCAACTTTTTTTTCAATTCAAAGTTTATTGATCCATAATTTAGCTCATGAGAAATTGAAAATTGGTTGTGAGAATTCATAATTTCAGTAACGTGACCAATAACAAACAAAGGGCCCCTGGTTCTTGTTCTTACTAAACTTCCCAACTATCAGTAAGTGAATAGGTACCTACCTATTGAATATTTAATTGTTGCTGAAGTTATGGATTTTCACAACCAATTTTCAATTTCTCGAGCTAAATTATGGATCAATAAACTTTAAATTGAGAAAAAAGTTGAAAGTTGATGGATCAAAGCTTGCTCGAATTTTGAAACATTTGCGTAATTCGGTGTTTTTGAACCTTTAAACACAAATATCCCCGAAACCGCTGCTCCAAATGTAGCAATAACACGCCAATTTTCTCTTCAGAATTGAACGCCAAATTCAATACTTTTAACGGTTTTCCAAAATATTCAGTGGCGTAGAAAGTAGGGGGGTAAGAGGGTTAGTACCCCCTCCTATCTACTGCACTGCGTCATTCTGACAGAATTTTTTTTCAAGAAATCACTGGAGACGTGTTTGTTACCCATATGTGCAAAATTTGAGCGATATCGGTCAAGCTGTTCAAAAGTTATCAAGAAAAAAACAATTTTTTTCTGCAACTTTGAAGGCCTGTAACTTTTTTAATATGCATTTTAGATATGTACTTTTTGGGGTGAGTCGACTTCTTTTTTCATCCTCTATCAGCCTGCAAAGTTTGTCGACTAAAACCTGGACCACCCTGTAGATTTCTTCATAGCGATCTAATTATTTCGATATATGAACAGCTGACTGAAAATGGAGAAGGATTGGCTACTTTTGGTTAGTCGCCGCCCCCAGATTCCGCCCCCAAACGACAAATAGTGCAATTTTCACAATTTTACTGATTGAGATGTTCTCCCGAACATTTAGGAACTGCCAACTCAAATTGTGCAACATTTACTTAGCCGAACGCTGCCGCTCCCACACGCCGCCCCCAAAGTAAGAGATGAATGAAAAACATGAACCCGAAGACATAACGATCTAAGTCTTTCACTATATAGATAGCTGACTAAAAATGGGAAAGGATAGGCTACTTGTGATATGGCGCCGCCTCCAGCTTCCGCCCCCAAAAGAAAAAAGTGCAACTTTCAACTATTTAGACTGATTCAGATGTTGATGTTACCTCAAACATTCAGAAACTGTCAACTCAAACTGTGCTAGAATTTCTTTGCCAAACTCTGCCGCTCCCACACGCCGCCCCCAAAGCAAGAGATGAATGTAGAACATGAACCTGAAGACATAGTGATCTAATTCTTTCGCTATATAGATAGCTTACTGAAAATGGGAAAAGATAGGCCACTTTTGATTAACCGCCGCCTCCAGCTCCCGCCCCCGAAACAAAAAAAAAACAACTTTCACAATTTTCACTGATTGTCATATTTCCTTAAACATTTAGAAACTCCCAACTCAAACTGGCAACAGTTACTTTGCCGAATGCTGCCGCCCCCAAACGCTACCCTTAAAGTAAAAGATGAATGAAAAACACAAACCCAAAGACATAACGATATAATTCTTCTGCTGTATGGATAGCTTACTAAAAATGGGAAAGTATAGGCTACTTTTGATATGGCGCCGCCTCCAGCTCCCGCCCCCAAAAGAAAAAAGTGCAACTTCCAACAATTTTCACTGATTTGGATGTTAATGTTACCCCAAACATAGACAAACTCTCAGCTCAAACTGTGCAAGAATTTCTTTGTCAAACTCTGCCGCTCCCACACGCCGCCCCCAAAGTAAGAGATATGTAAATAAATAAATAAATAAATCTTTATTTTCTCTTTAGACCATAAATGGTGTAAGAAATTGTCAGAATTGTATATGAGTATATGTATGGACATACTTGATACAAAGAAACACAGATGGATAATACTTCACAATGTGACAAAATGTATAAACAAATACGATACACAGCTATAAGATGAGGATAAGCCTGCGAACCTCACTGAGCCATTTGAAAATACTCTTGAAGTGTATAGAACTCATTAGACTGCAGGTGGTGTTTGACTTTACCTTTAAAGATAGAGAAAGTTTTTGCATTTCTAATTTCCAACGGCAAGTGATTGAACATTTTCAAAGATAAGATATGCGTGCTTTTGTTGAATTGTTCAGTTCTTGCTCTCGCGATATCCAGTTTATCGGCGTTTCTTACAGGGTAGGGGTTTAATGTCCCACGCGTTTGAAAACATGACAAATTACGGTAAACATAACAAACACACTGAAAAACGTACATACAGTAAACGGTCAAAAAACCATGTTCCTTGAAATGTCGTCCCCTGCAGGACTCATCGCGTTTTAGGCTCAAGATATTCCGAATGATTTTCTTTTGCATAATAAATAATTTATCGAATCCTCTGCCCATCATAGCAGTCCATAATTTAATACAGAGTAGACACAGTTGTAATAATAAGTCTGACTGATAATAATGACTGACTTTGTCTTTCATCTGCCAGATGACAAAACTTTTCACGGCCAACTTATTAATAACTCCACTTATGTGATTCTCCCAGGACAGATGTGTATCCAAGGTGATTCCCAAAAAAATCACGGTTTCCTCCGCTCTGAGGGAGCCATTTTCAGCAGGCACGTAAACACTATAGTTTGGAACCACACCCGCCGGAGAAAACTGCATAAATTTGGTCTTCTGAAAGTTCAATAGTGGTTTGAGCAAAATGGTCTGGATTTTGCTCAAACCACGACGACACCCTTTCAACGTTACTCCTTGCCACCCCAGAGAGACCCGACACCGAATTGGCGGACACGACGCAGGAGGTATCATCCGCATATAGGGTTGTAAAGCAGTCACCGAGATGCGGGACTAGGTCGTTAATAAATAATATGAAGAGGATAGGACCGAGCACACTACCCTGCGGGACACCGGTGCAGACTCACGTCCTCCCCAAGATGTAGTGCTCACCCCCACAGGTGACCTTCACCCTCTGATATCTCTCAGATAAATATGCTCGAAGCCAGTCGTGCGCCGGACCGCGGATGCCGCACCCAAAGAGCCTGTTTAGAAGAAGCCGGTGGTCAATAGTGTCGAATGCTCTGGACAGATCGTAGAAAATTCCTCCCACCTTCATTCTTCTCTCAAACTGCGCCAGTATATTGTTGCAGAATGAAAACACCGCATCCTGCGAGCAGCGGCCACCCACAAAACCGAACTGGCGAGGAGAAATCAAGTTATTCTTAACCATGAACGGAATCAGTTTACCTAAAAATGCTGTTTCGAATACTTTTGAGAAGGCCGATAACAACGCAATGGGACGATAGTTCTCTAGGCACGATGAATCGCTCTTTTTATGCACCGGCACTATCAGTGCCGTTTTCAACTGATGCGGAAAATATCCCGCGGTGAAGGACTCATCAATAAGATACGTTAACACAGTGACCAAATTGCCAGCAACACAGGGAACAGGGAAGCTCATCCAAGCCCGCAGAACTTTTATGTGAGATAGTTTTTATAATATTCAGCACCTCAGAAGAAGTGATAGGTGACAAGAAACACGAGTTGTTTACAGTTTTTGAAGAGCAAGGTGGAGAACTTATCGAAATATGAGGGATAAGGTCATCGACCGATTTATTAAACATACTCATTAAATGCATTTGACATCTCGCGAGGGTCCTCAATCTTGTCACCTGATGGTGTCCTGATTCTTATGTAAAACATAAACCTGAAAATAAACGATCTAATTCTTCAGCTATATGTATAGATGACTAAAAATGGGAAGAAATAGGTCACTTTTGATTAGTCGCTGCCTCCAGCTCCCGCCCCCAAACAAAAAAATGAAACTTTCATAATTTTCATTGATTTGTCATATTTCCTTACACATTTGGAAACCCCCAACTCAAACTGTGCAACTGTTACTTTCCCGAATGCTGCCGCCCTCACACGCTGCCCTCAAAGTAAGAGATGAATGAAAAACTAAACCCGAAGACATAACGATCTAATTCTTTCGCTATATGGATAGCCGACTGAAAATGGGGAAGAATAGGCTACTGTTGAGTAGTGGCTGCTCCCAGATTTCGCCTCCAAGCAAAAAATATTGATGATTGAAAGAATTTTCATTCAAATCTGTTTCATTGACAAGTACCCCATTCTGATAACAAAAAATCACAATGAGTTTCGACTGAAGAGAGTGGGCAAAGAATGAGGTTTCTCCTTCAACCAAATTTCTTTACATTCATAATATGCCTCTTTAAGAAAATGCGCTACTGAGACTCACGCACGTGAAGGCATACTCACTTGTTTATCTTCAACCCTTCCGTACTTTAAAATTTCAAATAGATAATAAGATTCACTTTCTGTCAAACATGTTTTGACATTTTTTCAAGTCATCCCCCAACGTTTCTTAAATTTTTCTCATTGATAATTAAACTGTAAAGACTACTTTGGTCTTAATGTAAAAATTGTAAAAAAGTTACTCAATTTGATACTGGAACCCTTGACTAAGTTATTCAACTTATGTCTGAAAGAATGTCACTTTCCATCAGCGTTAAAAATTTCTAGGGTTATACCAGTGCATAAGAAGGGAACTACCAATGATTTAAATAACTATAGGCCTATATCTATAATTCCTGTTTTCGCCAAAGTCTTCGAGAAGGCTCTCAAAGTCAGAATTCATAATTTCTTTGAAGTGAATAAATTGTTCGTGGATTGTCAGTACGGCTTCCGGGCTGGGCGAAGTACTGCAGATGCTATAGAACACCTCACAAGTATTGTTAACAGTGGTTTTGAGTCCAGGGAGTATGTTGGAGCGGCGTTTTGTGACTTGTCAAAAGCCTTCGACTGTGTCAAGCCGGGAAAATTGCTCGAAAAGCTGGAATTGTATGGGTTTTCACGGGATAGTCTGAGATTCCTGAAATCATACCTTAGTGATCGCTATCAACAGGTCCATGTAAATGGTGCTGAGTCGGAGTTGAGAAGGGTTGAGCTCGGGGTCCCTCAGGGCTCGGTGCTTGGCCCGTTGCTTTTTATAATTTTTATTAATGACTTGGGTCACTGGGGTTTTAAGGGAGCCTCAATATTGTTTGCGGATGACACCGCCATCGTGGAAAGGGGTGATCGGCTTTGTGACCTTGCGACTAGTGTGAGTGAAACGGTTACTAGTGCGGAAAACTGGTTTGAGGCTAACGGACTTGGCATGAACCGGGCCAAGACTCAGGTTATGTATTTTTCCCTGAGGGACTTGGGTGGTGTGCCGGGTCCTGACGGCGTCAGTTTTCTGGGTGTACATCTTGACCCCGGTCTCGTGTGGGGTGCTCACATTGACAGGGTTGCGAAGCGGGTTGCCTCCAGTATTTATGCACTCAGGAGGTTGACGGCGGCTTTGCCTCGAGATGGCCTGCTGCCAGTGTACAACGCTTTGGTGCATTCAAAGATTTCATATGCGATCTATTTGTGGGGACATGCACCTGCCGGCGCCAGACTCTTCAAGCTTCAGAGGAGATCGGTCAGAGTTCTTTTCGGTCTGGGATATCGAGCTGATTGTAGGCATGCATTTGTAGCGTTGGGGATTCTGACTCTGCCCTGTCAATACATTCTGCGTTGCTTGGTGGAGGTTAAACGAGGTGCAGCCAAATACACCGTCCATGCTGATGTACATGACCACGATACAAGAAACAAAGACGGTATCAGGGTGAGTTTCCACCGACTCAAGAGAACAAGGGATGGCGCAACTTTTTATGGTCCGTCTCTTTTTAACTGCTTGCCTGCCTCCGTGAGGGAGCTCGGTTCTGTTCAGTTTAGGAATATAATAAGAGATTATTTATTGGAAAAAGCCTTCTATAGTTTGGAGGAATGCATAAATCACCGTTTTAGTGACCTCAAACTTTGAAATGAATATTGTCGTATCCTCTCAATGTATTCATCGAGCTAAATTGCCATGTACTTTCAAATTGGTTTGTTGTATGTTTGTTGATTTTTTAAATTTTATTGAGGGATCCTTTCTCGTGTACTGAATATTTTACATATTGCCATACACTGTACCATGACTTGTGAAAACAATAATCTTGTGTCATCATCAATAAATCGATCTTATCTTATCTTATCTTAAAGGTAACTTTTTCCCCTATCAACTCCTGACTATTAGAAAATAGATTTTCCCTCCAAAACTGGTCAGTTCTTATTTCAGAGGAGGCATCTAAAACATGTATGTATCGCCAAACTTTTGTCTTCAATCCATTCGCCCCCAACCTACCCGACTTCGAAACTTCAAATAGCAATATCTATCTTGTGCTACATCAGACAAGAAGTGATAAAAATTTCTTTGTGTAAAAAAAAATCAATTTTTCTAAACCACTGTAATGGGGGAAATGAGAGGGGTTTCTTCTCTTCTCTTTCAACTGGTCCTTGCTCGGGCGCCAGTTTCGTAACGGGGGAAATGAGAAGCGTCAGTTTTGTAACGACTAAAATGTGTCGCTCTTATCGTTCAACTCGGATAAACTCGCGGGTTCTTACTCTTCCCACATGAATCGATGCGTTTCTCTCTATTGGGTTTGCTCGGGCGCCACCTTACTTTACCGCAAGGAATTAAACAAGATTCGGGTTTTACTTTATAGGCCAGGCGGTATGTCGGTGAAATCACTACAATCTGGAAAAAACTCCGACCAAAGCTTTTATGGTGTCAAACTCTTCGTCAGGTCAGTAGTTAACTACCACTGAGTTTCCGCCCAAAAACGAGTTGTGCTGATCCCTCCACATCTGCGCAAAGGTGAACGATGCCTCGAAAGTGCAAAAAGACCTGTTAAACCTTCGTAACTTTTTTGTTATATTTGCCTAAATGCAAAGTACAACTAACCCAGTCGGTAGCACGGTGAGCTCGGCCTCGCTTTCGAAGGCGAAGGTCCCGGGTTCAAATCCGCACTGGGCCAGATGGACTTTTTCACGCGTCTCTTAGTACTGGGGCATCTACTATCGTGCGGTGATGCCCCGGGAAGAGGGATGAAACGAAAAAGCCATCGAAACAAAACCCCACTGATAAATCCCCCATACTGATCCAAAGATGCAAATCTTACAGTACTTCGTTGTTATCGTCCTCATTGTTATCGTGAAAGAAAAACTCCGACGGCAAAAACCTGCTTATAACCTAGCTGTTGATGCAGGGCAAAAAAAAAAAAAAAAGTACAACTCTTACGCAAACATTGGAAGCATCTGTCATCATCTCTGTGCCAGTCTTACTGTTGAAAAAAAAAACATTTCTTTGTGCGGGTCAGATAAATCACATTTAGGTAATTGTTTTTCCACACAAGAAAACGATGGGGCAACATGTATTTTGGATGTTTTCTAATAACTTGTACTCACTGAGCCTATCTATGGCATTACAATTCCAATAACAGCATTTTTGAAGATGTTTCAAGCAAAAAAGTAAATAATTTCCACCCGCCTGTTCAGCAGCAATTTTTTCAATTTTACCAAACACGAATTAAGGAATGAAAAGCTCAAACTCTTCTCTAACGATATCGTGCCTGGCTTAACCGCGGCACGCACTTGAAAGTCTAAAAAACTGTTTTCTTTTCGAGAGGTCCTGTTTCACCCGTGTGCGGCCGTGCCTACTTGACATAGACCGGACTGATTGCACGAGCTTGGAAATGTACTCTTTTCCAGCTTTAAAACGCGACCATTATTATTGAGACTTTGTACATTGATTTATGAAGAAATCATACATCAATTTATTTTTTAAAAGC
Source organism: Anaspis maculata (assembly GCA_949128115.1). Lineage (NCBI taxonomy): Eukaryota > Metazoa > Arthropoda > Insecta > Coleoptera > Scraptiidae > Anaspis > Anaspis maculata. Next base: position 28,874,653 of record OX421968.1, on the reverse strand, counting down.
TGGAAGAGAGTACATTTCCAAGCTTGTGTAATCAGTCCGGTCTATGTCAAGTAGGCACGGCCGCACGCGGGTAAAATAGGACCGCTCGAAAGAAATCAGTTTCCTTCACTCTCAAAAAGCGTGCCGCGGTTAAGTCAGATATAATATCATTAGAAAACAGTTCCAGCTTGTCATTTCCTATGAAATTTTCGAGAACGGTGTTTGGTAGAATTGAAAGAACTCCTGCTGAACAGGCGGGGAAAAATTATCCACTTCTTAGCGGGCAACATATCCAAAAATGCTGTTATTGAAATGTTTTCGCCATAAATGGGCTCAGTGAGTACAAGTTATTAGAAAACATCCAAAATACATGTTGCTTCATTGTTTTCTTGTGTGGAAAAACAATTGAATGTGATTTATTTGACCCGCACAAAGAAATCATTTTTTTCAACAGTAAGACTGGCACAGAGATGATGACAAATATGCTTCCAATGTTTGCGCTAGAGTTGTACGTTTGCATTGAGGCAAATAAAATGAAAAAGTACGGGGGTTTAACAGGTCTCTTTGCACCTTTAAGACATCCTTTACCTTTGGGCAGATGTGAAGGAATCAGCACAACTCCTTTTTGGGCGGAAACTCAGTGATAGATACCTACTGACCTTACGAAGAGTTTGAGACCATAAAAGCTTTGGTCGGAATTTTTTCTATCCAGAATGACCTACCGCCTGGCCTATTAGTATATTGAACACACAACAATATATATCAAACAAGTATCAAAGACAACAATTACATCTACAATTTACAACATTACTTAGGGAGAAATGTGACCGCACCTATATCCACCCTGTGGGAATCTACTACAACAACACGACTACCGTCAATTATCCAATCTCAGTGCAATGCGCTACTCGTTTGGTGTGAAGCACCGATAGGTTCCGACCCCGCAACAGTCTAGGGTACTCTTCGTATCCGCTCCACCCCGCAACAGTGTAAGGTGGAGTAAGCCTACTAGAGCAATCCACACCGCAGCCCCCTTCAGGTCAGGACCGGTAGCCAAGTCCAAGACAACCGCGTTATCCTTAGACAAGACACCGGAGAGTGCACCACGAGGACGACCCGCAGGACGCGGTATTAACACGGGGGGATATCCACACAGTCGCCCCCTTTCGGTTGATGTCGCAGTATCAACCGGCTCAGGACAACGGTCAGGTTGTTGTCCACAGCTTTGACGCCGCTAGTCCCCCCCACAAAGGTGACCCGCAGGACACTATTGCATCTCAATGCAAAGTGGCGAAATGTGCGATTCCGGCGTTCCACCCCGCAACAGTGTAAGGATAGCCTACAAGAGAGCGATCTACACAGTGGTCCTCTTCAGGTCAGTCTACCGGCCTCCAAGTCTAAGACAACCGCGTTATCCGTAGACAGGACACCAGAGAGTGCACCACGAAGACGATCCGCAGGACGCGGTATTATCATGGCGGGGCATCCACACAGCCGCCCCCTTCAGGTCAATGTAGCTTTGCCACCGCTAATTACCCAGAAAGTGACCCGCAGGACACTACTGCATCTCAATGCAAAGTGGCGAAATGTGCGATTCCGGCATCAGCATCATCGCGTCAGTTGGCCGTCGTCGGCTTGGTTCGAACAAACTAGTTTGGTACTGGTGTACAAATTGGTCGGCCGCGGCCAGTTAACTCGTCAAGCACCGTTCAAGCACCGTTCATTAGAGATGAGCGGTAAATCACTACCTGTGAATTATTCACTGTTAATGAGAAATCACATTCACGACCTGTGAACAAGTGCAGAATAAACCGTGATTGCTAAAACGTGATTTCTCTCATATTGCTCATTTTTCACGCAATGACAAGTACTGAGCAAGAGCATTTTTACAGCGCTCCCAATCGATGCGCTCTTTTGTTTGATTTCGATCACCGCAAGAAGAGTCGGCAACTTCTAGGCGAGAGCGAGAGCGGCGCACACACCACACACTGAGAGAAAAGATTTCGAATATTTATTGTGGAAAACACAGACTCGTTTATTGTTAACAAATGCCTTATTTAAATACGGCTTAATAAATATTTATTTGCATCCACCAAGCGGATTGTTTTGATAGCGTTGAAATACCTTGTTTCCTGTTATTTAATATTTTGTTATAATTACAAAACATCAGTTTGATAATGTTTCATCAATAAGAAACGTGAATAATAATGAGCAATTCGATTATTGAGTGGTAACGATAGAATATCAGCTATGAATAATATGATCTAAATCAGTTTTTATAGGTAATTTTATGCATTATTGCTGGCTATAGATGATTCTGCCAAATCATCATTAAACATAATAAATCCATTATCAATAGCTAATAATTCGTTTAATAAATACAGGGTGATTCAAAGTGTCGGACCACCTTGAAGGTGCATGATATGCAGGTATTGTACAGTACTGAAAAGTTGTTTTCAAGATTCTAGGCTTTTTAATTTTGAAGTTATAGAGGTACAAAATTTGATTTTTCGATTTCTTCTATTTTCGTTGTTTCAAAAGATTTTAGCAAAGACTCCATTACATATAGTGAAATAATGGATTCGAAAAATCAACCTCTGAATCTGTATTGAATTTCTGTTTTCTATACAGGTTGAGTCATAAACTATTCTGCTTTCTATACAGGTTGAGTCATGAACTACAAAAATTCAGTTTTCCTAAGAAACCAGAAGCAAAGAATTTTATAAAATCGAATTGTGTTTTATTGTGCTCTACATAGGATATGGGACTGTTTGCAGGCACTTTTGGAAAAAAATAATTTCCAAGATTCATGACTCACCCTTTATACAAAAGAGAAATTCATCACAGATTTAGAGGTTGATTTCTGGCACTCATTGTTTTTCCATAAAGAGTTCACCAAAATCTTTTCAAACAACGAAAATAGAAGCGATCGAAGAACCAACTTTTGTTCCTCCACAACTTGAAAACTGGAAGACATTAGAATCTTTTCAACAACTTTTCAGCACTCTACTACACCTCTACATTACGCACTTTTCAAGATGGTCCCGACATTTTTGAGTCACCCTGTATAAATAAATTTGCTTATCTTCAACGAGATACTGGACAATGAATGACATGGGATGATACGACACAAATGACACCATGCACGAATAATGGCGTCGGGTGGAAATCTCTCACCCCACCAACGCATTACATTGGCAATAATAAATAATAATATCCGAAGATACTCTAGTGATTAAATTCATTGAGGGTGACTTAGCGATTGTTTATGAATAATGAACAGTTATTATTGGGGAATAAATGGTGCCAAAGTGAAGTGAACACAGGTATATTGTTGGTTAAGAACAGGTGATTGTTCGCCAATATGTATTTCTTTATAGTGATCAAACCGGCTCAATCACAAACAAAATGTGCAATTTGGATGTAATAAATCATTTTGTGGGAAAGTTTGACTAATATTTGATACGGAATAATATATTCATCGAATCTTATGAACTGTTATGAACAACTGGCATAATAAGCCCCTTGGTTATAATGAATAAGTGATTTCAAAATAATTATTTGATGTAAACGACATATGGTGACATATACTTTGTTATAGTATTTGTTATTAAATTGGTACGAAACAAGTATTTATTACCTATAAATGAAACTTTTCTCTTAGTGCACGACGTTCTCTGCTCTGCAGAGTGCAGTCTGCACACGTACGACCGTTCTCCGATACAAGTGATACGAACGCCGACCTGTGATCGCTCACTGTTGCTGCTACTTCTCAGTGAAGGCCGTGGAACTAGAACGTGCAATGCTGCAATGTGAATGTGAAAACGAGCAAACACTGCAAACAGTGAGAAATCACCGGCATGGTACCGGGTATTTTTCACCGGAGAGCCCGCCAACATCGGAGCGCGCGACGTGAATCGTGAATATGTGACATAGGCGACCATATTCACGATTCACATTCACAGGTAAAAATCACTGTGAACGGAAAATCACGTTCACAGTTATACCCACAGAATAGTAATAAGTGCCTGGCACAGAAGCATCACTTGAAAAGGATATCAAAAATATGAGCGAGATAGAAGTGCACTACTGGTTTAAAGGTCCATCGTGTGTACTCGGCACACTCGTGAGGCTTCGTCGATGTGTGCGACGCGTCATTGGCGGATTGGAGCCCGCCGGAGCTATGACGGTTGCCATATGTCATTTTACGCGTCGCTCTCCGTGTTGTTTGTTGACAAGAAGCTAACCTCAACTGTACCTGTGTTCGTGTTTCACCTGTTGGACGGTTTTCTGGTGGTAAATTGGTGATAACTTCGTGTGACCTTAGCTGAGGAGAATCCTCTACCTTCCGCAAAAAAAGAGAAAATGGGGCACCGCTTGCGCGTATGTGGGTTGTGGATACAAATTTTATTCTGACAGTAACGGTGCCCGTTTCTTCCGATTTCCATAACACAAAACAGTGTATGTATGTCTTATTGCACTTTGTCTTATTTGCACTATTGCACTATTGTTGCTATGCGATGTGGAGAGTAAGAAAGCAGAGAATCACAGACACAGGTCTGTCAGGTAGGTACCGTTGAGGTTATATCCTTGTCAACAAACAACACAAACAGACAACTGTCATAACTCGGGCGGGCGCCAACCCGCCAATGGCGTCGCACACATCGACGGAACATCACGAGTGTGCCGAGCACAGACGATGGGCCTTTTAAATCAGTAGTGCTCGAGGTCACTGGCGGTGAACCAAAAACATCAAAGGAGCCGACCGGAGTGCGGCTTCTGTGCGAAGCACTTATTGCTATTCTGTGGTTATACCTGTGAATTAGAAATCACGCTTTAGCTCAACTCTACCGTTCATGCACCCTCCCTAGATAGTGGAGCGAAATCGGCCTGAAAAGTCGTCGTTTTTTTTTTGAGGTATAACAGCACCAAACCTTATAGGTCTTATAGAGAATCAAATTCCACGTATGTATGGTCATTTTGGGGATGATCTTGTGGTAGGGACCTTTTTTATGGGCAAAAAACCTCAAAAATTGGAAATTAGCAGTTCAGCATTCACAACGTTATATTTCTGGATCCAGTTGAGCTATCGGTCTGCTCTTTTTTTTTAATAAAAGTACATTGAAAAACCTTTCCAATGGTACATCACCGACTAAAGATTATTGTTCACGAACGTGTTTATAGAACAATAAACATTATATTGACCAAAAATGCAGTCCCTTTTTGACCATGCGAGGAACTTCTTTCCTCGTAGGAATTTTTATATACAACCTGCGAGGAAAATGAAGCCGAAATATCAGAGAAAATTATAGAGAAAGTTTCATTGATCTAGGCCGTATAGTTTGTCAGTTATGAATTTTTTTCTGGCGCATTGAGTTGGAACGTCGCTCGGCGTGTGCTTGCATACAGTAAATCGCCGCATAACAAACAGTGAACGCGGCACGGCGCGCGGCGATTTACTGTATGCAAGCACACGCCAGGCGACGTTCCAACTCAATGCGCCAGAAAAAAATTCATAACTGACAAACTATACGGCCTAGATCAATGAAACTTTATTTAAAATTTTCTCTGATATTTCGGCTTCATTTTCCTCGCAGGTTGTATCTAGAAATTCCTACGAGGAAAGAAGTTCTTCGCATGGTCAAAAAGGGACTGCATTTTTGGTCAATATAGTGTTTATTGTTCTATAAACACGTTCGTGAACAATTATCTCTAGTCAGTGATGTACCATTGAAAAGGTTTTCCCATGTACTTTTATTTAAAAAAAAGAACAGACCGACAGCTCAACTGGATCCAGAAATATAACGTTGTGAATGCTGAACTGCTTATTTTCAATTTTTGAGGTTTTTTACCCATAAAAAAGGTCCCTACCACAAGATCATCCCCAAAATGACCATACATACGTGGAATTCAATTCTCTACAAGACCTATAAGGTTTGGTGCTGTTATACCTTTAAAAAAAAAAACGACGACTTTTCAGGCCGATTTCGCTCCACTACGATGTTGCCTTGCCGATTGCGACTGCCACAAACTGCGTGTCTTTTTATGACTGATGCTTTCTCTGTATAACGTCTTCACAAAGACATGTATACATGCGAACCAGTGGGATTGGATCATATGATTCATATGGTCGTACGCCACAACTTTATTTACGTTGGGTCGTTGGACGCGGTGCGGTGGCTTGGCCGCACGGCGCCCTCTTTGGTCACCGTTGGGACCTGCTATTTACGGCGGGACGAGTGCGCTTGCTACCTATTTATCTTGCGCTACCTAGACGCTTTATCACACCACCTTCTAATAACCTTTTTCAAAAATTCTCTTATTTCAAGAGACTAAGGGGTTGAAGATTAAAATTTGGCAATACGTGTCTTTGATGTCCCATTCGAAGTGCCGAAGGGCTGAGGCAACGTGAAACTTTTTCACCTATACAAAAAGGGAATCCCCGACCAACTGCGAGTTACAGGCCAATCGCAATCTTAAGCTGTATCGCAAAAACGATCACCAACACCCTGAATTCCCGTATAATGACGTATGCCGAGAGCGCCAAGATACTCCCCTGAAGTCAAAACGGCTTCAGAAAAAATAGATCTTGCCAGGATAACATTTTCACCTTGAGTTCAATAATAGGCAATAATCTTCGAATGCATGGGAGAAAGATCTATGCTATCTTTATTGACTTCCGGAAGGCATTTGACACAGTTAACCACGAAATACTGTGGTATCAATTACACAACATCGGTGTAAGTTCTAAACTGATACGAATAATTCGGAATCTTTACAGAAGCGCAACATACTTCTTCAGAACGATTTTGAAAGTATCACCAACTCAGTCAAGGTTACTAGGGGAGTTCTACAGGACAGGGAGATTGTCTAAGCTCTACCTTGTTTCTTTTATTCTTGAGCGGACTGGAGCGACGTCTTCTAGAGAGGGGTGCTAGGGCTAGGAGTGTCTCTTTGGACGGGGGACCAGATGTTCTGACTCTGCAGTATGCGGACGACATAGTACTTTTTTCAGACTCACCCGCAATCCGCATCCTTGCAAAAAAGCATAAACCTGAGAGCTGCTTACTGTAAAGAGGTAGAGCTGTAAATAAACTCGGAAAACTCGAAAGTGGTGATTTTCATAAGGGGTGCAAAAACTAAAAGCGAGCGTTTCTATTTCAGGGGTAGTGTCATAGAGGTGGTTAACAAGTATAAGTATCTGGGTGTGACCGAGGGTGTGACATTCTACTACAATGGTTATTTTACAGAACACTGCAAAAGCGTGGTGAGCAAATGCAATGTTGCGAGTGGTGGAGTGCGAGGTATGATAGGTAGCAATAGGTCACAAACTGGGATTGCATAACCAGGCACGGAGCTACCTGGGTGGGCCATGCCCACCTCAAAATTTTTGTGCCCTCCCTGGTGCCCACCCAGAGCATTCTAAAAATTTTATGTCGACACCAGTACCTATCACAAAAATAAATAAATAATATGAAAGAGAAAGTTGAATAAACCAATTTCCAAGCGCGAAGCCGCCAAGTTGTACTTATGCATTAGCATGATTGTATATTTTGTGTAATATTAAATATTACACAATCTTCGACGTCTCGTTTTGACGGGAAGACTCGTTTCGACCATAACGGGAAGTTTGGAGAACACAAAAATAATTAAACACAAACAAACACGCGAATATAAATAAATATTGCGCCTCTTAGGGCCATATAGCGGCACCTCGCAGTTTCATGAAACAAAGCTCTCCGACCAACCACAACACCAGACGATCGAACCGAACAACTGCACAGACACGTGTTTCGCCCCTACTGGGGGCTCATCAGTGCGCAGGCGTGATCAGCTCAACCATCCGATGCTGTGGCAGTCAGAGAACTCATGGTAATATACACCCAGGAGGACTCCTAATATGTGAGTCCTCCAAGCGGCGCCATCTATCAAAGGCATTCCGCAGATGCTATATTTCAAGGCATCAGGCATGCGAGGGAATCAACAGAATTCCACGTAAAGCAACACCGTCGCCAAGAGAGCATCGATGGTAGATGTACACATGTATACTCAAGCCGAGTAGAGCAATGTTAAACACAAACAAACACGCGAATATAAATAAATATTGCGCCTCTTAGGGCCATATAGCGGCACCTCGCAGTTTCATGAAACAAAGCTCTCCGACCAACCACAACACCAGACGATCGAACCGAACAACTGCACAGACACGTGTTTCGCCCCTACTGGGGGCTCATCAGTGCGCAGGCGTGATCAGCTCAACCATCCGATGCTGTGGCAGTCAGAGAACTCATGGTAATATACACCCAGGAGGACTCCTAATATGTGAGTCCTCCAAGCGGCGCCATCTATCAAAGGCATTCCGCAGATGCTATATTTCAAGGCATCAGGCATGCGAGGGAATCAACAGAATTCCACGTAAAGCAACACCGTCGCCAAGAGAGCATCGATGGTAGATGTACACATGTATACTCAAGCCGAGTAGAGCAATGTTAAACACAAACAAACACGCGAATATAAATAAATATTGCGCCTCTTAGGGCCATATAGCGGCACCTCGCAGTTTCATGAAACAAAGCTCTCCGACCAACCACAACACCAGACGATCGAACCGAACAACTGCACAGACACGTGTTTCGCCCCTACTGGGGGCTCATCAGTGCGCAGGCGTGATCAGCTCAACCATCCGATGCTGTGGCAGTCAGAGAACTCATGGTAATATACACCCAGGAGGACTCCTAATATGTGAGTCCTCCAAGCGGCGCCATCTATCAAAGGCATTCCGCAGATGCTATATTTCAAGGCATCAGGCATGCGAGGGAATCAACAGAATTCCACGTAAAGCAACACCGTCGCCAAGAGAGCATCGATGGTAGATGTACACATGTATACTCAAGCCGAGTAGAGCAATGTTAAACACAAACAAACACGCGAATATAAATAAATATTGCGCCTCTTAGGGCCCTAAGGCGTATACATGTGTACATCTACCATCGATGCTCTCTTGGCGACGGTGTTGCTTTACGTGGAATTCTGTTGATTCCCTCGCATGCCTGATGCCTTGAAATATAGCATCTGCGGAATGCCTTTGATAGATGGCGCCGCTTGGAGGACTCACATATTAGGAGTCCTCCTGGGTGTATATTACCATGAGTTCTCTGACTGCCACAGCATCGGATGGTTGAGCTGATCACGCCTGCGCACTGATGAGCCCCCAGTAGGGGCGAAACACGTGTCTGTGCAGTTGTTCGGTTCGATCGTCTGGTGTTGTGGTTGGTCGGAGAGCTTTGTTTCATAACAAAAATAATTGTCAACTTTTCAACAATCAAATCCCAGACACACTAATCAGTGACAAGTCATATTGATTGATGCAGCTCATTTGACTTCAGTTAAAAAGAACAGAAATTATGTGTAGATCAGATTTATAAAGAAGATGAATACCTCGATAAATAAGTAGACAAGTACCTACCATCATTGGTGAATAAATTGAAATACATAATAATTATTGGTACCTACCCCCCCCCCCCATTTGAAAAATTTAAAACAAAAACTTGCTTAGGTACATAATTTTTCTCAATAAAAATCAACGATAAATCAATTGTTCTGGGTATTATTATTAGCATTATTATTATTGTGAAAATTTTTCACCTGCGGCGCTATTACCTGTTGTGCCCACCAGAAATTTATTGGGCCCAGACCTGGCCCACCTGATATTGAAAGTCTAGCTCCGTGCCTGTGCATAACTTAACTGTTTAACAGCGCTGTTGTTCCCATGGGATCCTACTGTGTTTGTGTGTGGGGTGTAAGGCATGTCTCGGAGGTCGAAAAAATGGAACAAAATTTTTTCAAAAAACTCTTTCGTCTAAAGAGAAACACAGTTGGGCATGTCGTTCGCGTAGAACTGGCCACCAACAAAATGGAATATCTGTTGATCAAAGAAACACTCTTCTACTTCCAAAAAATAGGTACCATGTCACCAAGTCGACTTCCATCCAGAGCCCTGAGAAGACTGATTCATCTCCATAGTTGCAATACACATGCTCAAAGCGGGAAGTTGCCCTATAATAGGTATGTATACAATTTTTTCTAATACCCTGTCAGCTCACGGAATGCGGCATGGATTTTAAGCACGATGATATGTTGGTAGTGACGACGAATTCACTTGGGTGATCCTACAAACGATCGAGAAAAACAACCATGAATCTGATTGGAACAAAATATTGTTATCGTTATCAGTTAACAATCCGCAGTATAAATTCTTAAACAGCATCCTGGTAGTGGACGTGGTACAACCAAAATAGGGAATATAAGTTGCAAATGATGATAAAGGCAAACCACTTTGCAGGGTTACAACTGAGACCTAAATAAACAATTTGACCCGCAGTGCTTTTATTTTCGTCCCTTAGGATTTGAATAGCGCCCCTTTTTCAAAATGGCGGATATTATCTAGGGGCAGCAGGTATCGAATAGCCTAGTGATGTCCAGCTCAGTAGAAATATATGGGGCTATGTCTCAATCGGTTTCTGGGACATCAAACACTATTTAGAAAAATGGTGGAACATTGCCATCTACCGCAGGCAAATTTGGTGGAGGCGCCAGAAGGAATTTAGTACTGTCATAAGAAAATTGCTGTAACATTTTTATTTTTCAACCGATTTTAACACAAGACATCTCATTATGTAGAAAGGTGAATTTTTCGTGTGACCTTGTACCTTCCATGAAAAAAGACATTGAGGTATATTGAAGAAAAAATTAAAAAATGATTTGAAAAAAAAAAGATTTTTTTAATTTTTTTTTTCCATGAAAATTGCTTCATCTGTAGATTTTGATGTGCCTTTTCTAAATTTGCACTTTTCCGATTTCTATCTTTGCCGCACGCGCCGCCATATTGAAAAAATTATGTCTGAAAAGAAGTTTCTGACAATATCTGGATTTTGGCTCTTGTGACATTGAAATGTTTATATACATATGAAAGCACATTCAATCCTCCACAGTTTGACATCTGAACCAGCTCTGTGCGACCCACGGTTCTTGAGCTAGACCTTTTGGAAGTATCAATTTTTGGTTTCAAAAGAAATAAAAATGACCTCTTGGGGCTGTGCCAGGTCCACCAATGTTCATAATTTGTGATGAATGACGACGCGTTATTGATGGGTAACTTGATTAAGACATGGTGGTGATCCAGTGGTGAAATCCGGTAGGCGCGGTCACTATTTAACACCGAAAATTGATACTTCCGGAAGCTCTAGCTCAAGAACCCCGTGTTGCACAGGGATGGTTCAGGTGTTAAATCGTGGAGAATTAAATGTACTTCCATACGTATATAAACATTTCAATCTTGCATGGACTTAAATTCAGATATTGTCAAAAACTTCTTTTCAGATATCATTTTTTCAAGATGGCGGTGCGCACTGCGAAGATATAAATCGGAAAAGTGCAAATTTAGAAAGGGCACATCGAAATCTACAAATGAGGCAATTTTCATGAAAATAAAGAAATTGAAAAAATCTTTTTTTTCAAATTTTTTTTAAATTTTTTTTCAACGTTCCTTAATGTTTTTTTTTCCCATGGAAGGTATAAGATAACAAGAAGAATTTACTTTTCTACAAAATTAGATGTCTTGTGTTGAAATCGGTCGAAAAATAAAAATGTTACAGCGATTTGCTTATGACCGTACTAAATTCCTTCTGGCGCCTCCACCAAATTTGCCTGCGACAGATGTCAATGTTCCACCATTTTTTTAAATAGTGTTTGATGTTCCAGAAACCGATCGAGACATAGCTCCATATATTTCAACAAAGCTGGACATCACCCGGCTATTCGATACCTTCTGCCCCTAGATAAAATCCGCCATTTTGAAAAAGGGGCGCCATTCAAATCCTAAGGGACGGAAGAAAAAGCACTGCGGGTCAAATCGTTCATTTAGGTCTTAGTTACGATCCTGCAAAGTGGTTTGCCTTTATCATCATTTGCAACTTGTTTTTTCCTACCACGTCCACTATGGAGGTTACTACGATTTGGAAAATAGTGACATCCCGTTGTATTTGAAAATATTCTACATGCAGCTTAGAACCACAAACGACACTCCCCCTTCATCTATATTTATGTTACCGTAATCTATATTTCGCGTAATTTAGGCATTCCGCGGAATGGCTGACCGCTCAGGCAATTAGGCATTTCCACATGACGACGTCACGAGCTCGTCAGTGTTGCCAACCTAGTTGAAATTATAACCTCAAAAAGTGTTCGGGGAACAACCTGCGCTGTTATGATTTGAAAAAAGTACTTTTTTTGAGATTTTGGATACAGTAGGATGCAAGTTTGTGCGTGATAATTGTTTACGAAACTCTGGCGCTTCGATCAATACTGATAGTTGGAGATGTGCTGCCCCAAATAGCTCAATAAACAAGAAAGTTTGGTGAAGTGCTCAAATCATTTTCTTCAAAAAAAAAGAAATCCGTGGCTTTCTCAGGAAACTAGATTCCTGATAGAGAAGAGCATCTCAGGAAGTATCTCAAAGTGTCAAGAAACACGACTCAAAGACATCTGGGAAGGAGAAAATATACCAGTTTATTATCCCGCCGATAAGGTAAAAAGCTGACTAAATTGTTCGAATACAAAATAAATGTGAGATGATTTTAAAAATTATCCATTTCTAAAAGCGCCCTTCTGGTTTCAGAAAGTATGGCTGTGGCAAAAACTGTGACTTGTGACGATTTCGAAATGAGAAGATCCAGCGACCAAGAAATTTTTAAGTTGACCGCAATTTTACCTCAAATCCTGCTTATAAGAAGGAATTCCAGGATTTTTTAAGCAATATGTCCTGACGCGATGAAGCCATCATCTGAAAATTCAAGATTGTCAAGTCAGGTGTACGATTTAGTCATCAGAAGATACTCGGAGCCGATCCCATCTGGTTCATATGTGCTTATATCACAGCTAATATTACAACTACAGTGAAGTAGAAAATGGAAACTATTGTCAATTCAAACATCCAGGCTTGTGAAAGCAATTGAGAAAGCATAGCTAGAGATGTAGAGGGCTCAATGAACGTGAAAGTTGGGTTGGAGTCGTTGAATCTTTTTTTTTTAAGAAAAAATGAGAAATTCATGGTTTTCTCGAAACGCTGGGCTCGTGGAAGTACGAGGCATCACAGAATCTATCACAAAGCGCTAAGAAATAAATAAGAGGAAGAAAGGGATACACTTGAAAAAATATACGGAGGTTGTACCGATAACGATTAGGATGGGTAACTAAATTGCTGTACCGGGTGGGCCATAATAAACCGGAATACATTTTTTTGCCTATAAAATTTTTATTCCCTGACCGATTTTGACGGGAATGGTAATGGTACCAAGGGAAAGTCAATAAACTAGGTCGTACACCACAAAAGTCAAAATGGCCGTCACTTCAAAATTCAAGATGGCGGAAATGTTTGAATATACACCTTCTTTTGTTTTCGTTCATTTTGTTCAAAAGTTATGAAAACTGTGAAAACAACAACATAATCGGAAAGAATGGAGTTTTTCTCACAATTCAAGACCATTCCGAGCTTATTCGGTCCATTCGTTCTGGAGTTATAGCAAAATTAAACAAGTGAGTATGCCTTCACGTGCGTGAGTCTCAGTAACGCATTTTCTCAAAGAGGCATATTGTGAACGTAAAGAAATTTTGTTGAAGGAGAAACACCATTCCTTGCCCAATCCACGTTTCCCGAAAGGCTTCTGCGCATACCTGTGAAAGTAGGACGTTGCCATATCTATATCACGATAACAAGTTGACAACACTGTAATACGGTGTGCGTGTGTAATGTCACGCAAATTTCAGCTGACAGCGCTTGACATCGATTTGACGTTTCGACAGACCTAACCAAATAACGCTCTTGTTTCGTCGATCGCCTTGCAGCTTGTTGTGTTTCGTATCACCTGAATCCTTTCTGCGTCTTTCTGCCATACGGCATGTAACATTTCATTCTGAACAATATTAAATGTTAAATGGTTAGGAGGTTATGTTTGTTGTTTGTTTACATTTCGATTATTGATTGACAGTTGCCATTGACAGTGACACTTCGTGCGTCAAAATTGAAATTACCGCGCTCTGCAGGTATGCGTTCTTATGTATGCGCTGAAGTGATGTACGTGATGGTAAACGTGGATTTCTTCATTCGAAACTCATTGCATTGTGATATTTTGTTATCAGAATGGGGTACTTGTCAATGAAATAGATTTGAATGAAAATTCTTTCACTCATCAATATTTTTTTGTTTGAGGGTGGGAGCTGGGAGCGGCGACTAATCAACAGTAGTCTATTCTTTCCCATTTTTAGTCGGCTATCCATATAGCGAGAGAATTAGATCGCTATGTCTTCGGGTTTATGTTTTCCATTTATCTCTTACTTTGAGGGCAGCGTGTGGGGGTGGCAGCATTCGGCAAAGTATGAGTTGGGAGTTTCTAAATGTAAGGGAAATATGACAATCAGTGAAAATTGTGAAAGTTGCTTTTTTTTTGTTTGGAGGCGGCAGCTGAAGGCGGCGGCTGATTAAAAGTGGCCTATCTTTCTCCAATTTCAGTCAGCTATCAATATAGTGGAAGAATTAGATCGCTATGTCTTCAGGTTCATGTTTTACATTTATCTCTTACTTTGGGGGCGGCGTGTGGGAGCGGCAGAGTTTGGCAAAGAAATTCTTGCACAGTTTGAGTTGAGAGTTTCTAAATGTTTGAGGTAACATTATTAGCTAAATCAGTGAAAATTGTTGAAAGCTGCACTTTTTTCTTTTGGGGGCGGAAGCTGGAAGCGGCGCCATATCAAAAGTATCCTATCCTTTTCCATTTTTAGTCAGCTATCCATATAGCGAAAAACTTAGATTGCTATGTCTTCGGGTTCATGTTTTTCATTTATCTCTTACTTTGGGGACGACGTGTGGGAGCGGCGGCGTTCGGCTGAGCAAATGTTGCACAATTTGAGTTGGCAGCTCCTAAATGTTTAAGGCAACATCTTAATCAGTAACATTTGTGAAAGTTGCACTTTTCATCGTTTGGGGGCGTAATCTGGGGGCGGCGACTAACCAAAAGTAGCCAATCCTTCTCCATTTTCAGTCAGCTGTTCATATATCGAAAGAATCAGATCGCTATGTCTTCGGGTTTATGTTTTTCATTTTAAAGTGATTGGGGGCGGTTTTTAGCAGTTTTTTCATGTCGGCGGCGCATATTGAAGACGGAATGTTTCTGGGTTTACATTTATAAGTGGCAACTATGTATTATTTATAAAATGAGAACACTAGAGCATTAGGTCTGGTAGAAATTGTAATATTATGTTATTTCAAGTTTATCGGGGGCGGTTTTCTCTATGTTGGCGGCGCAATATAGACATCCAATATAGCCTAGCCCTCCTTTGGGAGTGGCAGCTATGTAACAGCGAAAAAATTAGAAAGCTAGGGCGTCTAGTTTGCGAGGAGTTCGAGGAACGAACGGACGGACGGACGGACGGACGGACGGACGGACGGACGGACGGACGGACGGACAAAGCGGTTGCAATAGCGATTTTCATCAAGATGGAAAATGCGCTAAAAAGGCCTTCTTCACATGTTCTGACCAGAAATGATGGATTCAAATTTTGGTTTCTTGCCTCCCAAATTTTTGTTTTTCGGGACCGATTCCACAAAAATTGGTGTCAATGGATATTCAGTTGAGATAAGCTTTGATGGCAATATCATGGCGATCGAAAGAACCTGATCTACTCCAAGATGACGGACAAAACTGAAAAATACAAGTTTTTCCGTATTTACCTGGAGAAAACGCAGCGCTTGATCTGTTGAGAAGATAAATCATACAAGTGAATATGCCTTCACGTGCGTGAGTCTCAGTAGCGCATTTTCTTAAAGAGGCATATTATGAATGTAAAGAAATTTGTGATTGTGATTTTTTGTTATCAGAATGGGGTACTTGTCAATGAAACAGATTTGAATGAAAATTCTTTCAATCATCAATATTTTTTGTTTGGAGGCGGTAGCTGGGAGCAGCCACTAATCAACAGTAGCCTATTCTTTCCCATTTTTAGTCGGCTATCCATATAGCGAAAGAATTAGATCGTTATGTCTTCGGGTTTATGTTTTTCATTCATCTCTTATTTTGAGGGCAGCGTGTGGGGGCGGCAGCATTCGGGAAAGTTACTGTTGCACAGTTTGAGTTGGGGGTTTCCAAATGTGTAAGGAAATATGACAAATCAGTGAAAATTATGAAAATTGCATTTTTTTTGTTTGGGGGCGGGAGCTGGAGGCGGCGACTAATCAAAAGTGACCTATCTATTCCCATTCTCAGTCATCTAGACATATAGCGAAAGGATTGGATCGTTAATCTTCAGGTTTACGTTTTACAATTTATCTCTTACTCTGGGGGCGGCGTGTGGGAGCGGTAGAGTTTGGCAAAGAAATTCTTGCACAGTTTGAGCTGGGAGTTTATCTATGTTTGAGGTAACATAAACACCCAAATCAGTGAAAATTATTGGAAGTTGCACTTTTTTCGTTTGGGGGCGGAAGCTGGAGGCGGCGCCATATCAAAAGTAGCCTATACTTTCCCATTTTTAGTCAGCTATCCATATAGTGGAAGAATTAGATCGTTACGTCTTTGGGTTTGTGTTTTTCATTTATCTCTTACTTCAAGGGCAGCGTTTGGGGGCGGCAGCATTCGGCAAAGTAACTGTTGCACAGTTTGAGTTGGGAGTTTTTAAATGTTTAAGGAAATATGACAATCAGTAAAAATTGTGGAAGTTGTTTTTTTTTTGTTTGGGGGGCGGGAGCTGGAGGCGGCGGGTAATAAAAAGTAGCCTATCCTTTCCCATTTTCAGTAAGCTATCTATATAGCGAAAGAATTAGATCGCTATGTCTTCAGGTTCATGTTTTACATTTATCTCTTGCTTTGGGGGCGGCGCGCGCCGTGTGGGAGCGGCAGAGTTTGCAAAGAAATTCTTGCACAGTTTGAGTTGTTTCTGAATGTTTGCGGTAACATCAACATCTGAATCAGTCTAAATTGTTGAAAAATGCACTTTTTTCTTTTGGGGGCGGAAGCTGGAGGCGGCGCCATATCACAAGTAGCCTATCCTCTCCCATTTTTAGTCAGCTATCTATATAGCGAAAGACTTAGATCGTTATGTCTTCGGGTTCATGTTTTTAATTTATCTCTTACTTTGGGGGCGGCATGTGGGGGCGGCGTGTGGGAGCGGCCGCGTTCGGCTAAGCAAATGTTGCACAATTTGAGTTGGCAGTTTCTAGATGTTTGAGCGAACATCTAGATCTAGAGCGAGCACTATTTGTCGTTTGGGGGCGGAATCTGGGGGCGGCGACTAACCAAAAGTAGCCAATCCTTCTCCATTTTCAGTCAGCTGTTCATATATCGAAAGAATCAGATCGCTATGTCTTCGGGTTTATGTTTTTCATTTTAAAGTGATTGGGGGCGGTTTTTAGCAGTTTTTTCATGTCGGCGGCGCATATTGAAGACGGAATGTTTCTGGGCTTACATTTATAAGTGGCAACTATGTATTATTTATGAAATGAGAACTTCAGAGCAGTAGGTCTGGGAGAAATTGCAATATCATGTTATTTCAAGTTTATCGGGGGCGGTTTTCTCTATGTTGGCGGCGCAATATAGACATTCAATATAGCCTAGCCCTCCTTTGGGAGTGGCAGCTATGTAACAGCGGAAAAATTAGAAAGCTAGGGCGTCTAGTTTGGGAGGAGTTCGACGAACGGACGGACGGACGGACGGACGGACAAAGCGGTTGCAATAGCGATTTTCATCAAGATGGAAAATGCGCTAAAAATACAACACAAACAAATTGTTTCATAACTTTTCCATAACAATACTGTTACAATACTAAATTAATATTAATGGAACTTAATATCAACTGGCGTCCACCAGTGATTTCGAACTTTTCGTAAAGATGCGCAGAGCCTTGAAAAAAAATCAGGTTCTTTTGATCGCCATGATATTGTCCATCAAACTTATTAAGGTAATTATTGGGTATCCATTGACACCATTTTTTGTTGAATCGGTCCCGAAAAACAAAAATTTGGGTGGCAGGAAACCAAAATTGAAATCCATCATTTCTGGTCAGAACATATGAAGAAGGGCTTTTTTAATTTCGCTATAACTCCAGAACAAATGGAGCGAATAAGCTCGGAATAATCTTGAATTGTGAGAAAAACTCCATTCTTCCCGATTATGTTGTTGTTTTCACAGTTTTCATAGTTTTTGAACAAAAAAAAACGAAAACAAAAGAAGGTGTATATTCAAACAATTCTGCCATCTTGAATTTTGAAGTGACGGCCATTTTGACTTTTGTGGTGTACAACCTAGTCTATTGGCTTTCCGTTGGTACCATTCTCGTCAAAATCGGTCAGGGAATAAAAACTATATAGGCAAAAAAAGTATTCCGGTTTATTATGGCCCACCCGGTAGGTGATACAGTTACGATGTTTGCCCGAAATTATCTATTGCTAAGCCTATGTAGTTTCAGGAAGTACCTGTGTCAAAAATTGTGGCCTTCGGCAATCTCAAAACAAAATGGGAAAATCAACTGACTGAGGAATTGCTACGTCGACCACAATTTGGGACCTAGAATCCTCAATAGAACAATAAATATTTGTATTTTTAAGAAATGTATCTTGACACAATCAAGTTGTAGTTGAAAATTCAACATCGTTAAATCAGATGTAAAATTTCTGTCAAGGAGGGCTCCCGTGACCGAAGACATCTTCGGTGGTAAAAACTTCCATGTTTTGCCTCTGTTCATAGATAGATAGATAGATAGATAGATAGATAGATAGATAGATAGATAGATAGATAGATAGATAGATAGATAGATAGATAGATAGATAGATAGATAGATAGATGTATTTAAACTTAAGTGTACATTAACGTGAAGGTACAGATAAGCTAGGGAGATAGTTCAGCTCTGGCCGATCTTCCACTATTCCCTCTTGTAAAAATAAAATAAAATATAAATATAACAAATAGAGATAAAATACATTGAATTTATACAATAATAAAACTTTAAAACTTTCACATGGCCGACAGCACACTGTTCAGATCAGATGTTTTCCAAAAATCAACAAACTCATCAGTTGTGTAGAAACAGTGTGTCTTCAGAAAGCGCTTTGAGTTTTCTTTCCAGGCTGCTGACAGTTAGACACTTCCATTCATCCGGCAACAAATTAAAAAACTTAATAGACAGATATCTGAACGTAGATTTGGTTTTCTCTAGACGAAATCTTGGAGCTAAAACAAAATTAGATCTGGTATCATACAACCCCTTGTGGATGGTGAAGGTTTTGCGAGCATACATTACACACTCATAAATATACTGGTTGGTACAAGTAAGTATTCCCATTTCAGTGAAAAGAGGTCTGCAAGAGACTTTCTGACCCGCTCCCGTTATTGTTCTAATGGCGCGCTTTTGCAGAATGAGAATCCGGCCGGCGTGTGACGAGCCCCCTCAGACCAAAATCCCGTACGACATCACACAATGAAACAGAGCATAGTAACACAGCATCAATGTATCCCCAGATAGCTGACAGGTCAAACAGCGCAAAAGATAAATCACCTTGGACAATCTGCGTTCCAGCCAGTCTACATGCGCCTCAAAAAAGAGTCTGCCGTCAAAAAGCAGGCCAAGGCATTTCACAGGGTCCTGAGGCGAAAGAGCCCTACCAAGTGAGAAAAGGAGGTTCTGGGTCTTGGTCACGTTTAGGCAAAGTTTGTTCAGGGAAAAGAAATGTTCTGTGACTGTCAGTGCCTCGTCACGAAGAGCCCCGAGTGTCTGCAAGTCGCCGCCCGTAGTCAGGAGAGTGATGTCATCAGCATATATCACACAGTTCGTGGACAGAAAGCTCCCAATGTCGTTGATATATAATATAAAGAGGAGAGGCCCTAAGATGGATCCCTGCGGAACGCCATGACTCAGGTTGCGGAAAGAGGACATCTTTCCCCCCCAACCAACGCATTGTGAGCGTCCCCTCAAAAATGACTCGATAAAAAGCAGGGGAGGGCCTCTCACACCGTAACTCCGTAATTTGGCGATTAATACGTCATGTGACACGCAATCGAAGGCCTTTAATAAGTCACAGAAAGAGGCCGCAGCCATCTGACCTCTCTCCCAAGCCTCAGTGATCGCAGTCACCATCTCCATGAGGGCACGGACCGTGGAACCACCCCTAACAAATCCGAACTGAGCAGACGTCACAATCTTGAATCTCTCCAGAAAATCAACCAATCTGCTCCGAAAAGCTATCTCCAGAATCTTAGAAACCACAGGCAAGATTGAAATAGGACGGTAATTATCCAGGTTGGACTTGTCACCCTTTTGGAAGACAGGGACCACTTTTGCCGGTTTAAAATTTTCCGGGAAGACGCCGTGCAAAAAACATAAATTGACTAGATGTACCAGTGGTTCACACAACAAGTCACCGACAAGTTTTATAGCTTCGGTGTTAAGCTCATACACATCTCTGCGGCTAGAGTTTGTTAAACCTTGAATAATACTCATCATCTCATCTCCAGCAATAGGACGTAAGAAGAAGGATCGAGCGCACGTGCGAAAACCAAATGAATCAACGTAGGCCGTATTGTCCACAGTTATGCCGTTCACCAAGCTACCCGCCACCCTGGCGAAGTGCTCGTTAAACGCGTCTGGGGAGATCGGACTGGGGACACCGTCATCGCCGCGCCGGGGTCTATTCCGATTGATCATTGCCCAAGCGGTCTTTTGTTTATTTGTGGAGTTAGTTATAAGATTACCATTGTACCCCAATACCTTATTCCTGAGTGTGCATTTGTAAGTTTTTTTGAATTTCTTGAAACAATTCTCATCATGTGGACTGCGGTGACGCAGACTTGATAAAGCTCGCAATTTTAGTCTCATCGCCTTCAGATCCGAATCAAACCACCCACGTCCAGCAATCCCAGTTTTCCTGCCCTTCATTAGCGTCTTAGGAAATGATCTATCATAGACAGAACAAAGTTTCTGCATGAATACGGCCGCAGCCTCGTTACCGTTTTCGATTAGATAATAATCGGTCCAATCCTCCAACATTGTCAGATCTCTGTATAATTGTTTAGTGTCGGCATTGATTTTTCTGCACCACTTCGGTTCGCTTCTCGGGCGGCGACGTTTCGATTCCATTGTGACAATTAAAGACGAATGATCCGACAACATGGGATCATGTACCGTGGCTGAAAATAAGGAAGAATCCAAGTTGGTGAAGACATTGTCAATTCTTGTAGCTGAAGATCTTGTAACTTGTAACAATTAGTTTCCGCTTCACGGATTACTGATTAATACTGATAAATTCATTTTCCCGATTTATATGTATTGCATTGTTGATATACCTACTCGATACCTATACTATACCTTTACTTATTATTTATCGTGTAAGGTAGATGTATTTGTTTTTGCGGCAGTGAATATTGCTTGCTTTTGGTCCCGTCTCTCTTTTCTCTATTCATTGTTTTTACCGTAGACCGTTATTGTATTACTATTAGGAACTTTTCTACCTTATCGAAGTTCTTCATATCTTCAATATTCAGCACCTAATAACTAAAATAAAAATGGACCCGTCTTTTAAACCAAATCATTTATTAAATGATGAACTAAATTATGAGTTGCGTATCCAGTAATTTCTAGCGTAGATCAGGATAGGAGAAGAAAAATGTTAGCTCGGATGTTACAGACAGAACGAACTGCCGGTACAGATCTAAATTCTTTACGAGATCCTCTTTTCAAGTTTTCCACTGAAAAGGAAGCTATCGAAAGTACTGTTGATTCCATTGACGTATTGATTAATGAATTTGAAGGCCCAACAACTGATTCTGTGTACAAACGTTTGAAAAGCCGAATTTTTCATGTCACCTGCCGTGTTTTACGTATGCCAGTCAGCTCTGTAGGCGAAGAAACTCCAGAAAGCGAACAAACCGATTTTAAAAATGAGGCTTATGCAAGGTGCATAGAACTTGATGCCGATTTACATGACCGAGTTACCCCAGCTGACAAAAATTCTGCTATTATTGCACAACATAACACATCTTTTTCTCAAACACTATCTTCATCTATGCCTCCTCTAAGTTCAAATTGCCAAGGAGCAACGTCTCAACAACAACTGATATCGTATACTTCAAAAGCTGTACCTGTTTATAAATGGGGTGAAACTTTTAACGGAGAACGTAAAAATTTAATTCCATTTTTGGAAAATGTTGATGAATTGATGAAAGCGCGACATGTGAGTAAGTCAGAAGTTTTCACGTCTGCACGTGATTTGTTTGTCGGTCAAGCTCGATATTGGTATCGTCAAACAATATCTGAAGTGACTGATTGGGATTCTTTAGTAGAAGCTTTAAAACGAGACTTTAAAATCGCGGACTACGATGAAGAATTATGGGAAATCATTAAAAAACGGAAACAAATGCGTTCAGAAAGTTGTACTCTGTATTTTTCAAAAATGAATACACTGTTTAGTCGTTTATCTAGACCGCCAATAGAAGCCACGAAAATTAAATGGATTCGCAGACTTCTTCTTCCTGAATACTCAGCTGCTTTAGCTCTACAAGATGTTCAAACAGTTTCAGATTTAAGTAAGTTAGTCAGACGATTGGAAGATGAAAATTACTTGAATGTAAACTCCCGTCCATCAAGTACCTACTCAAATAAAAATAATGCTTTAAATTTATTAGAACCAGAGTTGGCCCTTGCCAATGAAAGTTCTTCGTCACGTTCAACTTCGTCTAGCCGGTCCGATGCTAATAATAGGTCAAAAAGTCATCATAAAAATACCCCTTTCTCAACATTTCAAAAATCTGCAAATAAGTCTACAAAGAACAATACCAGTAAAACTCATAGTGAACCTGTTGTATGTTGGAATTGTAAAGGAAGTAATCACACGTTTTCAAATTGTACCTTGAAGCGAAATAAATTTTGTTATCGGTGTGGTTCACCAAATGTAACCCTTAATTCATGTAAAAAATGTCGTCCGGAAAACTAATTCTGGAGAGAACCTTTAGTGGGCATTCTTTCTCTCCTCATGCAGACTTTAAGGCCAAGCCCATACAAAGTAAAAATATTTCTCACTCTGTACTTAGTAAAAACAATTTTTCCGATGTTTTACCTAAAAAACAATTCTTGGAAATTACAAATCGTAAGTTTTTCAATTTATCTGAATGGAATCGTTGGAAAGAAACTGTGTCTGATTTTTATAAAAGTAATAACGCGAAATTTTCCAACAAGATAGAGCCTTTATTTTGTAAAATGAATTCTGATAACAGACCTTACGTCACAGTTGATCTTTTCGATCAACCAATTACAGCTCTGCTTGATTCAGGCGCCACTATTTCAGTAGTGGGCGCTGGTGGTTTGAAGGTTTTATCTAAATTCAATATTAAGTCCAGTTTTTCTTCCTGTAAGTTTATTAACACAGCTGATGGTGCAAAACAATCTGTCATTGGTGTTGTCGACTTACCTATATTTATCGAAAATGTTTGTCAAATTATACACGCTTTGGTTGTACCTTCAATATCTCATGCTTTCATTTTTGGGACAGATTTTTGTAAACAATTCGAAATTAATATTGATTTCAAACGGGAAAGTTGGAACACTCAAAGAAATTATTGCGACTCTGAAATTATAAATGTTTTGGAACTTGATGAAATTTTGTCTGATCACTTGTGCTCTCTCGGTAATTTGGATGATGAGCAATCATTCAAAGCTAAATCTGTAATCGAAAGATTCGAAAGAATCGGTGGAAAAAATCGTTTAGGTCGTACAGATAAGATCTCTTTAAAAATAGATACCGGTGACGCAGCCCCTTTTCGAATAAAACAATACCCGCTGTCACCTTACATGCTAAAAATTCTGAATGGCGAGCTCGACGAAATGCTACAGCTCGGAGTTGTTGAACCATCCAACAGTCCCTGGTCGAGTCCAGTTTTGTTAGTTAAAAAATCGAGCGGTGAATACCGATTCTGTTTCGATGGTCGAAAGATCAATGAAGTTACTAAACACGATTCTTACCCCTTACCGCGGATAGACAGGATTCTGAATATGCTTCGAGATGCAAAGTATATATCTAGTATCGACTTACGCAAGGCATTTTGGCAGATTCCTTTGGCCGATGATTCTTCTAAAGAGAGAACAGCGTTCAGTGTAGCCGGTAGAGGTTTATTTCAATTTGTAGTTATGCCGTTTGGGTTACGCAATAGTGCGCAGACTCAGCAGCGTTTAGTTGATTCTCTTTTTGGACCAAAATTCGAGCCAGAGATCTTTGCATATTTAGATGATCTGATTATAGTTTCTTCCACTTTTGATCGACATGTTGAACTTTTGGGAGAAGTTTTAGAACGACTTCAAGGAGCTAATCTAACGGTGAATCTCGATAAATGTGAATTTTTCAGAACATCCCTCAAATATCTTGGATTTGTGGTCGATTCGCAAGGTCTTCGTACAGATCCCGATAAAGTCACTTGCATAGTCAACTACCCTAGACCTACTACTACCACCGAAATTAAGAGATTTATTGGAATGTGCAGTTGGTACAGACGATTCATCGATAATTTTTCCACTCTAGTTTCTCCGCTTAACGATCTGTTAAAAAATCGAAAGAAAAAAGAATCTATCACGTGGTCTTCAGAAGCCGAACTTTCTTTCTTGAAAATTAAAAAAGCCCTTGTCTCCGCGCCAATTCTCTGTCCACCAAATTTCTCTAAACCTTTTGTCATCCAAACAGATGCCTCAGATACAGGATTGGGCGGGGTTCTGACTCAGACAATCGAAGGTGAAGAGCGTGTAATCGCGTACGCAAGTCGCGCGCTTTCCCGATCAGAACGAAATTACAGTGTCACAGAACGCGAGCTTCTCAGTGTAATTTTTTGTATTGAAACCTTTCGACCCTATATTGAAGGAGTTAAGTTTTCTGTTATAACCGATCATTTTAGTCTCCTTTGGTTAAATAACATATCTAATCCAACCGGAAAACTTGCCAGATGGGCAGTACGTTTGCGTCAGTATTCTTTTGATCTGATTCACAGGAAAGGCAGTCATAATGTCGTTCCGGATGCTCTTTCAAGAATTCCGTGTGTAACCTCAGAAATTTTTGCTGTCGAAATAACTTTAGATCAGCTAGATAGCTGGTATAAATCTATGCGTGCTAAAATTCGAGAAAATCCCGAGATCTTTCCTCAGTGGAAAGTTGAGAATGATTTGCTATATAAACACCTCCCAAAAGCTCTGCCATTTAGTTCGAATTTACGCGAATGGAAACTTGTTGTTCCGAAACCACAACGTTCATCGATCATGAAATCTTGTCATGACCCGCCAACTTCCGCTCATTTTGGTTTTGCTAAGACTTTGACTCGTATTCAAGATAATTATTATTGGCCAAAAATGAGGCAAGATGTTCGTAAATTTGTTAGGTCGTGTAAAGTGTGTGGTGAACAAAAAATTCCGAACCAGTCGCGAATTGGACTGATGGGTTCAGAAAAAAGAGTTAACTTTCCGTGGCAAGTTATAGCGATTGATCTTATGGGACCTTTTCCCCGCTCTGTAAATTGTCATACACATCTGCTTGTGGTA
Organism: Anaspis maculata; assembly: GCA_949128115.1. NCBI lineage: Eukaryota > Metazoa > Arthropoda > Insecta > Coleoptera > Scraptiidae > Anaspis > Anaspis maculata. The sequence goes on along the minus strand of OX421968.1, from coordinate 28,849,069 downwards.
GGTGATTGGTTCAGTAAATATACACTTTTATTTCCTTTAAGAAAAGCCGACGCGAAAAGTATAGTCAAACACCTTGAAAACGATGTTTTTCTAAAATTTGGCGTACCCCAATATATTTTATGCGACAATGGTAAACAGTTCGCAGGTCATCTGGTAAAAAATCTAGCCACTTTGTATAATGTTCAAAAAATTTGGTTCACTCCGTACTACTCTGCCCAGTGTAATTTTGTAGAGAGGAATAACAAAACAGTTGGTACTGCTATAAGATGCTACATCGATAAGCAAGGACACAAGTATTGGGATAGAGAGCTACCAAAAATTGCCCATGCAATTAATACAGCAAAACATGAAGCCACAAAGTTCCCTCCGACCTTTCTTAATTTTGGCCGATACGTTCCTCTTAGTGGGGATTATTACGGAAAAGTCAAAACAGTAAAAGATGTAGAATTGCTACCGGGTGTGGATCGAGAAACCTATGCATCTGAACTAAATACCGGTCTTAAACAAATTTTTGAACAAGTTCAAAACAATCTCCATGTTGCCTATCAAAAAAATGTCCGAGATTATAATTTGCGTAAGCGCGACGTTTCATTTAAGGCTGGTGACAAAGTCTGGCGAAAAAACAAAGTGCTATCAGATGCTCCGAATCAATTTGCGGCTAAGTTAGCGTCCAAGTATGTGCTTTGTACCGTCCGGAGAAAAGCCTCCAATCTTTGTTATCATCTCAATAATATGAACGGATCTGATGCCGGAAAATGGCACGTGAAAGACTTAAAACCGTACTTTGGTTCTAATTCCGATATCTCTGTCGGATAAATTATCGTATCGTAATTATTTCGGCAATAATATTTCCTACCGTACCTTGTATATAATATATTCACTAATTTTGTCTCTCAGAAAGAGAAGACAATATCTATCGTGGTAGAAACACAAAACCGTAACACAAAATTTCTTGCAGATTTGTTCATGAGTGTTGCGTGGTTTCATTTTTTCTTTTCGGAAATTAAATTTTCAAATTCATTTGTATATAACTTAAAATGCTCAAGTTTAATACTTTAGTGGTTTCCTATTGTAAATATTCCCCTTGTACATAATTACCTATACCACAATTATTTGCTCTTAGTTTTAATTTCTCTTGTTCAACGATACTCAGTTGTACAATCAGAGAGAAAGGAGAAAGAGAAGAAATTACGTACTCAAAATTTGTTTTTTTTTTTGTTTTATTCATATAAATATGATTTCTCCTTCTCGTGTTTATCTCTGATAGATATTTACCTGACGTTATATTATTTGGTAGACTTTCCCGATTATGACCACTACTTATTTTGACCTCACCGAATTTGTCTCCGTAAGGACGTGTGATACGCGTAGATATCAGCCCAAATTCTAACGTGACCAGAGCAACAAGAAGAAAAAAATTAATCTTTAATTTTTTAATTTTTTTGGAGAAAGGTGGTGTAACGATTTTAAATTCCAAGGTAAACTTTAATAATTCTTTTTACAATATCAAGTATAGGTATAATACATTTCAAATAATCGCGCGATAAACTGTGTGCTGATACAAAAACACAAGGGTGCTCAGAAGCCTCGAGCGCAGCGGCAGAAGTAGAGTTTTCTTCTAGTAGGTTTTTAATTTCTGATAAGAGAAAGAAACGTTCTCGAATCGTTGACGGTAAATCCTCAGCCAACTTGATCAGGATCAATCCAGGGTTTATGGGAGCCATCCGTGCCATTTTATCCATATATTCCCCTCTGAACGTTGAAGCTGAGGTGAGCGCTAATTTATTCTTTTGGTCTGTTAGGTAATAATTATATTTTAGGTCGCCTGTCCACGTGAACGTATATCTTCTGAAACATGCAATACACATAATACAAATGTACCTGTTGAAACAGTACCACAGCAACTGAAATATTCATCAGTACCTCGATCATTACCGTAACACAGTTATCATCATCGTAATCAGTAGCAGGCCATTATACCACGCACGAGCCCACGAAGTCATCCGGCGCCTCCGCCATTTCTTCACCACAAGTTGAAGGTTGTCGACGTTTCCACGCATTACCTGGATACGTCCTATTCAAGCTGAAGTTCTCTGGTTCCATCCACAATCCTCGATAGGACCTCGACGCTCACGCGGAATCCAGACCACGCTTGCAGCGAGAATAGGATCGTTTTCTTTGGATTTCCTGGAGCGACACTGCGTGTTACTTTTTGTGAGATGTTCAATTTATTCCCACTAACCTTAAGATTAAGTATATTGAAGAACTAAATTAGCCTTGATACAACGTACCATAGCGCTGACACAGGTAACTTGGGCCCAAGGTATTTTCGTGACAGACGTAGTCACTGTAGGTATTAATTCCGTAAGTTCGGAATTATTTAGGTTCTTTAACTTACGAGGTCCAAGGGGGTGTGTTTGGAATCTCTCTCAAACCGCACGAGGGTATATTGCTGACGTCCAGTTCGAAGCTGAAACCCTACACAAAAACGTAACTCGTGAAGCACCTACCTGCGTTGCTAACTATATTATTTAAATTCAGTTACATCATACTTTGTTTCATTATTGTTACTTACCAGAAATTCTACTTTATTAAATATTCTAAATCTCATTTTCGTTCATCGTACTTTCAATTAAGTCAGTTCATTCATAAAGAAATCCTATAAGGCACGACCATTCCATCTGGTTTATTTACAAAAAAAAGGCAAGCACGTTCTTTTTTTTTGTTGTTGGAATAGACCAGGACATACTCCACCAATTAACATCTTCGCACAGACTCCCCTGGTTGGCGCGGTATAAATTTGTGTCTGTGCGACGTGCAAGTCAAAAACTCACGACTCGCTCTAGCCGAAAAAACTGAGTGCCGTTCGCTTTATGTTGTGAATTTTCTGAATGGAGAGAAAACATCATGGCAACGTTGCATGACAATCTCAAACCACCACCAGTAACTTCGCCCGCAATACCACCGCGAGCTGTTTTGAATCTGACCAATTCTGCACCGCAAGCAAATAGTTCGCGATTGTCCCAGTCGAGTTCGAATTCAGATGACGATTTTCCAATGACGAACAAGTCTGTGCCGGTCCGTAATTGGGGTTTACAGTTCTCAGGGGAGAAATCGTCAATTTCCCTCCAAGCTTTTTTAGCGCGAATTGAGGAATTGCGTATACCGAGGCGCGTGTCCAAGAAGGAACTGTTTAATTCGGCGGTTGATTTGTTCATGGGCAAGGCTTTGTTGTGGTACAGAGCAAATCGGTCTTCGTTTGGGAATTGGAAATCATTGGTCGCGGGGTTAAAGGGGACGTTTTTGCCATGGGACTATAACCACAAGCTGTTCGAGGAGATTAAGCGACGGACTCAGGGAGAGGAGGAGAGTGTGTCAAACTACTTCGCGGCAATGATCAACCTCTTCAATCGTCTGGACGAACCAGTCTCTGAAGAGTTTAAGTTGCAAATTTTGAACACGAACATCCACCCATTCTACCAGCCCTATTTGACTTTTGTTCCGATCGCGTCGGTTGCTGATCTGCAAGGGAAGTGTCGCGAGATAGAGGCGAGGCGGTCAATCGCGCAATCTTTTGTACCACCACCGCGAAAACAAGGGACGTTGGAACCGGATTTGGCCTATCTGGGTGGAGACACGGACTTCACAGAGGGTGCAGGTGCCTGCGGAATTGAGGACAGCCGATGCTGGAAGTGTGGTCGTACGGGCCATTTCAAGCGGGAATGTCGCGGCGGAAATTTCACTCCGAAGTGTTTTGGTTGTGGACGTGTGGGTGAGACTTTGCGTACTTGTCCGTGTCGTAACTCATCTGGGTCCGAGAGACCAGAAAATAGTTCAGGCTCTGACAACAGAGGGGGCAAGTTTGGATTCAAACTTGACGCGGGCGCGATTCAAACCGGTTCGGGAAAAGGCAGAGGGGAACGTCAGTAAGGGACGAGGAAGCGTTACCCCCATCACCCACCCTCGTCAAAGAAGATCGTTTTATACCAATTTTGAACTATATTCTGGCTCATGTCACCGGAGATGAACGGCCATACTTGACTGTACGCGTTTTTGGGGTTCCGATTACGGGTCTTTTGGATAGCGGGGCTAGTCGTACTGTGTTCGGTGGCGAAGGTTGGAAGTTTTTGCGGAGCTTGGGTGCGCATGCGTTGCAGAGTAGTCAGACTAGGTCGGTTCGAGTGGCAGATGGAGGTTCAGTGAAATGTTTAGGTGCGGTTCAGGTACTAATCGAGTTGTGCGGTAAGCAGAGGTCGTTTGAGGCTCTGGTGGTGCCAGATCTGCCGCATGGTCTGATATTGGGTATAGATTTCTGGAGGGAAATGGGTTTAATACCGGACTTGCGAGCTAGGGAGTGGACTTTTGCAACCGAACCACCTCCATACACTTTTGAAGTGCTTGCCACCCGTGACACCTTGACTTCTGAGCAACGCGAACGGTTAGACAGTATGACGGACGAGAAATTCAAGAGAATGGGAAATGGGCTAGGGTGTACCACGTTGGTAGAGCATGTAGTTCGTACAAAATCGCCACCCATTAAACAACGCTTTTACCCTATTTCTCCGTTTCGACAGCAGATCTTCGACCAACAAATTCGCGAAATGTTGGATGCAGGTGTCATTTCGCCTTCAAGATCTTCATGGTCCTCACCGGCCTTGTTAGTCAAGAAAAAGGACGATAGTTGGCGGTTTTGTGTCGACTATCGTAAGTTGAATCAGGTCTCCGAGAAGGACGCATATCCAATGCCCAATGTCTCCGCGATTTTAGATAAGCCTCGCGACGCTCGGTACTTGTCATCGTTAGATGTGAAATCTGCCTACTGGCAGATCCAGGTAGAAGAAAAATCGCGCCCCCTAACTGCTTTTACGGTGCCGGGTCGTGGATTGTATCATTTTAACCGCATGCCTTTCGGGTTACATTCAGCTCCTGCGACGTGGATGCGACTTATCGACCAAGTCATAACACCAGACTTGGAGCCATACGCATTTGCCTACCTAGATGATATAATCATTGTAACGCAAACGTTTGAACATCACCTCGCAATCTTAGAGAAAGTTTTTGACGCGTTGATCTCGGCAGGACTCACATTGGGAAAGGAAAAGTGCTATTTTTGCAGGGACGAGCTCAAGTATCTGGGGTACGTGGTAGATAGATTCGGATTGCACGTGGATCCCTCCAAAGTTCAGGCTATTTTGCAAATCCCCATTCCTAAGAAGTCTAGCGAGGTTCGTAGTCTGATAGGCACTGCAAGCTGGTACCGCCGGTTTATTCCTAGCTTCTCAACCCTTATCGCTCCGTTGACACAGTTACTCCGCAAGAAATGTAAGTTCGAATGAGGAGAGGAGCAAGATAAAGCGTTCCGCGAAATTGAAGATTGCTTGGTGTCGGCGCCAGTACTGTCTTGTCCCGATTTTAGTCTTCCATTTACCGTCCAGACAGACGCGAGCGAATACGGTTTGGGCGCGGTCTTGTCCCAGAATTTTCCGGACGGCGAACGGGCGATTTGCTATCTCAGTCGGAGTCTTACGAAGGCAGAGAGGAAGTTCTCCACCACCGAACGCGAATGCTTAGGGGTCCTATGGGCGATAGAAAAACTGCGGCCTTACATTGAGGGGACACGTTTCACGGTTGTGACCGATCACCACTCCTTAGTGTGGCTTAACTCCTTGAAAGACCCTACGGGACGTTTGGCACGCTGGGCTGTGCGAATTCAGCAATATGACTTCGAGATAGTGCATAGGAAGGGAAAGGATCACGTGGTTCCGGACATGTTGTCGCGTGCGGTCTCGGAGGCGGTTGACGTGTTGAACGAAAACGATGCCGATGTCCAGGGGGGTGCCCAAATTGATCGATGGTATGTTGGCATGGTGGAACGAGTTCGTTGTAATCCTCTGAAATATCCGGCATGGCGCGTAGTTGACGGAAAGTTGTACAAGTACGTGAAACAGTTCAATTCGTTCCCGGGGTTGTCGCGGGACATCGACTTTTGGAAAACGGTAGTGCCCAAAGCACAGCGTCGGCAACTCATTCGCGAATTTCACGACCAACCTCGTGCAGGACACGCGGGTATATTTAAAACATATGCCCGTATTGCAGAGAAGTACGTTTGGCCGAAGATGCGTAGCGATGTGCAGACCTATGTTCGTCGTTGTCAGGTGTGTGCGAGCAGTAAGCCAGAGCAACAGAAACGTGCAGGTTTGATGGTACCTAACCAAATTGCTACGCGACCTTGGCAGATCGTTTCGTGCGACCTCATGGGACCCTTTCCGCGCTCGAACAAGGGAAACAAGTATCTGATGGTCATGTTAGATTGTTTCAGCAAGTACCCGATTATTGTACCTCTCCGAGAGGCTACGGCTAAGGTCGTCTGTCAAGCTCTCGAGGACCATTTGTTACTTATCTTTGGGGTGCCACAGATTTTAATTACGGATAATGGAGTACAATTTCGTAGTAGGCTCCTCAATAATTTGTCTCAAGAATATCGGTTCAAAATCGCATTTACCGCCGTCTATCATCCACAGGCGAACCCGACAGAACGCGTAAATAAAACGATCGGAACTATGTTACGGTGTTATGTCGGGGACAATCATAAAACGTGGGATAAAAATCTGCTGAGTATCACATGCGCCATCCGAACCCAAGTACAAGAAACCACGCGTTTGACGCCCTATTTTGTCAATTTTGGCCGCGAAATGTCATTGTCAGGAGACCCAGACCCAGAAGGACTGCCTGGGGCACGAGCTGTCGATCTCAATCGGGGTGAGGCTTTCAAAAAGCTCTATAAGGAAGTAAAGTTGCGAATTGAGAAAGCGGCTGTGCAGCAGAAGGGGAGGTATGACTTACGACGGCGGCCCGCCACCTTTCAGGTTGGTGACAAGGTCTGGAGACGTAATTACGTCTTATCCGACAAAGCCAAAAATTTCGCCGCAAAACTGGCGCCGAAATTCATTGGGCCCTTTGTAGCGCAGCGGAGGGTGTCACCGTGGACATGGGAATTACAGGACGAAACGGGTCAGTCCAGGGGAATTTGGCACGTGAAGGACTTGAGGTTGTACTCGGAAACAGAAGAAACTTAGTCAAGTTGCTCTCCTGGGCGGGGCGCAAGGAATACGCCAGGGGTCACTCTTGACCGGGGGTACAAGTCCCTCCAAAAGAGACAGGGTCGGAATAGTTTTTTTTTTGTTTCTTTATATTTTTTGTTTTGGGTTGAATTTTTTTTTCTCTTTCCATCTGTTTGGTGTCTAGTTAGTAGGTAGATAACGGATTATTCGGTCGGGTCGGTTTCACGTCAGATCAAATATGCTTTTCTGTCATCTGGTTTCAGCATTGTCTCTTGCTGTTTGCTCCATTTGTCTGTCATGAAATAAGTCCCATTGTTTAGTTTTTTTCTCTCGAGAACCTCTTTAGCGAGGTACTCGACTTTTAAGTAAGGGGGGAGTTGTAACAATTAGTTTCCGCTTCACGGAAATAATTGTTCAAAAATAAATTTAAAATAAGTAAACACCTCAATATCAAATTTTAACGCTTATCGCAAGTCCAAGGTTTTGTGCGAACAGAAGAAGGTAGGAAGAAAAACGGTAGATAGATAACGGCAGCAGAACCGATAGCCACGCTCGGCGTTTTCCTCCAGCCAAAATTGGGAAATAGTACCCATCCAGTGGTTTTCTGGGACATAATTGGCGGAAGGAAATCGGAAAAAGGACCGAACCGGTGTTAGGTTGAGTCCCACGCCAAGTTTAGGCGGATATATTTTGTCGACGCTACGTTATCTTCAACACTTAAATTCAAAAACTTGAACATCGCACCTAGTTTCTTCTGGTAAGGTTTTCTAACTCTTTCGCATACAATTGAAATCTAATTCATCCAAAACTTTTAGTTCTGAGTGCGCTTCAATTTCCACGTGGAAAATTCTATTGATTATTCCATCGATCACGCTTCGCTATTCGCCATTCGCCATTCGTCATACGCCACGGTCGTAGAAAGCACGCGGAAGAAAGCGTAGAAAGGGGGAAAACGGCTGGGAAAGACCACTCAGAAGGGGTTATCTTTCCTGGAAAATCAAGGAAGAAAGAAAACATCATATTGGGAAAGTTGACCGCCATTTTGTGGAACCCACGTGAAATACGGGAGATTCGATTTGAGACGCTTTTCATCCAGTCAATCAGGACAAACAAGACCTTTTTACACCTACAGGGAGTTTCCTGCACCGGATTTCAGTGATGAGTACTTGGAAAACCTAGTTTATCAGTACCTCATTTTTCTGCATCGCTTTCACATATTTATCTTAAGAATATTTCCAGTCAAGTTGATCATTGTCATTCAGTTCAGAGTTTTAAAAGTTTATCTGCAGTCACTAGTTCAGTCACAATAATTTTACTGTTAGTTTATTTCGCCAATTTAAAAAAAAAAAAGGAAAAGAGAATTCACCCACACAGTGATTATTGTTTTGTACAAAATAACTGGGGAACGTGACGTCACGGGAATCGGTATTTTACTCTATGAATATAGTTTATTTCTGAATTCTATTGTCGACCATCAGACGCAGGTACTTAACAATATTCATAGTCCACAATTTACTACCTACTATCTACTACTCACCGATTTATTTTTGTTTACATCGTGATTTATTCCATCGCTTATTATTTATATTTTTTTTGTGAATTATATTTTGGGGGAAAGATTAAATATTATGCTGGTATCTGTGTAAATGTTATCTTTCATTTCATTTTTCCCCACAACCCTTGGGATCTCTCTCTCTTCGATTTCTTCGACTTTTAAAGAATCTTTCGGATCAGCCGGTCGGGAAATTGCTTCAGGTTTTCACTCTTAACCGGTCAGTGGGTTAAAAGAGTGTGGCGCCCTTTGCATTTTTGTGTTAATTTTAATTTTTACCAGCTTAACCCACCCCCTCCGTCCGATTGAGCTACGGGACCCCCCCACTGACCAGGGAGGTAATTTCTTGGGCTGATTCAGAGGAAGTAAAGGAGAATTGTAGGCGTTGCTTGTGAACTCCGAAATGGACTCACGGCATCCAAAAGATTCAAAGATGTTGACGATATTTTTCGCATTTTTTTCGTTCTCGAGTGCGAAATTGACATTGAAATCACCCAGAACAGCAAGAGATTTTTTCTTTGGTAGACCATCTAAAAATGAATACAGATTACTCGTAAATACCTCAATATCACCCGTTGGAGAGCGGTAGCAACATGTCACAATGGCATCGAAGTCAGTTAACAGAACAGCGCAGAGTTCTATATCCATTTCCCTGGACATTTGAGTCTTTGAATCCAGGGTCTCAAATCCGATATCAGCACCAACAAAAATTCATATTTCACAACCGAAGTGAAGACATGCCTGCACTTTTAAAATATAAACTAAAACTAATGTTTGTTTCTTTAATCCAGCAGTAAAAGCTGGCCCTAAGTATTTGGGTAGTGAGAAGCACAAACCGAAGAGGTACTACCTAGCCCCTCACAAGTCATATCACTCCAGCAATGCCGGGAATGTAAACCCCCAACATTCAGGTGAAGTTTGGTGACAAAGTCCAGGCCCAATTTCGTCGGAAAATATGAATTTTCACCACTACCCTGTGCACTGTGCAGGTAACCTAACATGTTTGGCTTGCTTTTTCACATAATCTTTTACGCTTTTTTGGTCACATAATCTTCGACTGCTCACTATACAGGGAATTTAGGCGAGGACCAGTTCTAGGAAGCCAGGTCCTACCATTTGATCAACACGAGATTCTGATTAGTACCAACGTAAGGATGATTTCAGTCAGCCCTATACATACAGTAAGGTGAAGCGTTTTTTTTTTTTTTTTTTTTTAATTGAAAAGTGGCTAGCGTGCAAAAGTTGCCTTTTGTCATCCAAAATAACATCCCAAATAGTAGGTATATTGGAAATAGAATATCTGCTGGAATTAATTCAAACAAAACGATTTTTTTACCATGGCTAGTTTTCAGTTCCCTCTTCAACATATCAAAAGTCCTCAACTCTGGGACTGCTACAAATTAGTATACAGGGTGAAAGTTTATTATTTTTCCTTATTTCCTTTCTTTCTCAAAAAACTGATAACTGAAAAAGAACGGTTTTAGGCTAGTTTGATAGGCCATAGTCTTCCAATAAACATATGAAAAATATACCACTCAGCAACTGCTGTGTATCAAGTTACAGGGTGAAAACTAGTTTTCATCTTCATTTTTTTTTTCTTAGCGGAACTGATCTAGATTCAAGCCGGGTCCAGTTCTTTTGCAAGCTTATAATGTCATACTGAACATATAAAAAGGATACATTTCTGCAACTGCTGCTTTTCATTTTACAGGGTGAAAAGTCATTTTCACGTTTCAATTTTTTTCTTGGTGAAATTGGCTCACACATCAATTTCGACTGATTCTTCTGTAAACTTGAAGTTTCTAGTCAAACATATCAAAATAATACATTTCTGCTACAGCCACGTTTTTTTTTACAAATTTAAATGTTTGGGTATATTCGGGTATATTGCATCAAAAATCCAAAAAATCTTGGAACGCAACCAAACATTTAAATTTGTTAATAAAAACGTGGCTGTAGCAGAAATGTATTATTTTGATATGTTTGACTAGAAACCTCAAATTTACAGAAAAACCAGACGCAATTGTTGTGTGAGCCGATTTCATCAAGAAAAAAATTGAAACGTGAAAATGACTCTTCACCCTGTAAATTGAAAATCAGCAAATGCAGAGATGTGTCCTTTTCATATGTTCATTATGACATTATCAGCTTGCAAAAGAACTGGAACCGGCTTCCATCTAGATCAGTTCCACCAAGAAAAAAAATTGAAGTTGAAAAATAATTTTCACCCTGTAATATGATACGCAGCAGTTGCTGGGTGGTATATTTTTTATATGTTCATCGAAAGACTATGGCCTATCAAACTAGCCTGAAAACCTTTTCTTTCGGTCATCAGTTTTTCAAGAAAAAAAGAAAGTAAAGAAAAATAATGAACTTTCACCCTGTATACTGATTTGTAGCAGTCCCAGAGTTGAGGACTTTTGATATGTTGAAGAATGGACTGTGAGCTTGCCATGGTACAAAAATCGTTTTTGTTTGAATTAATTCCAGCAAAGCACCTATTTTTTTCTATTTCCAATATACTAAAAAGGCCACTTCTGTCAAACAAGTTTTCAAGGTTCCCCCGAGGCCTTGAAATTTCACCAATAAAAATACACTTCAATTCTTAAAAGATGCACCTTACGTGACGAATTTATTTTCGAGTTATGCGCAACGTTATTGTCATGTATCACCGTGTTGAAAAGAAACAGCATGGACTACCATGTCTTTTACACGCTTTATTGGTAAAAGCGTGATGATGACTAAGGGCCGTATTCATATCTCGCTTTGAAGCTATAAGCGCTATTAGAGCGATGCGCATTTAGGGGCATTTCTCATATTTCAGTGTTCAAAAATACAAATTAACTCGCAAATTAATTGCAATTAAGTACATATAATCGCTCCCAATCGCAATAATGTATTTTTGAACACTGAAATATGAGAAATGCCCCTAAATGCGCATCGCTCTAATAGCGCTTTTAGCTTAAAAGCGAGGTATGAATACGGCTCTAAGCCAACTGCATAAATCCAGTCGTAGCGCATAGCGCTTGTCTCGCCCTGTCCATGCCGGTACACAGCATCCTCTACAAACTGCGACTTACGTCTCAATCTTAATTCACACGCATACAATCCAGGGGTGCCAGACGCCCTGTCATCTGCGGGATTATCCCGCAACTGATTCTTTTGTCCCGCGTCCCGCATACATCCGAAAATGTCCCGCACACTAATATTTTGGCTTTTTTGATATGTTTGTTAATTATTCACAAAATTCAAATTCAAAATTTAACTTACAACTTTAAAATTCAGTTCAAATTGATAATAAATGAATAGAGGAAAAGTTACTGCGCGCAAAGGTGTAGATGTAGATGTAGCTAGACTAGACCCACAGAGACCCAATCTGACAAAGACTAGCTAGGCATATACTATTGTTTGAGAAGAAACACATTATCATCAATATTAGATACCTACTATAACCATTAAAAAAAGAATCGCCTGCGGCGCTCTTGAGAAAATATATCTCCCCGTAAGCCCCGTTAACTTTGTTATACGAGTCTGTCCCGCGTTGCGATTTCAGAAATCTGGTAACCCTGATACGATCGATGACGTTTATTTATTTTATTTTTTTTATTTAATTGTCTTATTTTACGAGGCGGCATTCAGCTATAAGCTGCTCTACCATGCAACCTCGGGGACAGCACAAAATATCCATGGATGAAGTAGGATTCGAACCCACACAGGGCAGCGCGAATGGTTTGGCTTGCCATCACCTGTACCACTCGGCTACCACCGCTCCACGTAAGGTGCATCTGGTATTTCTGGCCTGGTATTTCTGGGACACTTTATACCTAATTTGATTTGAAGATCAAAATGACAAATGTACGTCAAGTTGGGAACGGTGCCTAACATTATGTGGAAAATTCAAATAATGTGCAAGTGCAATAAAGTATGCAGATGTAGGTAGATGTAGATACCTAACAACTACTGAAGCAGCGGTACAAGCGTGTAGCCCAGTCCTTCATCGGTAAAGGCCCTGAGAAAAATTACAGAGCTATTTGATAACAAATTTGAGGAAGAACGCTAACGCTTGTTTCGAATAAGAAAGAACATACCGCAGCGGCAAACTTGAATGTAATAATATCGGTTCGGTAATAACAAGGTAGCGATCCGGCCGTCAAGCCTGCCAGGTGTACTATACATTGCAGGATCGTATTCATCAATTGATTATACTCCATCACTTTTACTCGTGATTTCCTCGAGAGGCTAATTACCGACACTTTGCATCCTATAGTGTCTTTGCCCAACCGCTGTATCGGTGAACCTGGGTTCGATTCTCGATTTGGGCGGCGGGCGTTTTGTGAAATTTTTTGAATGCGGCCCTGTGCCCGGGCGCTGCAACAATAGTTGTTATTGCATTGTGTTGGCCACTTATTTTCACCTCAAGTTGCGATTAAAGCTATTTCTCGATTTGTTCTTTTTAGTGATCGTGTGTTGTGGTGCTTGACTGTCTGTTTTCATCGAGCTGGATGTCCGTCCCTTCATCTGATACCGGTATCTTTAACGTTTCTTTTGATTATAGTGGGAGAGGTACCTAATTACCTAGGTACTCATAACTATACCACACGGGCCCGACATTCATTTCCACGGCTTCAACAATTCTCCAGTCGTAATCATAAATTCATAATTCATAAACCATATATCTACTTTTGAAAATTATTGTTCTTCGGATAATATACTGATGAACCAAAATGAAGGAATAAACTTAGTAACTGTTTTTCGAAATGTACCTAAGGATAATGAAGCGTAAAACCCGACGCATGTACCTTGGTGTATTATTTATATTCATGCACACAAACTACGAACTACCTACAAACTCTGACAGGGAGTTCAAACCCAACTTCCAATGATAGCACGATCAAGGAGCTTTCCCATTCCCACCAGGGTAGGTAACTTAACTTACTAACTTATGGATGGCCCATATACGGCTTGTGCCACACAATTAGGCAGTTAGTTCACTGGAGGACCGATTCCTTTACCTCTGGTTGAGGTTAACTCTAAGGGCCGGTATTTCAATGTTCGTTTAAACGAAAAGATTAACTGACTATTGGTTAAAGTTAAACGTTTGATTAACTGTCGATGGGTATTTGGTATTTCACTACGAGTTCCGCCTCCGTTTAAATCCGTTCCGTGCCGGTTAAACTGAGCTTAACCGGCATTCATCATAATTTTTTACATGTTGGCAGTAAATTTCTGTCAAACAATCACCAATTCTCTAAAGTTTGAGAGCTTCAACCTCACTTTGAATTTTGATAGGTATCTGTTTACTGTTCTGCCTACTCTTCTGTTTTTGTTTCGCGTTGTGAGATGGCTAGGAAAAGCTTGGAAAAAGCTGTTGCGTTGTTTTTCAGTCGCCCATTCCAATCAATCGTTGAGCACGAATATTGGAGCTTTGGCAGCTTCCAATATACTAACTTGATTTATTCAATTGATTGGAACATTACCTATTATTTTCAAGGTGAGTTTCAAGTGGTTTCAAGATTCTGTCTCCATCTTGGCCGCCATATTGAAATCTTTAAGAACATAAGCGCCTTCCTATTTGGAGAAGTGCGTTAAAAACGGAAAGTAGGCTTCGCTTCAACTGGCAATAGCTCCTCAGCAGATGATCCGATTTGAGCGGTTGTGGTCGAGAATTGACAGGGGAGGTTTATTCCTTCATAATGCTGTGGTGAAACAAACCCCCCCTTTTTTAATTAACTGGCTCGTGAATTCGTGATGGTAAAAAAAAATGCTTACCCCTTTTGATAATTTTTGCTTACACTGGGTGCTTCACTCTCTCGGATCGACTACTTCGAAAGTACATAATATCACACAATCGTGTATTTTTAAAACCGCACTCTGCTTGATTATCCAGAAGACTATGCAATTTATTACCTGAAAAATTGACATTGTTCAGATTTCTCCGTCACAATTATTATCCGGCGACACGTGTGTTTTCTTGTTCGTACGATCGTACGCTTTTTGCATCCATTCAATCGTAAATAACACCTTTCACAATCATTTAAAACCCCAAATCATTCGCGAAAGATGGAATTCGAATCAAGTAGATATCATTCTCAAAGGAGCAAAACTGTTGAAGTGTTTGACTTTTCTCGATTGTTCGAATTCCCATGATATGTATATAAAATTTTCGACGATGTACGTTGAGACAAAGAGTCTTTATGTATTAATACAATGGTTCATTCTCGGGTTTATTATTATGATCCACGAGGTAAAAAAGTTGAAATATCAAGTTTGACAACTTGTGATTTTTTTACAGACGCAACATTGAGAGTTTCCATTGACCATTTTGTATGCAGCTTTTTGAGGGCTTTAAAATTATGCATCACAAGTTGCATTCGGTACAAATCCATTACCTAGATTCAGAGATAACACTTTTTATTGTTAGCTCTTTGTTGGTGACAGTTTCATGTGACGGAATTGTTGCCGAAAAATCATATTTCCCTAAGTACAAAACGTAGAGTGAAAAAACTGAAAAAATTTGAGCTATAAATACTACAGGCTATAAGATACGGTGACATTCGTATATACAATTTGACGTGAAAATTTCCTGTGCCAGGATAAAAAGAGCAGGGCGTTGCACGCCCTTTTGTATCACCCTGTATGCAGTGGCGGACTAAGCGAATTGGGGGCCCTGGGCGGAATTAGGAAGTTGTATGTTTTTTTTTTTGTGGTCGGCAATGGATAGAGCATCCAAAAATATAGCTTATCAAATTATAAAAATAAAAAATTGGTCCCATAATCATTGCTTGAAAAAATTATGAAATTCGGCGCCCAATTCTGCTCATTCAAACGGACTAAATTATTGGCGCGCTTGGTAGTGCTGACGTTCTTTCCTATTGGTCGAAATCTCCTGTGAAATCGTTGTTTTCACCAGTCAAGTTGGTATATGGTAACACTAGTTGTCACAAACACATGTTGTTGCTTTTTCGTGCGTGTTACTATTAAATTACTATGATGATTCCTATAAAATCAGAATTATCACAGTGTTTGTTTCGTTTTCTACAAAAATACCTACCATCTTAGATAATACCACGTTCCTTTACAAATCGTCGAAAAATGACTGATGTCGGATTTGTCCAAGGCCAATCGGATAACTTACCAAGAGTAAGTTGCCATAAGTATGATTGCCTTCTTCGCAAAGCATCCTGTCTTCATTAGTGCAGAAATAAAAACGTTGTTGGGGATACACCCGAAAAGAAGGTGCGAAAAAAGAATAAAGGACTCACCTTGACGTCCGGCGTCTTCTCGTGTAGGCAAGAGCTCTTGGATGTTCTGGTGGTGCACGGACGTCGAAGGGTATAAGGGGTTAACAGGTACACACACACAAATAAGGAAAGAGAATGTTCGCACAGCGCGTAATAATTAAAGTAAAAACGGAAAATTAATAACTTTTAGAAATTATAAAGTACCGGCGCACAACGCGACCATCTATGCTGGCGTCCAACACACCGAGCCATTCTTATCTTAATACTTTTTCTCATTCGTGTGATAAGTTTCTTTTTTACCTATCCGAAAACCTAAATTTTAATCGAATACCAAACATAACCCTCCACCCAAAATTACGCAAATTTTGACTGGAAAGGCTAATCAAAACTTAAATGAAAACAAAAGAAAACTCTGACCAAAATTGAAACAAAACTGAAAAATGTGAAAACGAAAAACCAAAATAAAGGAGATCAAAGTCAGACCCATGGGAGGCGAATGACTTTGGTGACTGGCCGCGTGAAGATGCTGTCAGCGGTTCGAATTTCAATGACGCGAACAACCCCGTCCGCACCCGGAAAAAGTTGTGTCATTCTTCCAAGCGGCCAAGACAACGGCTAAACAGAGGGACGAGTGAGGAGCACTAAATCTCCCAACTGGAGATTCGGAGTCGGAGTCGTCCACTTCGGTCGTTGCGTGAGCGAATGCAAAAAATCGCGGGACCATGCTCGCCAGAAATGCTGGGTAGTTTGAGCAACCATTTGCCACCGATTCAACAAATTGGGAGGGTGCATCGTCAGATCGTCCTCCACTGGCGATAGTAAGCAACCGCCCGATAAAAAATGCCCTGGCGTCAGGCAATCGAAACCATCGTCTGGTAAACTCGATAGGGGTCCCAACGGGCGAGAATTGAGAATGGCCTCGATTCGGCACAACACAGTCGTAAATTCTTCGTGGGTAAAATGTTGCTCTCCAACGATTCTTTTGAGGTGGTGCTTCATCGATTTAACCCCCGCCTCCCAAAGGCCACCAAAATTGGGCGCATAGGGTGGATTAAAATTCCACTTGATTTGTCGCGCAGCTAGCGAATCCGCGATTTCGGATTCGGAATTTTTGAAAAAAGAAAACACCTCATCTAAGTGGCGTGCGGCACCCGTAAAATTCCGCCCTTGGTCGCTGAAAATGTTAGCCGGAAGACCACGGCGTGTAAAAAATCGATGTAACGCAGCCAAACAAGATTCGGAAGACAGCGAGTTTACCAATTCCAAATGAATGGCTTTCGTAGCCAGGCAAATAAATAGAGCCACGTAGCACTTCAACAATTTGGCGTTTCTTCGTGGACTCTCCTTGATTAAGAAAGGTCCAGCAAAGTCAAGGCCAGTATTGCTGAAGCACCGCCCGGGTGTGACCCGCGCAGAGGGTAAATCACCCATCAACGGTTGAGAAGGATGCGCCGTTAAGCGATAACAACGTAAACAACGGAAAATACGAGTGCGAATCAAATTGCGCAATCCGGAAATCCAAAACTGCCTGTGAATGAGCGATGAAACCAGCCTGGGTCCTCCATGTAACGTGACTGAATGACAGTGATCCACAATCAAGGCCGCAAAATGACTTTGGCGGGGTATCAAATAGGGGTGACGAGAGATTTTAGGTAACACTGAATTCCGAAGTCGACCCCCCACCATGAGAATACCCTCGGGTGAAAGAAAAGGAGACAGCATTCTCAATTTGTTGCTGACGGGCTTTTCTTGCTTCAAAGCCTTGATATCGTCGAGAAAATAATGATTCTGCACCGACCGTACGCAGTGAACCGTAGCGTTCGTGTACTCGGAGGACAGAAGAGGACCAAGCTGTCTTTCATCTCGAACAGAACGACAATTTCTGATGAAACGCAAAACGTAGGAAAAAACTCTCTGTAACTTCAACAACGACGAATAATTTGAGATTAAATCAAAAAACGGATTTGTAGGGACATCCCGAGTAATCAAAGCAGCCTGCGGTTCCTTAAGCTCAGGAATCGGCTTAGGCGCAGCAATGGAGGAGGAAGGCCAGAGGGACTCCGGTTGAGTCAAAAACGAAGGGCCGTTCCACCAGAGAGGATGTGACAATAATTGGGACGGTATTAATCCCCGAGTTGCGCAGTCCGCCGGATTTAAATCTGTTGGTATGTACCGCCAAGTACATGGGGAACAGTTTTCATGGATTTCGACCACGCGGTTTGAGACGAACGTCTTCAACAAATGGGGAGGGGTACGAATCCAAATCAATGCCGTGGTGGAGTCACTAAATAAAATGATGTCGTGAATTTGTAAGGAAAAAATCAGCGCTTGAACAGATTTGACAAGGCGTGAAAGAAGCACAGCAGCACTTAACTCAAGCCTCGGTATTGTTAGAGTTTTGAGAGGAGCGACGCGCGTTTTCGCTTTCAGAAGATGAGAAACAGCTTGAGACGAACAAGTAACTCGCAGGTAGAGGACAGCAGCCATTCCTTTGCTGGACGCGTCAGCAAAACCGATGAGTTGGATCCTGGAATACGCCGAGGCCAAAATGCAACGTGGAATCTTGAGGTTCGAAAGCAAAGGCAATTCATCATGCATGGTCTTCCAGAGATCGTAGAGATCTGAAGGCAAAGTTTGATCCCAATCGATCTTGGCTAACCACAAAAGTTGCATCAGGTATTTAAAATAAAAAATTACTGGGCTCAAATAGCCGTTGACGTCATACATGCGCGCAATTTGAGAGAAAATGTTTCGCTTTGTGGGTGCATCAGAGCCAGGTTTGACGGAATAACAAAAACAATCCGCAGTCAGGTTCCAAAAACGGCCTAAAACCTTTATGACATGGATGGAGCCTGTAGGAAATTCGCGCAGTGAACTGTCAAGATCCCGAACGACATCGTCATGCGAACACGCCCACTTACGCAATTCAAAACACGCTGAGTGTAAAAAATCTGTCAATTCACGTTGCAACGAGATAGCGTCAGAAACTGATTGTGCCCCAAAAACAATATCATCCACATAACAAGACGAGGCAAGAACTTTTGCGGCACGCGGATAAGTTTTTCCTTCATCCGTTATCAGCTGCTGCAGCACCCGCTGTGCTAGAAAGGGACTGCAGGACATGCCGAATGTAACACGATTTAATTCCCATTCTTGAACTTTTTCAGAAGGAGGAGAACGCCAAAATAAGTGTTGATAACAGCAATCTTCAGGAGATAAAGCAATCACACGATACATTTGCTTTATGTCGCACGTCAAACCGATCTGATGCATACGAAAATTCGTGATGATGGTTTCGATATCACTCTGAAGCTTCGGTCCCACATGAAGTGCACTGTTCAGAGTTTTAGAAGTCGTACTTTTTTCGGAAGGGTTAAAAACAACACGAAGAGCGGTAGTTGAGCTTTCCTTTAAAACTCCGTGATGCGGTAGGACATACGACGAAGGTGTAGACGCAATAGTCATGTGACCTTGATCAATATAATCTTGAAGATTCTCACGATACAGTTTTGCAAATTCAGGGTTTCGAGAAAAGCGAATTTCGAGCTTGTGAAATCTCTGAAGCGCAGCATCACGTGTGGAGCCTAAATCGGGACGGATTCCCCCTCTGAAGGGCAAAGACACAACGTAACGCCCAGCGGAATTACGCGAAACCGATTGCGCAAAAAGTTGCTCGCATTCCCGCTCCTCGGGTGACAGAGGAACCGGACCTACAATCTCTTCCGTCTCCCAAAATGACCGAATCAAAGTGTCTAGCGGCGGAGCGGTTGATACGAACAATGATGACACTGAAGGAGACGAAACACCATCTTCCACGGAACCCATGATAACCCAACCGAAATTGGTGAAAATGGCTGAGGGGTGTCCCTTGATGATGGACGAAGAAGCTGGCATGATATCGAGGTATGCTTGAGCCCCTAAAAGAATGTCAATATTCGAGGGATGCGTAAAAGCAGGGTCCGCTAAAGATAGCGCAGAAAAACGTTGGAGCACTGCGTCCGACAGAGGAGCTGTCGGCAGAGAAGAAGTGATTGACGAGAGAACCACTGCATCAATATCAATGGAAGTTTCAGCCCGAAACCGCGGAGCAAGCTTACAAGAAACTACACCCTTCACCTGAAGGGGTGGAGCACCACCAATTCCGGAGATGTCATATGGACATTTCTTTGGGGTGAAATTCAATGATTTTGCAAGAGAGCTACTAATAAAACAAAGTTGGCTTCCCGGATCAACAACTAATCTGCATGGGTACCAATTTCCAAGAGAGTCTTGAACACGTGCTTGTGCAGTTCCAAGCAAAACACTGCGAGAACGATTTTGAATTTCGGAAGATAAATTACAATTTAGTTTGGGGCCAGTACGCTTCTCGGCACCAGGAATAGAAGTGCTAGCATCCGTATCGAGCTTAGGTACAAGTTCGTTCGGCATACTCGAACAGACGGCGCATAATGCAAAAGAGAGTTGTGCCTAGAAGACGAACATTGCTTACATCTGCCCTGGGAAGTGCAAGCAGGCAACAAATGATTTCCGAAGCACGCAAAGCACCTGTGAGCTGAACGTACTACTGCATGACGTTCCGAGGGAGAAAGGAGCAAAAAGGACGGACACTTGATGAGTTGATGTGCAGCCTTACAATGTGGACAAACAATTGAAAGATGCGCAGAGACTTTTGGGACGACTTTGTTTTCTTCTTTTTGTGCGGTAACTTCCGTGCTAACAAAAGCTTTGCGCGGTGGCTTCGTCGGCACCAAAGACGAACTGGAGTGACCAGCATCTTTTGTCAATTCCTGAACTGCACATTGATTTAGCAAGAAATCAATCAAATTCTGAAAAGTGGGAAATTGCACGGAGATGTGTTTTTGTTCAAAGAGATTACGGGTTTTGCCGTCGAGCAAGCGCAGAGTTATGTGTAAAAACAAAAAATCCGCCAAACCTCTCAAATTGAGAGCTTTTAATAAGACAATATTGGAATGTACATTGTCGAGTACATTTCGCAAATTGCTTAATGAATCTGACTTCATCGGGGAGCAATCAAAAATCTTATTTAAATAGTATGAGGCCACGACACGTTTATTTGTATACCGATCTACAAGAGAAGTATACGCCTGTGCATAATTGACCGCCGCGAAACGAACACTTTTCACCAAACTCAACGCAGCGCCGTCCAAACAAGACACCAAGTAGGAAAACTTCTGCACATTGGACAAGGCAGAATTGTGGATGAAAGCGTTGTACAATCCAATAAAAGAATCGAACTCCTCAATGGCACCGGAAAATTTGGGAATATCGATTCGGGGCAACGTCGGAAGCTGATTTGGTGCAACTACCGGCGGAGGTGCAGATAACGATGGATCTGTCAGAGTAGGCAAACTACGGAATTTACTAATGACCGCATAGTACATCTCATCAAACGCAATATCGACCTTTTGGGTGTCAGTTTTGAGATCCGCATGGGCTGCCGAAATGGTCGCGATCTTGACCTGAATCGATTCAAACTGTTCACGCAACTCCTGCAAATCCTGACAACGTGTACGAAAAACATCTTCACCGCCGGGTAATTTCGCTGTCAGACCATGAGTTACTTGAAGCTTTTGCCAATACCGTTCACGCTTGTCGATGAGTGCCTTTGACTCCTGAACAAGAGCTGCGGAAGGAGGAGGAGGAGTCGCAGGCATGGTGCTGGCTTCGAAAAGTGACAACAACAATAAATAAAATTGTCGACGTAAATGTCAACGCAAATGACAGCAGAAGTGACAGCCGTTTGTCCGCTGACAGCTCGTTCACGCAAACGTAAAGACTCGAATCGCGTTAGCTTGTTCAAACCCCGGTCAGAGTGCGCTACCGTCGCGGTACTGAATTGAATTGAAATCACAAGAGTGCTAAAAAAAAAGTATAAGATAAAGAAACTTGAATGAAATTGAAATGTAAAACGCGTCGAACAGCGGTTTTGTACAAAGGACAACTGGATCCGGCTCGAAGGACCAAAATTATGTTGGGGATACACCCGAAAAGGTGCGAAAAAAGAATAAAGGTATCACCTTGACGTCCGGCGTCTTCTCGTGTAGGCAAGAGCTCTTGGATGTTCTGGTGGTGCACGGACGTCGAAGGGTATAAGGGGTTAACAGGTGCACACACACAAATAAGGAAAGAGAATGTTCGCACAGCGCGTAATAATTGAAGTAAAAACGGAAAATTAATAACTTTTAGAAATTATAAAGTACCGGCGCACAACGCGACCATCTATGCTGGCGTCCAACACACCGAGCCATTCTTATCTTAATACTTTTTCTCATTCGTGTGATAAGTTTCTTTTTTACCTATCCGAAAACCTAAATTTTGATTGAATACCAAACAAACGTGAAAGCTGAAAGGTAAGTGTACAATAAACACAGACACTAGCTAACAATGTTGACGATCTTGCAAGAAGACCTTCTAGGTTATGTTTTATGTCAATGTCAGTGGGCTTCAGTGCGGAGGGAGCAATGTAAAGGAAGACCAATCAGAGGATCCTTCGACCCCAATAGAAATGCGTTTGCGATCACGTGATTTTTTTGAAATTTTTCTGGATTTTCAAATTGATTATAATCAGAGAAAAAAAATTGTGTGTGATTTTACATAAAGAGTGTACAATAGTATGCTTAAAATTACAGAAAACAAATACTTCCACTCATTTTTGAAAAACTTGCAACTTCCTAATTGTGAGATGGGGCCCCTAAGGAGTGAAAGTTGAGAATATGAAGGGTGGCGGCAGACTTTTTGGCCCGCCCTGACCCGCTGTGATTGAGCAAAATCCTATAAGAAACAAAAATATGAGTTATTAAAGGTGCGTTCAGTCAGCTTATTTAGCCGCAAGTTTTAGTTTTAGTCGTAAGCGCAGCGATGCTCATTGGCTGTCATGAACCAGACTCCTCAGATCAGCCAATAAGCGATGCTGCGCTTACGACTAAAATTAAAACTTGCGGCTAAAGGTGCGTTCAGTCAGCTTATTTAAGGTGCGTTCAGTCAGCTTATTTAGTCGCTGTTTTAGTTTTAGTCGTTGTCGTAACAGAGAAGAGCGTTCATACAGCAAGATTTAGTCGTGAGAATTGACCAATAGAAGCTCGAATGATACTGCGCGAATCTTCATCTTCATACGGTCCGTGTTCATAATGGGTAGTATTAATATAAAAACTCGTAAAAAAATAAGAATAAATAAGTATTTGCTTACATTTATGAGGAGTACAACTCTTCTGAAATCGAAGCAAATGCTTTTGCTATTTTTTTATTGATACATACAACCCATTACCATCACCATCCATGCTCATACCTTATACCGGTAATTACGCAACCTGCAAGTCGGCATCATACGACAAAGTTCGGAATTCTTACGACTAAAATTAAAACTAAAACTCTGTATGAACGCCGCGCATATGACGCGTGCTTTCTACTTTCAAATTTACGACAACGACTACGACTAAAACTAAAACCAAGCTGACTGAACCCACCTTAAGTCGCTGTTTTAGTTTTAGTGGTTGTCGTACGAGAGAAGAGCGTTCATACAGCAAGATTTAGTCGTAAGAATTGACCAATAGGAGCTCGAATGATACTGCGCGAACCTTCATCTTCATACGGTCCGAGCTCATAATGGGTAGTATTAATATAAAAACTCGTAAAAAAATAAGCATAAATAAGTATTTGCTTACATTTATGAGGAGTACAACTCCTCTGAAATCGAAGCAAATGCTTATTTTTTTTTTATTGATACATACAACCGATTACCATCACCATCCATGCTCATACCTTATACCGGTAATTACGCAACCTGCAAGTCGGCATCATACGACAAAGTTCGGAATTCTTACGACTAAAATTAAAACTAAAACTCTGTATGAACGCCGCGCATATGACGCGTGCTTTCTACTTTCAAATTTACGACAACGACTACGACTAAAACTAAAACCAAGCTGACTGAACCCACCTTAAATAAGCTGACCGAACGCACCTTAAGGTGCGTTCAGTCAGCTTATTTAGTCGCTGTTTTAGTTTTAGTCGTTGTCGTAACAGAGAAGAGCGTTCATACAGCAAGATTTAATCGTAAGAATTGACCAATAGGAGCTCGAATGATACTGCGCGAACCTTCATCTTCATACGGTCCGTGTTCATAATGGGTAGTATTAATATAAAAACTCGTAAAAAAATAAGCATAAATAAGTATTTGCTTACATTTATGAGGAGTACAACTCCTCTGAAATCGAAGCAAATGCTTATGCTATTTTTTTATTGATACATACAACCCATTACCATCACCATCCATGCTCATACCATTGTATAACCTCATACCTTTTACCGGTAATTACGCAACCTGCAAGTCGGCATCATACGACAAAGTTCGGAATTCTTACGACTAAAATTAAAACTAAAACTTTGTATGAACGCCGCGCATATGACGCGTGCTTTCTACTTTCAAGTTTACGACAACGACTACGACTACGACTAAAACTAAAACTAAGCTGACTGAACCCACCTTTAACTTGATTTTAAAACACACAGTGGCGTAGTCAGAGTTTGAGGGCGGAGAGGGCAAAGGCAACGACGAGGGTGCAATTCGACGAGAGGTTGCGCCGCAGGTAATTTTTTTTTGGCATAATAATAATTATAATCCTGATAATAATCTGTGTATTTCATGCGTTCTGCGATTTCAGTTTTTGCCGTTTTTACCAAAATTAGTTACTTGATAATCAAACTTCTTTTCAGAAAAATTTTGCGCTTCTTGAAAATTTTTGCCATAAATTTTTTCTGTGTCGGTTTAATTTGGGATGAAGTGCCGTGGGCGCTTGGGAGACAGGGGAGTGGGGTCATTTGCCCACTCTCGCCCCCTTTGGCTATGCCACTAACCACCAGTGCCTACAAGAAGTTTTCGGTTCCAGCTTTGGATGTATTGGATTTGGACTGTTGACTCAATGTTAAAACCTACTCGCATATACAAAATCAGAAATAACATGAATTTCTACTACCTGCAGTGCACAGACAAGATCATTTTGTTGTTTTGTCTTTTCCCTCTTCTGAAAATAAATATTAAAATACACAATTTCAAAGGCTTGAGGCCCCTGATACTATGATATCTGGGGCCGGGTCCCTGAAGTCTAAAGTGAAAATAATTCTTAGAGATTCCGTGATACAGATACTCTATTGCCTGTGTGTAGGCCGCCAAACCTGCTTTCATGGGGCTTGCCAAGGTAACTTTAAAATGGAAACAAAAGAAACACAATCCACGTTTCCCGAAAGGCTTCTGCGCATACCTGTGAAAGTAGGACGTTGCCATATCTATATCACGACAACGTTGACAACAACGGTGTGCGTGTGTAATGTCACGCAAATGGCAGCTGACAGCGCTTGACGTCGATTTGACGTTTCGACAGACCTAACCAAATAACGCTCTTGTTTCGTCGATCGCCTTGCAGCTCGTTGTGTTTCGTATCACCTGAATCTTTTCTGCGTCTTTCTGCCATAGGTACGGCACGTAACATTTCATTAGGTTAGGAGGTTATGTTTGTTGTTTGTTTACATTTCGATTATTGATTGACAGTTGCCATTGACAGTGACACTTCGTGCGTCAAAATTGAAATTACCGCGCTTTGCAGGTATGCGTTCTCATGTATGCGCTGAAGTGATGTACGTGATGGTAAACGTGGATTAGGGCTGGGCGATTATGAGATTTTATAATCGATAATCGATTATAAGAAAATAATCGATTACTCCGATTGATCGATTTTACGATTAATCGATTATTAAAAAAATCGATTAATCGATTATAGAAAAATCGATTAATCGATTATAGAAAAATCGATTATTCGATCATTGAAAAAATCGATCAGTCGATTATTTCAAAATCGATAATTTCAAAATCGATTAATCGATTATTTGAAATCGATCATTAAAAAATTGATTAATCGATTCCTTTTGGTTATCAGTTTTTTGCAATTATTGCATGCACTCGCATTTTGGTCGATTTTTTTGAAATAGTTCCAAACAATGCTTTTCATCTTAGTAGCCATAGTGGTTTAAGGAAAGACCCAACCGAACCAAACACCAAGTCAAGAAAGAACTTAATAAATGAGAATGAGCCGGCGCCACCTAGCCTAAAGCGTGCAGCTTTTCATTTATTATTACCAATTCGATGGTTTTGTTTACATGAAGCTCATATTACGTTTCGCCCGAGTTTCACTCTAGTTATGGATAGGTTGCATTCCCTTCCCTTGATCTTGACGCAAGACGCAATACAATACAATTTCAAAAAAGAAAGAATTTGCTATAGTTACGTATTTTACAATAGGGTGATTGCATGAAATTCGTTCACCTGATCACCGGCAGGCAGCGCAAGGATCTAGTTATGTTTTGACGTTTGTTAGGGAATTGCGTTGGGGCCATAGACAAGGATTGGGGCACATAACAGGTTTAAGGCATTGCTAGAATGATTAGAAATCACAATCTCGATCTCGTAAACGCCGAACAAACCAGTATGTGAACAAAACACGTAAAAATGACAGTACTCAGTGAGGTTAGTCCGGTTGACGTTGACTCCGCATAGATGAAACTTGACAAATGACAATGACACTATTGACATTTTGTCATAAACTCCCTCTACATGCAACCACCCTATTATTGTATCGAGAGTTCATAAATTAAATGGATCAAGGGTGCCTGTGAATTCAAAAACGTCTGTCGAAACTAGGGTAATCCTTACAACTTTTGTAATGAATTTGTCAAATTTTGACAAGAACGATGCTAGTTCCGACAGACGTTTTCAAACTCACCGGCACCCTTAGCCCATTTAATTCATGAACTCTCGGTAGAATTGCATAGGTGATCGAATAGGTAGGTACCTATAACGTATTCATTATTCATTACTCAAAATTTCTCTATACCTTCCATAGCAACGTGACCAGACCAGGTAGCTGGAAAATAATCGAAATTTGAATAATCGATCAATAATTGATTACCAGTTATTCGATCAAGTGATCAGCGATTATTCCATTAATCGATTATTCGATTGAATAATCGATTATTCACAATCGATTAATCGATTATTCACAGTCGATTATTCGATTATTCACAATCGATTAATCGTTTGAATAATCGATTATTCGGAATCGATTAATTGATTATTTGAATAAACGATTAATCGGAATTTTCGATTAATCGATTGTTTTTCTACATGCTAAAATAATCGATTAATCGATTATAGCAATCGATTATTCGAATATATTGCCCAGCGCTAAACACAATGTTACTCACCTAATAATGCGCGAAAAAAATGACCATTGAGGGAAAAAATAGAAATTTTTTGATTTTATCTCAATTTTTTTTGCAGAATTTTTACAAACAAGGGGAATTGGGGGCCCCATCAGATGGTTGAGGCCCCGAGGCCCGGGGCGGACCGCCCCTCCTCCCCGCCCCTAGTGATTCGAAAACGCTATTCCAACAAAGTTCGATGCGACTTCTTTTATTCCTCCTACTCTTATAATTTATTTGTGGGGTCTTGTGTCATATACGCCAGTCAAGAAACAGATAGGTGAAAAGTGGCAATCCACTCAGAATAGTGTCTGAAATAAGAATTCAGAATCAAAAAATCGGTTGTGTCACCCCAAAACTTTCCCGACTTGTATCCAGGAACCTATGTAAATTTTTGTTCGAAACGTCCCTTCGGTTGCGAAGTTGAGATTAGATAAAAAGACTGAAAATGATTTGCAGGAAATTGAAAATTTTGTCAGAAAAATTTGAATTTTCCGGGAGAACCTCAAACCTTATTCCAAATCATCTTATTGTAAAAATCGTCAATTAAGGTTTCACTTTAAATCTCCAACATTCAAGTCCGGTCTCGAAAACACAGGCCGGTATTACATTTTCAAGCAGAAAATTCCCGGGAAATTAAAAAAAAAGTTGGAAAATATTCAAGAACCAGTTACCTCTTGTTTAAAAAAAGGTGAAAATCTGTTTACGGGATAAAAAGTTGGAAAATTTGCAGTTTTTCCAGAGAGGAAAACTCGAAAACCGTGGGTCCGGGCTCACCGCATGTCGAAGTTTGCACTGCGTTTTTTTCAGTTTCACGGAATGTGCAAATTTCATTTTGAAAAAATTACTGTCGGAAAACCGGAGCCGTGTCGATTTTGAAAATACGCCTACACGACGCCCAATCCAATCTACTTTCGATATCAGTTGGAATTTTTCAAAAAAGTCGATTCCCGAGTAGGAATTAATTTTTGAGTGGAGTCCTGCTACAAAAGCGAGTCGTTCCGGTCAAAACACCGGCGAGTGGGCCTTCTCGGGTGGCAA
The DNA here is from genome assembly GCA_949128115.1 of Anaspis maculata. Lineage (NCBI taxonomy): Eukaryota > Metazoa > Arthropoda > Insecta > Coleoptera > Scraptiidae > Anaspis > Anaspis maculata. Next base: position 28,820,903 of record OX421968.1, on the reverse strand, counting down.
CGGCCAGGAGAAATTTTTAAAATTCATAATACCGGACTGGAGAATGGTGGAAAACTGCAACTGCAGCTTTAATTCCACTCTTTTGTTCTGTTGCTTCCTGTCAAATATGGTTCCAATCCATCAGATAGATTTTATATAATTAAATGGTGAAGTTTCGAAATTTGACTGCTAATTTGCAGTATTTGCATTATTCACTTATGACTAGAGACGCAAGCCATATGCTCCAGCGCGTAGCCAGAAATGGATCTCACATATAGGGGGCGCGACGTGTCAGTTTGGATCTGAGGATCTGAGATTCTCACCATCTCACCCCAGATTCTCACTTCGCTGCTGACTCTTGCGGGGTGAACATATCGGAGCGTGGCGTGGTAGCTAGCCGGCGCGGCGCACAGTATCGAGATATGTGCGAAGAATAACCATTTTCAAAATGAGAATAATCACTTTCAAATAGATACAAAAAAAACCATCCGTGAAGCCTCAGCCATACAGAAAAATACGTATAATTCATCTAAAGCGAAGTAAGGTCTGCGATAAATAAAGAAATTTTCAATATTATGTACAAAATGACGGATTTTTTTTCAAAAAGAATCTAGAAATTTAATGCACGTTTGCATTCAGGATAACAATGTGCATAAATTGTGATGATGAAATACAAAGTGTTTCGAAAAAATGCAAAAAAAATGATACACCCTATACAGGTGTCCCTTTTTCGAGGCCAAGTATGGATATCTCGTGTATCTTTAGAGATACAATGTCGGTTAAATTAGAAAAAGTTGCGCATTATTATGACGATCAATGATTCGAAAAGATATTTGACCTATCAGTTTTAATTTTCGAGATATCGTAAAAAACAGGAATTTGAATTTTTGATTTTATTCTTTATTTAAAAAAAACCGCTTGAAGGTGGCCTTTTCTAATCAAGAGATTGTCAGAGACACTTTTACAAGAGGAATTCAAAGCTGCCAAAATCTTTATTCTAGCTTTAAAAACAGCCGAGTTACGACATCCAACTTTTTTCCTGTTATGGACGCCATATTGGATTTTAACATTTTTGAATGGTGTTTTTTTTTCTGGTTACAACGATGTGTCACATGTCACTGTTGAATAAAATGTTCAGCATTCACGTTTTTTTTTTTAATTGTCGGTGCTGGTTTTGTTTCCAAAGCACTCTTTGAAAAATAATAAAAATTACCCAAAACATTTATTCAACAGTGACATGTAGCACATCGTTGTAACCAGAAAAAAATACTGTTTTAAAAAATGTCAAAATCCAATATGGCGCCCATAAAAGAAAAAAAAGTTGAATGTCGTATCTCGGTTGTTTTGAAAGCTAGAATAACGATTTTGGCAGCTTTGAATTCCCCTTGAAAAAGTGCTCCAACAATGTTTTAATTAGAAAAGGCCGCCTTCAACCAAAACAATCAAAACAAAAATTACTTTGTGTACCAAATTTGGTCAAAACCCAGTAAAAAATTTGTAGTTACAACAAACAACATTTTCAGAACTAAACTACGAAAGCTTCTCTTATCTCCGTTAGAATGCGTTTTTGATATGAAATTTTTTTCGAGAAAAGTCTATAATTTTTTTGATACTCTACCATCTCCTAAAATATTAACATAAGAAAGTGAATCACCCTGTATATATTCCCATATTTTCGTTAAAATTAAATAGGTAGGTACCAATTGTTTTTCTTATGCCCATCTAAAAAGTCCTGAGGTAAATAAATACAACAGGACGTGTCGGTAGATTATATTGTAATATCGAGAAATGAAGTAAATTAGGAATTTCAGATTTTTTGCGTTCAAATGTTCCATGTTTTGCTTGACTTTGCCAGTAGTTTTTCGAAAGAAAACTTTGTCCTGAATAGAACTAGAATTTATTGAAAAGAAATGAATGACAATGGAATAGAGGCCCCTGTAGTTTCAGCCAAATCGTTAGTGGTCGAATATATCAGGTAGGTACGTAGGTAGGTAGGCTTTACGGCACAAGATATAGAAAATACCCCAGTAGAGAGAAAATAATGCCTTGCACTTTGCCGCTTGACCACTCTGTTGTGAGGTCACTACCGTACAGTCGTTCAGTTTGTAGGCAGTGCGGTGCGGAGGGTGCACCGTGTGAGACGGCAGATGAGATGGCAATTGACCATATTATTTATTCAGAGCGCAGTCGCAGATCGGGGAGAGAGACAACCACATGTGCTGGGTTGAAACTCCCATTAGAATATGCATGTTGAATGACTTTGTAAAATGATCAATTCAAGGTGCAAATTGACAATTTCAACGAATGTATAACATAGGAAGTGTGTAAAAAGAAATACCTGATCTACTTTTCACCATAATGAAATGGAAAATCTTGCTGTGAAGTTTATGCGAAGCAATTTAGAATGGGGTTTTTGAATCCAAAACAATTTCAAATTACCCGCCATATTTTATTGCACAACTTTCGCTAACGAGAATTTTGACAGCGCTTGAAAGCGAACCGAGCGTCAGCCGTCACGTAATAGTATGGTTAAAAAGGTTAAAACGTCCCAAGAATCAAGAAAACACATTGAAATCGTAAATTCTGACAGCGACAGCAAAGTTCCGTTTTCTATGCATGCTGTGGCGCGCGAGATCTTCTACCGCAGTGCGCATGGTCACAGGCACATACCTAACTTACAAATGACTAGTGGAAGGGGAAAGTGAGAATAATTAATATGGTCTATAGGGAACGCATTTTACAATGCCTTTGCGTCTCTTGTCATATTCGCTCACTCAACGCTTTAGGCAAGTAGGCACTTCACAATTGGAACACGCGCTTGCGCAGCACCGAAGAAATCCAGATAGTCTGAAACCTTCGTCTGAAACGGTTTATGTGAATTCAGCATCGATACTATTCTAGTATCGTTCTCGCAATGAGGTCTTGTTTCTTGGTTGAGACTCAATTCCAAAATTTCACCAATTTTCGATACCAAAAAAATTAATAATATCTCCAGAACTATTGACCCAAATGGCATACATGTGCATTTTGTCATTAGAATCTCATAATTTGTTCAAATCTAGGGAAGAACAGGGGTCGCTATTTGAAAAATATCGATAACGTCGGTGCTTGAAAACGGGAAGGGGTGGAAAAATAAAAATAGTGGGAAAATGTTTCTTCGAAAAAAACAATCAAAACGACTTGTCTAATGCCCGATTGCATGCACAAAGGTGGTATCTAATTTTAGTTCGGTTTAACACGGGATCAAATTTTTGAAGTGGAATAAAATGCAAACTCAGTTAATTCAAGTGGAGATTATGATGGGAATACAAAATATGACTCCAAGTGATTATTTGGATACCAAAACACAGGTGAGGCAGCCTTTATTTGGTAGCTTGTAGAACAAATAATGTAATAAAAAAATAAGCGACAAGTGCGTGTTACCCTAACTTTTTTTCTCTGTACAAATAATCGTAAGGGGCCATATTTTGCATTCCCATATGTTTTTTCCTTGAAATAATCGGATTTGCATTTTGTTTAACTTTTAAATATTTGATCCACTGTTTGGTACCGAACTAAAAATTGATACCACGTTTGTGCAATCGGGCATTAGACTTTCTCGATATTTCGGACAGGAAAGAAAACAAATCCATTATTCCAAACTTTTGACGCGCACTATACAGGGTGGCCCAACGAAAACCCAACAGAGGGGATTTTGGGCATTTCACTTAATTTTTTTGAAAAAAGCCCAGACAGGTCGACTTTTATATCGAAGGGGACATCTGAAACATACATTGGCTAATTTCTATCCTTAGCCCTCTCACTCCCACCCACCTCAACTTTGAAATTTAAAATTACACCATTGGAAAGAGATTCAAATTCTCTTACTGAAAAAAATATTTTTCAAATTTATTACCACACCCTCTTTCTTCTTAAATTTCTCTGATTGTCCTATTTTATATTACCAACTCCTTAATTCATTTTAATTTAATCAGCGTCATCCTAGATAGCATCAAAAAAGAAAATTTTCTGTGAAAAAAGTGCTACCCGAATTCACCTCATTGCTCTAGCTCCCCCACCCACCCCAACTTCAAAATTTTACAACACACCACCTACTTTGTGATGCATCAAATAAAAGGGAATTGAATTCTCTTTCTGAAAACTATTTTTTTCAAAATTTTCAACCCCCCCTCACAATAAATAAGACGTGTGAGCTTTATTCAATCTGTACGATAATACTAAATAATGACAACTGTTTTAATCTCGTTCCATGGGCTTGGCCAGTTCGAGGATCCTCGCGGTCGGTTTGTACTTGAGCAAACAAATAATTGTAATAAACAAAAAACAACAATAATACTTCAAATTGAACATTAGAAGTATTTTAGGGAGAAAGGCGGAGTTTGGAAATTTTGAAAAAAGTCTATTCAGGAAGAAAAATTCAATTTCATTCAATTTGATGCATCACAACGTAGGTAGTGTCATTTAAGATTATGAAGTTGAGGTGGGGGAGTGAAGGGGTGAATTTGAGTGGCACTTTTTACACAGAAAATTTTCTCCCTCGATGCTGTGCAAGATGACGTTGACTGTACTGAAGAGAATTAAGAGGTTGGGAATATCAAATTGGAAACTTGGAGAATTCTAGGAAGGAGGGTGGGGTTAAAAACTATAGAAATATTTTTTCAGAGCGAGAATTCAGTTCTCTTCAATTTGATGTATCGCAAGGTGGGTGGAGTCATTTAAAATGTTGAAGTTGGGGTGGGTGGAGGTAAGGAGGCTGAAGATAATTTGCCAATGTATGTTTCAAATGTTCCCCTCGATATAAAAATCGAGCTTGCCGAGCTATTTTGAAAAAAATAAGATGAAATGCCCAAAGGCCCCTCTGTTCTGTTTTCGTTGGGCCACCCTATATTGATATATGTCTACATACCTTCGATTCCTGAATTCACTTCTGTGAGAAAAATGATGAAGCGGTTTTCTGTCCCTTGTACTTACTATCCATACACATTTCCGTTCGAACTGCCACAGTCGGCAAGCCGAGTGCAGCGAAACTTGGGACCCCACCATAATTACTACTCAACTTGCAGATACAACCAACATTAAGACTGGTAAAATTATAAGTTATTGACAAAAAGGTGTAATCAAATGAGTTTTTAGCTACTTACCTGTGATTATAATAATTTTAATGATGATTCCCGTTAAGGATGGAGCAGAATTGGTGAAATAAGGCGTTGCGGAATCAATCGCAGTGGGCTAATTCCATGACAGAAATTTATCATTCAAGTCTCTTTCGAAAGCTACAAGGAGGAACCTTGGTTTGCGCCTATAGACATTTTCAAAATCCAGAAATGACGAAATTTTGTAAAAAAAAATGGTAAGAATAGTTGGATTTTGAAATTGTCTATAGTTTCAAAGTACCTCCTTGTAGATTTCGAAAGAGACCTGAATGGTAAATTTTTGTCAAGGAATAAGCCCACTGTGATTGATTCCGCAACGCCTTTTTTCACCAATTTAACTCCATCCTTAAGCTTTTGATGAAACTGACAATCGGCTTTGGAATTATTTGTCTTTAATCGTGTGATTTCGTTCGCTCGTAAGTTTGCAGCATCTACAGCAAGAAATCGATTGAATCAAACGCTTGTACAGTTCTGTAAAAAATCATTTATTTAAATAAAGTATTGCGTCATGAAGCAAAGTTACAATCCACAATACAAAGTATACGTATACAGATTGTCGGAGTAAAATTTGTGGGCGAGATAAAGTTCCAAACCAAAGTGAAGAAGTACAACATATGTTCAAAACTGGTAACAGATAAAGCTAAAAAACATGGAAACGTATACGACTGGCATAAGGTAAACCGTAAAGTGGCTAATTTACTCTCAAACTACGCGATTAAAGTAATATTCTGAATTATATCATCATACAACCGCCATAAAAAGATTAACTTGAATTTTGGGGATTAGAGATACACATTAAGAGGCTCGTCTTGAAGATTAGAATACGGGCCTAAATTAGCGGGGAGCATCAAAACTGCAGATTTCGAGAAAAATCTCTCGCCCGTGTGTTAATCGTCCTGTGACGGTGCAAGAAAATTTCCTACCTTACTTAAGTTCAACTAGTCATATGTTTTGATAAGAAAAGCATTACAAATAGCGATTTTCGCCAACATACTACAGTAGCAAATTTTAGGCTGAAACATAAATTTCCTTTTTCAATCTTACCAAATTGCCCAATAATCATAAATGGTTATTGTTAATAAAACAAACATGAACCACTTGAAATTCTAATAACAAACAATAAATTATTCTAAGAAAAAAAAACAATAAAGGCGAAAATTTTAGAATTTCAAGTACGCACGACGCGACGTCCAATTCACCAAAGGAGTCCATCGACGTCTTATCGACTTTTGGCCTGTAGACCACAGTAGGTAAATTGTACATTCAAATACATTTTTCAAGTGAAGACACATAGTCGTCTTTCTTGAATTGGACGCCAAATCCTTTGATTTAGGTGTATTGCAAAAGTTTAAAAGCACACTGTAACAGTAGCTGAAAAAAAAACCACTGTTCACCAACGTGCTTCCAAAATAAATAATAAAATATTATAAAACAAAATAATATAAAAAAGTTCAACCATTGATCAATAAACGAAACGGTTGAACATTAGACAACGCCGGCGTTTGCTTAGGTCATTTGTCATTGAATATAATACTGATTGATACTCCTTTACCACATTTTATGAAACGAGTTACCGTATAAAAAAAATGAACTGTTTCATTAAGGAATTCAACGATCAGAAAAACAACGACGTTGTCGAAATTAAACACATGCAAACCTAGTTAACCACTAACATGCAATAGTTTAAAAACAATATTACGCAAATAAGAGGACGCCTTCTCGTTGAAAACCCATGAAAAGACATCCACAAATTAGTTATAAATCATCGTCCAGCATAATATACTGTTCGCTTATAATGCGCTTTATGTACGGACGTCCTTAAATGCGGGACAAAATAATGTCATCAGCGATTATAAAATGTATATAAAATATGTTTAATATAACACTCTATCATAGACTACACACAAAGGTTGTGAGGGCAAAGCGCCTAAGGCACGTCACAATTAATCGTATAAAAGTGGAATATAAAAATACCTCTGTCCACTCGACACCACTTGAAAGCGGCAATATTGTCAATAAATAGTGTTCTGAGATAAGTTCATGATCGCGAGCCAATGGCGTAGCAGCCAGGATTTGAGGACAGGGGGGGGGGGGGGGTGGTGAAGCAAAAGCAAAAAAATTGGACATAAGTATAACTATAATGTTGATAATATTAGGTATACTTGAGGCGTTTTACGATTTTGGTTTTTGAATTTTCCAGGACCAATATTACACAAATTTTATTTTACAAGAATTTTAAGCTGCCTGAAATTTTTTGCCAGAAATCCGGGCTTTTTGGATAAGTTTAGCAGGATGAGGCGCCATGGGCGCTTGGAACGTAAGGGCGGCGGCGGGGGGATTCGCCTTCTCGCCTAACCTTGGCTACGCCACTCTCGCGGGCTTACTCAGAGCGTTGAGTCTCAGAGTGAGTTCGGCATAAGAGAACTCGTCATTTTAACAACTACGTACACGTATAAAAATGAAAAAGAGATAAAACATGGCATTGTTAGCGCGTTATTACAACATAATCTATACGGGGTGTTCCGGTGACCTTACATCAAACTGAGGTGATGCCGCTCAAACAAATAAGTCGAAAAGGAGGAGTAACATTTTTGCTCTACAGTGCTTCTCAAGGGAGTTACAGACCCTCAAAAATATGTACAAAATAAAAAAAAGAGTTTTCAATTATTTGCCCATGAGCTATCAAAATGAGGAAAATAGAATATGCCGTAGGACGATTTCTCCACGGTGCAAATCATCTGCAAAATTTCAAAGAAATCTGGGTAACGGAGTTGAAGGGTTGGATTACCGAGGTTTTTTCACTTTTACTCGTGAACGGTGCATGCATCCTACGGAAAAACTACGGAACACTTTTTTTTTCGGACAGTTCAACCTACCTCATCCCCCTCTAGCTTCATATAACCACGCTTAGATTTGTTTGAAGTTTTGCACGTATATGTGCAATGTGCACCGCAAAGAAATTTTCCTGTGCCAAATTGGAAGTTCTTTTCTTCGGTAGTTTTTGGACAAGTAATAAAAACAAAACCTGTTTTACTTCGTACCATTGAGGGTGTGTAAGCTCCCCACTTTGGAAAAAATCTTATTCTTACTTTTCGATTCTTCTTTTGAAAGGAATCACCGGAATCACCTCCCGACGTTTTATGTAAGGTCGCCGAAACACCTTAAGAAATTTCTTATCTAAAATGATATGAAATTCAATTCCATTTGCTAACTGCAAATATTTTGTAGTATACACATTTTTATTATAAAATATTCATATTATATGTACACGAAATAACAATATGCTACGATTAATACTATCTGTATTTTTTTTCTAAACACGAAGGCATTCTACAGTTCACTTGATTCATGATCGAAAATTCAATGCATACTCACCTAAATAAATCGAATGCTGTAATAATTGTTTTGGATTTGAGGGAAAATACGTTTGTACTGGACTTTTAGGCTTTATAAGCTTTGATATAAGTGACTGGCCCAAATTGTTTTGAGTGGTGTTCTAAGTACAAAAGATAGTGAGCGAGTGTTTGTGGAGAAAAGGCATTCGCCACGACTTACTGTATTCTAAAGTACCTAAATTGGCGGCGGTCCTTTTACGTAGCGCAACATGGGGCTGAAAGACATCGCAAAATTATTCATGTTGTCACAGCATTGTGGTTCCAGGAGACATGCCACGCATAAGAGGGTAATGATGACCACTTGGAAAGGAACTGACGCACGCATCACGCGTTTGAACCAGGACGGTGCATTAGGTTCGTTGCCGGGATCGTCGTCCCCGTCGGTGTCCCTGATCGAAGTTTCAGCGTCTTTCGGCTCATCACTGGAAGAAAACGAAACATTCCTGTGAAATCCATCAGCAATTATAACTGATATACAACATAGTGGGTCTGTGATAAGGATGAATCATCGACAACATCACCGAAACAACTCATTGTAATATACAAGGTGGTCCAGGCTTTGCTAGGCGAACTCTGTATGTCGAAATAAGCCCGGACAGGTCAACTTTGTTTTCAAGAGGGACGTTCAACAGCTGTTAATTTAACCGTGAAGTTTCACCCCCGTAGTCAGGGTGGCAGCCCCTTCAAAAATTTCAAATGACAATTGGGGTCGAGTGAAACATCATTTAACCCTTAGATGCCCAAGCGGGGTAACCTGGGTCCCCCACATTCGGAAAATTGGCTGTAACTTTTTTGTATGTGGGAGTAGGCAATCCAATTCACAGCTATTTGTCAAATGGAATGTGGGCTTCAGTCTCAATGTCAAATTTTGGAAATTTCAGCACAGGTGTAAAATAACTTGGATAAATAAGGTGAGTGGGCCCCTAAAGTACCCCACTTGGGTATCTATGTGATTTTAATAATTTAGCATGCAAAATGCCCTGCGATACTTGCCGAAAAAAAATTTGCGATGCCCATCGGCGAAACATTACTGCTTTCATGTCTGTTGATTGTGCTATGAGAGAATAATCTATTTTTGGCTCATTTTCAGTCATATTCTTTTCTTTATAAGTGGACAGTCAGTGTGTTGAGACTATTTCCAAATTTATAAAAATGTATTTCATTTCTTCTAAATATCCAGTAAAATCTTCCACTATAATACGTCTAAGTGGTTATTATGAACTTATCAAGTGTTTTGAATAATCTGGCACGTGAAATTTGCGAAAAATTGGCGGGGGACCCTAGTGACCCCGCTTGGGTTTGAACGTAGATTTTCGTAGCTTGGGTATCTAAGGGTTAAAAGCTGGTTCAATTGTCTTTCGGCGGTGTTGGTATTTTTTCGATTCGATGCAAATTTTCCAAGATAATGCTAATTTCAGTGTTTTCGGAGGGTTACAGCCCCCTCCAGGAGGCTGGCTCGAGGTTACCGAACCCATGACGGAGCTTATAGCCCTCTAGTACCTAAAGGACCCCGCACGATTCTTATGGAAAATGGGTCTCGGTCAAATTCCCTAATTTTCTTATATGTTGTAGCCCAATTTGACATGAGCCAAAAACCATCGTCCGTTACCCAAAAAAATGGACAGTTTTTTTTCTATAAGGGGTTGAAGATGGGTTATTTCAAGGTAAAAAAATATGTTCCAACGTAAGTGAGAACATTTCAACGTCCTTTCTGACACATATAGCTCATGACAATTCCCTTTTTCTTTTGTGAAAGAATCAACCCCCTTCCTCACCTCCAACCCCTACTTGTGAGTATCAAATTCGAAATTACATTTGAAAGTCATGCAGATGGTTCTATTTTGTCGAATTATCAATTTTGGCACAAATTTTTTTCCCAACCCCCAAATAGGGGGTGGGGTTGAAAAAAAAAACATTGGTCAATTCGACTGAATTTCTGATATTGTGCTTTACCAGTTACGCTAAACAAGATTACCAAGGGAAAACTCATTCGTATGACCAGTTTCCACCCCACAGAGGGTTGAAGTTGACTATAATGACGCATAAAACATTCTTCCATGTCATAAACCAAATGAATGGAAATAGTGGACTTTCATATCATCTTGTTTCGTAAAAATGTCTATTCTCCAAAAATACTTTCAATCCCGTGCTTCATCCCCTATCCCTGTTTCTGAACATCATATTCGAAACAAATCTTGGAAATTATATCAATTTTTATTTCATCCTTCAAATAGTCGCAGTAGCTAGAATAAGAATGTGACATAATATTTTGCTTTGATTGAGCAGCTTTTGCTCCAAATGACATAAAATTCTTCAATCTAAACTATAAGTAGAGGTGTATCCGTACAAAAGAAAAAAGTTAGGAACTATGTAGGTACAGGTAGGTAAACATAATTAACCTGCTGTAAAGTTGAGACTTGATAGGAACACCAATATTTTTAATAATAATCCAGGCAAAAAATCATTCAATCAAATATATGTCCCACCCTGCTGTAAGGGTGCTAACATAAGCATAATAGTGAAAGTGAATTTTGAGAGGAAATTCACAATCAGATGCAGAGAATCCGACCGTAGACCTTCTCCTTCATTTTCAAGATTTATTTCGAATATGATGTTCAGAAACAAGGATAGGGAAAGGGAGACGGGGTTGAAATTATTTTTGAAGGATAGGCATTTTTACAAAACAAGATGATATGAAAGTCCACTATTTTCATTCATTTAGTTTATGACATGGAAGAATGTTTCATGAGTCATTATAGTCAACTTCAACCCTCTGTGGGGTGGAAACTGCTCATACAAATGAGTTTTCCCTTGGTAATCTTGTTTAGCGTAACTGGTAAAGCACAATATCAGAAATTCAGCCAAATTGACCGATGGTTTTTTTTTCAACCCCACCCCCTATTTGGGGGTTGGAAAAAAAATTTGTGCCAAAATTAGTAATTCGACAAAATAGAACCGCGTCTGCATGACTTTCAAACGTAATTTCGAATTTGATACTCACAAGTAGGGGTTGGGGGTGAGGGAGGGAGTTGATTTTTTCACAAAAGAAAAAGGGGATTGTCATGAGCCATATGTGTTAAAAAGGACGTTGAAATGTTCTCACTGACGTTGGAACTTTTTTTTTTACCATGAAATAACCCATCTTCAACCCCTTATAGAAAAAAAACTGTCCATTTTTTTGGGTAACGGACGATGGTTTTTGGATCGTGTCAAATTGGGCTACAACATATAAAAAAATTAGGGAATTTGACCGAGACCCATTTTCCATAAGAATCGTGCGGGGTCCTTTACAGAGTGTTTTTTTATAGCGATGTCACAACTTGAATGGCTCCTGGCAGGCAAAGTTCGGAACTTATCAACAGGGAGATGGCAGCATTTTGTAACTTACAGTTTCAAGTTTTGTTTGACACTACAATCACAGATGTCAGCCATCAACTTTGTCTACACGGCGCAACAGAACAATAGGTTGTGCTTGGCCATATAGCTGCAGCAATACGCTAGCGAAATGACCCTGATTCTGCATTTTGTCACACTGCAATCAAATCTGGCAAATGCAAACTGCGTAAAATTTCAAGTGATTTGACCCGCAGGACTCAAAAATTTGTCCATTAGGAGGCAACTGGGGGCCCCTCAAAATTTCAAGATGTCAGAACTTTCACCATGCACCATTCACTGCCGCGCTATCTACCGTACAGGACTGAACAACTTTGTTCTTGACCATCATAACATTTTTCGTCATGTCAATTATTCTTCTTGCAGAAAAAAAAATTCTTTGCCTGGTTAACAAATTGAAAAATAATATTTTTCTGGACCACAAATAGATTGTCAAGTAGTTTTAGTGTGATTATCGATAAATCCGCATCCCATTGATTCATTTATGATGCATTTAGAAATCCAACTGAACGAAGAAGCTTGTTTTCGAGGCGAAAATCCGTCCCCGGCGGAGATCGAACCCGCGACCTCTGGAGTGGTAGTCGAACGCGCTAACTTCCACACACACTACAAGCTCATCAACAAAAACTTTTGCAGTGCTACTCTTTAACAAAGGAGTGAACTCAACTCACCATTATTTTCAACATTACTTTTTTCAATGTTTTATCCCGATAAGTATAATTATTGTTGTACTAATATATACCTTGAAGTTTTCTTCAACGGTGATGATGAAACGGCCTCAGATTCCACCTGGAAGCCGTACATAATAATTTTTCTGCAAGGCCGTCAAATTTGGCATTTTTGATTTTCTACCAAGAGCGGCCAAAACTTTTGCTGCTGCGGATCAAATAACTTCTGATGGTACAGTGTACTGTCACACCAACTTTTATTGCAGTATTACAAAATGCAGAATTGTTAGGCGTGAATATCGTTTCCCGCTAGAGCAAACCTAAGATTTGTATGATACGTTGATACTCAAATATCTGATTACTTTGATGTGACATTTGTTATGGTATGTACAGTATTGCTGGGTTTTTCCGCAATATTTTTGGCAACTTTTTGACTTGTGAAAATGCATTAATTGCATGCCTTTGGGAGCACCAATAAACTTTATTTTACATCAGAAAGCATTTCCGGAAGCATGCTCGTAATAACTTTTTTGAAACTTTTCACGATAATTTCGAAACACCCTGACCTGACCCGGAGAAAATATTATATTATAATACAACTTTTATGAGACATCGCATAGTCACACGCGTCATTTTGAAGCACGAAGAGCGGAGCGACGAGTGCTCCAATTGACGCGTGTGATAAAGGTCTTATAAAACGTGTGTTTTATACAATTTTTTCTATTTTGCAACTATTCCATGCTTTTTTCAATTGTAAAATATGAGCCTCTGCTAGCAGAATTGTTGGAAATTGCAATGAAAGCACAGTTTATCTGAAATAAACCCCTTCTGCGAAGTGATGCATTCTAAGCTGTCTCTTCTGTCAGTGAGTGCTGTCATGTCGATGTCATGCCCGCTGATATTGCCAACATTTGGGATTGAAAAAATGCGTATCGAAATGGAGCCTCTTTCGATATGCGAATGACGTCATTTGCGTATCAAAATGACTTTCTTATAATCTCAAAATAGAACATAGTATATTTTAATACAAGTTTTATAAGGGTTCGTATTGTCACACGCGTTATTTTGAACCACGAGGAGCGAAGCGACGAGTGATTCAATTGACGAGTGTGACAATAGGTCTTATAAAACATGTGCTATATACAATTTTTCTATTTTGCAACTATTCCATGATTTTTTTCAATTAAAAAATGTAAAATATGTGCCTCTGGTAATAAATGTTGGGAACTGCCCTTGATGGTGAAAGCACAGTTTATCATCAGAAATGAGCCGTATTTTTCTGAAATAAACCCCTTCTGCGAAGTGATGTCACCTAAGCTGTCTCTTCTGTCAGTGAGTGCTGTCATGTCGATGTCATGCCCGCTGATATTGCCAACATTGGGGGGTAAAAAATGCGTATCGAAATGGAGCTTCTTACGATACGCGAATGACGTCATTTGCGTATCATAATGACTTTCTTATGAACGCAAAATAGAAAACGTCATTACTGCGGATGAGAAACCAATAAATCCGATACTGAGATTCAACAAGAAAAAAACATCGTATGCTAATGAGTTACAAGCTACTTTTTATTCCTGTAACGCACTTTCGCCGAACAAAAGGTGATGTTCACATAAAACCCCATCGTAATTCAGTTGGCGTTTGTATTACTTACCGGATGTGCTAACATTTACACATACATTTACACTCCACTTATGTAAAAAATTCTCAATTTTTTGCTGAGATTTATATAAGTAAATAATTTTCATGGTAAATATAGTATTACGACCTCAACAGAATTGTGAGTGCCGGCCCTGTCAGCGTTAGCGGAGAAGGCTGGATTCTAAAAAAGTTGACAAAAGGCGCCACGGATTTGTGTGGTGCTCACAATAAATAACTAGGTACTTACCAAATTAATTTTTATAACTTCAACGCCAATTAAGTACAAACCCGAAAATAATAATTCACGATGAAAGAAAAGATAAAATTCCAATTTGATAAAACGTTTAATCTTGAGGGAAGAAAAACTACGAAAAGTAAGTAAATAAAATAAATAAAACAAAATCAAAAGGGTGGTTTCTGAAATCACTACACACGACTTGGTAAATTCAATATATACAGGTAGGGATTGGTACCTAAACAAATTATACGAGGACTAATACAGAGTGTTTGTGCAAGTAACTGGTGGCAGTTCCACAACTAAATACCGAAATAACCCTAGAATGTCAGGCCTGCAAAGAGAAATCTACGGCTTCGAGCCTGAAAGTGAATTCTACCTTGACTCCCGAGTCTAATTAAGATTTGCCTAGCATGAGGGGTTGAGTGCAACTCGCGGGGGTTTCACAGCTGTGCAACTTCTCAAGTTTTGCGCCGATAAATCAGGTGACGGATATTGAACTCTTAACTAGACGTTTGAGCCGGCAATGGGGATAAAAAAAAAGAAAACACAGTAGCTTATTCTCTCTACAGGACTACCTTCACTTTTCCACTGTGGCAATCACTTTCCAAAAGGGGCTGGTATTATAGTTGGCTGGGAATAATATAGATGCTGTTCCAGACACTCGTATTTTGCCTGTTGTTCTTTTCCCTGAAGACAGAGTAGGTAGTTTGCCTTTAGTCACAACACTTGATATTGATAAATCCAAATAACTTCGCTTTCCAATCAACCTCAGTTTCAGCCGGATAATAAAAGCCTTCAGTGATGTTGAGCGGCTTTAAGTAAAGTATTTATACCAGCGGTTGATAAACTTCAGGAGTGCAAAATATGCTATTTGTCTCACGACAAAATAGAAATAGTAACGTCTCAGATGTTGGAGACGGTGAAGAAAGATTTCAAGCGATCCCTCGTGTAAGAAATAATCCGACTTCGAGTCGTTCTCGCTTGGCAAATTCAGCCAGAGATTTTTGAGGACCGGCTAATAATCCGCAGGTTGCGATCGATTTATGTGTGCAGATATTACAAATCTTTCAAAGACACAAACAATCAAAATTTCATAGCCAAAGTACCTCTCGTTACCAAGGGACGCTGAAGAATAATCAGTTTCGCCTTATCACCGCTTTTTCCTTCCGTTCTTGTACCACGAAAAAGTATTACCTATCATTCATTCGTTCCAGAAAATAATTCGAAACTACTCTAATCAAACAAAATCGTGCCGTTATGATATACAGGGTGAAATATAAATACGTAAAATGAAAACAAACAAAATTATGTCACAATAGCTATTATTACCATTGTCATTATTATTACTCCTGAAGAATTTCGCTTGCGGTGCCAACTGCCTCGTTTTGCTCGTGGACTCAAGATAGGAGCGCTGTCTTCGAACTCTTGCCCGAGACGCCGAAAGTGCTAAAGCCGGTACTACCACTACGCAAGAAGTTAGGGGGCAACAAGGGTTTTTGTCACATGCTCAAAAATCTCTAGATCCAGCTCTGCACACACGCATACGCCCACTGGGTATTAACCTTATAGCGAATACGAAACGGAAAAAAATTAAATCCGGTCTGTATCTATAAAGAGAAAGTGCGCTACTGAGCCTCACACCAGTAAGAGACATATTAACTCGTTTTTCAATGAAAGAATCTAGTTTTAGCTTTCTCATGGCACAATTGAAAATGCAGTATCTGACAATAATTACCTTGGTTATAATTCAAAATCGCCCGCGGATTTTCAACAATAGGAGTTATTTTGTGGGGGCATCTAAAGTTTATCGAGATCAACCTCAAATTCTCGATGATAGAAGTGATTGCCGAGATTTCGGTCAAAGTGTATCTGTCGACATAAAATAATAGTAAATCATAAACAGAGGTTGAGAAATTATTATTATAACTGAGGCGTTCAAGGGGGTGATTTCTGAGATTATTTCAAAAAAAAAGTTCATATGAACATGGGTCCGAAAATGCTTACCCGCTGAGTCATGGCCCATCAAAGTTGGGACCCTGAAGAAGGTTTTTATTCATCATCTCCAAAACTGTCCAACGTAAGATAACGGAATTTACCACATTCACTAATGTTTTTATGCTTGATAAGAAAGGCCCTAATCATTTTGAAATCTTCACCAGGGGGGTTAAATCTGGGGAGTGAAGGGTAAACCTTACCCCACCTTTTTTCAATTTTTTTTTTCAATTTCGATGTGGAATTGTGAGATTTCTACAGAAAAAGATACTCTTGTTGAACTTCGATCAGATGCACAGTTTTCGAGGAAAATCCATTTCAACATTTCAATGCATTGCTCTGGAATGTAAGTTTTGCAAAATGCCATTATTCCATGTCATTGAAAACAAATTGACTCCCGGTTCAAGATAAGCAACAAAACTTCTTGATAATAGTGATAACTTGTGCCGATGTTTCTCAAGGTAAATATGTAACATTTTGAAGAGAAGAAGAAATGTTTGAGAAGAACGCATTTTCTCAGTTATTATTAGGGGCGATGATAGTAGGGCGTGCAATCCCGGAATCCCGAATCCCGAAATCCCAGGATCCCGAACGATTATTGGTCCCGAAAATCCCGAAAAAATGGTCAACTTCGATCCCGAAAATAAATCAATCCCGGGATTTTCGGGATTTAACTTGTCAACGATCTGTTTGTGCAAAAGTGGGCATATCTTGTAATAATATTATTCCATTCAATTCATTTGATCACACGATAGAAATAAACAGATACTAGCTCTGGGAATTGGGAAACCAAGTGGTGTGCACTTCAAGAAAACTGGATGATGAATAGGTTACTGGACACTGGTGCCATTTTGAGATTTTACCATGATCGGGTTATCAAGTATACATCAGTAAACCTATTTTGAGAAGAAAAACTTGACTTCTTCCACCCGTCTGTTTGTTACAGCGATTTTAAAAATTCGCGTGACGGGCTCCATAAGCACTGCGCGTGGAACGAACACATCATGCGAGTGTCGCGGTGAGAGGAGTAGGGATGGAGATTCAATATTCAATTTTTCCAAGGCACTTAGAATTGAGATATCACTTACATAGTATTCCAGTAGAAGCTGAAATTTCGCTTAGTAAAACTTGCTTTAGTTGATGAACTGCTCGTCAAAAGTTAAGCATAGAGCAAAATTTGCTCCCATTTCAAGCATGGATATATTGGGGAAAAAATATCCGATTTGAAAAAAGTCTATGGTGGCTGGTAGAACTTTTCTTCAGCTGCAAGACACCAGCATTTTTTTGGGAAAAGAGAAGTTTCCAGGGAAAAAATTTGGGCTCATTACGTTTTTTAGCGCATTTTCCATCTTGATGAAAATCGCTATTGCAACCGCTTTGTCCGTCCGTCCGTCCGTCCGTTCCTCGAACTCCTCCCAAACTAGACGACCTAGCTTTCTAATTTTTTCGCTGTTACATAGCTGCCACTCCCAAAGGAGGGCTAGGCTATATTGGATGTCCATATTGCGCCGCCAACATAGAGAAAACCGCCCCCGATAAACTTGAAATAACATAATATTGCACTTTCTACCAGACCTGATGCTCTAGTGTTCTGATTTTTTGAATAATACATAGATGCCACTTATAAACGTAAGCCAAGAAACATTCTGTCTTCAATATGCGCCGCCGACATGAAAAAACTGCTAAAAACCGCCCCCAATCACTTTAAAACGAAAAACATAAACCCGAAGACATAGCGATCTGATTCTTTCGGTATATAAATAGCTGACTAAAAATGGGAAAGGATAGGCTACTTTTGGTTAGTCGCCGCCCCCAAACGATAAAAAGTGCAACTTTCACAAATGTTACTGATTGAGATGTTCCCTTGAACATTTAGGAACTGCTAACTCAAATTGTGCAACATTTGCTCAGCCGAACGCTGCCGCTCCCACACGCCGCCCCCAAAGTAAGAGATAAATGAAAAACATGAACCCGAAGACATAGCGATCTAAGTTTTTCGCTATATGGATAGCTGACTAAAAATGGAAAAGGAAAGGCTACTTTTGATATGGCGCCGCCCCCAGCTTCCGCCCCCAAAAGAAAAAAAGTGCAACTTTCAACAATTTTCACTGATTTAGCTGATAATGTTACCTCGAACATTTGGAAACTCTTGACTCAAACTGTGCAAGAATTTCTTTGCCAAACTCTGCCGCTCCCACACGCCGCTCTCAAAGTGAGAGATAAATGTAAAACATGAACCTGAAGACATAGCGATCTAATTCTTTAACTATATTGATAGCTGATTGAAATTGGAAAAAGATAGACCACCTTTAATTAGCCGCCTCCAAACAAAAAAAAGCAACTTTCACAATTTTCACTGATTGTCATAGTTCCCTTACATTTAGAAACTCCCAACTCAAACTGTGCAACAGTTACTTTGCCGAATGCTGCCGCCCCCACACGCTGCCATCAAAGTTCATATTTCCCTTACATTTAGAAACTCCCAACTCAAACTGTGCAACAGTTACTTTGCCGAATGCTGCCGCCCCCACACGCTGCCATCAAAGTGAGAGATGAATGAAAAACATAAACCCGAAGACATAACGATCTAATTCTTTCGCTATATGGATAGCCAATTAAAAATGGAAAAGAATAAGCTACTTTTGATATGGCGCCGCCTCCAACTTCCACCCCAAAAAGAAAAAAGTGCAATTTTCAATAATTTCCACTGATTTACATTTTAATGTCACCTCAAACATTCAGAAACTCCCAACTCAAACTGTGAAAGAATTTCTTTGCTAAACTCTGCCGCTCCCACACGCCGCCCCCAAAGTAAGAGATAAATGTCAAACATAACCCTGAAGACATAGCGATCTAATTGTTCCGCTATATAGATAGCTGACTAAAAATAGGAAGAAATGGGCCACTTTTGATTAGTCGCCGCCTCCAGCTCCCGCCCCCAAACAAAAAAATGCAACTTTCACAATTTTCACTGATTGTCATATTTCCTTAAACATTTAGAAACTCCTAACTCAAACAGTGCAACAGTTACTTTGCCGAATGCTGCCACCCCCACACGCTGCCCTCAAAGTAAGAGATAAATGGAAAACATAAACCTGATAACATAGCGATCTAATTCTTTCGCTATATGGATAGCCGACTAAAAATGGGAGAGAATAGACTACTGTTGATTAGTCGCCGCTCCCAGCTCCCGCTCTCAAACAAAAAAATATTGATGAGTGAAAGAATTTTCATTCAAATCTATTTCATTGGCGAGTACCCCATTCTGATAACAAAATATCACAATGAGTTTCGAATGAAGAAAGTGGGCAAGGAATGGTGTTTCTCCTTCAACCAAATTTCTTTACGTTCACAATATGCCTCTTTGAGAAAATGCGCTACTGAGACTCACGCACGTGAAGGCATACTCACTTGTTTTTTATTGTCGGTGCTGATTTTGTTTCCAAAGCACTCTTTGAAAAATTGATTTTTTTAAACATTTATTCATTAGTGACATGGGTTACACATCGTTGTAACCAAGAAAAATACTGTATTAAAAAATGTCAAAAATCCAATATGGCGCCCATGAGAAAAAAGAAAAGTCGAATGTCGTATCTCGGTTGTTTTGAAAGCTTCGTATCCCGGTTGTTTTGAAAGCTCGAATGAAAATTTTGGCAGCTTCAAATTCCCCTTGGAAAAGTGCCTCAACAGTGTCTTAATCATAAAAAATAAAGGAAATGTAAACTGGGAAAAAATCGAACGTTTGACTGACGAAAACAAATTTAGATCAATTGAAAATTGGATAGTCGGCGTCGGAGTGGAAGAGCATACTTACAACGAAGACCGGAACAGAATACTGCTATCGATAAATAACACACAATACATATAATCATATAAATGACATGAAAAAACAATACACATTGAATAAGACAAATATCCCCTTGTATATCTGAAGAGATTCCTGACCCAACTAAGAAGTTCCTACCACTCAAAATTATACGTTTACATGAAAGGAATTTCTTACTCTATCAACACGCAGGAGATATGCACCATGTGCAATATGGGCGCGTGTGAAACTTTGAACCAGCTTCTTTTTGAATGCCTGATATACAGGAAGTTTTAGAGAGGACATCACTGGATATTTCGGAAGGACACCGAACCGTGTCCTTCATGATATTTTCTCCACCGTGGATGAGAATCTCGTAAGAGTTATGTACAGATTCCTCGCTCAGTGCTTACGGCTCCGTGCCTTCGTCCTGTCAGAAGGATGAAAGGAGTGGTACCCGGTGGCTTTGGCTGGTGCTCGGGGCTCTGATTATCGCGAAATTCAAGTTTTGATTTGGAAAGCGTCGTTGTCGCTTGATTTTATTTCTACTTTTATTGTTGTTGTTGTTGTTGTTATTATTATTATTATTATTATTATTATCATTATTATCATTTTTGTTGTTCTTGTTGGGATTAGTGCTTTTTCTAGATAAGACCTTCTTGCCATAATTTATGTAAATTTAGAGGCAATAAATATATTTTTTCACTACTAGCCGTGAAGTACATCATTATTAACCTGTTCCTCAACTAAGATCGCGATTTTCAAGTAGTAAAAAAAATTCTATATAAACCACGGTCGAGAAAATTATTATAGCTTCAGCGCCTTATATCCCTCAGCTACGCTTCGGGATCTAAACTGGCGCTTCAGCTATAATAATACTTTCTCAACCTTGGTATATAATATACTATTTTGCACTACCTATATTAAATGCGTTATTTTACGGCCTCAAAACAGGGCCTAAAGTGACTCTTTTTAGCCCTTGGGCAAAAAAGTCGTCATGGCAACGAGCGCTCTTAATCCGTCAGAAGAGACGTCACCTTCAATTTTGACGTAACTACTTGATGCGATGCAAAATGGACTTCAATTTGTAGGGAACACGAAAGACTACAAGAACAACAAAATTAGCACGTTAACATACCAAAACCAATAAATACCTGTTTTATGCTAGTAAGCGATGAGGCCCCGGCAGCTACGTGTTCAAGATAGGTGATAAGTAATAACCTGCCACTCGTCCATGCGATCTGGTAGGCTATGACCTGGTTAAATTTCAGGATGTCAAGCTGCTTTCTTGAGGCACAGCCTACCCAAATTCCGAATTTTGTTGATCGCATGGTAGATCGTGCGACGTACAACCAAGTAATCAGCGCTGCCATGACAATTTTTCAACGACTGAATAACTCGAAATTTCCAGTCTTGCACTAGCCAGTGCAAAAAACATTGTATGCACCTTGGGCCTAAAGTGCGTTTTTTCCCCTTGTGCTTGCTTCCCTCGGCCTACGGCCTCGGTCGCAATCTCGCACAGCGGGGAAAAAAAGTGGCACTTTATGCCCATGGTACATAAATAACAACTATTATTTCTTTATTTAGCTATCAGAAAAGGACTCCTTCAACCGTTTTTTAAATGAAAAATTAAAACAAAACTGAAAAATTCTTGTTTTTTCATTATATCTCGGAAATTAAAACTGATAGGTCAAATATAATTTTGGATCCTTGGTCGTCATGAAAATGCGCAACTTTTTTCTAATAAACTGCTCGTCAAAAGTTAAGCATAGAGCAAAATTTGCTCCTATTTCAAGCATGGATATCTTAGGGAAAAAATATCCGATTTGAAAGAAGTTTATGGTGGCTGGTAGAGCTTTTCTTCAGCTGCAAGACGCTTTGTCGACTTACGGCACCATTGACTTTGTCCATGATATACGGAATGTCAAAGAAAGGAGTGTCAAGAGTGTTAATTTTTGAAGTCGTGGAACTTTTTCAGGAAAAGTTCCTGATTTTTTGTCTCTTGAGTTTTAGAAAGCCGATATCAATATCTCGTAACGGTTTTCAACTTTTGATCGTATTTTGTTTTTTTAAAGAGTTCTTGATTTTTTTGTGAAATTTAGATTTTTTCATGCAGAATTTGCTAGAGCTGTGGCTTTTCCTTGAAAATTCACAGAAACGTACACAATTGCTCGATGAATTATACCATGGGAAAATTTGACCTCATGGGCCCCCAGAAGAGGTTATCCTCTGGGCCTCTTCAGGGGACATGCCCAATGAAGCATGCTGCGACATCACATTGACACTTATTGAACCCAGCATGGATAAAAATGCAAGACTTGTAACCATACGTTGCATCAAAATTACCATGGTAACCAATTAGTCCCATCATGGGTGATTTTGTTACTGCCCAAGTCAATGGAAATTTCCAGAAGTGATATTTCCTAGAGAAGTAGAGATAGAGCCATAATTCTTTTTTTGATTTTAATCGAACACATTATTGACTATTCGAGCATGATGTGCAATTTTTTCACGTTTATACTTTTTCAGTAGAGGGGGGTAACTTTGACGTTTCTCAAGTCAGAACTTTTTTTTTGTACTTGTCATCATTGAAATGTCAGCATGAATGTAATCTACCACTTAACATCAGTAGTGAAAACAAAAGACTAACAAAGGTTTTCTCAGGAAATCTGGACTTTGAGGAAGAAAAACACCGAGCGCAAACTTGAAATTGATCAGCTGGAAATGGAAGTATATATTTATGTCGACATTTCAATGATGGTAAGTATAAGAAGAAAGTTCCGACATGACAAACGTCAAAATTACCCCCCCACCACTGAAAAAGTATAAACGTGAAAAATTTGCACATCATGCTTGAATGACCTATAATGTGTCCGATTGAAATCAAAAAAGTAATTATGGTTCTATCTCTACTCGTCTAGGAGATATCACTTCTGGAAATTTCCAATGACTTGGGCAGTAACAAAATCACTCATGATGGGACTAATTAGTAACCATGGTAATTTTGATGCAACGTATGGTTACAAGTCTTGCATTTTCATTCATGCTGGGTTCAATAAGTGTCGAAGTGATGTCGCGGCATGCTTCATTGGGCATCTCCCCTGAAGAGGTCCAGAGGATAACCTCTTCAGGAAGCCCATGAGGTCAAATTTTCTCATGACATAATCCATCCAACAATTGTGTACGTTTCTGTGGATTTTCAAGAAAAAGCAACAGCCCTAGCAAATTCTGCATAAAAAAATCCAAGTTTCACAAAAAAATCAAGAACTCTTTGAAGAGACAAAATACGATCAAAAAGTCAAAAACCGTTTCGAGATATTGATATCCGCTTTCTGAAACTCAAGAGAAAAAAAATCGGGAATCTTTTCTAAAAAAGTTCCACGACTTCAAAAATTAACACTTTTGACACTCTTCCTTTTGGCATCCTGTATATCGTGGACAAAGTCAATGGTGACGTAAGTCGACATAGCGTCTTATAGCCGAAGAAAAGCTATACCGGGCACCATACATTTTTTTCAAATCGGATATCTTTTCCCTAAGAAATCCTTGCTTGAAATTGGAGCAAATTTTAGTCTATGCTTAACTTTTGACGAGCAGTTTATAACCGACTTTGTATCTCTGAAGATAAGCGAGATATTTTCGAGAACGCGAAGCGAGAACTTTGCAAAATGGTGTATAGGTTTCCGTCATTTTGACGACATCTACCCACGAGTCTACCCACAATTCAATTTTTGCTATAATCGCTGGAACACCTGTATAAGCATATGTTGTTGAAAGAACAATTATTATTGGGCAAATTGGTAGATCTGTCGGCTGGATCTCGAGTTGTTCTTAGGTCTGACGAGTGATGGAAGGGTGAAAGAAGTGATGTCTTCCCGAAAATGGGATTTTCGCTAACTTTACTGCCTTTGTGGACAGTATTGTTAGTATTATGAGAAGTTTTCAAACATAGATACCAAATGTTTTTTTTTTAGGATTCCATAGCTTCCGTGGGAAAACTGTAATTCGTAAATTAATGACGACCGTAAACCACGACGATTGAAAAATTATGCCTATATTGATTCAGCTTAATTATTCAGGCGTGCCGGAGGAGAAAATGATAAATCGCGTTAATTTGTTGCCAACTGGTATCACGATTTGTCGTTTATTTGTTAATATTAATTAAGGCAGTCGTATGTTCACTCACAGGTCGGTAAAAGGTCGATTAATCTTAAAAAGCGCGTTCTTGAGCCCAGCGGGCCCGCTGTGAAACGCATAATGATCTGCGGAGATCCACTTGCTATTGCCCTAGAGTTTGTACATATCAGAGGTCATTTTTCACAGCCGGCTTTACCCCCACAGACAATCTTAGTTCTTAACACGGTAGACGCTGTGTGATGTGAAATATACAATATTGTGTTCACTTTTTCTCCTGCGGGCTCTTGAATATTAGTAAAAATGCCCGTTATTAAATTTAGTAGCATCCATAATATGTTTTATATGTTTTACGTTACACGGGTCTGTGATAATGATCATATGAACAGAAAAAAAAGCCGAAGCTAGTGCTTCAGATTCCGTGGGTGCTGCTGTAACGGGCTATAAAAACGCAAAACTAATTACGGTGTTGTAATGTCCGCAATTATGTTTACAATCGCGGGGCAAACGACGTGACAATGCCGTTCGGAGTTTTAATCTCCCCGCTAAGTGAACATGAATGATCGTCTTTCGTAACTATTTCCATGAGAAGGAGGCTGGGGCCAGAAACTGGCAATGTCTTGGCAGAGCGTCTTGGCGCTTCACAGTTAAATAGGTCGTAATGGCGGCCCACGACGCTCCTACTCGCACTGCATATGAATGGCCTGCTTACAGTTCACTACCTCCGCGCCGTATCACAAGAACCGACGGATCCTACAATGTCTATGCAACCCTTATCAATTTGATAATACGCAAATATAAAGTGCAGCCGAATGAACCGCCAGTTTACAAATCATTGTTGCTCTGGATTTGGATTTTTTAGCGCACTCCTCCAAACGGGAAGGCGCTTATGTCCTCGCCTTGTCCGACTCAGCATCTAGTCCTAGACGAAAAAATTTTTTTGATCCCATTGGGTCGCATATGGCCTTGGGACCAGAATCAAGAAAAATCCTGCCCAAATAACGAAAACGTGGGTGCGTGACCATGGTCACCCTCGGAAGTAGTGAAACTTCTATAGGTAGGTACCTATGAATCAATGAGCAAATAATGTTCGAAGAGGTGTTCTTTTCGTATTTGTGTTATTGAAATTGACAGATTTGATAAGTGGGTAAGATAAGTATGTATATCATTTGTGTGCACGCCACCGTACTTACGTTTAGAATGTCACATTTAATTCAGGTAAAATGAAACCAGTAAAAAAATTAACACAAAATAAAGTCGAAAAATGATTTTCCGAAAAGAAAATTTGATAATCAAACCGGTATATCGCTAGAATCAGGTGACATAGAACATTTAACAACTTTTTCGTGCTGCCATAACCGAAAATGACAATATACGCTCGGTGTCCTGCACTGTAATATTCAGAAAAAGATCTAGAGCGGCAAAGTAAAAAGTACACGTAAAAAATAAACTAACCTCGCAAAATCATTCACAATTCAAGAGAGATCACGTTTCCAATGTTATAGCTTGAAATTTTCGGTTTGAATCAGTTAAAATTATCAATAATTACTTTGAAAATTGACAATTTAGGGTCATTTTTCTAATATCTGTTGGTACAATTGCAGAATGATTTTTGACGTTTTGTGGCGCGTAGGTTTAAAAGTGATAAATTTATGCCATTTCCTGTGTTTCGTCGTCACACAAGACACTAGAGCTCAGTGATTTCGGGATTTTTGGGAGATGGCCCTTCTAATTGGGGAGGGGAAGGGCGGTTTTAAGCAAGAAAATTCAAACATAGGACGCAATTTTTCAAATCGACATTTGACACACAAAAATCTGCATCTAGTAGGTATATGCCTCGTGCCTTGGTGATGAATGGCAGAAGTACCAACTTGAAATGATTATTGCGATATGATCTTATTTATTTGTAATTTTATAAAAAGCAGCACGAAAAACGATGTATGCTACTCGCGCTGAAAACGGCATAGCATAACTCTCTTACATGCAGCTCTCGGCCTAGGGCCTCGAGCTGCATTCACGTTCGTTATGCTATGCCCGGTTTTCGGCGCTAGTAACATAAAATACTATTACGTGTTTGTTGTGTTAATACATGAGATGTATTGACTTTTATATAAGTTGTACATGGATATTACAGTTTATGTATTTAAGTTGACACTTGTCAAAATAACCTCAAAAATTACAAAAATTTCACAATTTTTTATAGAACAAACACGTAAAATGTTGTACAACACTCGTGGCTTGTTACAAAAGATGCTTTCCGACACAGTGTCACAGTGACACCAGGGCCAAATCAGTACACTCCGTGTCAGTCTATCCTACTTTTTTTTGTCCGCAATCGTACATCCGCCCGTGCGATGTTCCTATCTATTTATACCTATTGTTAATCTTGTGTTCAAACCGAACCGCCACTGAAAAACAAAATAAGTCGAAAACCAGCGAGCTCTGGACCGATCGGCGATCGGAAAATCAATAACGCCAACGACAGCTAGCACCAGTAGCGGCGATATAAATTAAAACAAGTGAGTATGCCTTCACGTGCGTGAGTCTCAGTAGCGCATTTTCTCAAAGAGGCATATTGTGGACGTAAAGAAATTTGGTTGAAGGAGAAACACCATTCCTTGCCCACTTTCTTCATTCGAAACTCATTGTGATATTTTGTTATCAGAATGGGGTACTTGCCAATGAAATAGATTTGAATGAAAATTCTTTCACTCATCAATATTTTTTTGTTTGAGGGCGGGAGCTGGGAGTGGCGACTAATCAACAGTAGTCTATTCTTTCCCATTTTTAGTCGGCTATCCAAATAGCGGAAGAATTAGATCGCAATGTCTTCGGGTTTATGTATTCCATTTATCTCTTACTTTGAGGGCAGCGTGTGGGGGTGGCAGCATTCGGCAAAGTAACTGTTGCACAGTTTGAGTTAGGAGTTTCTAAATGTTCAAGGAAATATGACAATCAGTGAAAATTGTGAAAGTTGCATTTTTTTTTTGGGGACGGGAGCTGGAGGTGGCGAATAATCAAAAGTGGCCTATCTCTTCCCATTTTTAGTCAGCTATCTATATAGCGGAACAATTAGATCGCTATGTCTTCAGAGTTATGTTTTACATTTATCTCTTACTTTGGGGGCGGCGTGTGGGAGCGGCAGAGTTTGGCAAAGAAATTCTTCCACAGTTTGAGTTTGGAGTTTCTGAATGTTTGAGGTAACATTAAAATGTAAATCAGTGGAAATTATTGAAAGTTGCACTTTTTCTTTTGAGGGTGGAAGTTGGAGGCGGCGCCATATCAAAAGTAGCCTATTCTTTCCCATTTTCAGTTAGCTATCCATATAGCGAAAGAATTAGATTGTTATGTCTTCGGGTTTATGTTTTTCATTCATCTCTCACTTTAAGGGCAGCGTGTGGGGGCGGCAGCATTCGGCAAAGTAACTGTTGCACAGTTTGAGTTAAGAGTTTCTAAATTTAAGGGAAATATGACAATCAGTGAAAATTGTGAAAGTTGCATTTTTTTGTTTGGAGGCGGCAGCTGGAGGCGGCGGCTAATTAAAAGTGGCCTATCTTTTCCCAATTCCAGTCAGCTATCAATATAGTGAAAGAATTAGATCGCTATGTCTTCAGGTTCATGTTTCACAGTCATCTCTCACTTTGGGGGCGGCGTGAGGGAGCGGCAGAGTTTGGCAAATAAATTCTTGCACAGTTTGAGTCAAGAGTTTCTAAATGTTCGAGGTAACATTATCAGCTAAATAAGTGAATATTGTTGAAAGCTGCACTTTTTTCTTTTGGGGGCAGAAGTTGGAGGCGGCGTCATATCAAAAGTAGCCTATCCTTTTCCATTTTTAGTTAGCTATCCACATAGCGAAAAACTTAGATCGCTATGTCTTCGGGTTCATGTTTTTCATTTATCTCTTACTTTGGGGGCGGCGTGTGGGAGCGGCAGCGTTCGGCTGAGCAAATGTTGCATAATTTGAGTTGGCAGTTCCTAATGTTTAAGAGAACATCTCAATCAGTAACATTTGTGAAAGTTGCACTTTTTATCGTTTGGGGACGGAATCTGGGGGCGGCGACTAACCAAAAGTAGCCTATCCTTTCCCATTTTTAGTCAGCTATTTATATACCGAAAGAATCAGATCGCTATGTCTTCGGGTTTATGTTTTTCATTTTAAAGTGATTGGGGGCGGTTTTTAGCAGTTTTTTCATGTCGGCGGCGCATATTGAAGACGGAATGTTTCTTGGCTTACGTTTATAAGTGGTAACTATGTATTATTAAAAAAATGAGAACACCAGAGCATCAGGTCTGGTAGAAAGTGCAATATTGTGTTATTTCAAGTTTATCGGGGGCGGTTTTCTCTATGTTGGCGGCGCAATATGGACATCCAATATAGCCTAGCCCTCCTTTGGGAGTGGCAGCTATGTAACAGCGAAAAAATTAGAAAGCTAGGTCGTTTAGTTTGGGAGGAGTTCGAGGAACGGACGGACGGACAAAGCGGTTGCAATAGTGATTTTCATCAAGATGGAAAATGCGCTAAAAACTGTATCAGTGAAGCGAGCAGCGCCGCAGATGAAAATCTTTCTGGGAGAAAGGCGTGATTATCTTTTTTGAGTATGTATTATGATAGCTGCAGTTGAAGTATTAGGAACAGCATGGCATTTAATAGGGAAAAAACTGATACTTATGAAAAAAAGTGCTACTTCCAGCTATATCGAATAAACACATCATTTTCAAAAAATGAATGAAGGTTCCAATTTGAAATCTCCGTTCCAAATTGAATCACTACTTACTTAAACCATGCAACGAGCAACGATAGCCCCCTGTATGTTTGAATCAAATTCTATTCCAATAGTAATGATCACAAAGCATTGAAATGTTCATACGTATTTTTTTGCGCCAATAAGGAGTTGCGTTACAGCCTAGTTGAAACCTCCAAGTTCACAAATTTTAAACACTTGTAAGATTTTTGTCTTTAATGTTTGCAGTTAATTTCAGCATGAATGAAAATTCTTTGTCAAGAAAATTGGGGTTTGAGTTTTGAGTTTTTAGCGCATTTTCCACCTTGATGAAAATCGCTATTGCAACCGCTTTGTCCGTCCGTCCGTCCGTCCGTCCATCCGTCCGTCCGTTCCTCGAACTCCTCCCAAACTAGACGACCTAGCTTTCTAATTTTTTCGCTGTTACATAGCTGCCACTCCCAAAGGAGGGCTAGGCTATATTGGATGTCTATATTGCGCCGCCAACATAGAGAAAACCGCCCCCGATAAACTTGAAATAACATAATATTGCACTTTCTACCAGACCTGATGCTCTGGTGTTCTCATTTTTTGAATAATACATAGTTGGCACTTATAAACGTAAGCCAAGAAACATTCCGTCATCAATATGCGCCGCCGACATGAAAAAACTGCTAAAAACCGCCCCCAATCACTTTAAAATGAAAAACATGAACCCAGAGACATAGCGATCTGATTCTTTCGGTATATAAATAGCTGACTAAAAATGGAAAAGGATAGGCTACTTTTGGTTAGTCGCCGCCCCCAGATTCCGCCCCCAAACGATAAAAAGTGCAACTTTCACAAATGTTACTGATTGAGATGTTCCCTTGAACATCTCAGCCGAACGCTGCCGCTCCCACACGCCGCCCCCAAAGTAAGAGATAAATGAAAAGCATGAACCCAAAGACAAAGCGATCTGAGTTTTCCGCTATATGGATAGCTGACTGAAAATGGTAAAGGATAGGCTACTTTTGATATGGCGCCGCCTCCAGTTTCCGCCCCCAAAAGAAAAAAGTGCAACTTTCAACAATTTTCACTGATTTAGCTGATACTGTTACCTCGAACATTTAGAAACTCTTGACTCAAACTGTGCAAGAATTTCTTTGCCAAACTCTGCCGCTCCCACACGCCGCCCCCAAAGTGAGAGATAAATGTAAAACATGAACCTGAAGACATAGCGATCTAATTCTTTCACTATATTGATAGCTGACTGAAATTGGAAAAATATAGGCCACTTTTAATTAGCCGCCGCCTCCAGCTGCCGCCTCCAAAAAAAAAAAATGCAACGTTCACAATTTTCACTGATTGTCATATTTCCCTCACATTTAGAAACTCCCAACTCAAACTGTGCAACAGTTACTTTGCCGAATGCTGCCGCCCCCACACGCTGCCCTCAAAGTGAGAGATGAATGAAAAACATAAACTCGAAGACATAACGATCTAATTCTTTCGCTATATGGATAGCTAACTAAAAATGAGAAAGAATAGGCTACCTTTGGCATGGCGCCGCCTCCAACTTCCACCCCCAAAAGAAACAAAGTGCAACTTTCAATAATTTTTACTGAATTACATTTCAATGTTACCTCAAACATTCAGAAACTCCCAACTCAAACCGTGGAAGAATTTCTTTGCCAAACTCTGCCGCTCTCACACGCCGCCCCCAAAGTAAGAGATGAATGTAAAACATAACCCTGAAGACATAGCGATCAAATTGTTCCGCTATATAGATAGCTGACTAAAAATGGGAAGAGATAGGCCACTTTTGATTAGTCGCCGCCTCCAGCTCCCGCCCCCAAACAAAAAAATGCAACTTTCACGATTTTCACTGATTGTCATAATTTCCTTAAACATTTCGGAACTCTTAACTCAAACTGTGCAACAGTTACTTTGCCGAATGCTGCCACCCCCACACGCTGCCCTCAAAGTAAGAGATAAATGGAAAACATAAACCCGAAGACATAGCGATCTAATTCTTTCGCTATATGAATAGCCGACTAAAAATGGGAAAGAATAGACTACTGTTGATTGGTCGCCGCTCGCAGCTCCCGCCCTCAAACAAAAAAATATATTGATGAGTGAAAGAATTTTCATTCTAATCTATTTCATTGGCAAGTACCTCATTCTGATAACACAATATCACAATGAGTTTCGAATGAAGAAAGTGAGCCAGGAATGGTGTTTCTCCTTCAACCAAATTTCCTTACGTTCACAATATGCCTCTTTGAGAAAATGCGCTACTGAGACTCACGCACGTGAAGGCATACTCACTTGTTTTATTGTTCCGTTCGAACACAATATGAACCGTCACAAATAACAACACTACAATTGATTGGAAAATATACTACATTCAAATAAACGTTTTGTAAAGTACACCACCTAAGCTCTTTTGCCTTGCTTCATTTCCTCTTCAAATACCTACTTAATCATATTTAGATATTATCGTCGTTTACTATTTTTCTGATTTTGTATGTACAGAATGTTCAACCAGTTTTCTATTTTCCGATTGAAATGAATTGATATCCTTCATTTCGATATATTCTTTTTTTTTTTTTGGTATTCGTACTCTTTGCACGTACTTTCTTCGGATCCGAAGAAGTTACAAAGATGGGACAAACCCGAAGAATTTACAAAGACAAGATAACGACCGCCTTGTCCCTTGCCCAGTCGCAGTCGGCATCACTGGAAACATAATCGTCAACGCCGACCCTGAAAAAAAAATTGCAAGCGATGAAGTTGAAGACACGGCAGAACGGATCACGGGTCAAAGACTATCATGTTACGTGCCTCAACATCAAGGGAAAGAAATCGAGAATCAAAAAAGTTACATAGACTAGACAATGACCGGCGTGTTATTAGTCCAGTCGGCATCACAGGAAACATTTTCATCATTGCCGCCTCCATACGCCACCCCCGACAAATAGATCGACAAGCGTATGAAGTTATCGTCATATATGAAGTTGCGTATCGGCTATCTGAAGTTACGGGGACACGGGTCAAGAACCGTCGTTATCCTTGCTTCAAAATCACAGAAAAGAATAAGCGCTGCCGCCCCAGTACGCCGCCTATAACGAACCGAAAAAGTTACAAAGACAGGACAAACAGGGTCGTGCTCCTAAACTTACA
Organism: Anaspis maculata; assembly: GCA_949128115.1. Lineage (NCBI taxonomy): Eukaryota > Metazoa > Arthropoda > Insecta > Coleoptera > Scraptiidae > Anaspis > Anaspis maculata. Next base: position 28,788,619 of record OX421968.1, on the reverse strand, counting down.
GAGCTGTCGTCGCTGCCCTCATCAGCGGCCTCCGATGAAGAAATACAGAAATGGATGCAGAGGTGCAACAAAATATGATAGAGTATCAGACACATTACATAATTATTACACACCTCTCGGCAGATGAGAATTTTCTCAGAAGTAGTGACTGTTGTTAGTATGTAGCACAAAACGCAAATATCACACCTTAGTCAATAACAGGTAAATAAATTAAATAGAGAAATGATTTCTCAAAAATGCTACAAGATGCCACCTCATCAAGTTTGGGGCACAGCCCATGGGTTCACCTAGTATAGAGTGTCTGATTTCTACATGATTCTAGTGGGCTGAGATTCAGGCCGCGATCGGCCGATGGCGACCAGAAACTCAGCCCACTCGAATCATGTAGAAATCAGACAGCCTATAACAGTAATACGTAATGTGAAACAAGTGAATTTTGGGCGTGAGGCTCAGTAAAGCACTTCTCTTTTGAAGGATCAGTAAACGCAAGATGTTATTTAGGATCCTACCAGTGGCGGCGGAACCGGAGGGGGGGAAGGAGCAAGGGGGGTCATGCCCCCCCAATCTTAGTCTTAGGCCCAACTGCACCGCTAACACTTAACCTTAAAGTGAAGCTTTACTGGTCCTTAACTTTTAAGTACACTGCACCGTTAACAAACTGTGGCTTAGGGATGCTTAAGCTTTGCCTAAAATAAGCCTAAGGTGTGGTACGGCTTAGCCACCACTTATCAACATTTGAGATCATAAATAACAACAATATCGTAAATATCAATATCCCAATGGAGAATGAGTTATTGGATAATGATTTGGACTCGAATTTATAATAGTAATAATAATGATAAATGGTCTTTTATTGCGAAAAAAAAATCAAAATACATAATTAGAACGAAATCATAGGCGGAGTCTAGGTTAGAGCTATTCTACTCAACCCGATTTGGACGGATGGGTTACTTGCCCAATTTTTTTTTATTGGCCCAATTGATAGTCAATAGTCATATGGTTAAAAATAATGCACCCGTATTTTGTCTTTTTCCCTAATTCCCAAAATTGCGGCCGTAATGCGTGTTTGAAAAATATTTTTGTGACGTCACAAATACACTAAAAAACAGTACTGTTGGATTGAAAAATCAAAAAACTGTTAGATTGACATCACTATTTGAAAAAGACTTTGGAAAAAAAATCTTTGTAACCAATGGATAGGTACCTATACATACAGGTGTCACAAAAGTATCGCATTCCGAGTCCAGAGCGATATATGGAATCCACCCAAGAATACAAGGAAAATATTTAAAAAAATGTGTGACGTTATTTTTGGAAATATGGGGATCAAAGTGTAGGACCTCGCTCCCCTCTCTTTTCGTAAGTCAAAATGATTTTGTGAAATTATTTGTGATATAATAATCAGTGGAAATTATCAACCACTGGATGTGCACTGAACTTCTATTTGATATACAGGGTGATTCATAAATGTCAAGAATTAATTTTCCTTTAAAAACGTCAATAAAATTTCATCTATGGCAACAAAAAGAGTCATATCTTATTCCAAATTATTTGGGGAACCAATGGAATATTTTAGATATACATAATAGTAGAAAACTGGATTTTTGTGATTCATGACTCATCCTGTATCGTGAACAGATATTCGCTGCACACCCACTGGTTGATAATGGAGTATTATACTAAAAAATTTTTTTGATTGAAATGGAAACTACATTGAAAAATAATTGACCCGTGTTTTTTTATTCAGGCAAAAACCGTACCGCTTGGGCGCAATAAATAAATAGCATCAACTAGTTCTGACGTCACAGCGAGTCACCGCCTATGCCTGCCACTGCCTGTGCAAATGACGTCAGAAATAGGCAAAATATAGGAATTTCGTTTATTTATCGCGGCCAAACGATACGATTTTTGGCTGAATAAAAAAATAAGGGTCAGTTATTTTTCAATATAGTTTCTGATTCCATCGAAAATTTTTTTTTTTTCCAAAAGTATAATACTCTACAAACAGTTCGCATCAAAACCACTTTGAATATTGAAAATAGAGGGGGAAGAGGTTCCACCCTTTTGCCCCCCCCCCCCCCCCCTTTTCCCCCTATATCTCCAAAAATAAACGTAATTAAGTATTTTTAACATTTTTCTTGTGCTCTTGGGTGGATTCTATATACCGCTATGGACTCGGAATGCGAAGTAAGACACCCTGTATTTTCCGGAAATTTTCAGCAAATACTGTTTATTACTCTTGTTGATGATTAAAAGTATTTTCAATCAAATCTATTTCATTGGTCAAGCAGCTCTGGGAATTCGCCATTACACTTCCCTGTGCAAAATGCCAGTAACCTCAAACTATTGACAGTCCACACCCTGTGATTGACACTGTTACCAATCTGTGTGACAAAAAAAGCGAGGGAAATTTAAAAACAACCAACTTTAATGGGCAAAAATTGAATATCCCCAAGGTTTGGAACTTTGCTAGAGCTTAACCATGGCTTAGCTAAGTTTTGCCTAAGCTAAATTGGTGCAGTGAACTCATGGCTCTTAGGTGAACCTTAAATTAGGCCGAGCTTACTAAAGTAGAGATTTAAGGGTGAGCGGTGCAGTTGGGCCTTACTCTTATATCTTAGTAATTATACTTCCATTCAGCGATTGATTCACAACCTACGAACAGAAAGACTGACGTATTACAACTATTACTTGACGATTTCTACCGTGTTTGGTATTTTTGGATTCTGTACGCTTGCAATCTGCTGGGCCAACGCAGTGATCTTGGATTATATGTGTCTTTGTTTATTTACCAGTCACTTGTGGAGATCCATGCAAGTCGCGACTCATTGACACTGCACAGTGATAATCATCAAACTGATATATAATCATGTAATGTGGCGTAATAAGTCTTATCTTATCTTATATCTTGCAAATGTACTCGAAGCTGCAAAGAGTACGAATACCAAAAGAAAAAGAATATATCGAAATGAAGGAGATCAATTCATTTCAATCGGAAAATAGAAAACTGGAGCTCGGCCTCGCTTTCAAAGGCGAAGGTCCCGGGTACAAATCCGCACTGGGCCAGATGGACTTTTTCACGCGTCTCTTAGTACTGGGGCATCTACTATCGTGCGGTGATGCCCCGGGAAGAGGGATGAAACGAGAAAGCCATCGAAACAAAACCCCACTGATCCAAAGATGCAAATCTTACAGTACTTCGTTGTTATCGTCCTCATTGTTATCGTTAAAGTAAAAACCCCGACGGCAAAAACCTGCTAATAACCTAGCTGTTGATGCAGGGCAAAAAAAAAAAATCTGTACATACAAAATCAGAAAAATAGTGAACGACGATAATATCTAAATATGATTAAGTAGGTATTTGAAGAGGAAAAGAAGCAAGGCAGAACTGCTCAGGTGGTGTACTTTACAGAACGTTTATTCGAATGTAGTATATTTTTCAATCAATTGTAGTGTTGTTATTTGTGACGGTTCATATTGTGTTCGAACGGAACAATAAAAAAAACTCAAAACTCAAACCCCAATTTTCTTGACAAAGAATTTTTCTTCATGCTGAAATTAACTGCAAACATTAAAGACAAAAATCTTACAAGTGTTTAAAGTTTGTGAACTTAGGAGGGTTTTAACCAGGCTGTAACGCAACCCCTTATTGGCGCAAAAAATACGTATGAACATATCAATGCTTTGTGATCATTACTATTTGAATAGAATTTGATTCAAACATACAGGGGCTATCGTTGCTCGTTGCATGGTTTAAGTAAGTAGTGATTCAATTTGGAAAAAATGAGATTTTAAATTGGAACCTTCATTCATTCATTTTATTGAAAATGATGTGTTTATTCGATATAGCTAGAAGTAGCACTTTTTTTTTATGAGTATCAGTTTTTTCCCTATTAAATGCCATGCTGGTCCAAATACTTCAACTGAAGCTATCACAATACATACTCAAAAAAGATAATCACGCCTTTCTCCCAGAAAGGTTTTCGCCCGCGGCGCTGCTCGCTTCACTCTCACTTCTTTTGCCTGTCACTTGTGCCCCCCCCCAATAACTATACACTTCCGCCGCCCCTGGGTCCTACCGTTACTTAAACACGATTTTGCCTAGTTCAGTTCTCAAGACTCTGGGCTATCTATCAAGAGTATGCTGGAATGCAGGAGGTCAAACACATACACAAAATAATTGCTTTCAATTTCCCATGTCTAGTCATGACATGACCCAGTTAACAACCGGAGAGTTTTTCTGATTAGCTACTTCCAAGAAAAAAGTTGAATTTGACATCAATATGTTGATTCTTTATTGAATAGGTAAATATTTTTCTATATCCACATTATGAATTTGAACGCAATCGGATGAAAATTGTAGATTTCAAAATTTCTGCGATTTCCAGTGCTAACTACTATTTTTTTTTTATTTTATTGAGCGTGAGTGTTCCTTAGTTTGGGTGCCAATATCTTCATTTTCTTCCTCTAGGTGCCTATGATTGACTATTTCAAAATAATGTCTTTTAACGACGGCCTCGTGTCGCAGGTGGCTGTGTGGCTGCCTGCGGCCATGGGAGCTCCGGGTTCGATTCCCGGGAATGTCTGGCTGTTTGTGTTGTCCAATTTGCAATTTTTTTGAATGTGTAACAATTATAATGAATGACAAAAACTCCTATGGCCAGTGAAGGCCGATAAGGCAAAAATCAATCAAACATTAATTATAATGTCTTTCGATAAGAGCGGGTACTTGTCAGCATGTCATAACTTTTTACATCCAGCCGGCTTCTGAAATGGAGCACTTCATCGCCGATGCCGCGCTGCACTAATTTGTTATCATTGTAGTTGTTTATCCTTGTTTCGCTAAGATTTTCCTTGATTCGGGTCACAAGGCCATGAGCTATCCATTAGAGTTGAAACTTTTCGCAAAAATCGTTCCGTCTAAGACTAGGTGCTGTGACGGACAGACGGACAAATCGAGGACATGATTAGGCGCCTTCCCGTTTGAATGAATACGCTAGAACTGTTGGCACAGCTTACGGCTTCAATGCAGCTCTAAAACCTTTGAAAATGAACTGGAAACAGAGCATATTAAATCCAGCGCACTTTTGGGGTTGTGTGAGTGGCCGTAAAGTGAGTTGTTGTAGGAGCTGAAATTTTTGCGCCATCGCTTTTTTAACACAGAGAAATGAACTTTATTGCAGAGCGATCACATCAAACGGCAGTAGCAGCAGTAAGGCATTGTTACAAGGGGGCAGTTAAAACGCCGCGCTTTGCCACATCGATAAATTTATGATTGCATTGCGGAAAAATAAAATGTGCCCTTATCTGGCGCGCAAGATCTAATTCTTGATTAATTGCGTGACAAAAAGCGGGCATTGGCTGTCTCGGTTGACGTTGAGAATAGGTGCGAACGCGCCGCGGATTTAAAACGGACGGGCTTCGAACTGTATCAAAAATATTTGTTCATGAATCATAAGCAAGTTGTGTTCGGTTAGGACAGTTGTTTTATGTTGTCGGCGATGTGCACAACACATGGATAAATAAAAAAAGTTGTATTGACTTACCTAGAACGAGCCGGTATTGGAAAGGTTGCCGTGCAGACGATCAAGGACCTGCAGCGCCTCTGCAGCGCCCTCAGCTCGTCCTCGGCGGCGTTCAGCCTCTCGGCCATCTTCAACCGAGCCTTGCAGTCCGGGGCCAAGACGACTTCCAGCTGGCGCACCAAACGTCGTATCGCCGCGAGGCGACGCTCCCTCTCGCCCAGTTCATGCTCGGAACCTTCATCTGAAATGCCGCTGTCCGAAAGCGAACCGCCTTCCGTGAACAACTCTGGAACTTTACAGCCCTAAAAAAGAAGAGCTGGATTAAAACTTTTTCTGTTATCAAATGAGTCAAGAATAATGTCAATTCACGTCATCCAAGTATGAAAATAAAACTGCATATTCGAACGCATCATAATATTTAAAAGATAAAAATCGAACTATATGAACGAATGCATAATTTATTGGCAACGACCATGATGCGTGAATCTTGCAATCTTGGGCGAGTTCTCGATGGCCGAGCCGACTTAACATATTTTGGACAGTGAAACGAGTGTAAGTTCAGCACTTGAGCGCATTGCCGGTTCGGCACTTCCACACAGGAATGAAGCGCCCGACGCTCGGCAACGGTAATGAAAAGCACAGCGCCGCATACTAAACAGATTTCAAGGGGTGATGGGCGAAGGCAGGAGCATCTGCCGACTGCCGGCTGCTGATTGCTACTATAGCCTAGCTAGCGAGCTAGCAGCCACCGCATCGCTTTGCGCCCAAAAACATAGCCGAAAGCAGGCATCGACATTCGACCTAGCATTACTACACCACGGTCGCGCTTGATCACCATTAGGGCATTATAAACAACGGACCGACGATTTCCAACCCCAAAAATGTCTCCCCCGTTGACACTTCACATTATACTCTCACGTAAAATCACAAAAGGTCCGCCAAAGTTTTCTGATCGTCGCTTAACACGCAATGCAGTCGAGCCTTTTTATTGTTCTTTCCCGAAGCGCCGAATTGTGAACGGGTCAGAAACTGAATATGTCTTCACGGGCGTGAGGCTCAGTGTCGCCTTTTTATTTGGACGGATACCTATACATACCTACCTATGCATAGTAATGAACAAGTCTTCCGAGACTCGGTTGCCTTGTGGGAAAGTCAATTTGGTAGGCCAAGATGGCAGCGATTCGCAAAACCAACCTCAAAATCATGGATAATTATACGAGACACAAGAATGTCCCGAATTTCATCAAAATCGGTTTATTTACGAGAAAGTTCGATATAGCTGGCCAAGATGGCGAAGAAAACAGACAGTTATACGAGATAAGGGTACGTTCCAAGTTTCATCAAGATTGGTTTACTTACGAAAAAGTTTAATATGGCGGCAAATCCTGAAATCAACCTTGCAGTCATAACTTGTTATACGAGACCAATCACAAAACCAAGCATGAAGATGAGCATATCTACAAGTGACTTTACATGAGAAATCTTCACAACTTTCGTCAAAATGTATACAAGAGACGCTTATTATTTTTAGATTTGATATAAATCGGTCAGGTCAAATCGAAAAATACTTTGCAGGAAATCTAAATTTTTTAAAACTTGAATTTTTCGAGAAAAACCTCAGATCTTTTTCCAAATCATCTTCATAATAATGAAGATCGTCAATTACGGCTTCACTTTAAGCTCCATCATTCAAGTCCGGTTTCGATAACCCCGGCTTGTTTTACATTTTCAACAGGAAAATTCCCGGTAAATTGGAAAGAAAATTATTGGAAAATGTTGAAGAGCCAGTAACCTCTTGTTTAAAAAAATGGTGAAATCTGTTCACGGTATAAAAAGTTGGGAAAGGACCCCGCACGATTCTTATGGAAAATGGGTCTCGGTCAAATTCCCTAATTTTTTTATATGTTGTAGCCCAATTTGACACAAGCCAAAATCCATCGTCCGTTACCCAAAAAAATGGACAGTTTTTTTTCCTGTAAACCCCTACTTGTAAGTATAAAATTCGAAATTACGTTTGAAAGTTATGCAGATGGTTCTATTTTGTTGAATTATGAATTTCAGCACAAATTGTTTTTCCAACCCCCAAATAGGGGGTGGGGTTGAAAAAAAACCATCGGTCAATTCGGCTGAATTTCTGATATTGTGCTCTATTAGTTACGCTGAACAAGATCACCAAGGGAAAACTCATTCGTATGACCAGTTTCCACCCCATGGGAGGGCTGAAGTCGACTATAATGAAGAATAAAACATTTTTATGTCATAACCCGATTAATGGAAATAGTGGACTTTCATATCATCCTGTATCGTGAAAATGTCTATTCTTCAAAATTAAACTCAACTCCGTCCCTCATCCTCTATCCCTGTTTCTGAACATCATATTCGGAATGAATCTTGAAAATGTAGGAGAAGGTCTACGGTCGGATTCTCTGCTTCTGATTGTGAATCCCCTGTCAAAATTCACTTCCACTATTATGCTTATGATAACACCCTTACAGCAGGGTGGGATATGATTTTTTTTAATGACTTTTTGCCTGGATTATTATTTAAAATATTGGGTGTTCCTATCAAGTATCAAGTTCCAACTTCACAGCAGGTTGATTATGTCTACCTGTACCTAATTCCTCACTTTTTTCTCTTGTGGATACACCTATATGTATAGTTGTAGATTGAAGAATTCAATGTCATTTGAAGCAAAAGCTGCTCAATCAAGGCAAAATATTATGTCACACTCTTATTCCAGCTACTGCGACTATTTGAAGGATGAAATAAAAATTAATATAATTTTCAAGATTAATTTCGAATATGATGTTCAGAAACAGGGTTAGGGGATGAGGGACGGAGTTGAAATTATTTTAGGGGATGAGGGACGGAGTTGAAATTATTTTTAAAGAATAGGCATTTTCACGAAACAGGATACTTCACTCCACACAAGAGAGTTCACTCTTTTCATTCATTTGGTTTATGATATGGAAGAATGTTTTATGCTTCATTATAGTCTTCAACCCTCTGTGGGGTGGGAACTGGTCATACGAATGAGTTTTCCTTTGGTAATCTTTTTCAGCGTAACTGATGGAGCACAATATCAGAAATTCAGCCGAATTGACCGATTGTTTTTTTTTCAACTCCACCCCCTATTTGGGAGTTGGAAAAACAATTTGTGCCAAAATTCATGATTCGACAAAATAGAACCATCTGCATGACTTTCAAACGTAATTTCGAATTTGATACTCACAAGTAGGGGTTGGAGGTGAGGGAGGGGGTTAATTTTTTCACAAAAGATAAAGGGAATTGTCATGAGCCATAGATGTTAGAAAGTACGTTGAAATGTTCTCACTTACGTTGGAACATATTTCTTTACCTTGAAATAACTCATCTTCAACCCCTTATAGAAAAAGAACTCCATTTTTTTGGGTAACGGACGATGGATTTTGGTTTGTGTTCAATTGGGCTACAACATATAAAAGAAATTAGGGAATTTGACCGAGAGCCATTTTCCATAAGAATCGTGCGGGGTCCGTCCTTTACGGTTTTTCCAGAAATAAAAACTCGGAAACCGTGGGTCCGACTACGGAAGTTTTCTTTCCAAAAATTAAATTAATCTTTTCTCCAACTTCCATTCCAAGCATGTCTGCACCTAAAATGAATATTTCGTGGGGCTCACGCTCACCCGCTCACCGCATGTAAAAGTTGGCACTGCAGTTTTTTCAAATTCACGGAATGTACAAATTTCATTTTGAAAAAATTACCGGAACCGATTTTGAAGATGTGTCTACACGACGCGACGCCCAATCCAATAAACTTTTGATATCATTTTGACTTTTTCGAAAAAAGTCGATCGCCGAGCAGGAATGAATTTTTGAGTAGAGTCCTGCATCAAAGGCGAGTCGTTCTGGTCAAAATATGGGCGAGAGGCCCTCTCAGGTGGCAACAGCTAGGAGAAATTTTGAAGATTCATACTCATACTGCTCGACTAGAAAATGGTGGAAGATTGCAACTGCAGACTTGATTTGACTCTTTTGTTTTGTTGCTTCTTGCCAAATTTGGTCTTAATCCATCGAATAGATTTTGAATAATTAGATGGTAAAGTTTTGACCTTTGACATTTTTTATTAAACTGCGCAACAAATATGTTGTCGCTAGGGAAAAATTGGTCCGTCTTTGGACCACAATAACTTTTGAATGACACAAAGCATTTCAATTTTGTTTTGACGGTCAGTGAGCTCAGTCTTTCCGTTACATATTCACTTTCAGGAGCTGAAGATCAGGAAGGTTCATGTTAAATATCTACAGGGTGAAATATAAAACAGTGCAAAATTTTAACAAATTCAACGGACCCCCATTTTTAGAATTTTTTTTTCTCAAATGCAAATGGGAGGATAGTAAAGCGTGATGTTTTTGCTTGCGTCTTGAAATTGTTGAAATCGAAGGTCTGGTTCTGACTTTATGATTTTTTCTCTTGGAGGATGCTGATTTATCCTATCGCTGTAAGGAAGACTATCTTACTCTGATGATGGGAGGTTGGAATTCACAAATATTGTTTCTTAAACGGATCTCAGCAACTCAACACGCAGACCAACTGGAATACCTTGATCAAGGCCCCAAAAAGGGGGCCATTCAAAATGGGCGACAAAATTTATCTTCTCAAAGATTGAATTCGATCAGATTTTCACATGTGAACCAAGCTTTCTTTATAATTTTGACCTTCTGAAGTAGATGCTGATGGTTAATTTCAGTTTTTGATGATGACAGGCTCCCTAGATGTCATTTTGTGGATAAAATTCATAAACGTATCTATGCATATGCTCAAAGTTCAAAAATTTAAATATTGAAAAGCCTCAAATTTTCTCACTTGATTGATTATCTGGGTTCCGGAATGTAGCAATAATATGGAATAAAGCAGAAACCCCTTATCGTGATGAGTCAAGAAGAACAAAAACATCTACCACGATTTTTTTTATTATTATCGTTACAAACACTGAATTGAGACTTGTGACTTGTGAAAAAAAAGTGATCCATTTTGTATTGCTGTTGTGAATCCTCTAGGGAGCCTGTCATAATTAAAAACTGGAATTGACCATCAGCATCAAGTTCAGAAGGTCGAAATCGCAAAGAAAGCTTGGTTCAAATGTGAAAATCTGATCGAATTCAATTTTTAAGATAAGAAGCCTGTGTCGGCCATTTTGAATGGCCCCCTTTTTGGGGCTTTTATCAAGGTATTCCAGATAGCTGGCGAGTTGAGTTGCTGAGACTCGTTTAGGAAACAATATTCGTGAATTGCAACCTCCCATCATCAGAGCGATAGGATAAATCAGCATCCTCCAAGAGAAAAAATCATAAAGGCAGAACCGGACTTCCGATTTCAAAAATTTTGAAACTGGGCGCAAGTCAAAACATCACGCTTCATCGTCCTTTCGAGAAAAAAAATTATTCTGAAAATGGGGGTTCGTTGAATTTGCTAAAATTTTGCACTGCTTTACATTTCACCCTGTAGATATTTTACGTAAAGCTTCCTGATCTTCACCTCCTGATGGTGAATAACGGAAAGACTGAGCTCACTGACTGTCAAAACAGAATTGAAATGGTTTGTGTCATTCAAAAGTTATTGTGGTCCAAAGTCGGACCAATTTTTCCCTCGCGACAACATATTTGTTGCGCAGTTCATTTGACAGATGAAAGATAGGGGAATACTTTCAACTGTTTTGAATACAGTTTTTTATGGGCTTTCAAACATCATATCGCAAGTCAAGGTCCGTAAGATATAGCTTTTGTCACTTTTTGATAGTGACACTTCCAAAGCCAAAAACTAATGGGCTCATTCGACGGTGAAACCATGTCTGTGTACCAAATTTCAAGTTGATCCGATAGACCTTGCGGCTCTTATTGTGGAAGGTTACAGACAAACCTTTTTTTTTAATCGTTTTATTTAACGTCGGCCTATTTCCGCAACGAGGCCTAACACCGACGCCGGTGAATGCTTTCCTCCACTATACCGGAAATTTTGCCGAACCCCTGTGTGTTCCAACACAGGGTAGGGATTTTCAACGACCACCAACATCGCATGGGGTCGGCACCATCGTTCGTATTTTACGTGCTATGCGACACACGGCGCGTCTTGCATTTAGCAAACATTCCAACTAAACCAAGAAGCTTGTTTTCGAGGCCGAAAATCCGTCAGACAAACCTACAAACAGATCTACACACATACACATATACACACAGACAGAGATTATTCCGGAAATGGTCTTAATCGTCATAGGGGACCTCAAAACAGATATATCCGTCGAAATCTCAAAAAATATTTTTTAGCGCGTTCACAATACTTCCCCTCCTCGTTGGGTGGTGGGTCGGGGAAGTAAAACAGATAAGATAAAAATGAAAAACATTGTTGAAATTCAAGCAGAAAAGTTCAAAATGAGGTTGAAAGTCAAAGATTGAGTAAAATTTGATAAAAGGTGAAACACTTCAGAGCAGTGTGGGCAGTTTTTTCTGCATCATTACATAACTTTCCCTTCCGAGTGAGGGCACGGGTCGGGAAAGTAAAATTTGGTTGTATTTTGAATAAACTGGGTTTGGTGTAATCCATCGTGACTCACCCGGTATAGTAACTGGAAATAAATTACATACCCAGCATTCCCAAATTCTCGCTTATTATTCTCCTTCGAATAGTTTTCTAAAATATTCTCAGTTCTTGAGGAAAAACAGAAATGGACGCAAGTATTTCAAGAAATAAATGAAAAATTAAATGAAAATATAACAAGGAGATACGACAAACTTTCATTGTAAACGACCTTTCACTTTTTTTTAGACAACTTAGGTGACGTTTAACCATGGCAACAGTCAGCGTCTGTCTACTTTGTCATTCTAAACTCACGCTTATTTAGAAGAGAAACTTTTAATCAGCTGTTTTCCTTTAAGGCTGTATTCGCAGCAGGGTGAACTTCATGGGCCGTATTCATACCTCGCTTTTAAGCTAAAAGCGCTATTAGAGCGATGCGCATTTAAGGGGCATTTCTCATATTTCAGTGTTCAAAAATACATTATTGCGATTGGGAGCGATTGTATGTACTTAATTGCAATTAATTTGTTAATTGCACTGTTAACTTAATGAGTTAATTTGCACATTCCGTGAATTTGAAAAAACAGCAGGCCAACTTTGACATGCGGTGAGCCCCACGAAATATTCATTTTAGGTGCAGACATGATGGGAATGAAAGCTGAGGAAAGAAAATATTTGAAATCGGACCCACGGTTTTCGAGTTTTTATCTCTGGAAAAAACGCAAAATTCCCAACTTTTCATCCCGTGAACAGATTTCCACCATTTTTTTTAAGCAAGAAGTTACCGGCTCTTGAACACAGGGTGCGAAGATTTAAATCAAGTTGATTTAAATCAACCGATTTTTTCATTTTAATCATTTGATTTAAATCATTTTATCGTATTTGATTTCCCGGTACAGTTTTCTTCACGAAATACCGCCAAACTTCATCTCCCTTTCGTCTCGACATTTTTCTCTAAGCACTGAGCAAATATAAAATCTCGTATACCACCACAACCAGCCTACCCCACCCCCGACGAACGACGAACAATCCCAAGACGTGACGACAACAGTTGTTTTGACAAGTACATATATTGTGAATTATTGCATATTGTTCAATTAAAATAGTATGGGTTACGATTAGAACGATTAGTTTCAGCTTTTCTGGAAAAAAACCGAGAACTGAATGTTTGTAATAAAAAAACAAAGATCTGGACACCGGAAGAGTATCTCTATTTTTTTACTGTATTTTAGCCTCAATTTCCACAGATTTTTAAATTCGCAAACAATTTCACTGAAACCGGAAAAATCTGATCTAAATCAAAAATCAAAAGGCCTCTTCAGTACAAATTCTTAAAAAACAATTGAAGAATAATGCTTTACTTGAGCAAAGGAATAGTTTGTGAAGAGTTTCAGATTTTCCATTTATCATTACTTATTATGATGTTTTTGGTTCTTTTGACTTACTGAAATGTGATATTTGTGGTTGTGAAAGACTTCTGTATTGCGTCTTTTGTGTAAATACTTTTATTATTGTTATCGCTTGTTGATCAGGAAAGGTGGAAGAACAGCTTGTGCTGAACCTTCTCCAGAATTTAAATGTAAATGTAAAGTTTTTTGAAATGTAAAGTTTTTAAATTCAAATAAATTACAATTACAAAAATCTAATTTAAATCAAAAAAATCTGATTTAAATAAAAAAATTCGATTTAAATAGAAAAAATCGATTTTTTTGATTTTTTTATTTAAATCACGATTTTTTTGCACCCTGCTTGAACATTTTCCAATCATTTTTTTTTCAATTTCCTGGGAATTTCCCTGTTGAAAATGTGAAACAGGCCTGGGTTATCGAAACCGGACTTGAATGATGGAGCTTAAAGTGAAGCCGTAATTGACGATCTTCATAATAAGCTGATTTGGAAAAAGATTTGAGGCTTTCCCGGAAAATTCGAATTTTAGAATTTTTTAATTTCCTGCAAATTGTTTTCAATCTTTATGTGGTGCCAGTCTCAGATCACCTTTATCCATGTATTAATGCGTCTGACTGCCTCACTCGCTTTTCTTTCTACATGTATGGTTCCTAATGGAAAACTGCAAATTTCTAGATTTTTAGCTTCTGAAAAGATTTATACTAAAGTTCTTTAAACAAAGGGTGATTGATTCTTGGACATTTTCAGGCAATCTTCTTTTAAATTCTCCAAGTTTTCCGAGAGTTTTCCACTTTAAAATTAGTAACTGGCCTAGCTTATCGACATCAGACTCAAATGATGGAGCTTGAAATGAATCCCTCATTAGAGAAGAAATTATCTCAATTCTTCAATCTTTTTCTCAAATTGTAACTTCCCACCCGTAGGGCCGTCTAATAATAAAATTTTCACCATTCCTTCCTACTCGTCGGGGAAGTTTTGGGATGACACAACCAATTTTTCTGTATACGGTGTACGGAGTGTTAGAAAAATTATTACGTAACGTTTTTTCAATAATGTAAACAAAATATTTTTTTCTTTTTTGTAAAAACTTTTTGAAAAAACGGCCATGTATTCAATTTTCTACGTCTCTTAAAATTATAAAACACTTTTTAATTTTTTCCTTTGTCAGTCCCAGCAATCTCTTAGAAACTTTTCCAGTGATTTAGGGCTATTCGGCTTCTTAAAAAAATGTGGGGTAATCCTAACGGAAGCACGGCGAACAAACATTAATGGAATCCCATAAAAATCTCTATACAGGTGTCCCATAATTATGCGACCGACGACCGGCAAGTTATCGAAGTTCAACAAGAGCAGCTTTTTTTGTGAAACACACTAAAATTTCATAATTTTGCACGAAATCCCGAAAACAGTACACACAAAAAAGTTGGGGTAATTTTTACCCCGCTTCTTCTCAAGTTACCTACCCCATTCCCGAGTGATTTCTTTTATTGATTTTTACCTAATCTCATTGAGAATAAAACATTCAGTTTATGTGCCAAATGTCGTCATTCAGTTTCAACTAGTTTCGGAGGTAATAAATAAGAACCATCTTCAGGGGCACACATTTGGGGGGCTGTAGCCCCCTGATAAAGCATTTTTCGGTCCATGTTCATGGGCACTTTTTTTCTTATTCTTGGTCGTAGAATCGGCTGGCAAAGTATTGACGCCCAATTATGGGACACCCACACCCTGTACGGTTGGGCCATAAAAAACCGTGCTCGGAATTTTTCCTTCTGAACTTTTTATTTCGCCACCGATTCCCTCGAACATTTCAGAATTGGCTAGCCAATTAAATAGGCTATCATTTTCGTATTACAAAATGGCCGACATATCAAAATTCAAGATAGCAGAAAAAATTGAAAATGGGCGTTCTTTTGTTCTCGTTGCTTTTTATTGAAAGTTAGCAGAAAGTCAAAACCAAGAATGTATTATGAAGGAATAGACCTTTCTTGTTAATTCAAGACCACAACCAATAGAATCGGGTAATCTGCTGAGGAGCTGTTGCGAGTTAAAGTGAAGCCACTTTCCGTTTTTTTCCATTTCCGCATAATTGACCCAATTTTAGGTATCCTGCCCGCCAATCCGCCATATGCTCATTTCTCAACCGATTTCTTCAAATTTGGTATCAATGGCTAGCCAATTGGACAGGCTACCTTTTTCATATGAGAAATGACCGACATGTCAAAATCCAAGATGGCGGAAGCAATTGAAAATAGAATTTCTTTTGTTCACATTGGTTTTTAATAAAAATGAGCAGAAAGTCAAAACCAATAATTATTATGAAGGAATAGACCTCCCTCGACAATTCAAGACCGCAACCAATCAGATCGGGTCATCTGCTGAGAAGCTGCTGCGAGTTGAAGTGGAGCCTACTTTCCGTTTTTCTATTCCAACAAGAACGAATAAGGCCCATTTTCAATAGCTTCCGCCATCTTGAATTTTGACATGTTGGACCTTTTCTCATATGAAATCGGTAGCTTGTCCAATTGGCTAGCCAATGATATAAAATTTGACAAAATCGGTTGGGAAATAAGGATATGGCGCGGGCAGGATTCCTAAATTTGGGTCATTTATGCGGGAATAAGGAACTGGTAGATGGGCTAGCTTCAACTCCGCATGGCTCCTCAGCAGATGACCGGATTTGATTGGTTGCGATCTTGAATTGTCGAGGAAGGTCTATCTATCCCTTTATATTATTTATTGGTTTTGAGTTTTTGCTTATTTTTATTGAAAAGCAATGAGGATAAGAGAAGTTCTATTTTCAGTTGCTTCCGCCATCATAGATTTTGACATGTCGGTCATTTTCTCATATGAAAAATATAGCCTGTCTAATTGGTTAGCCACTGATATCAAATTTGAGAAAATCGGTTGAGAAATGAGCATATGGCGGATTGGCGGGCAGGATACCTGAATTTGGATCAATTATGCGGGAATGAAAAAAACGGACAGTAGGCTTCACTTAATGTTTTAATGTTTTGTTTTCCTCCTTCTCGGCTTATCGGTGCCATAGGAGTTTTTGCGCCTTTTATTGATAGCAGTGAATTATTACATAGGAATCACAATATACGCAAATTTTTAACAAACACAAAACATCCATGACTTACCGGGATTCGAACCCGCGCCATCCGCACCACAGACGGCAGACGACCGACTGGGCTACGGGGCCGTCTTCACTTCAACTTGCAATAGCTCCTCAGCAGATGACCCGATTTTATTGGTTGTGGTCATGAATTGACAAGAGAGGTCTATTCCTTCATAATACATTATTGGTTTTGACTTTCTGCTAACTTTCAATAAAACGCAACGAGAACAAAAGAAGGCCTATTTTCAATTGTTTCTGCCATCTTGAATTTTGATGTCGGCCATTTTGAAATACGGAAATGAAAGCCTATTCATTTGGCTAGCCAATGCTGAAAATTTCGATGAAATCGGTGGTGAAATAAAAATTTTAGAAGGAAAAATTCCGAGCACGGTTTTTTATGGCCCACCCGGTATATCTTCTTCATCTTAATTTTTGAGGGAGAAATTACCAATACTCTACGAATACAACCTTAACCTTTCAAGCTGTCACTACTTGATGGCAAATGTTGACAAGGCCATCAAAGAATGGCACACGCGCCATTAATACAATGCGAATTTAGATTTTCCATCGTAATGGTCCCCCGCCAAATTGTTCGATTCGCTGTTCGATTGGGATTTAGCTCGGTGACGGCGGCCATATGTGTTTACATAAACATGAGTTTTCCGCAAGGTCGCTGCGGAAATCGTGGATAATAATCTGACTATTCTGTAGGGCCCTGCGCGGCGGGTATAGGTACCCCGCACTAAAGCTTGACCTCAGGGCCTAAAGTTGAGCTCTCCGATCCGATATTAAATTTGTATTTTTACGCTGATTCCGTGGAACATTCAAGGTACGTGACCAGAAAACAAACCAGGGCACGATTAACGATCCGGAAACAGCAGCATTACGCTGGTCAGACCCATCCGCGGCGTCACAAAGCGTCCTGTCTGCTATTACGGCGCGCGGAGGCTGCGAGACCAAATTACTCATATACATATTATATCAGTTTATATTCGAAGTCCGTGCACACGGAACACAGAGGTCGCATACATGTAAATAAAAGTTTATATTCCTCCGGATCCGGCCGGGAACAGTTTTTATTTCCGCAATATAAGTAACTTGTATATGTTGTGTGCAACAAAGACCAACTTCCGGATGAGGTACAAGGTACATGCATAAGGAAGAAGTTTCCAATGATACTGTGCGCGGCGAACTTCATTATTAAAGTGAGTCGGGCCGCGAAAGGAGTACGGTACACAGTACACACACATTACCTGTGTAATGGCCGTTTCCGACAACAGCTTGGCGACGTCGCGCACATAGCCAGCAGTTTGGTCGGACAGCGCGCCGCCCTGCAAGGCGTTGTCGAGGAGATGCAAGGTCTTCTCGTCGCCGCGTAGGTCCACCTGCAGCTGTTCCAGACGGTTCTCCAACGTTTTCCAGGCCTGCAACAGCGGCTGGAGCTGCGCCAACCTTTCCGTCGCCCTGGAACATCACAGAAGGAATATTGAGAATCTGCGGCAGAAGGCTACGATGGTTTCGAGCTCGTGGGTTCGAAACTCGATTGAACATTCTATCCTTAAATTATCACCTTTGACCAATGAGAGCTACACTTCAATGCGACTCGTGTAGCAGACTTCTGCATATTTTTCAGTCGCATTACTAATATTTTTCAGTCGCATTACTATTCTTTCTCTGCTGTCAACTTCACGTTAATCTGTCATTCATAGCGCTGGGCAATATATTCGATTAATCGATTATAGAAATCGATTAATCGATTAATCAATTTTTTTAGCATGTAGAAAAACAATCGATTAATGGAAAATTCCGATTAATCGATTATTCAAATAATCGATTAATCGATTGTGAATATTCGATTATTCATTCGAATAATCGATAATTGGAATAATCGCTTATCACTTGATCGAATAACTGGTAATCAATTATTCAAATTTCGATTATTTTCTAGCTACCTGGTCTGGTCACGTTGCTATGGAATGTATAGAGAAATTTTGAGTAATGAATAATGAATACGTTATAGGTACCTACCTATTCGATCACCTATGCAATTCTACCGAGAGTTCATGAATTAAATGGGCTAAGGGTGCCGGTGAGTTTGAAAACGTCTGTCGGAACTAGCATCGTTCTTGTCAAAGTTTGACAAATTCATTACAAAAGTTGTAAGGATTATCCTAGTTTCGACAGACGTTTTTGAATTCACAGGCACCCTTGATCCACTTAATTTATGAACTCTCGACACAATAATAGGGTGATTGCATGTAGAGGGAGTTTATGGCAAAATGTCAATAGTGTCATTGTCATTTGTCAAGTTTCATCCATGCGGAGTCAACGTCAACCGGACTAACCTCACTGAGTACTGTCATTTTTACGTGTTTTGTTCACATACTGGTTTGTTCGGCGTTTACGAGATCGAGATTGTGATTTCTAATCATTCTAGCAATGCCTTAAACCTGTTATGTGCCCCAATCCTTGTCCATGGCCCCAACGCAATTCCCTAACAAACGTCAAAACATAACTAGATCCTTGCGCTGCCTGCCGGTGATTAGGTGAACGAATTTCATGCAATCACCCTATTGTAAAATACGTGTAGCAAATTTCTTCCTTTTTTGAAATTGCATTGTATTGCGTCTTGCGTCAAGGTCAAGGGAAGGGAATGCAACCTATCCATAACTAGAGTGAAACTCGGGCGAAACGTAATATGAGCTTCATGTAAACAAAACCATCGAATTGGTAATAATAAATGAAAAGCTGCACGCTTTAGGCTAGGTGGCGCCGGCTCATTCTCATTTATTAAGTTCTTTCTTGACTTGGTGTTTGGTTCGGTTGGGTCTTTCCTTAACCACTATGGCTACTAAGATGAAAAGCATTGTTTGGAACTATTTCAAAAAAATCGACCAAAATGCGAGTGCATGCAATAATTGCAAAAAACTGATAACCAAAAGGAATCGATCAATCAATTTTTAATAATCGATTTCAAATAATCGATTTATCGTTTTTGAAATAATCGATCAATCGATTTTGAAATAATCGATTTATTGATTTTGAAATAATCGACTGATCGATTTTTTCATTGATCGATTAATCGATTTTTCTATAATCGATTGATCGATTTTTCTATAATCGATTAATCGATTTTTTAATAATCGATTAATCGTAAAATCGATTAATCGGAGTAATCGATTATTTTCTTATAATCGATTATCGGTTATAAAATCTCATAATCGCCCAGCCCTAGTCATTCAAACTTAGGCTACAATTGATTCTATGCAGTCGCCAATTGAAGTGGGATGACAAATTGACAAAAAAATTCATTAACTTTGGGAGCTTGTAAATTGGAGCTTTTGACCTGGATGACCGATCTTACACGTTCTACCACTGTTGGATAACCCCATTCTTCAACAAAGCAATTGTCTCATTACTTTTCAACGTGACCATTTTCTTGAGCTCAATACAGGGTAATACATATATCAACACGTGTTTTGTTAGTTCAAGTATGGTGCATCTGTTCTACTTCTGTGGCCACCCTGAAATTATATTCAACATAATGTTTCATGAAGGCAAATTTCAGCTGTAGACTCCTTCTGGAATTTCTTCTATAGCTCTTCCCAATCTTGGAAGATGACCTTATATTATGTGGAAGGAGTGTACTGTACAGTGATTCCTTAGGCCTGCGTTATTTACCGAAGGGATTGATGCCTGTGATTTTACCATCAATCTAACAAATTTAGATAGCAATCATCATTCATGGATGATAATGCTTGACTGCAGCGAGCCGCGGTAGTAAACAAGTTTTTTGGAAGGAACAATATCAGGCGCATGGTATATGGCCGGCCATGTCGCCCGATATCAACCCCATTGGATCCACATAGACCTCCTGCAACTGAGGTTGTCAGATAAAGAACCATGAGCAAGAACCATTGAGGGGTTGGATTGACTACTTACACGATGAATGGACGACGAGGACAAAAGCAGTTGGTAATCGCATTAGAAGAATGCCACAGCGATGCCAGGCAGTTATGTGGGCTCCAGAGTTCAAGAGGCCCCAATCGTAGTTATTATTATTATTATTATTGTTGAATTTCTGCTCTATGTCTGTGCCTGAATGAAACAGACTTCTTCTCTTTCAACTACTTCTACAGAGTTTTGATAAAAATTAAATTGGTCTGCCATCTTGTAGATTGTAGATTGTGTAGATTAGAGGTGGTTGTTTGGTCTCGGAGGATCCTTTCTGCACTGCGACCTATAAGATCTTTTGTGCGTGACCATGCTTCAATTTAATGTCCCAGGAAATCCACGTCCGCCATCTTAGATGAATGGGGTCATATTTGAACATTGAAAGGAAATACAACAAAAACGGTCATCCAGGTCAAAAATTACAAGCTCCCAAAGTTGACGGATTTTTCTGCGCCACATCAATTAATGACTAGTTTATATAAATAACGTAAATTCGCATTCCGAATTTGAATTTCGTATTTTCAAAAAAAAGGTATCATAAGTGTATTCTGGAAATCCACTTCTTCAGTTCTATCAGAAACAAAATAAAATACTGAAAGTGTGCGTGAAAAAGCACCTAAGATCATTTATCATTACACCCGTAACTGATGAGCAAAATTAGCGGAACGATTCTTTTGTATTTTTCAGCCGATGAAACAGGGGAAACAAGAGGGGGGTATTCTGGAATTGAAGCTCTTGATGTTGCAGGTGTTTGAACTCAAGCATTACAGGGTGATATTACGAAGAACGCACCAATGTTTCCAGATCAACTCGCAAGATTTTCTTTCGAATTTATGAGATTGTCGCATAGCCGCAAAAAGTTCAGCAAGTTCAGTGATTGTACCACGATTTCTGCAGTCCTGTATCAAAGTTTTGCTAATATCGTCACTCGTTGTCAAGAGACAACCGTCCTTTTTTCAAAACTCTGCATAAACAGCCACATGATAAAAACTATTCAAGTTTGAGACAAACAGATATTTCTCACCACAAAAAAATCACGGGTTTGCAAATCGCCTAAAACATTTTTAAAGTCTATCTCCAAGTCTCTCTAACACCTTTATCTGGTAAGGTATTGTTCTTAACACTGTACTTTCAACTATGTGGTGTCTTTTGAAAATATTTTCAGTAGCGAGCGTGAGAAACACTGAAATTTTTGGTAGGTAAACAATGCAATGGTTCGAACCTTCCAACTCTGGCCCCCAAGTTCCGTCGTCGCCTCATGCAAAAAAGCAGAGGATTTAGTTGTTTGATGGAATCAGATCCTCTAACTGATGTTTTTGGAGATCTAAAATCATTCATTTTCTCTGGCAAAAATCCAAAAAAATGGGCCTTTTCCACTCGAAAACTCGACTTCAGCAGATTTCAAATACACATTTAAAACGTGTTCCAAGATTTCAAGATTTTTGACAAAAACTTTCTCTTTATCCTAACACTGGACGTGAGTTAACTTATTCCGTGGCAAAATCCAGTGCGAAGATTCTCAACTCATGTCCTAGCCGTTATCTGCGACGTTGTGAGGCAGTTTCCCGTCTACGATCAGGTGTCTCTGCCTTTGTCCCAGGCAAAAGACTTAGTTTTGCTTTTCTTAAAAAACGTTTGTTAACCGGTTCAAGGCAATCATGAGGCAGCTTAAAGAATTGATTAACTGAAATTTTAGTAGATTCAGAGTAATATCATCCTGTAATGCTGAGGTTTCAAATCTGCGATGTTGAGATCCCCTTCTGATTTTTTCATGCAAATTTTGGGAAACTCAGTCGAGTGGTTGATCGATAACAGAACTGTGCTATTTCTATTAGTATCTTTCAATTTTATACACTTTAGGTATATTGTCTCATTTGATTGATCGGTGTGCTGTGTACCATTGCAATTTGAAGTAAACGGGCAGCCCACTTTACATTTAAATGAAGTTTTCCCTCTAATCCCTCTGGTTGTCGCGGTAGGGGATGACCCCCTCCCACCGGCACAAGTCAAAATGTGTGTGCGCGTTGAGAGAGGAACTTGTTGAGTGAACTAGACATGGGGATCATGTAGTTTAACCTTAATAAATGCATTCTGTATCAGAGCCTGGTGGCCTTTACCATCTAAGGTCCCATTGCCCCCCAAACTAGAACGATCAGCCCTTCTAGCACCGTCTAAAATTAGCCAGCCCCAGCGGCTATAGAAAATTTTGAAATCATGAGATTTTGTCCAAGATAATATCGGGTCTACTTTTCGAATGATTGATAGTTTGTTTTAGGGATCGACCGATATGGGTTTTTGACCGATATCGATATATGTGATATCTAGGGTGATATCCATATCGGCCAATACCGATATATCGGCCTCAATATTTTCACTTTTCAATTACTGTTTATTTCGAATTTTTTCGTATGAAATACATTGCACAAGTGAATATACAGTGTGATGATGAAGTCCAGCACAAAATTAATATTTTCCGTTAATAATTTTTTTTCCGAAAAAATCCTGGAACAAGTCGATTTTGTTTTTATCCAACCCACTATACTGTAAAAAAAACCTCGAAAAAAACATTTTTTTGGTAATAATAAATACATATCACGTTTTCAAACTTTGTGTGCATTTTATTCGAAAAAATTATCTGAGACACAGAAATTTTCACACTGTTTAAAAAAACAAAGCTTCAATTATGTGTAAAAATGTTTGAGGGTAATCATTTAAAAAAATTGATGACGTCATCGTAACTCTAGAGCAGTCAACGAAAAAAGTGTTTTTTTTTACAGTTAGTGGGTTGAATGAAAACAAAATCGACCTGTTTCAGGATT
This sequence comes from Anaspis maculata, assembly GCA_949128115.1. Lineage (NCBI taxonomy): Eukaryota > Metazoa > Arthropoda > Insecta > Coleoptera > Scraptiidae > Anaspis > Anaspis maculata. The sequence goes on along the minus strand of OX421968.1, from coordinate 28,765,238 downwards.
TTTTCGAAAAAAATCATTAAAGGAAATATGAATCTTGTGCAAGACCACCACCATTCACCACACTGTATATTACACCATTACCCAATGCGATTAAAAGGATTTTTTCCGTATCGGCGGGAGGTTTTTCGATGTTTTAGTCTCCAATGGATTCTGTCACAAAGATTTTGAAGAATCTGCGAATTATTGTTATTTTTCTGATTCCCAGAATATATTTTTAATTCGATAATGGTAAATTAATGAATAAAATATGATGGTCTTCTCGAATATCTTCTTGTTTCTTCTCATTTCCGAATTTTGTAAGTAGTTTAATAACGAAGAATAATAATTTGGCATGATTTTTGAGTGTAACATGTTTCAAGATCATTCGGATTATATGTTTTCCAAGTGTTTTTGAGAAGCGTTCTACACATTTAAATATCGGCGACATATCGGCCAAATATCGGCCGATACCGATATAATCCGAAAATAGGCTGATATACCGATATACTAATATCGGTATCGGTCGATCCCTAGTTTGTTTGAGAAATTTAAAACATCCAACTCGAATAAAACACAAAGCACGAGTTGAATTTTGCTGATTATCCTCCAACTATACTACTCTAGTAGAAATGGTAGTTTCAATGCTATCATTGTATAGTAGAATATGTATAGATGCTATTCCCTAGTGTGCTCTTTTCACTTGCTATTATGCAATAATCGATAGCTTAAACTGAGTCACGTGGGTCTTATTCAGTTGTTCTGATTGGCTGAATTGGGTATGTGGGCGATAATCAACAATATAGAACAAGCAACAAAGATACCAATGAGAAAACGCTCAACTCTTCGTTTACCTAAAGCGAGTTGGTACGGAATAAATCACTCGATCAGTCGATCCAGAAACATTTGTGCTGATGAAATCGCCGAAAGATGCCAATTACGTGCACACTAGCGTTGGGGGCTGGTTGCTTTCGCCCGCACTGCCACTTTCGAATACTGCCGGACGACGGTGATGTAGGTCAACATTTGTTCAAGAAATGAATTCTGTCCGTGCGAGGGGTGTATCCAGCTCAAGGCAATAATCATCCGGCTCTCCGGAGATTATTTAGACGGAGGTCACAGTATTTTTCCCAATTTAATGAATCATATTGTGTCGCAGTGTCGCATCGCACCCCGCACCCGCACTCCGGAGTTTATGACGCGAATAGCTTCGCAGTTTTGTGTATTATCGCGCGCGCCTGAGTCCCCAATGATGACCTGCATTTGCTGTAAGTAATTGACGTCTGGTATATCGAGGAGAGGTGCGAGTGCGGGTGCGGTGCAAAATCAACATGTGTGCGATTGGGTAATTAGATCAGATGGGAATAAGCAGAGGGGTTGACCACACCCTCCATAAGCTCGAATCGTAATTATTATACTAGGGGGGTGATAGTGGAAACAATCTTCTCAAAGTTTCTTCATATTATTTGATCAAATCAAAAAACCGGTGTATATTGCTGTGTACCAAAGCATTCATATTCATCGCCTTTTTAAACGTCTCTAGGTATACTATGTAACAATAAGAGGATGTATACTGCGTTATGCAAAGCTCTCTTCATGGCAGGTATAATATTCGGAATAAATCACAGTGACGTACGGTAGAAATGTCACATTGTAAAATAGATTTGATGATACTTGTAAAACAAACCACGTTATATGTGGGTGCAGCTGTCGTCATGTAGTCGCTCAGTGAGGGCACAGCGAGGGGAAAAGAGAGATTTTTAACTATCCACTATAGAATACTAATTACGAAATACTTGGGTACACATGGACATACATACTACACACGGTAGACGCGATATATATTTTTTTTTAGTCGACACGTCTAAAAATGGACACATTTTTGACATCCGTGTATCCGTGTGAATATGAAATAACCATAATTATAACCATCAAGAAAAAATCTTACTTGGTGTAGACGCTATCCCAAATTCTGTACAGCTCCGAGATATCAGTCTTCAAGGAAGAAGAAGCATTGTAGTTCTTGTTCTCCACCACAAATCGATGAACGGTCACGTTGAGCGAAAGCAGTTTCTTTTTGTACTCGTAGATAGCTTCCAAGTTTTTCTGCAAACAAATTACAATGATTACATCATTTACATCACTTTGATAACGCTGTGCGACAAATTCAGCGAGCGGCAGTTTGCTACTTTGTCAGTTCTGGATGGCGACAGTTCGCGTCCGGGGCCGGAGCCATAAATTTGAGTAATTTATATACACGTGGCCATCAAAGTCGCCAGACGACGAGATGGAATGGATGACCATCCCGGCAGTTGTAACTCGGGCGAAAAGGAGCCCAGCGCTCTTGAAGGCTCTCTGGGGAGGCGAGTCGCTCTCCTGCTATACCCTGCGACTCATTTAAGGTGCTGACCTGCAAGACCGTCAAATGTCTTCCGCTTGAATATTTCAAAGCTGCCATGTTACCATGCGTCGCTCCGGGTCGAAATAGCCCGGGCTGTCGAATTATTGACGCCGAACATATCGTTAGAATTTGCTTTAACGTCGAATCCAAAACCATAAACAAAGAAATGTAACCGCACTTTGCATCAAATATTTACATATGACGGGAGCGGGAAAACAAACTGAGCTTCGATGTGAGCGAATGGTCAAGCATCCGAAATTGAAACAAAGTTTCATTATTTGCAACAATACGGCCGTGAAAATAGATAAGAGTTTACGCAACTCTAATAATTTTTAAGCCTCGCCAGACGTAGTGGCGGAGGCTATTTGTGGCCGACTTCTTTTTTTTTTGTGTGTTTATTTTTTTTCCTCGTTTCCTAAAACAATTTTTTCCCAAATCTTCTATACCTTCCAAGAACGGTGCAACGTATCGAGTTCGTTTTTTCATTAATCGAATTTGATTTATTTCGGCTCAATACTGACGACATTTATAAAGACGACGGTCAAATACTCAAATATAAACAATCTTCAACACAATAAAAAATGCACGGGGCGCGAGAGTCGTCTCATATAACGATGAGCAGATCTACTAACTTCTCTGTTTTTCGATTTTCTGTTTTCCGATTTATTCACCTTCCGATTACTGAACCCTTGAAGTGGGTGCTTTTGGGTTGCATTGCTTGATTGTTATAATTTTGTTTCTAGTTTCTAGCGAAAACGCCGAAACAGGTCGATTTTTTTTTGAGGGGGACATCTACCGTGTGATCCAAACCATTCCGAATTGGGGTGGGCTGTGACATGGTCAAATTCCGGGATGTCAAGCTGCATCTCGCCAGGGCACAGCCTACTCCAATTCGGAATAGTTTGGATCACACGGTAGAACACATACTGCCAAGTTTTCATCTTCAACCCCTTCTTCCCCACCTCACCTTACTTTAAAACTCCAAATAGCATTACGTATCTTGTGATACATTAAATTGAAGGCAATTATTGTTCCTTTCATTAACAAAGAGAGGATTTTTACAAGGGTTGGGAGGTGGTTTACAAAAATTAGAAGTATGCTTGACGGAAAGAGAATTTTATTGCTTTCATTTTGAACGTATCACAACATAGGTAAAATGCTATTTGAAATTTTAAAGTAGGGTGGGGTGGAGGCGAAGGAGTTGAAGATGAAAAGTCGGCAGTATGTGTCCTAGATGTCCTCTTCGAAACAAAAATTGACCTGTTTCGGCGTTTTCCTGTGAAAAATTCTAGCGGCGAGAAATCAGGGGTGACAACTTTCCAAATGAACAGCCTGTATACAACCAGCGTAGCAACTAAGGCCAAAGCAATGAGTAATTTCTTGAGAAAAAATATACTAATTTAGGCCTTACAGTTTTTCAGATGTGATTTTTTTCTGATGCATCAACTTTAAAAAGCAGACAAGGCGCGGCATCGGCAGTGTGTAGCGTGCCGTCATACTCATACTGTTAAAAACTCTACTGGTTGTAGGTGGAAATGGGTTGGACACTTTTCAGATAGAGCTGAGCTTCCAACAAGTTATCAGATTTTTATTCTCTACAACAACAAAAAAAAAACAAAAAAAAACAAGGCAACCGCTGAGGCTAGCCGAGTTATGGGACGAAAGCCGCCCTCAGCCGTGTCATGGTGGTAACGTAAAATAATTGGTATGATGGAGATGAAACTATTCCTCGCTGATTTCTATATCGAAAAAGTCCTATTTCGGACTCTTGCTTTGCTCATGTCTGTAAAACTTCAAAATTACTCAATGAAACAATCACCCGTTTTCCTTACGTGTTGCATGCAATTTTTCTTCTACTTTCGGTTCCCTTGCTTACTTTTGGCATAAATGGCATAAATGTTTCGCTATCCCCTCCAATGAGGTTTTAGAGCATTATTATTGATAATTTTTAACCACTGAGATTTTAAAAGTTTCCAGGATAACACCGAAACAATAATGATACTTATCGTTTGTGTGTATAGTCTGGGGGCATAGGGTCAAAAAAGGCTTGGCCGTGTGCAACTTCGTGAAGATATATAGAGTTATGTCTTAATCGAGCGGATTATTGACATCTGCTGCAGGCAAATATGGTGGAGGCGCCAAAATGGGCTTCATCTGGTAATACGAACCTGACTGTAGCTACTTTGTTTTTCAACCGATTTCAACATCTGGAACGTCATTTTTTAGACAGAAGAGTGTTACGGCCTCGATTTTCGAGCGCTCAGGGTGCGAGGCCCTTCTTCGAAAATTGAGCCCGGACCTGAACTCGGGGTGGTCAGGTTCTGGTGATTTTCTCGGCGCTGAGTTGGCAGCGACAGTCGGACTGTGCGGCCATGGAATGTTCCGTCGAGGATAAAAACAGCGGAGTTTTTTTTTGGGCAAGAAACGGCGTCCCTATAAAACCGGCCGCGCCCAGATTTCGTTCTTTCCGCCTCGAACCAGTGTATCGAAAAACGTCATGTGTGAGTAGTACACTTACGGTGCGTGCACCACTTTGAAGAGGAGCGCCTTGGGTATGTTCAATTCAAGTTGTCTGCGTCCGGAAAGCAGGTTCTTTATTGGTACATTTTTATAAACAGGCCGTTTCGGGGGGGGGGGGGGGGGGCTGCTCGTCGATTCATCAGAGGACGCTCTCCGTTTCCCTGTCCACCTGCGGATGCCCGTACCGAACTCGCCAGTGTGATGAACGCGCCGCTAGTCCACCCCGCGCCCCCTCAAGGTAGGGAAGAGCGCTAACGTCCACCCTACAACTGTTTTCTGCTGTCCTTGGATGCCCATGGGGGCCCAACCCTCAACCTACGCTCTCGCCCGCGCAGAGGAGCGCTTCCGTCCATATTTCTGCGGCCTTGGAGGCGCAGACGAGCGCTAACGTCCACCCTACAACTGTTTTCTGCTGTCCTTGGATGCCCATGGGGGCCCAACCCTCAATCTACGCTCTCGCCCGCGCAGAAGAGCGCTTCCGTCCATATTTTCTGCGGCCTTGGAGGCGCAGAAGAGCGCCAACGTCCACCTCTACTTGTTCTGCTGTCGTCCAACGACCAAGGGGGCTATCGTCTGCATGTTTCTGTGCTCCCGGGCCGTCGGCGACCGAATGCACTCTACCAGCTTCGCTCGTGGGGTCCCGCGGAATCTAACTCACCCGCCGGACTTCGAGTACAGGAAAAGTTAAGTTCATTTCGAAAAGCTTGTCTTTCTCATGTTTGATTCTTTTCTCTACCTGCGTACCATGCCTGCCTGTATTATTGAAAGTTTATCCGTCTCGCTCGCACGGTGTCAGTTTGGCACTGATTGTGCGGTCGTGCGCCGAACGCGAAAAACCTCGTTCACTTTTGTTTGTTGTGCGACTGGGAATGTCTGCTGTCGATGGACTTTGCCGTCTGTCAGGTTGGCAGCCGTGTCGGCCATTTGACAGGCGGTGATGTCAGTTTCCACGATTTTGTTTAATTAAGTCAAAATGTTTGAGGTTATCTGTCCGACGAGTTCAATACCACCTGTTGTTGCGACTTGTATGTAACTGATTTATTTTTCTGGGTTGCCTGTGTATTGGCCTTGTCATCGTGCAATTTATGCCTTTTTTTGTGACCGATTACTGTTTCTCTGTCATGTTCCAGGTCCAGTGGGAACGCCCAAAGTCATGCCGCAGCCGACCTTTCACGGCAAATCAACCGTCTCACCGGAGCAGCGACATGGAAGGTGGCGTCCAGGGAGAATTCTCCCCAAAACATACCCGACAGCTGTGCGGGCCTGTTACCGGTGGACGGCATGACAAGAGGGGCCGACTCGCTGCGAACCTGGAGGAGCATGGCAGAGAAGCAGTGAATCTGGAGGCTGGGATTGCTGGGCTGATGACGTCGCACGATTCGCCGGGCAAGTTCATTTTAGAAACATTATATTCATCGCCTATAAGTCGTCGAATTCTTGATTAGTTGTTTAGTACTCCTTTGTAAACTTATTTAGAGTAATTTCATAATTAAATGTTTGTCACTGCTAAATCAGGGTCTTTAATTTGCCATGCCACTGCACCCCTTTGTGATTCGTGAACGCTGACACACTCGGTAATGTTTCCGAACTGAGCTAGTCGATACTGTAGCGGTGATGTACCCCAGAGGTCTCTCTGGCCCCGTTTTCTACCCCGGGTAGAATAAAAGATTCTCAAAATTTCCATCCGGAGAGTCTAAAAGGTAACAAGAGTTCTCTTCTTATTTTATGCCTAAATTTACAAACGTCAATCCGGGAAACTGTCAAAATTGTCTCTATAAGATATGCTAAATTCTGGCGTTTTTTCAAGTCTATCCGATATTTTTGAAACTTGATAGTATTATCGATTTTGAGGTGACCTTTCCGAATTTCCACTTTTCCACTTTGCATCTTTGCCGTTTTGTCCGCCATATTGAGAAGATGACGCCCAACAAACGGGCGATTTTTGTCAATATCTTCATTTCAGTCAATATGAGGTGGAAGCATTATGCATATGCGAATGGAAGCTCATTCTATTCTCTACAATTTGACACATTACTCGTGTACGTGCTATTTCCGGTTCTTGAGTTATGGCTTACAGAACTCCCTAAAGCATCAAGTTTTGGCATCCAATCAGCATGTTAAGAATAATAAGAATAATTTATTTCAAGTGCCACTGAGACCTTACACAGGTATTTTACATCTAGACACTGAGAGATCTATTACAATAAAATCAATTACTCAATACAATAAATAATGACATAAAAACAATCACAATTAAAATCATATAAAATATCACAGCTTAGTGCACGACTTCATGCTCGTCTCAAACTCTTCAATCGAGTAGAATACGTTTTCTTTCGAAAAAGACTTGACTGTATGTCTGAAGAGATTCGAAGTTAGTACTTTCCAAGACATAGGCAGTGAGTTGAACAACCTGTAGGGTATAAACTTGACAGAGAGATGGGTCTTCTGCAGTCTGAAACATGGGAGGGGTATGGCATTGTTTCTGGTCGCGTGGATTTTGGTCATATTCAACCAAAGACTCGACTCTCTGGCACGTACAAGAGACTCCCAAATAAATTGATTGACAGAGGTTAGTATGCCAAACTTCCTAAACAGCGGTCTGCGGGATTCCCTCGGATTAACACCAGCTATGACCCGTAGTGCTCGCTTCTACAAAATCAAAATATCCCTTGCGAGCGGGGAAAGGCCCCACAACAAAATACCGTATGACATCACTGGATGGAATAGTGAGTGATATGTCATCTTAACGCAATCCGTCGACACACTATTTTTCAAGTTTCCGAGGATAAATATGACCGTCGATAACCTCTTTGACAGACTCTCGACATGCGGCGCCCAAGACAACTTCGAATCCCAAACCAAACCCAGACATTTGACAGGATCTCTCCAATCGTCATGCCCAGGCTTCAGACTGAAAAACAAGTCCTGTGTCTTGTCCAAATTCAGCATCAGGCCCAAAGTACTGAAATACGACTTTGCCGCCAACCGCGCAGTCCCTGACACGTCCTCGAAAGCCCGGCCCCTGACACCACAAGCCTCAAGCTTATCTCGAAGAAGCCGCGGAACTACGCAGTCGAAGGCCTTGGACAGATCGCAAAATCTGGCGATAGTAGAGTCCCCCGTCTCGAAAGCGTCCAGTATGTAGTCTTGCATGGCGATCAAAGCATCAACCGTAGACTTCCCCTTTCTGTAGGCAAACTGCCTGGAGTTTATGATGTTATATTTGTCAAGATACGTCACCAGTCTATCCCTGAAAGCCATTTCTATCACCTTAGACAAAACCGGGACAATTGAAATAGGACGGTAATTTCCAACCTCATTCTGATCGCCCTTCTTATGAATCGGGATTACTTTTGAGGTTTTGAAACACTCTGGAAACTTCCCCTCCTGAAAACATAGGTTAACCAAAGCTCTCAGCTCCAGTCAAATTAACCATGAATAGTGATCAGTAGTCAACTACAGACCATTATTATTCAGAAAATCAATCATGGTAATGGTTGTTATGCAACTACAGGGTGAACTCTAAGGACAAATTGACTTTGAAAAGGTATAGCTTAAGAACCGTAAGTCGCACATAGGTGATTCAGATGTCAGATTTTAGAGAATTTAATGGACCTTCATTTTGATATTAATTCTAAAAGTTTATTATGAATTTTCCGAGAATTTTCCGAAAATTGGGTTTTTGGGCGCCATATTTTTAAAAATATGACCAGAACGGCAGAGATACGAAGTGAAAAATAGGATATTCTGAATGATGACCCCCAAATTTTATTATAATAATGAGTTTCGAATGTATCTGATATCCTCCAAATGCTATATTACCTTTATTCCTTTCTAAAGTCAATAGGCTACTGGACATCAATCGCATTTCAGTATAAAAGTATCATTAACCTGATAAATATCTGAATGACGAATTTGTAGTTGGAGAAGTTTCTCGAAATATGATTCCATTTCGGTAAAAAATCAATTTGAAAGTGGACTTATTCAAATCAAGAATAATAAGCTACGTCAAAGCTTGAAAGTGGGCTAGGAGGTAGGAGGGAGGAAGGAGAGGGGAACGCATTTGACATTCGACCGAAGCATTCGTTCTGGATCTATATTGAAAAAAACTAGATTATTTGACGTGGGGTTGACATATGGCATGCGACACTCGCAGTACTGCCACTCATATGGCACTAATAACACTGTTGTGACATTAATCCGAAGCCTGCACGAGCAAAAATAAGTCAATTTTAAGGAAGAATCGACCAAAATGTGAGGTCAAACCATAGCACTCCAGCATTTCATCATATTTTTTTGGTATGAATCAGTTCAAAACGAGAAGGTGTTCTTCAGTCATTAAATGGCCAACTAGAGTTTCTATTGGCTCTTCAAAATGTGACGTCACGCACTTGCCGCGCCATTCAAACAGACAAATCTTTTTCATGTTTTTTTTATATGTACAAAAACTTTTTTTAACGAAATCATCTTGCCAATGCAATAGTTTTGGGAGGATCTTTCATAAAAAGAAATAAAAAAAACCATGTCCACAAGCCTATTTGCCTTCACAGTTTGCCCTGTAATTACACAATTAAGGACGAAGTTGAATTGGTAAAATAAGCGTTGCGAAATCCATCCCTGTGGGTTTATTCCTTGACGGATTCTTACCATTTTGGTCTCTTTCGAAAGCTTCAAGGATGTACTTTGGTTGTAAATTGTTTTTGGATTTTAGAAATGCCAATGGGCTCAAACCATACGCTCAAGCGATACTCAACTCAAACGCATCAAAATATTCGGTTTTTATTGTTTCAACTTTTGCTCCAGAAATGAAATCGATATCTTCAAAGGTCACAAAGATATCGGCAAAAAACCTAAAATTTACCATCATCTTAAGACATTTTCCAATATGGCGGCCGTAGCACAACGTTGATTTCCGGGGACTTTTAGTATGTTCATCAAATGGCTATGTACTATCACTGTACCAAGTCCCCTTCCATTGCGATTTTTTTTTGCTTTTCCTGATTTTTCGATCTAAAATGACTGCATCATCATCGATGGTCATCCCAGAGGCGTAGGGCAGAGACATATGCGTCTCTGGGACTTGGGGCGAGGTTTCTTGCAGTCTTGCATGATGAATGAAACTTGGGTTTTTTTTTGACGGCCTTTGGTCTTCTATCTTGTTATCAATTATTATTCTAATGATATGATAACCATTGTCTATATTTCGATAATATGTTCACATTTATTGTTATCTGATAATTTGATAATGATTGACATTTCATATTTTGATAATTGAGTATCGACATTTGATATTTTGATAATTATCGATATTTGAAATATCGATATGTTTTTAAAATCATATAATTAGTTGATATATCGATATATTGATTAAATTGATATATCAATGATTGTTTTGTCCATTCCTACTTGTGTATACTTTTTGTGATAATATACCAAAATGAATGATTGATGAGAAAACCAATTTTCTGGGTGAGGCATCCTATTAAACACACCGCAAGGTGGGGAGATGGACTGGCTAGTGGCTGTGTGGAAATGCATTTGATTCTTTTACCGTTGCGATGGGAGTTGGCCCAAAGCGCGCCCCGTGTATATCCTCTCGATTTTGCACAGCATTGTACAGAACTCGAATCAATTGATTGGCTGTTGATTGTAAATTGAATTACATTGGAATGCGTGTCTGCAGCAAGTTCTACAAGCGGCATACCAATGTGGCGTGGCGGTGTGCTGTAGGGCCCATGTACTATTTGCTCAACCTCTGCGCCAAATTGCGGTTATCGAATCTGCAAACTTGACAGATGCATACGGTGTGATCAGTCAGCCTCCACTGAGATATTACACACGCATACCTTTTCCACTGTGACATTCTCAAGACTGTTTTGCATGATTGCATGACAGCACAAAAGTAAAAAAAACTGATGGTCAATTATAACATCATGATCATTTGTTCCTATTATGTATCTAAATAATTATACATGTAAATTGCTGGCAATTTATCCGCGCTGAAAGTAGAATGAATAAAAATGGCGAGGAGCACCAACACAATGGCTATTTTTGGTCTTGCAAGAAGAATTTTGTTTTTCCTCTGCACCACTCACCACTATTAACTCTGGTAAATTCTGTAGTGATGTTACGATTATGTACGATGCACGATATTTGACAATACACTATAAGTAGTATGATCTCCAATACATCGCGTTTGATAATGGAATAATGGACATTGATTCGATGCTACATGGTCTGTTTTACGGTGGACTTGAAAATCTTCAACTGCTTCAACGGTCGATCTCCCGGCACACACAAGGAATGTGATCGTGAAAAAAAAGTCCCGATGGAGAGTTATGGCAGCCGGTCGTGGTTTTGCATTTAAAATTTGGCCCCAGTGTGAAGTTAATGAATGTGATCGTCGGCGGCGAATCTATTGGACTTTGGTTTTTCATCGCGTACGGGTCGGCGTTGCTTTGTGTTAATTCAGAAATGATTGTTTTTATAACATTCTGGAATTAAACGATACTTCAAACTAAAAACTGGTGGTGTGTGATATTTTCAGTTTGAAATGACGATAAAAGCGTACCCGTGTCGCGCTACTGCTACGGCGGACTACGTGACGGGATTTCGTAACGACGCCGGGCCTCCATCACGGCTCGCTTGCAGACACGTCCAAGTCTTAATCTTGCACTACCAGTACAGAGTACAAATGCTGCCCTCCTATGCCTTTCTGACTTCTCTACACGTACACCGTGCGCGATCGATATCGATTGAAATTCGTCCTGGCAGTAGGATATCCAGTGTGTTCCAATTTCACCGTCCGTCGTCGAGGTGGCGGTACAACCGAACGGCTTCAATTTCAAAACTCCGTGTAATACATTGCCTTTTTAAAAATTTACGCGCTACCATCAGTCGCCCGGGGACTCACAGATCTCCAGTGACGATTGACGAACGTCACGGGAGATTACCTAACCAAAAAATAAAACCCTATACCTTCAAAAACTGTTTATTAATTCCGAGGTAAATAGGTACCTACATGAAAAGGTATCACTTTTTCGACATACATACTTTCAAAATTCGACGTTTAAAGCTCAAATAATTTAAAACAAATATTTTCTCAGTATTTATTATACGACACGGACAACGCGCGCCATCTATGCGCTACAAGCCGACTCGCTCCGCTTCGAAGCCGACTCGGAGGAAAGGATTTCTACTCAAGGAACACACCAGCATTACGATTCAGAATTTGAAATATCTACCTCCAGTATCCACTAGGGCCGGCCACAATAGGGTGATTGCATGAAATTCGTTCACCTGATCACCGGCGGGCAGCGCAAGGGTCGATAGTTATGTTTTGACGTTTGTTGTGAAATTGCATAACAGGTGCAGGGGGCCGTAGCTAGAATAGTTTTTCAGAGCGGGCAGAAAAATAATCAGAGTTGGCATGATAAAAAGAAAGGGAGGTATAGTGAGTGGGGGGGGGGGGGTAGGGCGCAGCCTCCCGGTTTAGCGCCGCAGGCGAATTTTTTTTGGAAGAATTATGAATTCCTCCTAAATTTTGTGGCTGAATGCCGTCTACTTACCTACCATGTTGGTTATATGATCGTCAGAATTTTATGTAGGTTAGGTACCTGTAGATAGTATATTGGGTAGTATTGATAAAAAATAAGCATAAGCATTTGCTTGGATTTCATAGGCGTTAAAAGGGAAAGTTTGCTTAGCAACTCCTCAAAAATCTAAGCAAATGCCTAGGCTTGTTTTTTATCAATACTACCCATTCATTGTTATGTATCTACTATCTATGTATATATTCATGTGATGTTTTTTTTTTTGTTAAGTTGACATATTATTGCGTGACATACCATGTAAATTTTGATGGTAAATGGTAAAAAAATGATTTTTGCATCCTGGGTAACAAGAACAATCAAATGATAAAACTCTCAAGTAAGTAGTGAAAAATATGAAAAACAAATAATATTCAAATTCGAAAAATTTCAAAACTTTATTGCTTTTCAGGATGTTATCCTATAGCAAGGATCTGGTGACATTTATCGATATAATAATTGTTTGAAACTTAGATCTAGAATTCTTGTGCCTATAATAATAAAATATAGGTGATATGTAGATTAACAGATGATACTGTGATGAACAAAAAATAAAATAAATAACTAAAGCCAATCAGGAAAAAGAAAATCATCAATTTCTGCAGAATGCTCGAATTCTCAGCGCACCTCCTACATATTTACAAAATTGATTTGCTGTCCCCATGCTAGGATTATCCAGATTCTTTGAAAAATAAATAATATAGTAACTAATTAATACAACTGCAGTCTTCTTTGCTTTCTACTGTTTAACATTTTCAGGACCTCATCCAAATTTATTTTTTCTGTCTCCTTCTTCTCAAAGGTCATGTAAACTAAATCAGCCATTCTTTGGTGACTCATTGAATACCGCTGGGGGCGATTGATGGCTGTCAGTACTGAAAAAGTGCTTTCGCACATTGCAGTACTGCATCCGAAAGTGGCAGCAGCTGCCAATATTTCGTAGCTCTCCCGAAAAGCGTCTTTAAGTTTGAAATTTTTTTATAAAGCAGTGCCGTCCTCTTTGTGATTGTTCAGATAATTCTTCACGACTGACAATTCTTTTTTGCTTGGAATGGTGAGGCCTGAAAAAAAAAGGACAGGCTAAGTATAGTAGATGAACACAAAATATATCCAATCCGAATAGCTATTTCAATAAAAAATATAGGTCGGGACATTTTTATGATCTTACCTAGTTCAGATAATATTTCCAGTTTTTCAAAATCAAATTCTTCCACGCTCGAAACAGCTCCAATAAATCCATCATTGTGTTTGAATCGTCCATTCAACTCGGTCGTGATAACATCGATGGTTTCGAAATATATAGGTTTGAAATTTTGTATTCTGGATCCGTCACTACTCGTACTAGGTAAAACTTCAGTCACAACAAAATCATTCATAGATGACGGAGTCTTCTTTCTTCGCTTCGCGCTGGACTCACTGTCTGAATCACTGATGGGAAGTAGATTTCTTGCTTCTTTGAATATCAAATTGAAGTTCTCTTCAGTTCTTAGCTTGGAAATTTCTTCGGTGCTCACGGCCACGATGCTGACAGCTTCTTTCAAACCAACAGTCTTGCTCTGTAGAGCCAAATTTGCCGAACTCAATAAGCTCAATACCTTATTTGCCAGAACTAATGCAAAACGAAAATCCATCTTTTCCATTGCTATTTTTAATCCGAAACTTTTGGCAATGTCACCACCACTGAATTTTGCTTTTGGAATATTGTCCAATGTTTCCAGGATTCCATTAAAATTGGACAACACAACTTTTGCAACTTGCAGGTGGCCTGACCATCGTTGCTCTAAATGACGTCCGATTCTTTTGCCTTCCTACATTTCTGCCACCTTAGCATGTTGGAAAAATTCATGTAGCAATACACATATATATGTCAAAAAAATGTCTGATACTTGTTATTTCAGAAATCGCCTTGATAACCACCAAATGAAGTCGATGATTGAAGCAGTGAACGTAGGGAATAGTTCTTTGTAATTTTTTTTGTATTCTTGCTGCGACTCCGGACACTTTACCACTCATAACGCTTGCTCCATCATAGCACTGACTCAAAAGAAAATCTGAATTTATATTGTTTTTCTTCAACACATCAAGAGTTTCTTCGGTAAAAGTTTCGGCATCCAACTTTTCTGTAGTTGTTATTGTCAATAAAGATTCCTTAATTTTCCCACCTAACACATATCTAATACCAATCGCAATATTTTCACGATTGTTTTTGTCTCTTGTACCGTCTTCTAATAAGGTGAACCATTTTACGTCAGATTCCTGAATTGATTCAGCAATATTTTTTCGCCATGATTTCAATAATTTCATTTTGAATGTCTGGAGACGTATATTTGGCATTTTTTGGAATTGAAGCTTGGCATTCTGCCAGATATTTATCTTTTTTCAAGGTATACTCAAACAATTTGTTGAATAGCCCTCTCTCTGCGTGTTCCTCCACATCATATGTTCCCCTCAAAGCCAGTTCGTTTACAGCTAAGAACTGAATTACCTCAGCAATTGATCTGACGTAATAGCGATGTTTCTCCAAAACATCAAAATTCACTAGCGTTGAAACTGACCTATCGCTAATAACTCTTGATTTTTTCTCTTCCCATAAGCTCATTGCGCGGAGATGCGTTTCAGATTTTTCGTGCCTCGGGAGACCATGAACGCCCAATGCATTTTTCCAATTCTTGAATCCAGTTGAAGTGAAGGCATTTTCTTTACTAACATGCGGCTGGAATTGGCGACAAACGTAACAGAAAGCGGCATCCCGTTCAGCAAAATATTCGAGCCATTTGAATCTCTTATACCACTCTGACCGAAAGCAACGGCCATTGGTTTTCGGATAATTCGTCAAAATGGTTTGATTGATTTCTTCGCCAATGGGTGCCAAATCTTTCGGGCCATTGATATTTTTGAAATTATCACTTACAGTGTTTTTAGATGAAGAAGGTTTGGGTTCATCAACAGCTACTGCATTTACATAGTTTTGTATGCTTTTTTGCGTCGAACTTCCCGAACTTTTGCACCCACCACCAGTGAAATAATTCCTTATATCCATTCCAACCAACGTATTTATTAACTATGCACGAAAGACACAAACACACTACTGCATCGGGTTTCTTAAATCTTAGCAACTGATCGCTTCAAATCTCGATTTGCTAGTGGCTGGGATCTTTCCCTTGTTCTCTTTTAAAACTTAACTAAGTATACCCTTATCATCACCTATATTCTAAAAACACCCACATATCACACCCTGTCGATGCCTGTGTTCGAATTCTCTGACATCATACATGTGGTCCACACCAGAGAACATCCACACATGCTACGACACTTGCCATTGCCACTTGCCCGACACGCTTTGCTAAACTACTTCCTATTGTAATAAATCTTTAGCTCCACAGGTCATTTGGGTCCTTGGATGACTTCTGTGCCTATTCATATCCAATGCAATATTATATCATATCTAAAAGAAATTAAATCCTACGTGTTGGAAAATAACGGTGAAACGAAATTGAAAATAATTATTAATTTTTCCTTAAAGTGGGCATTTTTTCAGAGCGGGCAAAATAATTTCCAGGGCGGGCATTGCCCGCTCTTGCCCTACCCTGGCTACGGCCCTGAACAGGTGTAATGGTGTAAAGCATTGTTAGAATGATAGAATGAATAGTAATCACAATCTTGATCTTGTAAACGCCGAACAAAACAGTATGTGAACAAAATACGTAAAAATTACAGTATTAAGTGAGGTTAGTCCGGTTGACGTTGACTCCAACATGGATGAAACTTGACAGATGACAGTGACACTATTGACATTTTGCCATAAACGCCCTCTACATGCAATCACCCTATAGTGGTGCTGACGTGCTCGAACACCACACGTAACCCGAAGAGGTGGTGCTGAACACCACATGCCACATGTTAAAAATGCAAAAATTGAAATTAGCGCTATAGCACTCACCAGGCTCTACCTTTCCGTACAATACATTTTCGCGCCGATTCGATTGCTCGATTGCGCTTAGTTTGTCTTCCTCAGTCTTGTTCAAGAATTTTTGTTTAATTTTGAAAGTTTTATGTATTTTTATTTTTCGGAAATACCGGGTGATCATTTGAAAACTATCCACCTGCAATATCTCCCGATTCCTGGTGCAAATGTCTTTGAGCAAAAACAGGTCGATTTTTATATCGAGGGGGACATCTAAAATATACATTGGAGAATTTTTATCTTGAGCCCCCTCGCCCCCACTCACCACTCACCCCAACTTTGAAATTTCAAATGACACTACCTACCTTGCGATACATCAAATAAAAGAGAATTTAATTCTCTTTCTAAAAAAAATATTTCGAAATTTTTCAATCCTACCCCCCTACGTTCTTCTTAAAATTCTCTGAGGATCCAAGTTAATATTCTTGACCTCTATTTCCCTTCAATACAGTCAATGTCATCCTGCACAGCATCAAAAGAGAAAATTTCCTATAAAAAAAGTGCCACCCAAATTCACCCCTTCGCTCCTCCCACCTGACCTTAAAAATCTAAAATGTCAATACCCACTTTGTAATACATCAAATTGAAGGAAATTGAATTTTCTTCCTGAAAAAGATTTTTCGCAATTTTTTAAGTCCCCCATTTCCCCCCTAGAATACTCCAAATGACCAATTTATTGGGGGAGGGGTAGAAAATTTCAAAAAAATTCTTTTCAGAAAGAGAATTCAATTCCCTTCAATTTGATGTATCACAAAGTAGGTGGTGTTTTGTTAAATTTGGGAGTTGAGGTGGAGGAGACCAAAGGGGTGAATTTGGGTAGCACCTTTCCTACTAAAAATTTTCTTCTTCGATGCTATCTAGGATGACGCCGACTAAATTGAGAAAAAAATGAGGGGTCCAGAATATAAAATGGGAGTCAGAGAATTTTTAGGGAAGAGGGGGTGGGGTTAAAAATTTTGGAAATATTTTTTCCAGAAAGAAAATTTAATTCTCTTCAATTTGATGTATCGCAAGGTAGGTAGTGTCATTTGAAATTTCAAAGTTGGGGGTGAGTGGGGGCGAGGGGGGTGAATATAGAAATTTGCCAATGTATGTTTTAGATGTCCCCCCCGATATAAAAATCGACCTGTTTTTGCTCGAAAAAATATTCACTAGGAATCGGGAGTTATTGCGGGTGGATAGTTTTCAAATGATCACCCGGTATATATTCAACAATCAGCACCACACGTTTGGTGAAATAAGGCGTTGCGGAATCAATCCCAAGGGGCTTATTCCTTGACAGAAATTTACCATTCAGTCCTCTTTCGGAAGCTACAAGGAGATACTTCGGTTTGAGCCTGAAGAGATTTTCAAAATTCACAAGGGATTCTTTCAAAATAAAATATCTATAATATAAATACTAATAAATATATATACTTTGCGGCTTCAGATTCAGAATGTCACAAATGTACTGATGTTTTGGTGATTTTTGGAGTTCAAAGGGCCAACCTCCTAAGGAAATGTTTGCCAGGGACCGTCGGTCGCGTCGCCGGGAGGCATCGGGTCCGGAGGAGCAGTTCGCGGACATGTCGGCTGATTATTAGGCGGTTGAATCTGATGGCAATCACATTTCAGGTGTCTACAAAGCTGTATCTTTCCATTAATAGAACCGACAGGGGGGTGTACACTGTCCGCATTCAAGAACACAATCACACTCTTCTCTTTGCTTCAAAATACGTAGATAATGCAAAAACATCCTGGTATGGCACTTTGAAAGCCAAGTGCCCGTAATTTTTGCCAGTGAAATCGTCCCTTAGCTCTGGCCACACGGGGAGTCCATGTAGGTATAGGCTGTATGATTTCTACATGATTCGAGTGGGCTGTGTTTCTGGTCGCCACCGGCCGATCGCGGCCTAAATCGCAGCCCACTAGAATCATGTGGAAATCAGACAGCCTATACATACTAACGCAAGAATACATAATATACAGGTGTCCACGGTTCAAGTGCTCTAACTGTGGGGTTGTACTCTTTGGCCAAATGCAAGAAAATGTTTCCCATATATTTTTTTTCGGGCTTAATACTGAACAAGAGCAATAATTTCTAATAAGTCTTCTTTTCAGTTATTTTAATACTTTCAATAATACTGCAGCTTACAAAAGTCTCATCAGTCAATTTATTGTTATGATCGATTTGCATGTTTTTCAGCATAAAATGCCGTTTTTCTCGAAAATGGTTGACTTCAGAGCTTCGAACCAGGAGTACCTTTTTTGCTAAGAATTGTCCGGGGAATCAGAAAATGTTATCAAAGATTGATTTTATCTCAGTGGCATGCAGATAACCGGGGTTAATTGGTGGGTAACCCTAATATCTACGCCACTGGTTCTTCAACAAAGTAATGGTTATCCCTGAATGAAAGCTGATTAATAGTCTATCAATCGTACCAAGTTTGGTTTTCGTGAAAATAGTAGGTACTAAGTTATAGCAAAAAAAGATTTGATTTTCTAATTTTTTGACACCCTGTAACTTGGAAACTGAAGCCCGAAACGAAAAAAATTATGAAATTTTTTTTCTTGCATTTGGCCAAAGAATACAACCCTACAGTTAGAGCACTTGAACCGTGGACACCTGTATATTACTGGGTGAGGTTTTTTCACCCTTTTTTCCAAGAAATATTCACCTGAGGCACTATTTCGCTCGCTTTGCTCATGATTTATTCTGGATTTTAATGATGCTCTGGTTATGGACTCCCGCCGAAACTGAAACCAGCGTACGGCCATGACGAATCCAACAGCAATTTAGGGTTACACTTGGATTGCCCCAGTTTATATCACCCCACGAAGCTTGAAGTGCGAATCAAATTTAATTTTAATTGAATTGTAAAATTTCACATCGGCATCTTGAACTTTTACATTTTCTTACCCGACCATGACTTTCCCTTGAAGCCATTGGTTGAAAAATTTAAACCAGTTAGATAGCATCAAGTGCTTTCCTTTTACAACAAAACTCACCGACTTAACCTTAGCTAGAGA
The DNA here is from genome assembly GCA_949128115.1 of Anaspis maculata. Taxonomy (NCBI): domain Eukaryota; kingdom Metazoa; phylum Arthropoda; class Insecta; order Coleoptera; family Scraptiidae; genus Anaspis; species Anaspis maculata. The sequence goes on along the minus strand of OX421968.1, from coordinate 28,745,776 downwards.
GAGAGGAGGCGGGAAATTGCATGAATTATTATGACAGCTATCGATTTGAAAATTGGTATTCTGACATTTTTGGAAGTCCTTGATCGACTGACGTCAATAATTTTTTCCTGCACTTGATAGTTTTTGAGATATGACAGCTAACTTCATTTTTTCTTATGGACACTATAACATTTGTTCACCCCATAAAACACATCTTTTTTTTCTCTTTACAAAGATATAAAACACTTGCAGCATTTCTGTCAAAATGCGAGAGTATGTTTATCAAGAGAAGTTCCCTTATTTTCTTTCTATTTTTGATCACCCTGTAGATGTTCTCTGCACATGTTGCTAAAATGCCATCGTGGTTACACTGACGTCAGGCGGGTGAGCACTAAGTCAAAGCTCTGATGCCACACCGGACCTCAGCCAACTGACTAGAGAGAAAATTAGAGAAATCCTTGACTCATATACACAAGTAGGAAAGACACAAGACATGAATAGCATTCTACTATCGATCAACAACACACAATACAAACATCTCAAGCACCAAAGTTTAGAGAACTCTATGCTCAACACTGAGACCCCACTGCCACTTAAAAGACTACTGACACAACTTAGGACCGCAAGTAACACCACAATAAAGATCTTTGTGAACAAAGTCACCTACACCATAGACTTGATGAATGACTGCACTATTTGCTGCATGAGAAGGAGGGAATCGCTGAACCATGTATTTTTTGAGTGCCCCTTGTACGCCCCGTACAGACCCTACTTCGTCAAACACTTTTTCGATCAAGATATACATGATATTCTGTCCAGCAGCAAACCCCAGGACGCCATCGCCCTATACAGATATTTAACCGGATGTATGAAAATCAGATCATTTATACTGTGTGAATGAGGAACTCCTCGGTTTTCGACGGCCTTGCCTATCATTAATCCATTCGTTCATTCTATTATATTCGTCATTCCAACTTTTGCGTCCAAGACCGGGATTCACACTGACCTGCACCCGGACAGACAGCTTTTGGCTCTGCGATTGTTGTGAGCTTTGTTCTGTGCCGTTCTCTTTGAGCCTGGCTAAAGAGTTTCTGTTAACAGCATTGTCGTTTGATTTTGTTTCATACAGTTAGAAACCCAATTTTGATTTACTCTGTAATTGGCATCATACTTTTGTTATTATTATTATTTTGAGAGATAGGTATTTTGATTTTGTTATTGTATAGCATTATTTTTTATTTACATAGGTATTTCACCCCTCATTGTTCATGACATTATACTTAGTCCTGAGAACAATAAAATTTACTTACTTACTTACTTACTTACTTACATATAATAACGGAGATTAACGGATTTAACAGGTCTTCAAACTTGTTTTTGCACTACCTATATTAAATGCGTTATTTTACGACCTCAAAACAGGGCCTAAAGTGACTCTTGTTAGCCCTTGGGCAAAAAAATCGTCATGGCAACGAGCGCTCTTGATCCGTCAGAGGAGACGTCACCTTCTATTTTGACGTAACTAAACTGCTTGACAATTGAACTGCAACACCTAAAAATTAGGTGCGTTTTCAAATTGAGATAGCTCAAAAAATATTTGACGGATTTCAGAAATTCAGGCATGTGAGGAAAGGTCATTCTTTTGACTATCGAGTGCTGGTATTGATGATAAGTTTGATTGCACAATTTGTCATATACAGGGTGCCAACGGAGAGCGTGCAGATATGGGCAATCTTGCACCTTGTGCAACTTTCGAAAAAAAAGTCCGAGATTTTTTCTATCGCGTGCTTTTGAAAGGTTGAATCATTATGCCAAAACGGTTTTGGAATTTTGACCCTAACTTTTTTTTTCAAAAAATTGTGCTCAATTTTCTGAAATATGCACTTTCTGATTAAGAAAAACGAGAAGAAAAAGAAATAGAGACATTGTTTGTTTTCAAACGGCGTCCATATTGAATTTACTTACATAGATTTTCATTTGAGCCTCCACATCCCCTAGAAACTACCCCTTTCGGGACACCGTCTCACAACAAGATATGCAATGCTCCATTTAAAAGGCCTAAGAAAAGTACTCATCAATAATTGGATTGAAATAAGTATACTAGGATGACCCCACACGTACAGCTCCCTAAAAACCACCCCTTGACTTCAAGGGACAGGGTTGGTATGATAAGACATGCAATAGATGAAAATTCCAAAAAACGTCTTTTTCAACTGTTCCACTAAAAAAGTGATGCTACACGATTGGTGTTTTCTACGATGATAGTACAAAACCTTTCCTGAAACTACCCCTAGAAATCGCCCCTTTAGTAAAAGGTATGCAATACCTCATTCAGAAGCTCAGAGAAGGTGCGATTGAATAAGTTCAAAATGATTTCGCGATGACCTTACACGCATCAAGGTAAAGGCTATGCGATATTGGAGGGGTAGTTGAAGGGGTAGTGTCGGGTAGATATGTGAATGAAATCATCGTAGCGGCAAACTATTGCGACAGATTTTGAAAAAATTCCAACAAATGAGGTATTGCGGAAGTATGTACTGGTTCTTTAAAGGGTAGTTTTTTTTTTCGAGGGGGTAGCTACTGTTGGGATGACCTACGCAGAGGGTCATCGTGTAGCATCACTTTTTTAGTGGAACAGTTGAAAAAGACTTTTTTTGGAATTTTCATGTACATATTGCATGTCTTATCATACCAACCCTGTCCCTTGGAGTCAAGGAGTGGTTTTTAGGGAGCTGTACGTGTGGAGTCATCGCAGTATCCTTATTTCAATCCAATTATTGACGAGTAATTACCTTATGCCTTTTAAATGAAGCATTGCATATCTTGTTGTGAGACGGTGTCCCAAAAGGGGTAGTTTCTAGGGGATGTGGAGACTCAAATAAAAATCTTCGTAAGCAAATTCAATATGAACGCCGTTTGAGAACAAACAATTTCTCTATTTTTTTTTCTCAATCAGAAAGTGCATATTTCAGAAAATTAAGCACAATTTTTTGAAAAAAAAAGTTAGGGTCAAAATTCTAAAACCGTTTCGGCATAATGATATAACCTTTCAAAACCAGGCGATAGAAAAAATCTCGGATTTTTTTTTCGAAAGTTGTGCAAGGTGAAAGATGGCCCATATCTGCACGCTCTCCGTTGGCACCCTGTATATGACAAACTGTGCAATCAAACTTATCATCAATACCAGCACTTGATAGTCAAAAAAATGACCTTTCCTCACATGCCTGAATTTCTGAAATCCGTCAAATACTTTTTGAGCTATCTCAATTTGAAAACGCACCTAATTTTTAGGTGTTGCAGTTCAATTGTCAAGCGGTTTACTTGATGCGATGCAAAATGGACTTCAATTTGTAGGGAACACGAAAGACTACAAGAACAACAAAATTAGTACGTTTATATACCAAAACCAATGAATACCTGTTTTATGCTAGTAAGCGATGGGGCCCCGGCAGGTACGTGTTCAAAATAGGTGATAGGATGTCAAGCTGCTTTCTTGAAGCACAGCCTACCCCAATTCCGAATTTTGTTGATCGCATATGGTAGATCGTGCGACGTACAACCAAGTAATCAGCGCTGCCATGACAATTTTTCAACGACTCAATAACTCGAAATTTTCAGTCTTGCACTAGGCAGTGCAAAAAACATTGTATGCACCTTGGGCTAAAGTGCGTTTTTCCCCTTGTGCTTGCTTCCCTCGGCCTATGGCCTCGGTCGCAATCTCGCACAGCGGGGAAAAAAAGTGGCACTTTATGCCCATGGTACATAAATAACTATTTTGAAAAACAGTTTTTTTTGCATCATTTTTTAACCGTTCAACCGATTTCATTTAAATTCAAACCAAAGTCTACTGAAACAGGTCTCTATTGAACACCCCCTATTATCTTCGCCCCTATGAATGTTTGTTGGAATGCGTTATTATTGTTCAATAGAGATCTATTTAAGTGAATTTTGGTTTGAATTTGAATAAAATCGGTTGAACGGCTCAAAAGTTCTGCAAAAAAAAACTGTTTGAAAGAAACAACTTTGAAGGCCTGTATCTCCGATACGTTTGCGTGGGTATGTTTATAATTATTTTTCAATTTTCTATCTCCCTGTGAATTTTGTAAGACTTATTCCGGGACAGCCTGTATGATTCAGAGCCCATCGATCTTTGACCGATTTCGACCAAATTTGGTATGCACGTGAGGTTTATGGTAGAAAAGAGAAAATAAGATTTTTAACGTGATCTGTCAGCAGAAAATGTCACTGTCAAAGAATGACAGGTAATTTTGACGTGAAGATTTTGATTTTTGATAGCTCATTTTGAAGCCCTTGGGAAACTCTGTTCAAAACGTGTAAAAATTATGACATATCTGTCATTGGTCAAAAGCTATAAGCTGTCAAAATAAAAACTTCAAATAACTCTGGAAGTAAGTACCGAACGGATTTCAATCAAATTTGGTTTGCAGCAAGAGTACCCACCAGGGACTCGATCGAACATGTGCGGCTCTGATTAAAATCAGACGTGCAGCTTGTATAAAAAAATAATAATTTTCTTCGGAAAACAGGTAAAATGAGCTTGTCCCACGTTTTTTTCGTATTACTAGATCGATTGCGATAGAACTTTGTGAACATGCGTCTAATAGTGGGACACTTGAAAATAAGCTTTTGGCTTCGAAACGTCCGTTCTTTTTTCACATCTTTGAAAAAATTTCACAGATTGTGATTTATTCATTTATTAATTGATTATTATTGGTTAAAACGACCAACAGACCTGAGCCCAATTACGCGCCGAGTTTAGAGAAGCTGTGTCCGGTGTTAAATCTTGAGAGCTGGAAACAGCGGATAGAGCATCGAAAAAGAAGAGGACTTTCATCATAGACTTTCCCTCAAAAACGAACAATAACGGAGATATAGCCCTTCAAAGTTAAAATCAAGAACTCGTTTTTTTCTTTTGCATAACTTTTGAACTGTTGAACCGATTTTATTCAAATTTGGACCAAAGTTTACTAAAACAAAGAACTGATGATACTGATGGGTGACTTGAACGCGAGAGTGGGGAGTTGTCCAGAAATTTTTTAAAAAGTAATGGGTGAACATGAAATGGGAACTTTGAATGAGAATGGAGAGCTACTACTGGAACTGTGCGGAAATTTTTAACTCCAGGTAGAAGGCACAATGTTTGCTCATAAATCATGTCACAAAGTCACGTGGATGGCATCAGATGAAAAAACAGAACATCAGATCAATCATTTATGCTTTAGTCAAAAGTTGAGTAAAACCCTTCTGGACGTGGGAAAAAAACTACTAAAAAGTGAATAGGGATATTCCAAAATTTGGCTTTTTTCAAACACGTATATATCGACGAAAAAGTAACCGATTCTGGAAAGTCCAGCAATGCCTTGTAGAGCTTTTCTTTGGCTATCTAATGCCATGTCGGATCACGCCATCGTTGATTATGTACTTAATATACAGGCGGTGCCGTCTTTTGAACAAATGGGGCCCCGGGCACAAGGCAGTGAGGGGCCCTCTTATAAAGGTTTGTAAAAAAAAGCACGCAAGTGAGGCGAGCACCACCGCCGCAGGTTTTTATTTAAAAAACTTTTTTTCATAAAAGTTTCGCGCTTTTTCAAAATTTTCGACAGAAAACCGGCCTTTTCTTGATTAGTTTAGTGGGATGAAGCGTCGTGGACTCTTGGGAGGTAAGGGGAGGCGCACCGATCAGCTCAGAAAGTAACATAATTAAATAAACGTCGTAAACGGGATATGAGAACAACATTTTTTACAAAAATAGTCTTTACTTTTGGAAATTTGAGGAGACCTTGGGGGCCTACGCGGGAGAGTGGTCAAGAGGGTTATTTTCAAGGTGGTGCAACTTTTAAAAAAATAAATCTAGAATTTTTCCAACTTTTGTTTTGGATAGCTGGAGTCAATATGTATCTCGAAACGAGTTTTTCATTTTTTCCGTATTTTGCTTGAAAAAAATACTTCGGATATTTTTCCGGAAGTTGTATTTTTTCATTCTATTTTTCAATTAGCCAAATTATTGACTAAAAGTTGATAATAGTATACATATTATTCAACAAACGGGTAATGATTGCTTCTTACTTATGAGGATGCAGTTTGTCGACCATGAGCCTTGGCGAGTGTCGTAAAGCATTCGAATAAGTAATAGTCATTCTCCGCGAGTAGAATACTATGCTTTATCAAGTCTCATTGAAAAATGCAGGCATGTATGCGCGTGATAATGCGTGCATTATTCAATAGGATTGGATAAAAAGGCGTGATTCCGCTCAAAATATCATCCCTCATGAAAACTGACCTCACTGACCACTAGGGGGCTACAACTGAAGAATTGGTGAAGTCTTCTTCTTAAGGAAGGTGCGCAAATGAGGCGCACCTTGTGGCTACTCTGACCTTTATGACCTCCGAATCGCTGTAACATCCCTTAAGGGTAACGTCACATGACGGTTGCCGTAGTTACCATATCAGCGCCCTTCCAGTAATTTTTAAACAGAGCTGTCAGTTTGAAAGTTTAAAAATTATCAACTCGAGAAGGAAGAGTCGTACAGCCAAAATTCTTTTTGGGCCTTCAATTGGACAAAATGGCGCTCATTTAAGAATCACAATATCTTCACTTCCAAGACCTGACTCAGGTGGAGGGGATGATTTTTCAATGTTCATCATAATTGAACTCACACGAAAGAAAAGGAAGCTTTTTATTGAAAGCATTTAAAATGAGCGCCATTTTGTCCGATTGGAGGCACAAAAAGAACTTAGGCTCTACGACTCTTCCTTCTCGAGTTGATATTTTTTCAACTTTCAAACTGACAGTCCTGTTTAAAAATTACTGGAAGGGCGTTGATATGGTAATTATGGCAACCGTCATGTGACGTATGGTAGGTACCCTTAAGGGATGTTACAGCCATTCGGAGCTAATAAAGGTCAGAGTAGCTACAATGTGCGCCCCGTTTGCGCACCTTCCTTAAGAAGAAGACTTTAGCAATTCTTCAGTTGTAGCCCCCCAGTGGTCAGTGAGGGCAGTTTTCATAAGGGATGATATTTTGAGTGGAATTATGCATTTTTATCAACTTCTAGTAAATTGCTATTGCTATTGAAAAATAAAATGAAAAAATACAACTTTCGGAAAAATATCCGAATTATTTTTTTCAAGCAAAATACGGAAAAAATGAAAAAACCCGTTGCGAGATACTGACCCCAGCTATCCAAAACAAAAGTTGAAAAAATTCTGGATCTATTTTCTGGAAAGTTGCACTACTTTGAAAATTAACCCTCTTGACCACTCTCCCGTTGGCGTCCTGTATATCAAGTACATAATAAACTATGGCGTGATCCGACATGGCATTGGATAGCCAAAGAAATGCTCTACAAGGCATTGCTGGACTTTTCGGAATCGGTTACTTTTTCGTCGATATATACGTGTTTGAAAAAAGGTCAAATTTTGAAATATTCTTATTCACTTTTGAGTAGTTTAGAAGGGGTGATGATATTGGATCAGATTGGAGATTATTACCCAGACTAATGGCTAAAATCAAGTTAAAAGATGGCAAGAGAGTGAATGAAAGAAAAAGGAACAACAAAACTAGTCAACGGCAGAAACTATTAGACGCAAAAAAATTAGACGAAGATGCAAAAAGAAAACTGGTATAAAAAATAGAGAAGGCATCCGAAACTATAAGTTACGATCTCCCCATAGGAGAAATATGGTTAATCTGCAAAAGAGTGTACACTAAGTGCTGTCAACAATCACCAGCTACTACGAGAGAAAAGAAAGCCGAATGGTAAGTCGAGTAAACCATTGACCAGTTTAAAAAGAACAACAATGGAATGCGTCTATAGGTAGAGATATTCTATTGGATTGGATAGTACATGATTAAGAATCATGCCCGTTATGATTTCGGCACTTGTTAATTCTCTACGGGAATTCACACTGAAGCCTTTTTTTATACCAAAACAGAACTAATTAGGTAGGTACTCAATTTAACAAATCGAGTAAATTGAATTTAATTTTCTCTTTGATTGCTCAACATAACAGGAGCAATAGTAACTCTGCAATCTGCTTTCGTTCTTCTCAGCTGATGCCCATTTATGGACAATATTCAAATCAGCAGCACACCGGCGCGGAGTTACGATTATCACACATACGCACACCACACGAATTGTTGCATGCGAAATGCAAACATCAAATTATCGAAAGAAAAAAAAAACATACAGGATGAGGATCAAACGCCGCAATTTAGTCGGAGCAATTATTATGCAAAGGAGATGATTATGTAAACTAAGTCGTAATTGCAGATAAAATTAATTTTACGATGTAAAATAACAAATATTATGAAAGAGGGGAGAGAGCAGCGACTGGACAAAAATTTGGGGGAGACGTTTACCGCGCATCGCTGCCTAGTGCTTAGGCAGCAGTCACACTGAGCCACCCACCACCACCCACTACCATCAACCAAAAATCAAACGCACGCACAGGGCCGGATTAAGCCTTATTTGGGCCCTAGGCTATAACATTTTGAGCCCCCCCCCTCTAAGGAAATTTTCAAATTGTAGTCAACCAGCGACAAAGTTACATCTTATTTTCGGTATCATTGCTACTTTATTACCCAATTCTTCAGAAAAAATTGTCATAAAACGAAGTTATCGAGAATCGTGCGTGCGTTTGCCGATGAGCCAATGTGATGCCGTTTCCAATTTCCAACTATCTAGTTCCTGAGAATTGCAATCGAGCCGCGTATTCCGTATTATGTAAACGACTAAAAAATAGTCAGTACCATATTTAAGGACCCTCAATGAGCTTCGGGCCCTAGGCTGTAGCCTAATCAGCCTTACGGTTAATCCGGCCCTGCGCACGCAATGTAATGATGCTGGTCACACTACAGCCACCTCTTACCACCACCCAGTGACCACCGGTGGCCATGTGTTTGAAATTTTCAAAGTGGTGGTCAGTGGTCGGTGGTTAACAATACGCATCTTGATGCGCATACAGAACAAACATTTTGTGTATACATACAACATACAATGTGTATGTCCCGAAGAGAACAAAGGTTTCACTTTTGTCACTAACAAGTTGTAAAATTTCTTGTTCATACGGTAATAACTGTAAAATTGTTCTTCATCATCAACAAGCTGCGGCACTAATTAATGAAATTCTCCTAGTTGTTCTCTATCGAGAAACATTTGACGCACCCACATGTTCCGGCATTTTTTACGGATTTTTTTCGAGATGTAGTATAAAGCTACAACTTCGTCGGTATCTGAGTCATCGGACGAAATCATTGCAATCACAGAAGTTGTCAATCTTGTCATGAGCTGGGCCGCTATTCTTGAATCGTGTGAGAAAAGTCCCTGGGAGTAAAATACATTCCGCAGTACACTGATGTAGCGAATGTTGCCTGAAATCGTGGTTTTTAGGCAACTTTCGCTACAGAATTGTAGTACATAAAACTCCCGGGGTCTGGGAAACGGAAGTTAACGGTGGACGCTGGACGGTGGCTCAGTGAGACCATGCCGGATTATTTTGCTTGGTGGTAGTGGGTGGTGGTGGGTGGTAGTGGGTGGTGGTGGGTGGTAGTGGGTGGTGATGGCTCCAGTGTGACTGCTGCCTTACAGGCCTATTCTGTATCTCGTAACGACGATAAGACAGAGAGAGAGAGAGAGAGAGAGAGAGAGAGAGAGAGAGAGAGAGAGGAAAAGAGGTATAGGGAATTCTAAGATACAGACAAAGATGCATGCACATAACGAGATACAGAATAGGCATGCTACTCTCATCCATGGTGGCTGTCATCGAATGGTGATCGTTCTTGAACGGCAAACTGAGATTGGGAAAAGCCGTCGATTAGTCTGATGCCGCGGAATTCACTCACCGAAAAGATAGAAAAAATCTGTTGCGCATCACATTTTTTTCCGGTGAGTATTCAGGGACATATGCGATTTTTGCTCGAAACGTCCATTCTGGAGAGAAACAGATCTAATTGAAAAAAAGCATAGAAGGTTCAGTTTCCAAATGCAAACATTTTCAGTATTTCAAAAGCTGAGCAGAAAAACCAAGAATCAATGTGGTCCCTACCTCAGGGCCTTATGATGAACAGAATTCAAACAAAGTCTATGAGGGCATTCTGATTTTGATGCTGTTTGGAATATTCAATAGCCCATTTTTTCAGCTATCTGTCCATATTTTTTTCAAGATACACAAGAAAATAAGAGAATTGAGAATTCATAAGAGCTCAACTAACCCCTGCTTTAACAAGATTTTTACTTCTCATCGAATTCTTCAAAAAATGAGAAGGAAATCGCGAAAAAAAAAATCGTCTATTTGGATTCTCTGTATTCTGCTTAAACGTCGATATCTGTCAAAAAATCTGAACCGTCTGACCACCTACAGGGTGATCAATAATAGAAAGAAAACAAGTGAGTATGCCTTCACGTGCGTGAGTCTCAGTAGCGCATTTTCTCAAAGAGGCATATTGTGAACGTAAAGAAATTTGGTTGAAGGAGAAACACCATTCCTTGCCCACTTTCTTCATTCAAAACTCATTGTGATATTTTGTCATCAGAATGGGGTACTTGCCAATGAAATAGATTTGAATGAAAATTCTTTCACTCATCAATATTTTTTTGTTTGAGGGCGGGAGCTGGGAGCGGCGACTAATCAACAGTAGTCTATTCTTTCCCATTTTTAGTCAGCTATCCATATAGCGAAAGAAAGAGATCGCTATGTCTTCGGGTTTATGTTTTCCATTTATCTCTTACTTCGAGGGCAGCCTGTGGGGGTGGCAGCATTCGGCAAAGTAACTGTTGCACAGTTTGAGTTAGGAGTTTCTAAATGTTTGAGGAAATATGACAATCAGTGAAAATTGTGAAAATTGCATTTTTAGCGCATTTTCCATCTTGATGAAAATCGCTATTGCAACCGCTTTGTCCGTCCGTCCGTTCCTCGAACTCCTCCCAAACTAGACGCCCTAGCTTTCTAATTTTTTCGCTGTTACATAGCTGCCACTCCCAAAGGAGGGCTAGGCTATAATTAATGTCTATATTGCGCCGCCAACATAGAGAGAACCGCCCCCGATAAACTTAAAATAACATGATATTGCAATTTCTCCCAGACCTACTGTTCTGGTGTTCTCATTTTATAAATAATACATGGTTGCCACTTATAAACGTAAGCCCAGAAGCATTTCGCCTTCAATATGCGCCGCCGATATGAAAAAATTGCTAAAAACCGCCCCCAATCACTTTAAAATGGAAAACATGAACCCGAAGACATAGCGATCTAATTCTTTCGGTATATGAACAGCTGACTAAAAATGGAAAAGGATAGGCTACTTTTGGTTAGTCGCCGCCCCCAGATTCCGCCCCAAACGACAAATAGTGCAACTTTCACAATTTTACTGATTGAGATGTTCTCTCAAACATTTAGAAACTGTCAACTCAAATTGTGCAACATTTGCTTAGCCGAACGCTGCCGCTCCCACACGCCGCCCCCAAAGTAAGAGATAAATGAAAAACATGAACCCGAAGACATAACGATCTAAGTCTCTCGCTATATAGATAGCTGACTAAAAGTGGGAAAGGATAGGCTTCTTGTGATATGGCGTCGCCTCCAGCTTCCGCCCCCAAAAGAAAAAAGTGCAACTTTCAACAATTTAGACTGATTCAGATGTTGATGTTACCTCAAACATTCAGAAACTGTCAACCCAAACTGTGCAAGAATTTCTGTACCAAACTCTGCCGCTCCCACACGCCGCCCCCAAAGCAAGAGATAAATGTAAAACATAAACCTGAAGACATAGCGATCTAATTCTTTCGCTATATAGATAGCTTACTGAAAATGGGGAAAGATAGACCACTTTTGATTAACCGCCGCTTCCAGCTCCCGCCCTCCGAACAAAAAAAAAACATGTTTCTAGCATTGATGTTGTGTTTTTTCATAAAGTGGCTTTCAAATATATTGAGGATAGGGATTTTTCTTCAAGTCTTGCTTCACTTGTTTTTGTATTATTTATTTGGTCGACGCGCGATTCGGCAAAAAGTTTTTATTCGTCAAATTGACAACCCTTTTTTGCTGCGACCATTTTGGATTTTATATACGACGAACGTCTTGATAATGGCTTAATGCCGAAACGCGCGTCGACCAAATAAATAATACAAAAACAAGTGCGGCAAGACTTAGAGAAAAATCCATATCCTTAAAAAAAAAACAACTTTCACATTTTTCACTGATTGTCATATTTCCTTAAACATTTAGAAACTCCCAACTCAAACTGTGCAACAGTTACTTTGCTGAATACTGCCGCCCCCAAACGCTGCCCTTAAGTAAGAGATAAATGAAAAACATAAACCAAAAGACATAACGATCTAATTCTTCCGCTACATGGATAGCTGACTAAAAATGGGAAAGTATAGGCTACTTTTGATATGGCGCCGCCTCCAGCTTCCGCCCCCAAAAGAAAAAAGTGCAACTTCCAACAATTTTCACTGATTTGGATGTTAATGTTACCTCAAACATAGATAAACTCCCAGCTCAAACTGTGCAAGAATTTCTTTGCCAAACTCTGCCGCTCCCACACGCCGCCCCCAAAGTAAGAGATAAATGTAAAACATAAACCTGAAGATTTCCTATCTAATTCTTTCGCTATATGTATAGATGACTGAACATGGGAAGAGATAGGTCACTTTTGATTAGTCGCCGCCTCCAGCTCTCGCCTCCAAACAAACAAAAAATGCAACTTTCATAATTTTCACTGATTTGTCATATTTCCTTACACATTTGGAAACATCCAACTCAAACTGTGCAACAGTTACTTTCCCGAATGCTGCCGCCCCCCACACGCTGCCCTAAAAGTAAGAGATGAATGAAAAACATAAACCCGAAGACATAACGATCTAATTCTTTCGCTGTATGGATAGCCGACTAAAAATGGGAAAGAACAGGCTACTGTTGACTAGTGGCTGCTCCCAGCTTCCGCCTCTAAACAAAAAAATATTGATGATTGGAGGAATTTTTATTCTAAAATCTGTTTCATTGACAAGTACCCCATTCTGATAACAAAAAATCACAATGAGTTTTGACTGAAGAGAGTGGGCAAAAAATGATGTTTCTCCTTCAACCAAATTTCTTTTTTTTTTTATTTCGGGTTTTTTACAAATTATTGTATGCCCGTGCTCGCCCGCCAATAATTCCTATCTTCTGCATCCTCTTCACTCAATCCTCGCTTCTCCATCGCTCTGTTTATCCCATCTCTCCATGTAGTTTTTGGACGTCCAACCGATCTCCTTCCTGGCGCTTTCCAACTCATCATCTCCAGTGGCCATCTCCCGTCTTCCATTCTTTTGACATGTCCAAACCATCTCAAACCCTTATGTTCTACCCTATCAATGATCGTTTGTTCCTCTGCTTCCATTCTTCTTCTTATTTCTTCATTCCGTATGTGTTGTAACCTCGATACCCTTGCACCTCTTCTCAAATAGTCCATCTCAACTGCATTTATTTTTCTGTGGTATTCCGCGTTAACAGTCCAAATCTCTGCACCATAAAGAAGCACCGATTCTACCAGCATTTTCCCAATATATTTTTTTGTTTTGTTGGTTAAATTTTTATCCCACCAGATTGAGTTTAAACATCCCAAAACTTTTCTGCTTTGTTCTAAACGCCTTTTAATTTCATGTGTCCCAAATCCATCTTTGTTGATCTCGACTCCCAAATATTTGAAGTGTTCGACTTGTTTGATTTCGGTATTGTTATCGTCAATCATAATTTTGAATTTTTCATCTGAATTTGTGACCAAATATTCTGTCTTGTTAGTGTTGATTTTCAAACCCCATTCTTGATATTCCTTGTTCAACCTTTTCAACATAAATTCCAAATCAAACGCATCTTGCGCAATGACAACCTGATCGTCTGCAAAATGTATAGTGAATAAGTACTTGTTATTGATAGGTACTCCCATTCCGATAACTCTTCTTTTCCAGTTCTTTAATGCGCATTCCAAATATATGTTGAATAGGAGAGGTGATACATTACATCCTTGTCTTAATCCTTTTGATGTCTTTATAGGGTTCGACTGTTGATTTTGAGTTTTTATAACTATATAATTGTCTTTATATAATTCTCGTATGATCTTTATCAAAATGTGAGAGACTTCAAATTTTTTCAACGCTTTCCACAACATGTTCCTCGGTATGGAGTCATAGGCTTTTTCTAGATCTACGAATGCTGCAAACGTGTCCTCTCCTTTTTCTCTTCTTTTCTCCATGAGTTGTTGTAAAACAAACAAATTATCCATACATCCTCGACCTGTCATGAAACCATTTTGTTCTTGGCTAATTCGTGTTTCCGTGTCTTCTTTCAACCGTTTATTTATCGTTCTCCCAAATAATCTACTGAGGGTACTGTTGATGCTCAGTCCTCTGTAATTATTGGTATCGTTCCGATTTCCTTTCTTGTGAATCGATATCAACCAAGACAGTTTCCAAATTGCAGGAATTTTGTTTTGTCGAAAACAGTTGTTGATCAATTGATTCAGACGTTTGACTAATGTCTGACCACCATTCTTAATCAATTCGACATATACGTATCCTGGTCCAGGAGCTCTGCCATTTTTCATTGTTTGGATTATCTGTTGTAATTCTTCTTCCGATATTGAAATAATTTCTCCGTAATTTTGTTCCTCATCATTCTCGACCTCATCCTCTAAAAACTCTTGTCTCTGTTCTATTAATAGCTTTCCATAATGTTCAGTCCAGTTCTCCATCCTTATTTGACTTATCAATCTTGCAGTGTCATTGGTTTTCATTTTTTTTAAACATCTCCAAACTTCCGTTTGTCTAGAACCTCCAATACAACCTTCAATTTCCAGACATTTTCTTTGCCAAGCCAAGTTCTTCGCTTCCTTGATTTTGCTCCTCACTTCTCTATTCATTTGTTTATATTGATCCCATCTTTCTGTCGTTCTGTTAGCTAACCAGTTATTATATGCTTGTTTCTTATTCTTCACTAAAAGTTCTATTTCGTCATCCCACCAAATTTGTTGTCTTCTTTCTTCGTGTTCGATTTCGCCTAGTGCCTCTTTCGCTGCCTGATGTATTGCCTTTTCGATGTTACAGTTTTCGGTATCAATGTCATCTTCTTCGTTTACTTCGTTTAAAATTAAACTCAGTCTTCTTTGAAATAAATCTCGTATAGACTCATCTTTTAGCAGATGTAACTTGTACTTGATAGCGGAGTCTTCGCTATTTGGTACGTGTGGCGTTTGTTTCAAAGTTGTATAATGATAATACTTGGGTACAATTTTAGATATAATCAGGTGGTGGTCTGTACCGCAATTCGCACCTCGTTTTACTCTGGTGTCGAGTATTGTCAGTTGTGATTGTTGCCTCGTGATGATGTAGTCTATTATTGATTTTTGATTGACAGATGGTCTTTCCCAAGTATACCGGTGTATGTGTTTGTGTTTGAAGAAGGTATTTAATATTTTGAGCTTTTGTTCTTTGCAAATTTCTATTAGCCGTCCTCCACTTTCGTTAACTGTTTCTTCTCCAAAATTCCCCACCACTTCGTCATTGATTCTTGATCCCACTCTCGCGTTCAAATCTCCTGCTATGATTAGTTGCTGGTGATTTCTCGTACCTTCAGTAATGTCACTTAGTGTGTTGTAGAAGTCACTTTTGACGTTGTCCGTTGAATCATCCGTAGGTGCATAGACCGTGACTATAACCATCTCAAGATCCCGTATTTTCAATGTTATTTTCAGATGTCTGTCCGAAATAAATTCTGCATCAATAATATTGTTCCTGTACTTCTTCTTCACCATTACGGCTACACCTGATTTGGCTCTAGATGATTTTGGAACTCCCGACCAGAAATAAACGTAATCCTGAACACAACTATTCCCATTCCCTTTCTTCTTGGTTTCTGTTAAGCAGAGTATGTCCACATTTAATCTTGTTGTTTCCGACACAACCAAATTTCTTTACATTCATAATATGCCTCTTTAAGAAAATGCGCTACTGAGACTCACGCACGTGAACGCATACTCACTTGTTTTGTTTGGGGGCGGGAGCTGGAGGCGGCGACTAATCAAAAGTGGCCTATTTCTTCCTATTTTTAGTTAGCTATCTATATGGCGGAACAATTAGATCGCTATGTCTTCAGGGTTATGTTTTACATTTATCTCTTACTTTGGGGGCGGCGTGTGGGAGCGGCAGAGTTTGGCAAAGAAATTCTTCCACAGTTTGAGTTGGGAGTTTCTGAATGTTTAAGGTAACATTAAAATGTAAATCAGTGAAAATTGTTGAAAGTTGCACTTTTTCTCTTTTGGGGGTGGAAGTTGGAGACGGCGCCATATCAAACGTAGCCTATTCTTTCCCATTTTTAGTTAGCTATCCATATAGCAAAAGAATTAGATCGTTATGTCTTCGGGTCTATGTTTTTCATTCATCTCTCACTTTGAGGGCAGCGTGTGGGGGCGGCAGCATTCGGCAAAGTAACTGTTGCACAGTTTGAGTTGGGAGTTTCTAAATGTAAGGGAAATATGACAATCAGTGAAAATTGTGAAAGTTGCATTTTTTATCGTTTGGGGGCGGAATCTGGGGGGCGGCGACTAACCAAAAGTAGCCTATCCTTTCCCATTTTCAGTCAGCTATTTATATACCGAAAGAACCAGATCGCTATGTCTTCGGGTTAATGTTTTTCAATTTAAAGTGATTGGGGGCGGTTTTTAGCAGTTTTTTTCATGTCGGCGGCGCATATTAAAGACGGAATGTTTCTGGGCTTACATTTATAAGTGGCAACTATGCACTATTCATAAAATGAGAACACCAGAGCATTAGGTCTGGTAGAATTTGCAATATTATGTTATTTCAAGTTTATCGGGGGCGGTTTTCTCGGGGAAGATATTTTTGACGACCAAGTCGAGTCCAATGTTGTGTTTCATCTCGAATTTGTCATTTAAAAAAATCTCTGGAATCTCTGGAAAACAAAGACAAGCTAAACAATGAATTTGAGTGAATTCAGTCTAATAATGTCCGGTCGAAGATGGAGACTTACCCACAGATTTTACTTTTAATTTTGTTGTCAAAACGGTTTAGGGTGCCATCTAAATTAAAGAGTGATTCTTCAAACATTTTTTCTTGGCTTTTCGAATCTGATAGCAGTTTTTCAGAAAAGCTGTCAGAAAAGGTACCTTTTGATCAAATAGCGAAGGGGCACATTTTTTCTAGCCCGGCCCTGAATTTTGGCTCACCCGGTATGGCTTCTGGATAAATTTCAATAGAGAAATATTACTGGTGAACTTCAACAAAATATCTCTAGCCGTTTCAGGAATATTGCTTATCAAAGTTTCATACAAAACACACAAAACACCCTGTATCTTCGTAACCAATGAAGAAAACAAAATTTCTTCTATGGATCCTGACTCGCCTTAGAGTCCTCTATCTCCCATTAGCCTATGTAAGGTCACTCATGAATCACCCTGTATACGTGAAACCATGTTTTTCCAGGCTTTTCTTTTTCATCATAAAATCAAAACCGCTGAAATTTTTTCAAAACTTTTCGCTTTTTTGCCATCGAACTTTCAAAGTTCTTTCAGATGACATAACACTCAACATTTTACAGTGTGAAAAATAAATTTACAAATCTTTGAGGCGCTCCTGTACAGAAAGTTTTGGCAAAAAAACCTCTGGTATCATATGAAATTGGACCTCAAAAGATACGATTAATTCAACAGTTTTTCCTGCGACTCGATATCGCAAACGCTTCTCAAGAAAAATAGGGGTGAGCATGTTTCATGAATCACCCTGTATATCGGTGTATGAAATTGTTATTATTATTATTATTATTATTATTATTATTGGTGATTGAAACGATCAACAGGCCTGAGCCCAATTACAGGTCGAGTTTAGAGAAGGCCGTATATATGTCGTAGGCATAACGCGATTTCAGGCTTTTCGTGAAATGCCTAGGCGTCTCTCGCGTTCTGCCTAGGCAAAATGACAAAACGCCGGCAAAACGCGATTTCAAGCATATAATCCTCATTATGCCTGATAATTTTCAGACATTTCCCATTTTGCCTGCACGAGCTTGGCAAAACACGAGCTCGCCGATATGGAGGCAGATAAAATGCTCCCTTCCCTTGTGTCTTGAATGTTGTTTGAAGCTCTGCCGAGTCTCCTTGCATTATTACGAGCGCTTCTGCTAGTACCTACACTAAGCTTAGGAGCACTAGTAAGCTTCGTTATGTTTCTTCATGGCTTTCAGAGTAGATACCAATAAGCCCCATTTTGCGTTATTTTGTTATACAAAGCTCCATTGGGCCCCCTTGTGTCTCCAAGTATCCTTTGGAGCCCTAATGAGCCCCCTTATGTGCTTCATAGCTTCCAGAATTCCACTAAGCCCTGTTTTGCCGTCTTGTGGTTATCCAGGCCCCATTGAGCCCCCTTATTGTGTCTTCAATGTGAATTGAAGCTTTGCTGAGCCCCTTCACATTTTCCGTGACTTCCGTAGCAACAAGCAGAGTTGTACCATCATGCCATGTGCGGAGCTCTATGGGGCTCCACTGTGTCTTCAAGTATGATTGGAGCCCTGTTGAGCCCCCTCAGGTTTTTTCATGGCTTTCAGAGTATGTACCAGTAAGCCCCATTTTGCGTTATCATGTTATACAGAGCTCCATTGAGCCCCCTTGTGTCTTCAAGTAGTATCATTTGGAGCCCTAATGGCCCCTTTATGTGCTTCATAGTTTCCTGAATTCCATACTTCCCTATTTTGCCATCTTGTGTTATCCAGGCCCTATTGGCCCCCCTTATTGTGTCTTCAATGTGATTTGAAGCCCTTCTGAGCCCCCGAGTGGGTCCCCTTACATTTTCCGTGACTTCCGGAGCAGCAAACAGCGTTCTGCCATCATGTCATGTGCGGAGCTCTATCGGGCCCCATTGTGTCTTCAAGTATGATTGGAGCCCTTTTGAGCCCCCTCATGTTTTTCATGGCTTTCAGAGTATGTACCAGTAAGCCCCATTTCGCGTTATCATGTTATGCAGAGCTCCATTGGACCCCCTTATGTGCTTCATAGCTTCCAGAATTCCACTTAACCCTCTTTTGCCGTCTTGTGTTGTCCAGGCGGACCAGGCCCCATTGGGCTCCTATTGTGTCTTCAATCAATGTGAATTGAAGCCCGGCTGAGCCCTCTTACATTTTCCGTGACTTCCGTAGCAGCAAGCAGCGTTATGCCATGATGTCATGTGTGGAGCTCTATCGAGCCCCATTGTGTCTTCAAGTATGGTTGGAGCCCTGTTGAGCCCCCTTATGCTTTTTCATGGCTTTAAGAGTAGGTACCAGTAAGCCCCATTTTGCGTTGTCTTCTTATACAGAGCTCCATTGGACCCCCTTGGGCCACCTTGTGTCTTCAAGCATCATTTGGAGACCTAATGGGCTCTCTTATGTGCTTCATAGCTTACAGAATTCCACTTAGCTTTGTGTCTTCAATGTGAATTGGAACCCTGCTGAGCCCCCTTACATTTTGCGTGACTTCCGGAGCAGCAAGCAGCGTTGTGCCATCACGTCTTGTGCGGAGCTCTATCGAGCCCTATTCTGTCGTCACGTATGATTGGAGCCCTGTTGAGCCCCCTTATGTTCTTTCATGGCTTTCAGAGTAGGTAACAGTAAGCCCCATTTTGCGTTTTCATGTTATGCAGAGCTCCATTGGGCATCCTTGTGTCTTCAAATATCATTTAGAGCCCTAATGAGCCCCCTTATGTGCTTCATGGGTTCCAGAATTCCATTAAGTCCTCTTGTGCCTTCTTGCCTTGTTGGAAGCCTTTGTGTGAATCCCTTGTGTCTGCTTGCGATATACGGAGTCCTATTCAGCTCTTTTATGTTTTACGAATTGTAGTCTGATGCCCTAATTAGCCCCGTTATGTTTTTTTGTGGCTATCAGAGTTCCAGTAAGCCCCCTCTTTCCGTCTTGTGTTATCCAGAGCTCCATCGGGACCTCTTGTTTTCTTCAACGTCTTTTGAAGCTCCGCTGAACCCCCTTACATCTTTCTGTAGCTTTCGGAGCATTAGTAGGAACTTTGTGCCTTCATGTGATACCTCATTTGGAGCCCTATCGGACCCTCTTGTATCCTCAAGTGTAGAATGTTGGCTTAGAGAGTACCCAGTAACCCCCTTCTGCATTCATTTATTATATAAAGCTCCGCTGGACTGCTGGACTACTAGACCCCCTTATTTCTTCAATATCGTTTGAAGCCCCGCAGAGTTCGCTTGCATTTTTTCATGGCTTTCAGAGCTCAATCGGACCCTCTTGTATTTGCTCATGCTCATGTTATTTAGAGCCCTTTATTGAGCCCCCTTATGTCTTCTTGTATATGAGCTGCCTTTCACGTTCCAAAAGCCAAGTGAACACCCAGGACTACATTATAGCGTTTTAATAAACCCTGCTGAGCCCAGTTGCGTCTTCAAGTGTCGTTTTGAGCCCCAATGAGCTTAGTCACGTGCGGTCAAAATGCAGCGAAGAACTGTCCAACGCAAAGAATTGGCGCCCTCCGGTTTTGACTAATTCAAGGCAGGCAAAATGAGAAATGCCGGAAAATAAGCAGGCATAATGAGAAACGTTGCCTCAAAACGCAAAACCTCAACTCTCGTTTTGCCGGCCTTTCTCATTTTGACTAGGCATAACGCGAAAAAAATCGAATGCACTCGTTTTGCCGGCTTTTTACAAAATGCCTAAAATCGCGTTATGCCTACGACATATACATATATAGAAGCAGGAGTGCATAACAGGATGTCGACGTCATTCTCAATCAAGCTGTGATTTGAGTACATCCTGCTGAGAGGAGAAGATGCCACAAGATTTGTCCTGGCAAAAGGCAGCAGAAACAGAGCTTTTGATCTAAAATGAGCACCAAGCACGCGAAAGTCAATCTTGCTCAGAATCTCAGCGCAGTCAACTCCCCCAAAAAGAATCTTGTGCAGGTAAATAACGAAGTGGGCAGCCCTGCGACGATCGAAATAAACGAAATAATAGGTTTGTTCCATCAGCAGTTCCTCACGGTCCGTGGACGTCAGCGACATACGCATTACGAATTACGATTTTGGCATTCCATCAAAATCTCGGACGATCCCCTGACTGACGATCCGCTATTCCGTCAGCCAGCGGCTCAAACTAGTTTCAGGACGGTTAGAAAAGTTTGCGGATTTTACGGAAACTTCTCGTCCGGGCTTGCGCAGCGGAATACATTGATTTGGCATCGAGCCTTCTCTGGTCAATGTTTACAAATGATATAAGTTAGATTCGTGGTTTCATTATTCATTCATTTAATTTATAAAATATGGCTTATTTCCAGCTGCAAACTGCCAAACGATAGAAAATTAAGTACCTAACCAATAGACATGATTGACGGTTTGCTGTTCCATCAAAGAGCAGCAGCCAGTCGGAAACCGGTCTGAAGTAAAGCATGCGTATTGCTTACAGTTGGAGAACAACAAGTGAATATCCCCTTACGTGCGTGAGTCGCAATAGCGCATTTTCTTATGGTGGATTCATGCATGGAAATTTAAAATTCAAGATTTAATTTTAGATTTATAGGACTTGAATTGAATGCCGGAGTTCGATTTATGCAGCTTGATTTAAGATTTTGTATTCCTCAAATTGGACTGATAAATTGTGCCAAATCGGTGGTGTGTCACTAAAATAAAATTAGAAATCCCTAGATTGTAGTGCTGTCAAGCGGTTATGGTTAACCGGTCAAAAAATTCGAATAACCGGTCAAATTTCGCTAAGGAATAACCGGTTACGGTTAACCGGTCAATAACCGGTGAAAAATAACCGGTCAATAACCGGTTAAAAACCGGTCACGGTTAACCATTTCGACCGATTATGGTTAACCGACTTGACTGGTTACGATTAACCAACCAATAATCGGTCAAGGTTGAAAGGCCGGTTATGGTCCATTTGTTCAAAATCGTTTACGGTTAAAGACGGGGTCATATTGGTGGAATAAGCGTTGCGAAATCAATCCGTGTGGGTTTATCCTTAGACGGATTCCTACCATTTTGGTCTCTTTCTAAAGCTACAAGGATATACTTTGGTTTGAGCCCATTGGCATTTCTTTTTCAATTTTGGGAATGCCAATGGGCTCAAACCAAAGTACATCCCTGTAGCTTTCGAAAGAGACCAAATGGTGAGATTCTGTCAAGGAATAAACCCACAGAGATTGATTTCGCAACGCTTATTTTACCAATCCAACCCCGTCCTTAATCAGTTACTACAAGTAGCTGGTCAATCACCGGTGAATTTGAACAACTGGTGCATCATGGTAGGGTAATTATCACAGCGGAGGTAATGCAGAGTTCATCCTTATGATACCACCTATAAGCTGCAAGGCAAGTACACTCACTTACCTATACCTAGTCTTTTGAAAATATGTTTAACAAAATTATTGTGTATGATGGCGAAAATACGGAAAACTTGCAGGTACTTATTTATTTATTTTTTGATTAAGGGTTCAATTTCGTGGGAGATGAAGTTGAAATTTGACATATTTAAACCAAAAGATCAAAACGCTGAAGGTAGACTTCCAAGATTTTTAAATAAGTATACAGGATGTTTCGTGTTTGATCGGAAACGTTTTGACAGCGGATAAAGCATAAAAAAATAAGTGGACTTTCTCCAGAAAACTTTGTTCAGAAATGTACAAAAACTGAGAGAAAGCCATTCAAAGTTGAGATTAAAATACCGTTTTCCTCACATAATTTCCACACTGTTGAAACAATTTGCCTCAAATTTTACATAGCTCGTCCCTGTTATCTTCCATAATTTCTACGCCACTGACTATTTTGCAGAAATGCCTATGAGCACTTGAATTCTGCAATCAATTTTGAAGAAAAAGTTACTCCTGACAAATATTAGAAGCTTCCTTGTCAAGATATTTGAATCCGAATGTTTGAAAAACATGTTGAAAACGCCAATTCTAAACAATTAAAGATAATGATCGGGGAAAAGTCATGATTTCTTTACTGAAACAGACTTTCCAGGTGATTTAAGTTCATGAACCATTATTTTAGCTGAGAAGCAACAAGTTTTCGAAAAATTATTTGCTTGGCTCTTGAAATTGGTTTACAAGATTTTTTTCAAACATTATGATTCAATTATCTCGAAAACGAAGCCTTTAACAGCCTAGGCATTTTTGCAAAATAGTCAGTGGCGCAGAAATTAAGGGGAGAACAGGGACGAGTCCCCCAATATCCACGCCATTGGACCAATGTGTCGAAATTCAAAATCCTTCAAAGTCCTTGAGTGACAGTTTTTAGAGATTCACTTGATAATCACGTATCCAAAATGTGAGGCGAATTGGTTCAACGGTGCGAAAAGTATGTGGAAAAACGATATTTGAATTTCAACATTGAAGGGCTGTATCTCAGTTATCATATGGTATTTGAGTGTTCCAAATTACATATTACAATGACATAATATGGCCGCTCGATTGTAATATGTATTTTTGAAAACTCAAATATGAACGGATAGCCCCTAAAAGCGCACCTCTAAATGCACTTCTAGCTTGAAAGCGAGATATGAATCATGAATATACAGGGTGTTTCAGTGACCTTGCATAATACTTCGAGAGGTGATTCTTCTCAAAAAATAAGTCGAAAAGTAAGAGTAAATTTTTTTCTCAAAGTGCTTCCTGAGGGAGTTACAGCTCCTCAAAGGTACAAAATGCAACAAAGTTTTCAATTATTTGCTCAAGAACTGTCAAAGGTAAGAGGTTCAAATGTAATGTTTTTTAACCGGTCAAAATTGTCCACAGTTAACCGGTTTAGAACCAGTCAAACCGGTTGACAGGTGAATCCGATTAACCGGTCAATCCGATTAACCGGTTAACCGGTTATGGTACGGTTAACCATGACCGGTTATTTCGTAACCGGTCAAAATTTTCTTGACCGGTTAACCGGTCAATTTATTTTTTTCTGACAGCACTACTAGATTGTGACGTTTTGGTAACTAACGCTTGTCAAATTTTAATGTTGAAACAGAAAATGTCAAACAGTGCGCAAGCGCCATTTAATTTCTTAAATCCCGAGTTGAAAGTAAACCAACTTGTAAAATATTAAATTAAATGTTAAATTTCAAGTTTCATGTATAAATGGTTACATGGGAAACCAATGGGTGAGCACTTAAATCTTAGATCTCAAATAAAATGTTGAATTTTGAATTTGAAATTTCCATGCATGAATCCACCATTAGTGCAGATCTGTCATAGATAGAAATGAAGTCCGGCTTGAAAATTAAATGTTCATGCGAGACAAGAGTAATGACCGGTTTATGCAGACTTAATACTTGAAACTCAATACTTGAAACTTGAAACCTAAAACTTGAGGAAAATGGCGCAGTTTATGCACATGTAGAATTTAACGAAAAGAACCAATCAAAAAGGTTTAAAAGTTACTAGATGAAATGACATTTAAGCGGGAGATATGAATACATTGACACTATTGACAGGTGACAGTGAAAAAAAAAACCTGCTAGGTACGAAAAATACCTCCGACGCTCTTGAAACTTGAAACACTTTGGACTTTGCAGAATGTAGTCGAACTATCGAAACGTGGAACACAGACAGACACGTGGAACTTTCTTGGTTAGGTATGATAAGATGATGATAAGGCCGTTATTGCGTTAGTACTACCAACTGATCAAAAATTATAAATGAAATCCCTAAAATTTGCGCCTGCGTTGTGGCAATACTTAAGACTTAAAACTGAACAAAGTTGAAGTAGCGGTCATCAGATTAAGTCTCCAAGTGTTAAGTCTTAAGTTTTAGGTGCATAAACGAACGTCACGGAACGCAATGGTTTAACCTCACTTTTTAACTTGATAAGTTTCAAGTGTTACGTGTTGAGTTTCAAGTTTTGAGTCTGCATAAACTGGCCATAAGTTTCACGTTTCATGGAAATCGTTCCACTAAAGAGAAATTTTAATATGGCGGCCAAGATAGCAAATGTGCGGAATCATCGGAATTCAACTCTAAAATAAGAATTTATATATATATATATATAGACATTTATTGTAAAAATATAAATGACATCTTCCCAACAATTCGGGCTGCTTTTAAACAAAGAATACCGTACAACAATAAAATAAACTAGGGATACAATAAAAAGTAATTAATAACATGGTAAACAAGATAAAAAGTTCGGTAAAACGATCTAGGTCAATTTGTATAAATGGTTTCTCAATATGTATATAGATTTTTTGATAGCAACTGCTGAAATTGACTTACAAAAATTTGAAGGAATGCCGAATTTCGAACGGTTAAATTAAATTATTATACGAGACAAGGCCAGAAGGGTGAGTTCCAAGTTTCATGACAATCCCTCCACTAATAACAGATTTCAATATAAAGGCCAAGATGGCGGCGAAATCATGAAATTCAGCTTGAAAATAAGAATGTTCATATAAGACAAGAATAAGTTTCAAGTTTCATGACAATCGTTTCACTAATAAGAGATTTCAATATGGCGGCGGAATCATGAAATTTAGCTTGAAAATAAGAATGATCACACGTAACAAGGGTAAGTTCCAAGTTCCATGAAAATCGTTCCGCTGATGAGAAATTTCAATATGGCGGCGGAATAATAAAATTCAGCTTGAAAATAAGAATGTTCATACAAGACAAGAATAAGTTCCAATATTCATTACAATTGTTTCACTAATAAGAGATTTCAATATGACGGCCAAGATGGCGGCGGAATCATGAAAGCTTGAAAATAAGAATGATCACACATGACAAGGGTAAGTTCCAAGTTTCATGAAGATCGTTCCACTAATAATAAATTTCAATATGGCGGCGCAGCCATGAAATCCAATTTGCCCACTGGCCACCATTGAGAACCTAATCGGCTTTTTCTCGCCACAGGAGTTTGCCAGTTTATTTATCAGGTTTACAAACTCAGAAAAGTGCAAATTTCGGACAGCACAACACCCAGACTTTTCACCGGGAATCGAACCCGGGACTTCCGCGTCGCAGGCAGCCGCTCGACCGCCTGCGCCACGGGGCCGTCAGTGAGAAATATTCATTGACAAAGGTGAATAAGTCACTGACCCTGCCCAAAAGTTCTTCTTTTACGGCCCACGGCTTCACTTTTCCTCAACCACAAGCTAGGATAGGCGTTCTACCTACTACTAATTAGTATTTCAGTTACCTGAAAATTCTGGGTTGAGGATATAATTCTGGAGCCTTCATGATATGGAATGAACTTCATAGTAGTGTTACCATCTGAAGGCAATTCCCAACTTACCTTTCATTTCCCTTGCAGTACGAGCTTACTTCTAAAACCGGTATAAACAATCAATCCTTACCTCACAGTGATCAACTTCTTTGGAAAGGTCATCAACAGACCCCAAATCTATCATACAATCGGATCCAGGAATTTCGATTGTGTTGAGCGCGTTTTTCAGATATAAAATTTCTTTTTGGAAATTGCGGTACTCTTGCATTTTCAACGTGCTGGATCTCAAGTTTTGCCACTGCATTAGTAGATCTGTAAGTAAACAAGACATTTTTCGAACCAAAGGTTACCCCAGTTAATGTATGTATTGTTAAAACAGGAAAACCAAGATGTTTATGGGATATAATAAATTGTGCTTGTGAGTTATTTTTAGTATAATTTTTAAAACTTCTGTCACTTTTGATGTTATGCTGTTATTGAAGCACGTAATATTTTGAGGGATGCCAGCGTTCATTAATTAAAATGGATGATGTCAAGAAAATCAAAACCTACCTACCTGTATTCACTTTAGGCAATACACATCAACCACATCATTACACTGCTGTTTTTCAACGTGTTCTTTCAACGTGAAAAACCGTTCCAGTTACTTGATTCTAATGTGCACCTTAGATTTTAACATAATGAACTAACCAGTTGTATCGTGATGTGGGCATCATTGTAGGCGTTGAATTTAGCATCATTTCTACCATAATAAAATTTAAATTTAGAAAACTGCTACATAGCGAATATATCCAAATATTTGTTCAATTTTATCACCTCAATCAAATTGTTTGCTTTTGATATTACAGCTGAATAAAATCGAAATTCATGCAAAAATAAATAGCTCTATTCACAATAAAAATAAAGGAGAATAATGAGGACAGGAAACTAGAAAAGCAAATAATTTAAAGCAAAACAATATTTAATGCGTAATCATGCTGTTATAAGGCAAGAAATGTGAAAAGTAATCAAATACAGAAACAAAAAAATTATAAATGAATAGACATACTATCCAATCCACAGAAATATTAACAATAAATTATTAACATTATGCAATTTTCTTTTTCCTTGGCTTTCCCACTTTAATCAATATATATAGAACAAACTCTATCAACTTTCTCAACAGGAAAGAAGTGAGGGAGCTCCAAGTGTAGGAGAATGGATTGGGAAACCAATTCCTACCTGCCACGATTCCTTTGTCTGATTTTGAGATATTGATTACGTCCGAAGATTTCTCCACGTTGTTCAGAAAGTTGATGTGGCGGTCGCATATCGAAATTATTTCACCCTGTAAAGACGCAACAAATCAGAAATCAAGAATCGCTTAGGTCGTGCCGGACTTACCACTTCGTTCGCTACTAAAAATCTGTTGGCCCCGAGCGCCGCTTGTTGTTTGTAGATGTCCCGGGTGTATTCCAGCTGCCTGCGCGAGTCGTCCAGGAGCTGCTTCAGAGATTCAGTGTCGCTGTCAGAATCGGCTGCCGTCAAAGCTACCAACGTTTTCCGCCGGAACGTCGGCGAGGCGTCCGGATTTGTCGACCAGTCCGACTGGCTGTCAATGAAATTTCTGTAGTCCTCGCCGAATTCCAACAGTTTTCTAGCTGCGTCAGAATCGTGCGTCTCGCTGTAAGCTTCCGAAAGGTATTTCTCCTGGAAAGATAAGAGCTTGGAAAAGACTTTCTTGGCGGCAGGCATGATAATTTACCTGATAGCTGTCCCAGGCTGCTTGTTCTGACAAAGAACTGCTCTGTTCTTCCGGATTTAAGCTGTTTTGTCCAGGAATAGAATCTCTTAGGCTAGAGTTGAGGTAATGTGTTTGAGAGCCTAACTTAAAACTGGGCATCCTGATGGAAAATAGATTGCTTATTGTTAGTTTACTGTCTAATGATGGATGGTGATTATGTACTTACCGCCTGACAACGTCGTCTTCGCTATCGGCGCCGCTGGTCGTTGACGTTTCGTACTTCCCTTGATGGTACATGGTGACGGCAGGCGGGTCGCTGGATGTGTGTCGTTCACTATAAGTACGTTTAGAGCTGTAACCAGAGAATGAACCGGATTTTATGAGCAGGCTTCGAGTTTTCGGGCACGCAGGTAAGCTGTACGGAGATTGCGAGCACTGAAATGCAAACAGGAAAATTACTTTTTGTAACCGTTTGATAGATTACAGATTGATAAACGTTCAAAGTAATACATAACTGAATAAATGAATTTTGCAGTTCATGTATCTAGCACTGGCTTGGTATGTGTCGAAGTACTGGCTTGACATTTGTTGAAGTAGGTACATAATATCAAAATTTAGAAAAATTCGAGTTTTCTCTTAATTTGACCAAACGAAAAACGTTGTTCGACAAACAAGCGCCGTGCTTTTTCAGGCCCTTAGCCTCTATTGCAGCATTCCGCTATCGCCCCAGGAAGGTAAACATGGCTTCGGGCCTAAAAACGCGCTCATGTAACGAAAACTACTATTGACTTAAAGTTTGATAGTGTAACGAGCTGCGATTCCCGTGCATTCTGGTGAACACGCGATTTTTCTAGACTCTTCTATTAGGTCGCAGTGTACACATGCGGAGAAGCTATGGGGAACATATGGGGAGACTTTAACGCTCGATCAAGACACATCTGTCCATTTTGGAAAAGATGCGACGTTCCAGAACACACGGGAAGCACGCGAAAGGTGTGGGATTATTCGGGAGTCGCCTAGAAAATCATCTGCCGGGTTACTGTGGAATCTAATGGAGAACGCATGGAACATTCGAGATAAATTAGTCGGACCTATATAAGGCATCAATCGTCGGCTCACGAGTAGTTATGAATTGAAAGCGATCGAGTGATCTGATCGAGACTATTCCCAAGCGTAAATAATTGTTGGCGTGTATTTATTGTAGTACGCAGTGATAAACAGTGTGTGTTTTAAAACGATCGTCTCAATTATAATCGAACCCGTACGCGAAACACGTAACAATAGTAATGCGTATAATGGCATGGCGCAAGGAACTGCAGCACGATAATAGGTTTGTTTTGGCAGCGAGTTGGGGACGGTTTGCTAACTGTGATTCAGCGCGCATACTCGACTCCAACCAGTTTTCAAGTGGTTGGAAAGTTTTTGCTGCAAGAACGCGTAGCGAGCGGTTCCAGTTGAAACTAGGGACACAACAACTTATCAAGTTTTCCCCGCCAAGCCGGGGTCTTATTTAAGGGGTTTCTGATGCGACTAAAAAAGTTGTCGATGGAAATCGGTTTTATTTTATTTTTTTCGTCAAGTACAAACTCATCCAAAAAGAAAATGTACAGACATTGCTATCAAATTTTGAAAATTTCCAAAATATTTTGGAAATATTTGAATTTGATTTTTGAAAATTCAAGAACTAGATAGCATTGACAATGTATTTTTCCTCAAGAAAGTCGCATGCAACTTGAACTTTCTATTCTCAAAAAAAAGGTACCAAAAATGACTTCTACTAATTCACTTTTTCATGTCTACGAGAAATCATTTTTGGTGTCTTTTTTTGAAAATAAAAAGTTCATATTTGGCATGCGACTTTCTTGAGGAAAGATACATTGTCGATGCTATCTAGTTTTTGAATTTTCAAAAATCAAAATCAAAAATATTTTCAAAATTTGATAGCAATATCCGTACATTTTCTTTTTGGAGGAGTTTCTACTTGACGAAAAAAAAAATAAAACCGATTCCCGTCAACAACTTTGTTAGTCGCATCAGAAACCCCTTAATAAATTTACCGAATTAATGTAATTAATGTAAATTAATGTAAATATGTAACTTTCAGCAGGTAAAACTATTTTAAATTAACCTCGAAAATGCGTCTTTATTTACCTTTACTGTCACACTGTCACATTACGCGCCACGCCATCAATCAAAGATCGCCCGATTGCGAAGAAAGGCGTACGCATGCGTCTGATCACCAGTTTCTTTTTAATTCTCAAACTCCTCTGACCGTCCACAAACTGTTTTCGAACCGTTGGAGGCACCTGCCCAAACAGCTTACCAACAGTTGGCAACTCGAAGTTTACACTGCCCGAACGGCTTAACGGAAGCGCGCAGAATCCAAACGGTTGGAAACGGTTGTGTATCGCTGCCAAAACAAACCTAATATAATCTACTCCCGTATTGTACTGGCCACTTTTCGACACGCAATCGCAAACGCGTGCTATTTTAGGCAAAATCGATAAAATAGTATATTGCACTCGTTTAATAAGACGTTTCGTCACACTCATTCCTTTCGGACCCTCCTCACTGCATTCGTCGTGCCCCAAAAAGAGTCGTGCGACAAACTTCGTCTTATTAAACTCGTATAATAATATACTATTACCTACGACCCCTATCGTAAGTGATCACATAATTGGCGAGTAACATTACCGATGGTGGCGCTGTTGATGCGCTTCGCCTGTAAACAAACATGTCGGATAGTGCACGGATTCTTGCCCGCGCGTTCAAAAATCTCATCAGTATAATCGTAAGCGGTTTTTAATGTCCTCCAGACGTGAAACGTGGTTAATTAGTATTGCGATTATGCGATATTCAGCGGCACGACATGCGCTGTAGGTTCGCAAAGCTAGGGGATGGAACTCATGCGTCTGCGCAAGCTAGGAAAAGTCAAAACCTGCAGATTTTCAGCCACCGATTTAGTATACGGGGTGTTTCAGTTTTAATCGAGCAAACTTTGGGATAAAATTCTCCTCATCCTCCTGATTCAGAAAAATATAACATACATGCCTTTCACTCGTTTCCTAAGAAAGATACAGGGTGTCAAAGTTTTTTTGTTCGGTTTTCAAAATTTTGGAACTTGAGAACCGTTTAACCATAGTAGCTGAAATTTAGCATAGGCTGATTTGTCGGAACCGTCTACTCACCTGCCAAATTTTGAAAGAATCCAACCAGTGGCGTAGAAGCTATGAGAGGTAATTATTTTGGAAGCATCTGTAGAACCTTGATAAATAATGACCCCCCATAACTCCTACGCCACTGATTGGATTCTTTCAAAATTTGGCAGGTAGGTAGACGGTTCCGACAAACCAGCCTATGCTAAATTTCAGCTACTATGGTATAACGGTTCCCAAGTTACAAAGTTTTGAAAACCGAAAAAAATTAACTCTGACACCCTGTATCTTTCTTAGGAAACGAGTGAAAGGCATGTATGTTATATTTTTCTGAATCAGGAGGATGAGGAGAATTTTATCCCAAAGTTTACTCGATTAAAACTGCAACACCCTGTATACAGGGTGTTTCCAAAATGGTGTTACAAACTTCTAGGGGAGATTCCCCATCAAAAATGGACAAGGAAAATATATACCTTTGATGTCCTAAAATGCTCAGTTGAAAAGTTACAGGGTGTTCAAGTTGACTTTTTAAAACTGATTTTTTGACATAAGTTTTGAACCGTTTAACCGATTTTGTTCAAGTTCTCACCAAAGTTAGCTGAAATAAGTCTCTATCGAATAATAGTAACGTGTTGGAGAAAAAAGTTCAGGGGCGTAGATAATGGGGGCTGTCCTCATATTTCCCCCCCTATTTTTTACACCCCTAGCTTTTTGCCCAAATTGTTCTTATTTTTTTATTCTACGTTCAATTTAGAGAAAAAAGTTACTCTTGCAAAATTTTGATTAGAGGCTTCGTTTTTGAGATATCTGAGTTTGAAACTTTGGAAAACATCTCGAAATTGCCACTTTCCAAGCATTTTAGGACATCAAAGGTATATATTTCCCTTGTCCATTTTTGATGAGGAATCTCCCCTAGAAGTTTGTAACACCATATTGGAAACACCCTGTATACAGGGTAGTCCAGCTTGTATGTCATTAAATTTAAGGATCGATAGAGAATGAAAAATGAAGTGGACTTTCCCCAGAAAACATATTTGTGAAATGCCTAATAACAGAGGTACAGCCCTTCAAAGTTGGAAAGAAATAATCATTTTTTCCGCATAACTTTTGAACCGTTCAACCGATTTGACTCAAAATAGAACCAAAGGTTTACTGAAATTATTCCCTGTCGAACAATCATAACAAGTTTCATAAAAAAGTTTCAGGGGCGAAGACATTAGAGGGTGTCCCTACTTTTCCCCCCTATTTTTTACCCCTCTAGTTATTTTCAAAAACTGTTCATAATTTTGAAGAAAAAATCACGATTGCAAAATTTTGATTAGAGGCTTTGTTTGGGAGATATTCAGGTTTGAAGGTTTGGAAAACATCTCAAAAACACAACTTTCAAAGGTCTAAAAATTAAAATCTAAAAAAACTCATGATTTCTCAGCTGAAATAGGTTTTCTAGAATTTCTAAGTTGATAAACCAATATTTTTTTCAAAACACGAGAAATTTTTAGGGAAAAAACCATTTGGGCTCTGGAAAGTGGCGATTTCTGGATGCTTTCCAAAGCTTCAAACTCAAATATCTCCTAAACGAAGCCCCCAATCAGAATTTTGCGGGGGTGACTTTTTCTTTAAAATTGAACGTAGAACTCACAATTATGAACAGTTTTCAAAAATAACTATGGGTGTGAAAAATAGGAGGGTAAAAGTAGGGACACCCCCTAATGTCTACGCCCCTGAAACTTTTTCATGGAACATGTTATGATTGTTCGACAGGGGATAATTTCAGTGAACCTTTGGTTCTATTTTGAATCAAATCGGTTAAACGGTTCAAAAGTTATGCGGAAAAAACGATCATTTATTTCCAACTTTGAAGGGCTGTATCTCTGTTATTAGGCATTTCTCAGATGTTTTCTGAAAAAATTACCCCTCATTTTTCATTCTCTATCGATCCTTAAATTTAATGACATAAAAGCCGGACCACCCTGTATAATATAATATAATATATATATATATATATATATAATATATATATATATATATATATATATATATTATATATTTATATAATTTCCATGCTAGATCATGCGGAATATTCATTTGCAATATTCATTGAGAAGTTTGTAATATTTTTTAGCGACTTTCCCAGCATGGTTGGCTTCAAAATTCAAAAAATAAAACGCACTTTCAACACGGCGGAGCAATGTGAAATACCAATGGCGCGATCACTCATGGCACTCTGTGCGCAGAACGTGCCGAAAACAGTTGCGCGGAATCGTGGATTCTCCATATATCTTTTGAGGAAACCTGTATTATGTGATACAGAAATCATATGCGACTATACAAGAGAGGCTTGAGGGACACTCAGAATGCATTCGAAGTATTTTCCGATCGCGAGTTTTTCAAGACATTTCGATTTACAAAGGATCTTGCTCAAATGCTTTTTGATCAACTGGAGCCTCATTTGGCAAGTGTTCGTACCAGTGCGATTCCAGCCTATTTGAAGGTAAGTATATTTTTGAGTAGGGGAGAGTGGGGATCCTTGGGCAGGTGGGATGCCTGGGCACTTGGGATTCAAATTTGACGCGTTGGTATAATCGATTCCTGATGGCCCTTGTTACTATGCCCCATAGATGGCGCAAATGACCACTGTATATTTAAACCTTAGTGTAACCTGTTGAAGCTGAAATCGTTGCACGAAAATTTCAACTTGAAAAAGTAGTGTTCGCAGGTGCCGTGATTTTCGTCCTGCCGATGGAAAACTACGGCAAATGTATTGTTTCTGAATTTTCTGTTATACTTCAATGTCAGACGCTTGTAATGGTGTATTACGTTGTTCTATGGGAGGGATTTTTCTTTGTGATCTTTCCTATCAAATATTTTTTGCGTGTAGTGGGATGGTTGGGCACGTAGCAGAGTGGGAGAGATGGGCATGCCCATTGCTCCCGCACTATGCAGTGCTCATCCCTCCCTTCAAGATCTCTCTTTCATTTTTCAGGTCGCGATGCCTTTTCATTATAAAAAGAAGACAGATCCCGCTGAAGTCCCTTTGGATATTAATCAAAGGGCAATAGAAGAAGTCCATGGTTAAGCAAAAATTCATCCAACGGCCAAAAAATACAACATCCCTAGGTCTTTTCTCCAGCGCTATCTCAAATAGGGTGATTGCATGAAATTCGTTCACCTGATCACCGGCAGGCAGCGCAAGGGTGAAGTTATGTTTTGACGTTTGTTAGGGAATTGCATTGGGGCCATAGACAAAGACTGGGACACATAACAGGTGTAAGGTGTATTGATAAATGATTAGAAATCACAATCTCGATCTCGTAAAACGTCGAACAAACCAGCATGTGAACAAAACACGTAAAAATGACAGTATTTAGTGAGGTTATTCCGGTTGACGTTGACTTCGCATGGATGAAGCTTGACAGATGACAATGACACTATTGACATTTTGCCATATACTCCCTCTACATGCAATCACCCTATTGGAGCGACCTTTCAAAAATCCAACAAATTTGTGACTCGGCAAATATTCACTCTCCTGCTGAGGAAAAAGCATTGACCGATATTTAGCCAGATGTTCTCAGTTGCACTATAGCCTTACTAAATTGTGCTCGAAAAAATTCCACGCCTTAAAAAATTAACACTTTTGACACTCTTTTCTCTGGCATCCTGTATATCATGGACAAAGTCGACATAACGTCTTGTAGCCGAAGAAATGCTCTACCAGCACCATCTACTTTTTTCAAATCGGATATCTTTTCCCAAAGAAATCTTTCCTTGAAATTTGAGCAAATTTTGGTCTATGCTTAACTTTTGACAAGCAGTTTATTTGCTTGACAAACCGTTATGGATTTTACAAAATCTGAAGTAAAGAGCTTTTTTTCTATTTTGTTTTTCGTTTGTATAAAATTAAATTTTTGATAATCGGAAAATTGTTACAGAATGTGACCTGACTTTTGTTTAATTTAGTTTTCTACTGAGTTAAATTTATGTTACTGAATAATAGTACCTATGTAATGTCTTTGGAGATATTTTTATGTCCATACATTTTTTATTTGCTCTCATTTTTATTGTTGCCCAAGCCTCCCACACCCAGTGCCCAAACCTCCTCCTAGTAGGGAGACTTGGACAGTTAGACATGTGTTCCATAAATATTTTTTTTGTATAAGAAAAAATCTTTCAAAACGTTTTTAACTTTGTTTATTTGATGTGCAAGATACTCCCAAAAGCAGGTATAAAAAACCGTGGCGGTAAGTTTAGTTGAATTTATATTACAGTGAAATTCCTAAAAATGTGCCCAAGGATCCCCACTCTCCCCTAGTTTGCAGGTATTAGCCACATTACATTTTTAGGGACGAATGTCCAATGTGATATATGAACACTTGCAGCAAAGATGAAACAGACAGACGACAGAAATGATAGGTGTGCATGTGCAACATTATGTGCACGCCCAATTTACAGCCCATCGATTCTAAAGACAATCCAAAGGTTACAATTTCAAGAAAGCAACCTTTCCAAGTCTGTACGATGAGCTTTCAGACACAGCTTGGGATTTTCTCCACGAATATGATGACCCGAGTAACGCGGTCACTGCACTCTACGGTAAGCTCTACGAAATTCTGGATAGACATGTGCCTAGGAGAGGTAGGTCAGGTGGGACACACCCCGCTTGGTATGACAGCAGAATAATTAAGCTCCTCAAGATTAAGGGACGCACTTGGAAAAGATACAAAAGAAATCCCACTACAGCTAATTACACTGAATTCAAACTACTCAGATCTCAGCTCAAATCACTCATTATTGAGTCACACAAAAAATATAGTGTTCGTGTCGAACGCGACAAGAAAGCCAACCCGAAGGCTTTCTGGTCTCATATTGATTTCAGAAAGAGGGATTCAAAGCTTGCCCTCAGTAATGATCTATGATGACGCGGAATTGCGCAGCTCCAGTGAGGTGGTTGATGCATATTTGCCGACTCATTCCTAAAAAAATTTAATACATCACCCAACACCTGCTTTCTCTCTAGCTTTCCAGTGGATAACAGGACCTCCTCTTATACAGGGTGTTTCAGTGACCTTGCATAAAATTCAGGAGGTGATTCCTCTCAAAAAAATAAGTCGAAAAGTAAGAGTAACATTTTTTCCTGAATTGCGACGTTCGTCATTGTCGCGTGTGAGCTCACGCGGGTACGCGTGAGACGATCGTAAAACACACACTGTTCATTTCTGCGTACTACAACAATAAACGCCAACAATTATCTACTTGGAATTATTTCGCAGGTACTTCGCTTGTTATCGCTCGCTATCCAATTCAATACTACCGCGAGCTGCCGGCTGATGCCTTATATAAGGCCTCCGAACAGCGTTCCCGAGCTTTCTGTCTACTTCCAGCAAATTCCATAGTGCCTGGCATATGCGGCTTCTAGACCATTCCTGAATAATCACACACACCTTCCGCGTA
Source organism: Anaspis maculata (assembly GCA_949128115.1). Taxonomy (NCBI): domain Eukaryota; kingdom Metazoa; phylum Arthropoda; class Insecta; order Coleoptera; family Scraptiidae; genus Anaspis; species Anaspis maculata. The sequence continues at coordinate 28,709,250 of OX421968.1, read as the reverse complement.
CTTTCCATGTGTTCTGGAATCTGCACCTCCGCCAAAGTGGACTGATGTGCCTTGATCGAACGTTGGAGTCTCCTCACATACACGAACGCTCTGGAATGCACCAGATCGCTCTAGACTTCTACACTGTGATCTAATGAATGAAAGGGTCCAGAAAGATCGAGTGTTTACCAATATAAACGGGATCGCCGCTCGTAACAATATAATTCTTTGTATATAATTATGAGTGTATAATAATGTTGTGAATTTGACTTTTTATTTTCAATTTTGATTGAATTTTATTTAATTTATTGGTGTAGCTCCCGTCTTGTAAAAAGGTAAACCCCGTAAGACGTTTGTTAAAATTAATAAAAAATAAATAAATAAAATAAAGACAACACATTTTTATCTGATGGGACTCTGCTGTTGCGTCAGTAACGCCCCAAACAACATTATGTTATAGCCAGCAGTCACAATAGAGCTATGTAGCCAACATAATGTTGTTACAGCATAATGTTATGACGAAATTACAGAATCACTCCAAATGTTACTGACGCAACAGCGGAGTCGCATCAGATAGAAAAATGTTGTTTTTCAAGTAATGGGCTGTAAATGCGACGTGCACATAATGTTGCACATGCGCACCTATGGATTCTGTCGTCTGTCGTCCCTTTGCTGTTGGTTTGCTGCATCTTTGCTGCAAGTGTTCATGTCACATTCGACATTCATTATAGGCAGCATTTGTTTACCCCGTTGTGCCAAAGCTAGTTCCTCGGTTTCTTGTTCCATTTCTATTGACCCACCATCAGTCCACCATTATATTACTATCCACATTCGATACAACCTCAAAACGTAAAAACATAAGCGATGATTTTGCAAATGACCTTCTCTGCAATATGATACGAACATTTATAACACTCTGAGATGTAGATGAAAGAATAGTAGTTTTCATGACAATTTTGTATTTCAGTGGGCATGTGCAAGATTTGACAGTTCGGGTCGGCAAGCACCAGAGGTATAGAGTGGGGAGAATGATTACAAAGCTGTGCGAGTCTGGCAAGCACGCGAAGGTCGAATTTTTGCCGACCGGCAAGGAACGTGAGCATGCGCTCTAGACCTGATGATAACTACTATTGCACTACCCTGGGTATACCTGGTTGCCTCGCAGTGGTAACTGCAGATTACCTAGCAAAATGTTGATATGTGCCGCTCCCAAAAAGTACAAAAATAATGCCAATATTTTCTATTACGAGCTTCAACTTCGATTACTGTTTCGACTCCTACGCAAATATTCATGCGAACATTTGGAACAATAGATGTGACAACAATTTGTTTTCCAGTCGGGCTTATTAGGACGATTAGAGCATGAAATTACCATGCAAGTTCCTTCTGCAGTGTAGGATTAAAGAGCAAGCTGCTTTTCTGGGCAAATCTTTCTGATTTGGCATAACCTTAAAAACATACGTCAAAACACAGGTAACCTTTCTCTGTTGTTTCTAACATAGAGGCGGGGTCGCGCTGTTAGCATGTTGCACTTACAGAATCGATACTTCCCTGTTGCTAACATTAGCAGAGCTACAACATGATGTTTTTCACAACATTTCCTTACAGAATCACCCCAATAATGTTATCCATAACATTTCCTCGCAGAATCACCCCATAAATCTTACCATACAAATACCATACCTTATCAAAACCCTATCCCTTAAAACTGGTTGAGAAAACTACTTTGAGGACTCGAGCCGTTTTCCAAAGTAAGTCTTTGGCATTTAGTACAGCTTGATTTGAGAGAAGCTAAATACAGTTGCACTACTCAGATGAAGAGCTGCTCTTTGGGTCCGCTGGTTTTGGTGATTTGTGGCCGTGTCTGAACTTGCAAAGCTTGAGGAGACACAGGGAAGAGATTCTCGCTTGTTATGCAGAACGTCTTTACCAAAATGATTTGAATAGGGTGCAATCCTCTAGTTTCTAGTCCTTGTATAGTTTATTTGCCTTTAGTTCTGGCTGTTCGCCATACTTGAGGGTTTCTAGTCCTTGTATAGTTTATTTGCCTTTAGTTCTGGCTGTTCGCCATACTTGAGGCTGAATTTATCTATTCGTGCCACACTCAACGGTGCTACTAAGGAAATAGCACAGTTGAGACTGGGAAGTGAACGCTACTTGAAATTGACGTGGAAGGGGTGAGGCTATCGAATCTTAACGGAAGAACTATATTCTATTTGTAACCTGAACAAAAACCAGGGGGCCAATTTTTGAGAATATACGTAAAGTTGCGTATGCGCAAATTTGCGTACGGAAATTTACGTATACGTTTCCGTGTGCCAATTTTTGAGCAGTGTTCGCAAAACGAAAAACGTTCGAATTGGGTCTTCGTAAATAAACGCATGGTAGACGCGACAACGTTGCAAATATCGGTACATTTTACCTACTCAAGCCACGCCAAGCCTACCAAAGCTTTCAAACGTCAGTTTCTGATGTTCGTGTTTTCATTTAGATCAATAAATTTTCATAACCTCCATATTTAACAACAAAGAATACGTCTGGAGACTTACTCTTGAACATAATTCAGGAAATTAAAAACGATTACAACAAAATTTTTTTCGTAGGCTTTGAATCTGTCGACGAAAAATGTCTGTGGATATCACTTACAGGGTGCAACATAGAAAATTTTTCTTACATTCGACGCCCTATCCTGATAATATGGTAAACGATTCCGATTTCTATCCTGATTATAAATATGCTTCACACTTGATAGGTTAATCAACAAAACACAAATGCATGTGAAAAAAGTTATGAAGTTTTGAAATGATCGAAAAGTTATTTTTTGTTTTTAAGTAACTCAGTAAATTTTATATCATTTTAGTAGGTACAGGGTGTCCACGATAAAATTCACCCCCCTCCAGTAGATTCCCCTTCAAGATATTTTGAAAAACTCAAAACTTTTTCTTCGCGATATTTCCCAGGGACCCTTAATCGATCCTCTAAGAGTTTTCAATTGGTACCGTATACAGGGTGTGATATGTAACTTTTTTATTTTAAATGCAACACCCTATATTTTATTCCGTTATTTGGTGGAGCCTTTTTTTCTGATTACTAATATATATGACACTTATGATTTATTTTACAGGGTCAAAATGAATCATAAACGTTATATATCTTTGTAATCAGAAAAAAAGGCTCCATCAAATGACGTTATAAAATATAGGGTGTTGCATTTGAAAAAAAAGTTACATGTCACACCCTGTATACGGTACCAATTGAAAACTTTTAGACGATCGATTCAAGATCCCTGGGAAAAATCGTTGAGAAAAAGTTTTGTTTTTCAAAATATCTCAAAGGGGAATCTCCTAGAGGGGGAGGGGTAAATTTTATCGTGAACACCCTGTACCTACTGAAATGGATTTCATTATAGTTTGAAACTTTTACTGAACCTAACTCAACTTCACAAAGTCAAACTTTTGAGAAAGAAATATTGCTTGGTAGTTTTCTTAACTAACCTATCGAAAGGGATATACGTATATTTATAATGAAAGCTGAATCAATTCCTCTAATAACATACACGTGTCTAATTTGAGAAGAATTCTCGATGACTCGCGATAGACGACAGAAAATTTTACTGCCCTGGGAACCTGGGAGAAAAAAGTGGTCTTAAATTTTTGAAACTATGTTTGAGCGGAGGCCTTCAATTTATACGTGAACACCCTGTACCATTATAAAAATTGAAAAGTAGCCAATAAAACCAATCAACGCTGAGGTTAGGCTAATTTTTGAAATCCGAAAAAAATTAACTATGAAGGGCTGTATCTTTGACAATAGGCCGAACTCTACAAAGTGGTTCAACTGGTTTATGAGTTTTCGTAATATTTTGACAAGATCTATCTACTCACAGTTGAATTTGTTGTTTAGTTGAAGACAACTGAACATTATTACCTATTTCCAAAAACCTGGAACTCGTTAGTGGGAAGCAAATGCAAAGCTTTACTGCAGACGATGAAAAGAAAAAAATGAAACGTCATCGTGACAAGTTTGAAACAGTGTCCCTGGAGTTGACAAATATTGGAAAGAATGACAGAAGAGTGAGTAATTCTTTATTTAGGACGCATTCGTGAAGTTATTCCGTGCTGTATGTCATTACCCGCCTGACTCGGCACCATGATCGCCACATATCTTCAGCAATGCTATTTGTTTTATTGATAACAATGAAAACATTAATACCTAATCTCACTCCATCTTAAAAGCGTATACGCAAAGTGACTTGCGCCGGCCCAGGTCCGCTCGCAGCAAAACGTATGAAAACGTGCGCATCGATGCGCATACGTAGAGAAAAGATGACTCAAAAATTGGAATTTACAGAAATCGCAAACTTGCGAATGTTTCTTTAAGTTGCGAAGAGTAAAAAATTGGCCCCCTGGTAGCTCAGCCCTATAAGACGAACGTAACCATCCACCGCGACCTCGCAAAAGGTCTCTGGAGGCGCTAGAAATGTACGCTTATATAAGAAAACTTCGTATTTGCGTAAAAAAGAGTAGAAAATTGGCCCCCAGACCTTTGTAGCATCTTCCTTTTAAACGTCCAATTTATAGGCCTTTGAGATCACATTTCATGAGCAATATTGACAATCTGACGGCGCTCCTACGTGTCATTGATAATGATAATGATGGAAAAATTGATATCATGAGAATTGTTACTTTCACTGGTGTGTTCAATGATATGGTAATTAGAATGGTCAAATTGAGAGCATTCAATAGGGATAACAGCAACCTGTTTTTGTACCTCCATTGTTATTTATTTTTTACAAGCGTTACAAAAACAACGCTTTGCCCTGTAAATCTGTATTATGATGTCTTATGTGAAAATATAGAGCAAAAATTTAAAAACAGTGTGCAGTTCAAAGTGACTCCTTAATGCTGGCCTTACATTGAGCATCAAATGCTGCAGCTTTCTTTGCAGCAAAATTCTGATTGGAACTGACGCCTGTTATTGCTGTCAGTGACCAACATTTGACCAATGAGAGCTACGCAGCAAAAAAAGCTGCAGCATTTGATGCTCAATGTAAGGCCACCATAAGAATCGATTTCACAAAGTTTTTTCAAGTTCTCAAGCGCGACTGCCGAAAAATTTATTAAGGGTATGAATATTTCAGATGCTATAACGACTATGAATCAGCTGAAAGTGTCTGATATTATTTTAAGCCTCCTGAAATCAATTATGTTCAGTTGAAATTATGCAAACGTAATCAACACAACAAGGATGACTTTGTTGTACAACTGATGTGCTTCCTAGCGACACAGACCTAGCGATTAAAGCTAGAGTAGTTCAACAACACGCGCAACGGCGATGATCTGCTTGAGCCAACGTACCATTGATTTTTTCTTAAGCCTCATCCTTCTTCTCCGACTTGGCGATGCTTTCTCCTCTAGAACGGTGCTCTCCTCGACCGTTGATGACGTCGAATTATTTCCGCTGACACTCACGTTGTTGGTGCTCATCGCGTTCACCCTATTCAGACTCTTCGAAGTCAGTTTGTGGAGAGCGGATTCCGATATTGAGTAGGTGATTTCGTTGCTGATTCTGAAAATACTGAATGTGATAACGGAAAGGTAACGATTGGGCGGTGGGGCAAATTACATTTTAGTTGGCGATGTGTGGTCCAGTTGCGATATGCAGGAGACGCTCCACGGCCGGGAGCCGCAGTACTTTTTCGAACGCATATTGATTTTCGGTGTTGGGATCCCTTCCGAGTTGTTCAGTTCGGTGAACGAAGTGTTCTGTGAATTGTAGCCTTGCGTTGCATGATAGGTGATGGTGCTTTCGTCGAAATCTTCCGAAATTTGAGATTCTCGCTCGTCATCTTCGCCGCTCGCGTCACAACTGTCGTCCGGTTTGTTGTCCATGCTCAGCCACTTCTTCACGCGCGACATCTTGTTCAGCGAGTTGATTCTGTCGAGTTTCCTGGACTTGTCTGGACTGACCAGTTCTTCGGCTTCCAGCACCAGCTTCCTGATCATTTCTTCCGGTATCGATTTCGGTTTGGGCGTGCTGGTGTGAGCATGTTCCGGCATTTCGCTGCACTTCGTGTACGTCCATTCATCTTCCGAAGTCTCCTCCAGAGTGCTCTGCACTTCGTTCTTTGATGCGAGCGAGTGACGTCCGATTTTGTCCATGTCCGAATCCGTGTCCTCGTGTTTAAAATAGTACGTTCCGAGATTTGGCGCCCTGCGATTTGACCTGAACACAACGGGCCATTTTAGGACAATGAAAATCACCCATTATGGAAACAGAGGTATTGTGACGAATTTTTAATTGACATAACAGTGCTTACCTAGTGAATTGTGATGTGTCTTCGCCAAATTTGAAGTAGTTACCATCTACTGTATCTTCACCTTGAGCGTGTAGTTGCGGAGCGTTGTTCATTACGTCTACTAGTATTATCGGTGCTTCGTATGGCTGTTTCGTATCCTTATTCGAGTTGAAGTCATTCTGTAAATTACCATAAAAGCTATATGAGAGAAAAATACCAGTCAATCGAACGTAATACCTCAGTGATGTACGGTTCTTTACTACTCAAGCGAGGGTGTTTGTGCACTGGTCCGTCGTCATATTCACTGTCAGTATTGTCGGAAGATGTTGATGTGTTCTGAAAAAAAAAGCAGAACTTGGAACAATCATGGCTTCGCAGTGTCACAACTAATTCAGCATTGGTCGAAGGGAATTTTATATTTAGATCTGGTTATTTATATTCAAGTGATGGGCATTTGGCGTCGATTTTTTTTTGCGCTAATAAAAAAAAACACAATCACAAGCAATTCAAAGTCGTATATGAACGGGCTTCGATTGCAGTATGGCGCTCTTTTTCTAATGAAACAATATGTTGCTGATTACATAGTAATTGCACCGGAAAAACGATGTTCTGGACGTCAGCAACGCAGTGAGCAGGGGAAACAAAAGCTATCACACGTAAGTCGAACGATCATCGAATAAAACACAAGGCGGTTCCTCTATAAAACAGCTATTCAGGCTCAGCTGTTTTTATAATTGACATGATATGCAAACGGGCTTACTAACACTGTTCCAATTCCAAATGAATTTCACAGATGAAGATGATTGTAGCGAGACGCCAAACTCCGACTTCCTGGATAGCAGATACGGATACACCTAATTACACCTATTCACGAAAAAAATATGGTTCATCCCGTATGAGAACTGAGAATCAATACCTGATTATCATTAACAAGTACCAAGAACTCCTTAAGGAATGCGAAATAAATAAGGGTCACTTGAGAAAATCTTCTGATGGGAACTGGAACTACTCGCGGACGCACAATATTTTTGTCGGGCCTCACACATCAGATCACGTAGACCATAATAGACCTGTCGATGACAAGCCACTGATAAGAGATTTAGCGATTAAGGATGAAGTGCTGCCAAACAATACATATTTGAGGTGAAGCCAGCGAAAAACGCGATCTAGGGAGAGGGGAGGGATGGGTGCCGGGATAATGATAGTAGCAATAGTAAAAGTGTAAATCCATCCCAAGGAAGGACGATGCCCTGGGATTGCCAAACTCGCTAGTGCCAAGCACAAAATACGTAAACATTTACAATATATTCCGCAGTTAAATATACACATCGGCCATGAAATTATAAATAAGTATTCCCACAGACGCACCGGAAGTTAATAATACGAAAAAGTTGCGCGCTTAGGTATTTTCCAAGTATTCATACACAAACGCTTATTATAGTTCATAATGTAATAAAAAGAGCTTCTGTAATGCACTAAAATGCTTCGGTTTCATCGACGGCTATTTATTTTTAATTTAAGGTTAGTTTTGATGCAATACGCAACTCATGATAAAATGGAATTGAAGCAAAAGATCAAGAAATGACGGGCATGGATATACGTAGACTAAGTATAGGTACATGGAGTTTCAAATCCCTATCAGTAATCATAAAATACCCGCATGTATCCTCAAAGTTGATTGTTGAAAGTTGCATGAATGCTAATGCATATCTATCTATGGAACGCCGGCGCCGTTTAGGTTTCAATTGGGAAAAAAACATGATTCATAATCAATGAAACAAAGCTCTCCGACTACCACATTATTTACAATGCGATGGTTCCGCTTTGGCCCTAAGAGGCGCAATCATTTGCGTGTTTTGTGTTTTCTGATTCACAATCATAATACAGGTTCTTCAACAGCATAATATCTATTGCATAAAATTTTGTTGCTTGTGTTTCTGAAACAGTTAGTGGTGAAAGAAAAACGGATAGGCTACTTCGTTTGGGCAGGTGCGCATGCTTGAAGGCTCCAAATTTTGTAAACATTCGTACACCTGTCAGTTGAATGGCAACGCTGCATGCTCTGTCTAGCCGCCTGACCAACTACTGGTTTCTGGCTGTCACTTTTACACACACCGTAAACGCATCTCTTCCTAGCTTTTTTGAACTTCTTTCTTGGTACAGTTATATCCAACAAGTTGTGTTCTATCGTCAAAACATGAGCAAATGAAATGTAGGTCAGGTAGAAACGAGAAATGTCATCATAATTGTCACAAGTGACAGTTGGCGCCGATGTCTTGTTGTTTTGAGCGCTGTTGCCATTTTCGTTGTTCCTGAACTTCCACAAATGATCATTGAACCTAATTTCAATGAAACATTTCATTTGAATATAAAAAATGGTATCTAACATTCAACCAAATTATTTGTGGAATTTTAGGTACACTACAATATTTTTTAGTGGTTATTTTCAATATCGGTGTACGAAACTATGAAATTCGCGCCACACATGCGCATTGCGCACTCAAAAAAACCGAAACGAAGGGACCTATTGATAGTATTTGCAACGTTTCTTCAGACTAACGTCGGCTTCGTCAGGGTGATTCATGACTAAACCGACATAGATCAAGAGTAGATCCAGTTTTTTGAGATGGATCAACAACTGGCCCCGGAATTTTTCCAAGCTCTTCCGTTTTAAAGTTAAAGGGTGATTTATGTATTTTGGTCGAAGCTTCAATGTATAGTATCTTTGGAACGGATGGGTGGAATCAAATGAAATTTGGTAAGCGGTAAGGTAATATTCTAGCAAGACCCTTGATAAATTGCCAATCGACCAATTAAAAACTCTTGGGCCGGATTGAAAAATTGTGCCCCTTAAATTTTTGTGGAAAAAATCACCCTGTATAATTTTTTGTACAAAAGTCGTTACCATATTCTGAAACTACAAAAAAAATGCTACAAATTTCGCAAATAAAATTATATGACGCAATTGAACTCCATCAGGAAAAAAATGATGACCGAGTTATTTTTAGGGTTTGGTATCATTTTAAATCATTATTTCCAAAAAAATCGAAAATTATCTATTCTGATTTGAAATTTCAACTGTTTCATCGCATAAGTCAATTTATTTATTGAACTGAGCTGAAGTATGGGGACGTAGTAAAAAAAAATTAAAATTTAACCGAAATTTTTCTACCACTAAAAAAACTGAAAAAAAAACACTAAAAAACTGAAAAAAAAAATACTTTTTTTCAGGAAACAGCTGTAATTTGCAGGCATAGTAGATCATTTGCAGTTATTTGAAAATATTAATTCACAAAAAATCTCACCACCAAAATTATTCAAGATCTTTTAAATTTTTTCTGACAGTTCAGTTCAATGGACCTTTTCAATAAAGGCAGTCTCTCTCGCACGATTCACGTCACAGCCCCCACAAGACCGCAGTGTGGTGCCGCGCACTTCATAACGAACGGAGTTTCCCTTGGAGATATTAGACGCCGTTATAGCTAGGGTTGCCAGATCTCATATATTTGGTATGAGACTCATATATTTGAACAAGATCTCATACCTCATACCACACATCAAATATATGAGTAAATCTCATATATTTTGAGCTTTCAGCTGTTTCAGACATCATTTTGTTAATTTTAATCATATTTTTTCAATTTTTGCGCTGCAATTCAAGTATAACATTCCTCAACTGTAATGTTAGGTATATTCTTTCTCAAGTTGAAAGAATTTTTTCATCATGGGAAACTAATGGACGGATGTCCAGGACAAGGCATCAGCAAGAAAGCTACTGAAAGTCGGCAACTGCAGCTGCAAAATATTTTTGAATATGTCTGTACTTAGTTTTGTGTTTATTTCAAGGTTTATTTTCTCAAAATTACATGGAAGGGTCGGAATTATTGCCCACAACGAAGTTCTTTTTCCTAACTTGGTTAAAAGAAAATTTTATTGTTGAATTCATTTAGATTACCTACCTACTTTTTTGAAAATGAGCGATTTGTTATAAATAGAGGTAGGTAGTTAGTATGGACCTTCTCATATAGGCGGTTCCCTTTTGCCCGCAGCTCGTGCGCAGGTCTTCAAGCATACAAGCTCACTGGTTCAATTGGCTGTTTAACCGGGAGCGCTTTATCGATCGAGCTGGTTGGGATTGGGGTTGACGACGGCGCCAATATAGGTGAACTTGCGAGGACCTAGGTTAATGAGAATGGCTATACCTAGGCATTAGCGACTATCTAATTAGGACTTTATTAAATTTCATCAGATTTTCAAAATATATTTTTTTATTTGTATTTTTCACGAAATGTTGATTGTGATGTAGATAGTCATAATAAAAAAATTGACCTCATATATCTTTTGCTAATCTCATATATATTTCTCAGGAGTCTCATATATATGATTCAAAAAAATCTGGCAACCCTAGTTATAGCTAGACACCTCCAACTGCGCGGTACGAACGCGCATGCATCTGTCTCTCTATTCTGAAAAAGTCCATTGCGCCATATAATTTTATTTGCGGAATTTGCAGCATTTCATATGTAGTTTCAGAATATGGTACCGACTTTTGTAAAAAAAATTAAACAGGGTGATTTTTGCCACAAAAATTTAAGGAACACAATTTTTCAATCCAGCCCTGGAGTTTTTGGATTGCTCGATAATGCATGGTATCAAGGGTCGTTGCCAGAACATACTTACCAGATTTCATTCGATTCCACCCATCCGTTCCAAAGATACGGTTCATTAAAATTTCGACCAAAATACATAAATCACCCTGTAACTTTAAAATGGAACAGGTTAGAAAAATTCCGAAGCCAGTTGCTGATTCATCTCAAAAAACTGGATCTACTCTTGAGCCATGTCGGTTTAGTCATGAATCAGGGTATAGCCTGCCGAAACGTAGCAATACATACAGGTGGTCCATCCTAGTGTAATTATCCCATAGCGGTCTTACCGTTCAAGATAGAGAAAAAGATGTAAGAGCAAAGTTATATGGTTTGATGAGACCTATAGCCTAAAATTATTTTCAGCTATACAGGTGTCCCATTTTGACGGGATTAACGAACCGTCAATTTTTTAAATGTAACAGCCTATATTTTTTTGCATTTTCATGTTCAAGTTTTTCAACTGTCTTGTGCCTGTATTTTTGTTTTTCAATTGTGTGGCAGTGCTACCAACTAAAAATTAAAAACTAAAATAAATCGCATTTTCATTTTCCTTAAAAAAATCGTAGCGGCCTTGGTTTTTAAAACTAAGAGATGAAACTTTACATGGTGATAGTCAAATCAAAGACCAATATCCCAATGTCAAAAAAATGCGATTTTTTGATACAGAGCGTTCACAAAAAACATCAAACTTTATAATTTTCAAAATATCATGACCCATTTTTTTCAAATGGCATGCTCCTAATTTTATAACGTTATCTGATAGCTTTTTTTATCCTCTTTCACTTTTTCTAGGGGTACCCTACCCTTGAACTCCATTTTTTTCAAGATTATCGGGAATTTTCACAAAATTTGCTATTTTTTGTTATTTTTTTCAAAAATTTAGTTGATTGTGATGAATGACAGGCAAGCCAAATAGTACGCAGCTGTCAGTTAGTCAGTCTGAATATAGTCGAACAAAAAAAATGGCTTCAACAATCTTACATCCACTTATCTGCTACGCCACTGTACTTTTTTTTATATTAATAATTTTTTGAATTTGTCTTTCGATTTAGAAAAAAAAGTTGCTTCTGTGAAATTTTGATTGGAGGCCTCGTTTTCGAGTTATTCAAATTTCAAAGTTTGAGATCAATGAAAAAACCCGTAAAATTCAAGTCCCTGCTATTTAGAAGAAGATAGGTACATGACTGGAGAACAAAAATAATTGTAACATACATTGACTGACATGCAATTTTGTCTTTCATCCCGGCTTCTGTACCGCTAATGATTTTTTTCCTAGTTCATCTTTCTTCAAAATTGATGAACTGTAGGGATCGACCGATACCGATATAGTATATCGGCCTATTTTCGGATTATATCGATACATCGGTATATCGGCCTATTTTCGGATTATACAGCTCGGTTCCTACAGCAGAAAACATGCAAACGTCGTATTCGACTACACTTTGGGGGGAGAAATATTGCAGAGACCTCGGACGGTGAAGGACCTTGAGGTAGTTTTTGACGGCGGTCTATCGTTCAAAGAGCACATCAGTTATGTCTCCAGCTCGGCATACAAAAGTCTTGGCTTTGTGCTGAGAAACTCAAAGGCATTTACCAACGTTGAAACACTGAAAGCCTTGTATGTTTCTTTCGTCCGGTCCAAACTTGAATACGCCTCTCTTGTCTGGAGTCCGATTTATGACTCCTTCGTCAATGATTTGGAGAGAGTTCAGAGGAGGTTTTTGAAAGCGGCTCATTTTATACTGGACAACCAATACCCTCCACGTGGTTTTCCTCAGGAGATCATGTTGGAGCGGTTCAACCTGTCATCTTTGAAGTCTCGAAGAGTGTTCCAGTCAATCCATTTTCTTTTTGGTCTATTTAGCAACGCGTTGGATTGCCCTGATTTTCTTGGTGCTGTGGGTCTCAGTGTTCCTCGGCTTTCCTCTAGATCACACAGTTTATTCCACCTTCCCACAGCTAGAACCAACATCCTAGTGGCATCTCCTCTCTATCAGATGATTGTCAATTACTCTGCTTATGAGAGCGAGGTTGATCTCTTAAACTGTTCTCTGTCCGACATAAAGGCGAAGGTTTTTTCCTAAGTATGTAATCCAAGGGGGGGATTTGTCTCTGGTATCCCTCACCCTTTAACTGGGCTTTTCTGCCTGTTGGGTGCAGTACAACAATAATAATAATTATTATTATTATATAGGTATCGGCCTATCGGCCGATATTTGGCCGATATGTCCCCGATATTTAAATGTGTAGAACGCTTCTTAAAAACACTTGGAAAACATACAATCCGAATGATCTTGAAACATGTAACACTCAAAAATCATATCAAATTATTATTCTTCGTTACTAAGCTACTCACAAAATTCGGGAATGAGAACAGACAAAACAATATTCGAGAAGACAATCATATTTTATTCATTAATTTACCAATATCGAACCATCGCAAATGAATTCTGCAAATAAAAAAATAACAATATTTTGGAGATTATTCAGAATATTATTGTCATATGTTTGTGATAGAATTCATTTGTATTAATTTCTTCTCATTTCGTCCAATTTGCAATTTTCTGAATGTAACATTGTTCATAATAAAAGGGCAAAACTCCTTTGGCCAGTGCAGGCCGAGAAGGAGGAAAACATTAAATTTTTATTTTTTTGTTGTGATAGAATTCATCAGAGAAAATACCGAAAAACCTCCCGCCGATGCGAAAAAAATCTTCTATTTTATAGGAATTGGCTAATGGTCTAATATACAGTGTGGTGATTGCACAAAACTCATATTTCCGTATTGATTTTTTTTTCGAAAAAATCCTGAAACAGGTAGGTCGATTTCAGGTGTGGGGGTGGCAGCATTCGGCAAAGTAACTGTTGCACAGTTTGAGTTGGGAGTTCCTAAATGTAAGGGAGATATGACAATCAGTGAAAATTGTGAAAGTTGCATTCTTTTTGTTTGGAGGCGGCAGCTGGAGGCGGCGGCTAATTAAAAGTGGCCTATCTTTTTCCAATTTCAGTCAGCTATCAATATAGTGAAAGAATAAGATCGCTATGTCTTCAGGTTCATGTTTTACATTTATCTCTTACTTTGGGGGCGGCGTGTGGGAGCGGCAGAGTTTGGCAAAGAAATTCTTGCACAGTTTGAGTCAAAAGTTTCTAAATGTTTGAGGTAACATTATTAGCTAAATCAGTGGAAATTGTTGAAAGCTGCACTTTTTTTCTTTTGGGGGCGGAAGCTGGAGGCGGCGCCATATCAAAAGTAGCCTATCCTTTTCAATTTTTAGTCAGCTATCCATATAGCGAAAAACTTCGATTGCTATGTCTTTGGGTTCATGTTTTTCATTTATCTCTTACTTTGGGGGCGGCGTGTGGGAGCGGCAGCGTTCGGCTGAGCAAATGTTGCACAATTGGAGTTGACAGCTCCTAAATGTTCAAGGGAACATCTAAATCAGTAGCATTTGTGAAAGTTGCACTTTTTATCGTTTGGGGGCGGAATCTGGCGGCGGCGACTAACCAAAAGTAGCCTATCCTTTCCCATTTTCAGTCGGCTGCTTATATACCGAAAGAATCAGATCGCTATGTCTTCGGGTTTAGGTTTTTCATTTTTAAGTGATTGGGGGCGGTTTTTAGCAGTTTCTTCATGTCGGCGGCGCATATTGAAGACGGAATGTTTCTGGGCTTACGTTTATAAGTGGCAACTATGTATTATTTATAAAGTGAGAACACCAGAGCATTAGGTCTGGTAGAAATTGCAATATTATGTTATTTCAAGTTTACCGGGGGCGGTTTTCTCTATGTTGGCGGCGCAATATAGACATCCAATATAGCCTAGCCCTCCTTTGGGAATGACAGCTATGTAACAGCGAAAAAATTAGAAAGCTAGGGCGTCTAGTTTGCGAGGAGTTCGAGGAACGGACGGACGGACAAAGCGGTTGCAATAGCGATTTTCATCAAGATGGAAAATGCGCTAAGAAATTGAAGCCGATATATCGGTCTTGGCCGACATGGATATCGCATATATCGGTATCGGCCGATAATCGGTATCGGCCAAAAAATCCATATCGGTCGATCCCTAATGAACTGTAAAATCAAGGAAATTGTATGTATGAACTCATACAACGTAAGTAAAATCAAAAGAAAGTGGTACATTGATCAACATGAATAATTGAAAACAAGATTGATTGAAGGGTTTGCTCTTTTCCTCTATATGCCAGCCATTTTTTCGACTCAAAACTTTAAAGTTCGAATAACTCGAAAACGAAGCCTCCAATCAAAGTTTCACAAGAGCAACTTTTTTTCTGGGTCAAACGACAAATTCAAAAAAAAAATTGATTTTGAAAAATATCCAGTGGTGTAGCAGATAAGTGGATGTTAGTAAGAAAGTCCCCTAATTTTACGCCACTGGTTTGTTTTGATCAAAATCGATCTTACGTTATGATACTTGATGATCTCAACATCACTTGTATGAATTTGGAACTGATTATCTCCAATGATGTAGCAATGCAAATTTTAAGCAACTAAAATCATGAGAAGTTGCAAGATTGACTAGGAATCTTCAAACTGAATTATCTCAATAAGTATGCCCCCTATCGAAATTTAGCAAGAGCAACTTTTCGCTCAAAATTGAATGAACAACTCGAAAATGGTACTGATTGCAAAAAATTTGCAGTGGGGAAAAAATTAGGGATGATTAAAGGGGCGCAACCATCCCTATCTACGCCATGGGGCTGTTCTCACCAAATGTGTTATTCGAGGTTCATAGGCATTTTTGTTCATGCCTACCCATGCCATGCCCTGAGTGAATACGTGTAAGAAATTTGACGCGAATCGGTTGACCAGTATAAAAGTTAGGTGAAAAGAACTGTATTTGTTTCCAACTTTGAAGAGCTGTATCTCCGTTATTACGGGTTTTTGAACGAAATTTTTATATGCATATTTCATTCTTTTCTGATGTTCTATCGACTGGCAAGATCTTTGCAATTAAACACGGGATACGGGATGTAACGGAGATAAGACCTTCAAAGTTGCTTTTTAAAAACAGTTTTTTTTTTGCTTAACCTTTGAACCGTGCAATTCAAATTCAAATTCAAACCAAACTTTACTAAAACGAAACTCTATTGAACAATAATGTCGGAAATGACAATTCGAACGTATGATTCACCCGGTATGTCTCGGTGGTGTAACCGACCCTCGGCGCACCCACTACAATAAATAAGTACATTGCACCATCTCACATCGCAATGAACCGGGAACGCAAAGTGCAATTTTTGCAAAGATGGCAGAATCACATCCGGCACGGGCAAAAGACACCGTCCACCGACCTCCATGGAAAAATCCAAAGGAGGGGTGAAAAATGAACCGAGGTGATAAAACCTTTGGAGAAAAAGAGGAAGGCTCTCTTTTGATCAAGGCCGATCGCGTGGTTGTTGTGCGGTACTGCCGGGGGCGAATTCGAAAAGGTTCGTTGCGATGCATGGGGTCGACGTAGACGTAGTGTATTTCATAATGAAAGTACTTTACTCTAGTCATTTAAACATTGTCATCGCTTATTTTCAATAATCTTGAATGCTCAATAAACGTCTAAAACTTCCCCCTTTCTGGATTATAGGATTGTAGGATTATTTAACTTGCGCCACTTAACCCGGAATGTACTGAAAAAGCCAAGCGAGTGAAATCCTACGCCACCCAGTTAAAGGCAACGATCGTCCAGGATTCGGGCATATCAGAATATCCCGAATAGAAGCCAAGAAAAGGTAAGACGACGGTGACCTTTGACAATAATAAAGCATTGTATCAAACATTTGTAGGGGCGAAGGTAATAGAGGGTACCAATTTCGTATTTATGTTGTTTTCTTTTTTCCGTCTTTGATAAAATTGTATAAAATGATGTTTTGGGTATAGGACAAGAGTATAAAAATTTACTTGATGATCGAAGATTCGGGTTTATTCAACCCTTTTTCACATAATACATAATACACTTAATGATCTTGGAAAATGGTTAAATAAACCCGAAACGTCGATCATCAAGTAAATTCTTATACTCTTGTCCTATACCCAAAACATCTTTCTATCCAATTTGGTATGTTTCAATTTCTGAATTCAAAGCATAATTTAGAGAAAAAAGTTTCTCTGTCAAAGTTTTGATTAAAGGCTTTATTTTCGAGATATTTGCCACTTTCCAGAGCTCAAATTGTTTTTTCTGAGAACTCCTCGTTTCTCTGCAAAAAAAGGTGGATTTTATCAACTTATTGAGATTTGCTCAAGTAAACTTTGGTTGAATTTGAATAAAATTGAACGGTTCAAAAGTTATGCAAAAAACTATATCACAATAAAAACAACTAGGCCTCTATCTCCTTTATTGTACCATACGTTTGCGAGAGTATGTTTGTTGAGGAAAGTCCCCTAATTTCCCAATTCTCCATCTCCCTGTGAATTTTCTAATCCTTATTCCTTATCTTATTCCGGTACATCCTGTTTACGGAGAGTTTACTTGAATCGTAACTGCATCCAAAATATTATGCTACCAACAGTCCATTATTACGGCGATGGAACCGATTATTGGTTTTACGATAACAATTATTGGAAATAACTGGCAAACTATGGAAAAGACTAGAAAAGTTATGTTTAAATCTTATTATGAGGAGTCAAAAATATGAATGGAACAAACGAGGAACAGTAGTAATATACAGGGGTGTTACACTTTTTTTGTCAATATTTTAGGAGGTGGTAGAGCATCGAAAAATAAGTACTTTCGCAAAAAAAAAAGAAAAATTGTGACCAGCTTGTAGCTATGCATCAACTTACTTTGTGTACCAACTTTGGTCAAAATCTAGTTAATCAATTTGGAATTTCAACACAAAAACCATTTTCAAAATTCAACTTTGAAAGCCTCTATCTCCGTTATAATGCATTCCCGATATACATTTTTTTGAGAAAGTGTGCTTATTTTTTGATGCTCTACCATCTCCTAAAAAGGAGGGTTGGTATCCTCTATACGCTCAGAACGGTTCCGATTAAAGGCCTCCAAATCGAAGCCCGTGATGGATATTTTCTTTCAATTGACTTCTAGAAAAATCTAAAAAAAGTGAAAGGAAAAAATCTGAGAAAAACTGATCACAGCTGAAGACAGCCACATTTTACGCGTGCCATCCTAAGGGTTTCATTTCATTTGACACGAAAAAATTTTGTTTTCTTAGGGTGGACTCTCTCCAGTATTCTGCACGATT
This sequence comes from Anaspis maculata, assembly GCA_949128115.1. Lineage (NCBI taxonomy): Eukaryota > Metazoa > Arthropoda > Insecta > Coleoptera > Scraptiidae > Anaspis > Anaspis maculata. The sequence continues at coordinate 28,691,107 of OX421968.1, read as the reverse complement.
AGATGGATCCGAGTGATTTTTCGGCCAAAGATGTGAAGCTACAAATTTGTATGAATTTGCATTTAATAAGTTTTCACAATTAAATAACTTCATTCCTAGATGTTTTGTGAAAAAATCACTCGGACCTGTCGTGCAGAAGACTGTTACATAGTTCGCGTTTAGGTTCGTTTATAATTGAGACGATCGTTTCAAAACAAACACTGTTTATTACTGCGTACTACAATAAATACACGCCAACAATTATTTACTTGGTAATATCACTGATTACTACTCGCTTTCCATCGCTCTTGATCACTTCCAATTCAATACTGCTCGTAGGCCGAGGATCGGCGCCTTATACAGCTCCGACTATTAATCTCGAACCTTCCATCGGTCATCAAGCAAATTCCGCAGTGACCCAACATACGGTTTTTAGGCGACTCCCGAAAAATCCTACACATTTCGCGGGCATTACTAACGTGCAGTGAAGACTGCACCTCGGCCAAATAGACAGATGTGTGCTACTCGGCCGTTGAGTGGCCACGTAAATTTCATTCGGTAAGCCATCGAGTATATTCTGGAAATGTCCAGAGCTTCGCACTTGTATACTGCGACCTAATGGGATCCGTCTAGAAAAATCAGGTGTGCTCCAGAATGCACGGGAATCGCCTTTCGTAACAATACTGCAAAGAATCCACTCTGAGAAAAAAGGAATTCTATCGAGTCTAATAAAGGACCTTAGAATAGAGCGCGTAAAAATCTGAGGATCTTGGGCTTGGATCGGTTTTTCTCGGATTTTTTCACAGTGGAGATATAAAGTAATTATTTGAACGCCAGTTGAAAAAAAAACCGGCTTCGATTTAGAGGCATTTCAGTCACAGCTGCTTTCAGCGTACAGATCACGATCGTCAGCTTAGAGTCGAAAATGACTCCTAGATCTTTCAGATGGCCTACTCAAGATTTTATCACCAACGGAGTAATCATACAACAGGGGCGAGGCAAGTCTATGGTAGCTCATCACACTGCATTTCTCGATATTTAGTAGTAAGTGATTCCGAATATATCACTCGTTTAAGATGTCGAGCCTTCGGTGAAGAACAATGTAGTCATCAACTGTGTGGACAGAACAGTACAGCTTCATATCATCGGCATACAAGAGATAAGATACTCTTTAGGTCTGTGACCACATCGTTGATGAATATGCCAAGGAAGTCAGGTCTTAGAACAGTTCCCTGGGGTACCCAAGAAGGCTCCACGTAGACGGAAGAACGATACCCGTGGTATTGCACATACTGTCTGCGACCACTCAAGTACGACTCGAACAACTCAACAAAAGGTGGTGAAACAAAGCTCAAATGTCTCGAGTTTGTCATTCAGGTTTGACTGGCTCAGACGGTCGAAGCTCAAATGTCTCGAGTTTGTCATTCAGGTTTGACTGGCTCAGACGGTCGAAGGCCTTGAAGAAGTCAGTATAAAGCACGTCAACCTGACCCCCCCTCCCTCTTTGATCCAATATAAACTGGGTGATACATGTCAAGTTCAACGTGGTCGAGCTCCTGGGTATAAATCCATGCTGAGATGTTGTCAGCAAGCGGATTGCATAAGAGGAAACATGATCATGGAGGACGAATTCGAACGATTTAGAAAAATTATCAATAATGGCCGACAATTATCAACATCATTTTTATTACCCTTCTTAAGAACCGGACACACACGCGATGCCTTCCAAGCTTCAGGGTAAACAAAGTCTAAATGATCAGATTGAAAATATAGTGGAGAGGTGCACAGAAAACACAGGCGCAGTTTCTGAACAGGGAAGCCGGGATTGAATCCAGACCAGCAGTCTGCTTAGAATGTATTCTTTCAAGGGACGACAAGACTTTCGACTCAGAAACCGATGCCAGATGTAAGTAAGAGGAAGTCCTGCCTTCCGCCGCAGCCCGCTGAGGAATATTACCGATACCGCAAGTATTAAAACTTCTTTATTATTGTTAAAGATTGTTGAAGTGAAACTTCAATTCTCGCGCCTAGATCACAACACACAACTAACGCAGAACCACACATGGGAGTGAATTCGCGGTACATGTAACGAGGGTGTGTAACGCGGAGGTGTAACGTTGTGTCAGGCCCTTGGGGTGACCAGTGTCTCGTCCGAGAAAATGGGAGTAAGCTGCTGCCGCGTTAGATTCTATTTTTTACAGTTAGTATTCTTTTACCGCTTGCATTGTGTTTGAGGGACAACAGCTTCCATCATTAACTGAAATTCAATTTTATCGATGAATTCTAACTCAACGGAAGTGTCAATTACAACCGAAAATGATTAATTTATTTTCGTAATGCGTATCGCCAACCTGTCGCCGACACTGGACTCCTCTACTTGCTGTTGCGCAGGGGAACAATGGCAGGGGTTTTGTGCTGGTGACCCAACAGGAATGGTTCTCGACTTGGCTAAAAGTTATCATTGTGACCATTGCGTGGCGCTCTCATTCGCCGTCATTTCTCTTTTCTGTCATTTGTCTGCTTCATGACAATTCATGTTCACATATGCAGACGATTACCGTTACATTTTCGAATCAAATCGAAGCAAAGTTTCGAGCTGTTTTCTTAATTTCTTTCCGAAAGTACCCATGACATGAAATGCTGACTGGAAAGATAATGTAAGATTAAGATTTACTTTGAGTCATCATCACACAAACAAGATAATATGTAGGTACATCTGTGTGGTGATGGTAGGTATATAGAAAAAGCGAACTTGACTCTGAACAGTACAAGCGTGTGGTAATCAAGGTAATTCACGTAAATAATTAATCTAGCCCCATGAAAAGCACGCTGTGTCATTAATAAGTGATTTAAAATTGATGGAAACTTCTCGTGCTGTCCGTGATTTTCTTGAATATTTAGGTGGCAGCACTCAGCAGTACTATATAGATACACTATACAGGACAGGATGTTATAGTGACTGGTTATTTTACAAACTTGATGTGAATCCCTCTATGAAACTCCCTCCTGATTCCGTCAAAAATGAAGTTTGAAAATATATGAAATTCATGACCATGCCCTGAAAAAATGCTTTCTTAAAAATATACAGGGTGTTGAATTTGACTGTTTAAAATCATTTTCCTGCCGTATCTAACTTTTGGATCGTTTGACCAGCAACCAGATTTGATGTATGTATGTGGTATAGTCCTAGCGGTATAAGCAAAATTTTATAAAAATGGCTCTAATAATTGTGACAAAAGTGCGAAATTTGGTGTGTAGACTCCTAAAAGCATTTCAAAGGTTTTTAGAAGGGAGACCAAGGAAGATTTTGATTTTAATTCTTCAATTTTTTGTGGCGTCATTTTTTTTTCTTTTTGAAAGTATTTGACATTTTTTAATTTTGTTCTTGTATCACGGTGAGTAATTGCTTAGTTTAAGAAACGGAAGAGAAAATTTGCGAAAAAAATTATTTGAACTGAAATGATGACGTTTTTTTGTAAAAATCAAACTTTTCCATTTTTCTAGAAAAATATTGTGGATATTATGTAAAAAATAGAAAAAGGCAATTATTCCTCAAATGAAGCCCCATCAGAAGTTCTCGAAGTGTTTCTCCAAATTTCAAGTCGTTTTCGAGATATTTGTAAAAATATTATTTCTTGCGACTGTTTCTTCGTATTCGCTCCTATTATATCAAACACATCACAGGGTTCTTTTTTCTTGAAAATATACTTCAGAATGATCAGACAGAAGGTTCCTTACTAGTTTATTCTAAATTGTAATTTTTCCAGTGATGTAGATCATGGAAATTCGAATCATTTTTACCCTTCCACCATACTTTCTACACCACTCGATTATTTAGAAAATATATGGCATTTTGGCATTATGATCACCTGAGATCAGCTAGTATGATACTCCTTTTGAAAACTAGATAAGATCAAAGATCTTGAGCACACAATTTTTCCGCTGATCAGATCGACTGCTAAATATTACATTTTGTATCATTTCCTCGATCATCTCCATCATGACTGTTTTAAATACATTATAGTTTATTGTTCCCCCAGACTAACTATTCACTTTATCAACGGTAAAGTTGATTGAGTGGCCATCAATGGCATCGAAGGCATAAATGTCATCTCATCCATTTTGTAATTATTGCGGTTTGGAACATAGGAACATACCTACCTATTTATTTATTTATTGTAAATGGGTTGTAAAATTCTAAATATGTAAATGAACTGCTCCACAATGAAGTTGTCGCCACCAAAAAAATGGCTTGACTTTGACGGCGAATAACTTTTGATGCCGAGAGTGATTTTTATTCTGTTTGTTGCGTTTACTAGCCTAATCTATCCTCATCAGATCCTGTGATTGTGAATATCAAGAAACTGCATGTAACATTTATACAGGGTGATATGTAAAAAGGTGAAAAATTGCGACAACTTCATCGAACCTCCATTTGCAATTATTTTTTTTTCAAATTCTAATGTGAAAATCATGAAGTGTTATGCATTGTTTCGAAACTGTTTGGGAATTACCGAGATTGGAGGTCTTACACAGAAGATATGAGTTTTTGTATGGAATGTAACAGATTTACCCTATTTTCTCGAAAGATTTAATCACTTCTAATGAATGGATGATTGACATTGAGCACGATTGTTCCTACAACCGTTCCGGATAACCTGAATTTAAAAACAACCCAAAACGCTAGTCACTGTCTGTTTTTGGCACGTTGAATTTCATCAATATTTTCCGAGGAAGGGGGAGCCCCCTGGAAGTTTACTTGTTGTGCTTGTGCTATGCCTGGGCTTTACCTCTGATTGCGTTTGACAAGTAAACTTCCAGGGGGCTCCTCCTTCCACGAAAAATAAAGTTCTACCATATTCAGGGGCTTAGACTTGCAAAAAGGATGTTCCACATCTGAAATATTGATGAAATTCAACGTGCCAAAAACAGACAGTGAGGGGGGCAGCAATTTTTCGGTGGCACGCAGGCGGCAAATAGGCCAGACCCGGCCCTGGGTATATTCTTCCGGACGTTTACAATTCAAAAATGAAATCGAATGCCGTACACCCAAATGTAGACACAACTTTCAGGTACCTATGTACCTATTAAGCAGGAGAGCAGGGGTGGATGATTAAAGCCCAGAGGGGAAAAAGATTTTTCGACAATTGAGGCTGAAACAGTTGCTCAATGTTCTAGATGTCAGCTGATTGTATAGCGATGATATTATATCTACTGGTTTGATAATCAAATTTTTATGTTCGGAAATTGATTTTTGACATTATTCTTCGTCAATTTTTTAATGGTTTCATTTCACCTCAATTAAATGTGACATTCTAAATATAAGTACGGTGGCGAGCACATAACTGGAAATACTCATATCAATTCTGTCAATACATATTTCAATTTAAGAGTCCTCTGTACGCTTAAAGCAGCTCCGACTAAAAGGCCTCTAAATCGAAGGCGGTGATTTTCTTTCAACTGGTATTTGGTGATTACACTTCATATCTCCATAAAAAATATGTGAAAGGAAAAAAATCCGAGAAAAACCGATCACAGCCGAAGATGGTAAAATTTTACGGGCGCCATCCTAGGGCCTTTATTTGACTTGAAAAAAAAATTCCTTTTTTCAAGGAGGACTCTCTACAGTATTCTGCACCAACGTACCGGGTGATTTTTCAATAAAATATCTGGAGCCAAAGTTATTTGGCTGAGAAAATTGTTGAAAAAATGCTCAAAAGTTTGGGGCTTTATATCTTCAGCAGAAATTTTTTTACTGAAAAACCACCCGGTACGATCGTGCAGAATACTGTTGAGACTCGACCCTAAAAAAAATATATTTTTTTTAAGTCAAATAAAGGCCCTAGGGCGGCGCGCGTAAGCTTTGACTATATTCGGCTGTGATCGGTTTTTCTCGGATTTTTTTCCGTTAACAGGTTTATATAGAGATATGAAGTGAAATCTCCAAATGCCAGTTCGAAGAAAATCACCAGCTTCGATTTAGAGGCGTTTTAGTTGGAGCCACTCTGAGCGTACAGAGGACTCTTAACCTACGGCCTTATTTTGATTGGAGAAGATAATAAATATCGTAGGAACTCTAGATAACCACGTAGTTACCTCAAATCACATTCACGAGGTACCTACCTACATACTTATGTAAATACCTATGTATTTTATATTTTCTCAATTAAAATTAATACCGGATCGAGTTTTCCAAACGACATTCTTATACTTTCTGGAGATTATTAGATTGCCATGCTGTGCCTGCCAGAACATAGTTCCCACCGTGCTGTAATATAACGGGGGAAATCGTACAGTAAGAAAATCCGTCACGATGTCACATTCGCATAATTATTTGTGGAGAATATTATTGATGAAAATAGATATTTATTGTATTAGGGGTTAGAGTGAGACTTCATGTGACGGAGAATGGGAGTTTAAGCGCCGAGCGCAGCGAGAAAAGAAACAAAAAAGTCTAATCGTGAAAAAATCATGTCGAAAGTATTCTGCCCTTTGAGTGACTCAACATAATAATAATAAGATTAATAATAATAATAATAATAATAATAATAATAATAATAAGATTGATAATAAGAAAAACAGAAGATACAAACCGTTAGGGAGCGGAGCGGAAGTACGAAAAGAACACCTCTTCGAACGTTGTTTGCTGATTGATTCATATCTATAGAAGTTTCACTTCTTCCGAGGGTGACTATGGTCACGCACTTACGTTTTTTAATATTTGACCGATCATCTTCAAACAACGTCGTCGGTATCGACCCGCAATGGATAAGAATCGACTAACGAAAGAATGAACTCAATATGTTTCACCGTTCGAAAGATATGGAAGATTCAAGATTCAAAGTGAATTTTGCTATGAAACGAGGGAAAAAAACAACTACGAGAAAAAGCGGCCAGAAATAGCCTCCGCCACTACGTCTCGCGTCAAAAACAGGATGTAAGAATTTCCCGCAAAATCATGAAGTTAAACAAAGCTAGTATAGAAAAAGGGACGCGACTCGTAACGAACAGAGGCAAAGGAAGCAATTTTAGATTGGAACGCAGAATGCAGACAACAATAATATAACTGATCAACTGTTACGAATAGCTGATGTCGTTTGCATAAAAAACATGTAATGAAAAAATTACGATCGACGCTTTTCGCGCAAAAATAATTGCAATAAATCGTTGTGTCGCAATGCGAAAGTGAGACGAGACTGCTAATCGAAAATCTAGCGCCAATCTGTTTTACGTGTGTTTCACAAAAACGTTTACAAAATGCAGAACAAATGAACAATGAACGTTTAAAATATATATAATAATAATATAATAATAATATAATAATAAAATAAATAAATATCGATGTTCTTCTGTCTATACACTACTTTATAAAATCGTTGTCTATTTTTTGACCAATATATATTTCGAGCTGATGGCGCTCATCTTCAGGGTTTTTTGCTACAAATAAATATATAAATGGTATGAACATACAGAAACCAAAATTCAAAATAACTCACTTTTTAGATTTTTGAAAAAAGTTTTATGTCAGGATGGAAAATTGTCAGTTTGAATTTTGGTAATTGTTCTAACAATAATTGCTTAGATACTAAATAATGAATAAAGGTGTTCAGGTGGAGGTAAATAGGTAAAAAAGGAAAGAATTGAATAAACTTGAGTGCCACCTGAAAAAAGGGGGAACAGACTAACTAATAAAATAAATGTTTTCCTCGTTATCGGCTCTTTTGCCGTAGGAGTTGGCCCGTTTATTCATTCAACAATAATCTATTACAAAGAAAAGAGCGACTTCGGGCAACACAACATCCAGACTTTTCACCGGGAATCGAACCCGGGACTTCCGCACCGCAGGCAGCCACAGAACCGCCTGCGCCACGGAGCCATCAAATAATGCATGTATCTCAAACGCTACATCGTGTACCTATTTCGTTACAGCGGAACTTACCCTGCAGTTTTCCTTCTTAGACAATGACTCCAAGTAACATTGCCATTCTAACGAGCGTAGGAAAAGAAGATGCCAACGCCGCTCGAGGCCGTTTGCGATTCTCCTGACGTTGACAGAGTTGCAACTTGCATCTGGTCTTTTGCACAACTTTACCACTGAACCGACTATTTTACCGTGATTTTCAATATCCCGATGCAGCACCTGTAACAATGAGAACATGTCAGTAATAAGAAGAAACCAATGATACAGTTAAAGCCAACAAGGCCACCGCGCACACTTAACCCAGCCGAGTCATTAGATTCAGCTTGGTGCTTTATGCGGTTCTTGAAGGTAATTGTCAAAATTCTTCAACAATCAGATGCTATGCTAAAACAAGTGCAGTAAAGTAGGATTGTGAAGCAACTTGTTAAAAAGTGTCGTACAAAGGAAATGAGAACAATAATAGCGAAAAACGGATGTACGCGCGCGCACAGACAACAAGACAAAAAACGGTCATCTTCGGTCATGTTTCTAATTTCCAGATCACCTCACCGACCGGCGAACAAACAAAAAAGTTTGAAATCACATAACGTAACCAACATTTTGACCGGAATAATTGAAACTAAATAAGGCATGCGCATCAGCGAATGTGGGTCAAGAATTCGAAATGTATAAGGATTCACCGGTATATCGTGTACTAAGGATTCGCGGATCGCGGCGCCGTGATCGTGCTGATGTTTGATATATCAATATATGTATAACTAGTCCCTACATGTCCCTGTCCCTGCCCCTGTCCAGTCCATAGTTTGTTTATTTCATGGAAATGCACTTGACCAAAAGAAAAAAATGATAGACTGCAATAATTGGCATGCGAATTTTAAATATGCGGCAGTGAATCATGACAAGCGGATTGAGGAGTTTTAAGAAGGTTCCACGCCTCGACGCATTTTTACATTAACATTAAGGATGAAGTATGAAGTTGGCTTGGTGAAATCAGGCGTTGCGAAATCAAGTCCAGGGGGCTTATTCTTTGACAGCAATTCATCATTCAGGTCTTTTTCGAAAAAAAAAACCTTCAGGGAAGTGCAATGAATTGATCATGAAAATATTTTCAGAATTGACTTCATTCCGCAACGCCTTATTTCACCAATCCAACTACATTCTCAAAAGGAACGTCTCCACTATACATTTTGTGATAATAGAGAGCCAGCGGAACAGAAACGACACAATTTTTATTACACTAATAATATACACTCAACAACAGGATTCGAACATTAATCATCCAGACTTCGTCAGGGAATCGAACCCGGGGCTCCCGTGGCCGCAGTCAGCCACACAACCACTTGCGTCTCGGGGCCGTCTGAGGGCCGGGAGAGTAAATCTAATATCTCTAGAACTACATATTAACTCAAATGGCTTACATGTGCATATTGTTGCGACCAGAATTTTATAATCTATCTTAATCTGAAAAAAAGTGTCAAGAGAAAAAATCCCGTGGTCAGACAGTTTCTTTAATCGGAACAGAGCCATCTTCTTGATCCTATGAATAATAAATATGTGTCTCAATTATTTGATGGATGTTGTGGTCAAACTTTTCCGTGTATCATTTTTCTGTTGCATGAACTTTTCATTAAACAAACGTACGTTTGATGAGATAATTTACTCAAACAAAATGTTGGTCGAACTTTTTTGTTTATCATGGTCTGTTTATTCAACTTTTTATTCAACCAACGTATATTACATGGAATAACTTTGCTCGAACAAAATGTTGGTCGGACTTTCTCACATTTAATATTTCACGAATTTTTGATAACAGCTCGGAAAAAAAATAGATTTTTCTTCTCAAACATAATTATGATGTTGCATGAAATTTTCCAAGCATCAACTCACGTTGGAACACTTACCTGTTCCTGGAATGAAAAGTTTGTTGGATTTTTTCACACAACATAAAATGTTGTGAAAATTTCAGCAGTTGAAATTTTACAAGAAAAATCTGTTGTGGGGCGACACAAAACTTTCCAGAGAGGGCAGTAATGATTTTGATCGAAGTGTCCTTTCGGGAGGGGGCGATTCGATTTGGAAATTGATGAAAAAATTCTATTTAGTCGAGCGTTTAGCGAGCATCCTGCATCCATTGTTGAGCGGACAGAAAAAATGACAGGTTAGGTCAGTTTTCCAAGGTGATGAAATGATCCAAAAGGTAGAACTAGGTAGCTAACTGTTGTGATATCTCAAAAATGCAATGCTGGTTCCTTATTGAAATTCTTGTTCCTACTTCAGATATGATGATGAAATTACAAAAACTTGATTGAAAACTTTTACTGCATCTGTGTGTCAAATTTCAACTCTATATTTTCAATTTAGAGCTTGGGCAGACAAACCCAGATCCAATGTGCCACCTGAGGGCTTCCGATCAAAATCATCCACCCAAAGTCTAATCAGAACATTCCAGGCTGAACTTAGGCCTCCGTACCTGATTTCGATTTGATCGGATCAATAATTCGGTAATTATCGTGACAGAACCGCTTAATTTGTACGATCGCATGAGTGGTTTTATATTTTCAGGAGGAAAATTTCCAGGAAATTGGAGAGAAATTATTGGAAAATGTTCAAGAACCAGTTATCTATTCACTAAAAAAAACAATTCCAAGAAATCTGTTCACGGAATAAAAAGTTGGAAAATTTGCAGTTTTTCCAGAGAGGAAAACTCGGCAACTGTTGATCCGATTTCGAAATATTTTCCTCCAAAAATTAGCTCAATCTTTTCTCTAACTTTTATTCACAGCATGTCTGCACCTAAGATTAATATTTCGTGGGGCCTACCGCATGTAGAAGTTTGCATTGCGTTTTTCTCAAATTCACGGAATGTGCAAATTTCATTTTGAAAAAATTACAGTCGGAAAACCGAAACCGTGTCAACTCTGAAAATAGACCTGCACGACGCTCAATACAATCTACTTTCGATATCAGTTGAAATTTACAAAAAAAGTCGATTCCCGAGCAGGAATACATTTTTGAGTGGAGTCCTGCTACAAAAGCGAGTCGGGCTGGTCGAAACACCGGCGAGAGCCCCTCCTGAGTGGCAACGGCCAGGAGAAATTTCGAAAATTCATTACGCTCAACTGGAGAATGGTGGGAAACTGCAACTGCGGCCTCAATTTGACTCTTTTGTTGTGTTGCTTCCTGCTAAATCTGGTTCCAATCCATCGGATAGATTTTGAATAATTAATTGGTAAAGTTTTGAACTTTAACATTTTTTATTACTTGACAGATGATAGATATGGCAATGTTTCCAACTGTTCTGAATACAGTTTTTCAAGGGCTTTCAAATGACATATTGCAAGTTGAGTTCCGTGAGATATAGCTTCTGACATTTGATGATAGTGACAGTTATGTTTGACAGATGACGGCCAAAAACTAATGGGCTCTTTTCAGGAAACAACCATGTTTGTATACCAAATATCAAGTCGATCCAGTCAACGTTACGGCAGTTATCGTGGAAGATCACAGACAGACACACACACACACACACACACACACACACACACACACACACACATACACACACACACACACACACACACACACACACACACACACACACACACACAGACATCATTCTGAAAATGGTCTTAATCGTCTTGGAGGACCTCAAAACGGATATATCCGGTGAAATCTCAAAACTTTTTTTCTGCACGATTACAATACTTTCCCTCCGTGTTCGTGGGTGGGCCGGGAAAGTAAAAACCGACTTGTTTGTGTAAGGGCTGGTATTTCCGAGTCCTGATGAAATTTCGGGTAGGCTATTTGTCAGCGTTCATCTACCGAATAGCCTGTTCACAATTTTATTAGGAGATCGAAATACCAGTTATAACACCTAATTTCGAGCAACAAAAGAGCCTTCAAACGTAGTTTTTTTTCCTGCATCAACTATAGGCTGTCTGATTTCTACATGATTCGAGTGGGCTGTGTCTGGTCGCCATCGGCCGATCGCGGCCTGAATCGCAGCCTACTAAAATCATGTAGAAATCAGACAGCCTATACCTTACCTATACTTGGTTATTAGCGGAGGTTTTTTCCGTGGAGGTTTTTCGGTAACGATAACAACGAAGTACTGTAGATTCACATATTTGGATCAGTGGGGGATTTATCAGTGGGGTTTTGTTTTGATGGCTTTCTCGTTTCATCCCTCTTCCCGAGGCATCACCGCACGATAGCAGATGCCCCAGTACTAAGGAACGCGTGAAAAAGTCCATCTGAAAGCGGAGCCGAGCTCATCGTGCTACCGACTGGGTTACGTATTATTTCAATCACTGAACAAAAGTTTGTGCAACATGACATGCTAGGTGGAAAGTTCGACCTCGAGTTCTACCAACATTTTGTTCGAGCAAAATGGTTCAATGTAGCAGACGTTTGTTTGGTTGAAAAGTTTAGGCAACAAATGATTTACGGACAGTGTACAGGACAGTACTTTTAGATGATCTGGCAACAGCGCTGAGGTTACATCCTCATCCTCATGGTATGCGAAGGAGGGATGGAAGGGGTGGCGTTGCCAGATTGTCGACATTCTGTCAAATTTACTAAATTGTAGAAGCGATACGCTTAGAACTCTTGTGAGATAAGGAAAATTATTACACGAAATTCGATTCGATTTATAATACAATACTCAAAAGCCACGGGCATGCTACAGCAGCTTCAGTAAAAACCTTCTTGCAGTTGGCAGTAATATGATGGACAGTGACTGTGGCAACGTGTTCTTTCAGGTATAAACGTCTTCAATTACTGCTCGACTTAACTGGAGCCAATATAAGATGTATGTGATAATGTACTAATGTACATTTATTTATTTGATATTCATCAGAAGCTTGGAGCTATAGTTTCCATCAACTGGACGTTTGTATTAGTACGTTGGTGTCATGTTTAGCCATCGGTATAGCCTGTGTGTAAAGGCTTGTATAAATACAAAGTCTGACTTTATCGCAGTTGTTTATCGTAAAAGCTCTGCTATATGCCGAGACCGAATTTCCTCCTTTACCTTCAAACTTTGAAAACTACATCCTTTGGAACAGTACACTATCATTTATAAATCATTTTCATGCCAACTGATTCGATTGTGTACTAGTGAAGGTGAAATGAATGCGTCAAAGACACTCGCAATCAACTCTTGACAGCTTCGCTGAGCTTTCCTCTAGGTTTCGTTACTTCATACAGGGTGATTCAGAAACACTCGCCAAATGAAACTTGAAACATAACTGAAATGATGACGATTGACGCTAATTTTCCCCGAGCTTACTCGTACCGTTACGGAGATACAACCCTTCAGATTAGACTAGCCCATAATAGTTAGTTATCAATATCAATTTATATCTCAAGAACCATTCGAGATAATTTGTTCAAACTTTGAATGCCACTTACACATCATACGTCACCAGGGGCTCTATTTCTAGGAAAGATGTGATAGATCGCCTCCCTGAAAATTTGCGCAGATTACGAGGGCGCATCGTTCTCACGGTTTGGACCATGCGAACGAGATCGCATTCTTTGCTTTGCACGGTCGTATGGCACGACATTGGACAGTTTGGCACATTCAACGTTCTTTGCGTCCTGTGATTGGTCAGCACTCACTGCGCCTAGAAATACCACTTTTCATTGCCGAGGATGCGATCGGATTGCATCGCGATCGCCTGGTGATCGCTCCCCTCTAGAAATAAGGCCCCAGGCAGGGCTGGGCAAAATACTTCGAAAAATGTATTCAAATACAAAATACATGATTCAAGATAGTCGAAATACAAAATACAAACTACTTCTTGAAATGTCTTTGAAATACAAAATACGTATTTTGGAAAACCAAGAAATTCCAAAATACAAAATACAACCTGGTATTCCAAATACAAAATACATTCTTATTGCGTATCTCAACCATTTTATTGGAAAAACCGCAAAATGCAAGTATTTCAATGGGAACACTTCATTCATTCAGTCGCAACAATAAGTGAATTATCATGAAAAGACAAATAAAATAAACATAAAGTAAAGAAAACTTCATATTCATATTCAAACCTATTCCTCACTTCATTCATCAATTCTTCAAGATAACAAATGCTGATTTCTTTTAGGGACAACCAGCTTTTCACAAATATTGTTCGACATCCGACATGAAACCTCTCGTGGCTGACAGTAGGATGCGCTTACCAGTAAAACGTAAAAGATGCAATCGAACTCATTATCGATCCCAGATAGTGTGCAAAAGCAAGAAATGTCAATGGGGTGAATATGGTGTATTACCAAAATAATTTCGGCCCGAACAGACTAAAGAGCATGGGAAGCAAATGTATTTTGAATTTTGTATTTTGAAAATCGAAATACTTTTCCGAAAAATGTATTCAAAATACAAAATACGAAATACTAGCTGCCTGAACTATTCCAAATTACAAAATACAAATACTTCTCAATCAAATGTATTTAAATACAAAATACTTGAATGTATTTCAAATACTTGTATTTGAAATACCGCCCAGCCCTGACCCCAGGCGTGTGCTAGCCCACCGGGCAGCCAAGCATTTCCCGGTAGGCCCTCAGCCGTGAAGCCCTGCAGGACTTTTTTGTACTTTCTTGAAATTATATTCATTTTTCAAAAATTGGATAAATTTTTTTCAGGAATAAAATTGAGTAGCTACCTACCTAATTCATTAACAGACTTTTACATCTTTTCAGGATATTTTGTAAACAATAATAGTCGGATCGCCGTTGGTCGCCGCGCGGAATAGGAACGTAGCTCTCTAAGTAAACGCGTGTAGTGTAATTGATATACAGGTGTCTCCACAAAAAGTCCTCACCTTTATCTACTCCCGTATCGTACACGTACAGTGACGTTTTCGACACGGAAATGCGTGTCGTACTAGCGCTAAAATTTTGATGACACTGAGAGGCATCGCTACCTCTAGAATTTTTCCACTTTTTCATGTTTAATAAGACCTTTCGTCACACTCCTTCCTTTGGAACACTCATCACTGTGTTCGTCGTGCCCCAAAAACAGTCGTGTGACAAACTTCGTCTTATTAAACTTGTATAATAATATACTATTTTCTATTTTGCCATTATAAAAAAGTCATTTCGATACGCAACTAACGTCATTCCATTTCGACACACATTTTTCTGATCATAAAGATAGGCAATATTGCTACAAGCGACGATTCCCGTGCAATCTGATGAACACGCGATATTTCTAGACTCTCCCACAGCCGCAGTGTACAAATGCGCGGAAATCTGGACAATTCTATAGTATGTATACGTGATGGCATTCACGTGATACATGGAGACTCCAACACCTGATCAAGACACACCTGTCCATTGGGCGGCGGCGCCGGCTCTAGAGCACGGCAGAATTATACGCGAAATGTGTGGGGTTATTCGGGAGTCGCCGGGTCACTGTCCAGTTTGCTGGAAGATGATGGAAAGTTCGGGAACACTATTCGGAGGCCTATATAAGGCTTCAATCGTCAGCTCACGAGCAGTATTGAATTGGAAGAAACAGCGAGCGGATAACAAGCGATAGTCTCAGCGATATTTCCAAGCGTGAATAATTGTTGGCGTGTATTTATTGTAGTACACAGTAACAAACAGTCTGTGTTTTAAAACGATCGTATCAATTATAATCGAACCCGTACGCGAAATACGTAACAATATCTTCAGCGCGCATGACATCGACATGACAGCACTCACTGGCAGGAGTGACAGCTTAGGTGACATGATTTCGCAGAAGGGTGTTTATTTTAGAGAAATCTATTGCTACCAACCACAATAAATTACATCAAAATGTTAACAGAGGCTCATATTTTACATTTTATTAAAAAAAAGCATGCAATAGTTGCAAAATAGAAAAAAATTGTATACAACACAGGTTTTATAAGACCTGTTGTCACACTCGTCAATTGAATGACGTCTTTAAAATGACGCGTGTGATGATACGATGTCTTATAAAACTTGTATCATAATACACTATTTTTTGTTTTGGCTAATTATAAACCCATTGTGCAACATTATTAAATATTCGCGTGTTTTTCTCTAATAATAATAGACTAAAACCAAGTGATTGCTCTTGGGAAAAAAGAAACCCGCGGGACTGCCGAGAGACCGTCTCACTAAAATCGCGTGTGGGTGTGTAAAAGTGTTCAATATCGATACATCTTTTGTCCGCTGCTGACAACCGAATTTCCATATTTGTATGAGAATCAAAGAAATGAAACGAAGCGTACCGTGGTAAGATTGTAAGGTAAATAGGACGGACGTGTTCTCTCATGTGTTGGGCGGTTTTGGGTGTGTTTAAACTTCCATTGTTGGATATTACCTTTGGATTCTCAAGAACTGACACACCTGAGCGAGTAGGATGCTATTGGATTTTTCTTGCACGGCAGCGCGCGCGCGAGGCTTATTCGCAATTTTCAACGCTTTTAACTAATTTCACAACGCGATAATGATAGTAATTAAACATCGCCAGGCAACAACACAGGCGAAGGCTTGTTTGTTGACGAAGATGTGCTTAAGGGTATCGCGCGGATCCCACACTTTTGTCCCGATTTGAAATCCACCGGCTCGCGTCCGCGCTCTTATAGGTACGAGAATTTCGTATTTCCGCCCGCTCGAGGCATAACGCAACAGCTTATTAACAGTGGCGTATCTAGGGTAAACTGCGCCTAGGGCAAAACATGAAAATTGCGCCCCTGAATTAGAGACTACGAAAAATGCGCCGCAGGTGTTTTTTTTTTCAGAATTCAGCTGGGCCAACAGTAATTCCCTTCCCTCATCAAGCTGTACCTGGATCAAATGAAAAAGTCCATAATAGCCTATAATACCATAATAATGGTTGGTCTAAATATTCTAGTAACACAAGAGCAATTAAAGAAAAAACAAAACGCGATAGTTAATGTGATTATTAATTCCAAAAAGAATGAAATCTAATAAAGGTAACAACCAGTCCATCTCCCCACCTTGCGGTGTGTCTAATAGGAAGCCTCGCCCAAAAAAAAGGTCATCGCAGCAATAAATCATTTTGGTACATTATTACAAAAAGTTCACATGAAACACGGCGTACACATACAATAAGTATCGTTATTGTTTTGTTGTTAGCTTGGAAACTGTTTGAAACTTGCTAGGCAAAGAATTAAAAATGATAGTACCTATTCTAAAACTTCAATGAAGTGATATTGAAAAATATTTGCCAAATGTGACCAGAGATCGAATAAGTAGTCATTAATGCAATAAAAAAGGAATGAAGGAAAATAGAAATTGTACCTATGTGACACGTAAGAATATAGCCCAGGCATTTTAGTCGAAAAATCGTGGTAACCCGTAACAAATTCCCTCAAAGCTGAATTTTGGTATATATGTTCTATTGGACCTACGGAACAACAGATCAAAATACTCGGACTTACACCCTCGTGCGTCCTTTGATTTTCATCCTCAAAGGTCAAGTTCTAAGAATTAGAGAGATACCCTTCTCCAAGCTGTTCCTGCAAGTGAACGGAGTATCCGATCGATATAAGATATGTTTCAAATGAACAAAAGAGATTTGTTGTTAGTGCTTAAGTGTGTGAGGGAGCCTTTGTAACTCTTCCGATTGGTTAGTTCTGCGGAAAAGGCGGCTGAGTGTTAATTTGTCACCCGGATATTTCAGAAAAAACCATGTGAGAATTTAAAGCCTCAAGCAATGTCGCACAAAGTTGAATATTGATATATAACTGGTATGATCCCTAAGGAAGAACATATCAAAATATTTGGACTTACACCTCTGTGCCTCCTACGATTTTGGGGCTTGGTATATCTAGTCAAAAAATTCACCCAGACACTTTTCTCTAAAACTGTTCCTGTGGACGAACCAATCATTTTAACAATATAAGGTGGGTCTCAAAGGAAACACGGTATATTGTTGCCTATGAAGTGGACTCCGGTAGCCATGAAACATTTCTGCTTGATAGTGGCTTGAATAGTACGCGCAAGGTGGAATTTTTCTCCTGGATCTTTGAATGAGGAACATGTAAGAATATTTTGTGATGGCCAATAAAGCTGAGCATTGTTAATAGGTTCTTCTTCCCATCTTCGAAACAGACCCAAGTGATGAGACTGATGAGTGAACAGTTGATATTCACAGTGCTCATCCCGAAAATAATGAATTCTCTACAAAAAAATTGTGGTTTCTTCATTTAGGGGCATCATTGTCTGAAGCTGTCAAAAATAAAAATTACCGACAAATCCTATATTTATGTTTATCTTGGACAAAAACAGCATCAATTGCTTACGCCTATTTATATTACAAAGTCAGAGCATCAATTTTTTCTTGAACAAGTTTTACACCTACTTTTTTTCTGAAAATGGAATAACGGCTACAGAAAAGATGATTTTATGTTTCTATTGCCCGATAGATACAATAGCTTTTGGTATTTTCTGATAGAAAAAGAACTTCGCTTAGTATTACACACAAAAACAGTGGAACCGCTCCATCATTCATTAGTAAAAAAAAGAACTGCAAAAATTGTATGCATTTTCGGGAGAAAATAGGGCATATAATCATTTTCACAACAGATCAATTTTCTGATCTTGTAATGAATACAGGCACATTGTTTTTATCGTTTTCAGGTATAAAATGGTTAAGAACAATGAATTTTGTTGGAAATACTCAATTGAGATGATTCTAACCATACGGAAACCAAAATTACAAAACGACAATTTCATATGGCAAAAATCGTCGTTTCATCAGTAAAACTTGTTTAATCGTGTTTCAATTCAATTTTAAACACCATATTTGATATCAGAGGCCAAGATTTAGTTAGAAACGATACCACACTTGCCGATATCAATTCGAAGTTTTTGAGAGAAAAACAAAATAAATTTTGCCGATCTTTTTTTTTTCCAGGCAACCCAAACTACTTATCAACAATTCAAACGTCAAGCAAATATTGTGAAGCCTTGAGGCATCTGAATATAATTTTTTTCATTTATATAAGCTACAGGGTGTCATTTACGCATTTAAAATGGCAATATTTAGCCCCCTCCCCCACAATCAATGACGCACAAGGGTGTGTCACCGAGTATTTTGATTCCTTAGGTCTTACAAGACCCGTATACCAAATTTCAGCTTTGTGGGAATTTGTTGCGGGTTGAAACCAAATATGCCTGGGCTAATACCTCTTCCTGCGATTTGCGGTAAAAATTGAAAATTATTCAACTAATTTGACAGTTTGAAAGACACGAGCAGAGCAAATGTTTGGAATAGGACCTTTTCGATGTAGAAATTAGAGGGTGAATAGTTTCATCTCCATCATACCTATTTTACTTCAACACCATTGTAACGTTGAGGGCGGTCTTAGCCCCATAACTCGGCTAGCCTAAACTGGTGCCTTGTTTTTTTTTTTGTAAAAAGCAAATATTGATTACTTCTGTAAAAGCTCAGATTTATACGAAAAATGCCCAGCTAAGCGAATGTAGTACTTTTGCACAGTAAATATGAGTGACATGCGCGCATCACTTCTCTACAGTTGTTGGTTGCGTCAGTAAAAAAATCATATCTAAAAAAACAAACAAAATCTAAAAAAATCCTAGATCAAATTTTTTTGTTTGAAAAATTTCTGCAATACTTTGGCCCCAATCGCTTCGCTGCGCGCTGGTTGTAAATAGAAAACTGTGTAAGCAAAAATTTCCCTCGCTGACTGAAAATCTGGATGCATTCATAGCCGATGCAAATGTTTATAAACTTGATAAATGAATAATTAATCATTTGTCAGGTACCATAGGTTCAAAAAACTGATCCCGTGAGCTCCTTCGTGAAGGGGGCAAGACACCTTTTATTTCTTATAGTCCTATATGTGGAGATACCAAAATGTTTTGGTGCCACTTTCAAAATGGCGTCATTTCAAAATGGCGGCCATTTGTTTCCGGTGACATTTATCCGGATCTAACTTGCTTCATTCTCACCCGATTTGAATTTTTTTTTTTTAGAAATACGTGAATTCATATTTTCTATCCGCTTCTGTCATCGGTTGTCATTTATATCAATCTGTTTGACCGGAATTAGAAAAAAACTGAAAATTATGATTACTTTTAGTCCTATAGGTTTCTCGACTGTTTCTCAACCAAATTCAAGTTGAATTGATCCTAGCAGCATCTACAATAAATGAAGTTCACTAAAAACTCAGTTTGCTGGAAAAATAATGGCCACAAGTAGGTAAAACAAGCGAATATGCCTCATGGGCATGAGGCTCAGTAGCGCACTTTCTTTTTGAAGGATTAGTGAACGCAAGATGTTAATTAGGGTTCTACCGTTACTTGGGCAGAAATTTCAATATGGCGGCCAAAATAACGTCAGATTCATATAATTTGACTTAAAAATCTGATGATCGTACTATAGACAAAAGTAAGTTCCAAGTTTCTTGAAAATCGTTCCACCAATAAGAGATTTCAATATGGCGGCCAAGATGGCGGCAGAATGTTAGAATTTTGCTGAAAAATAAAAATAATCATACGAAACAAAGGTGAGTCCCAAGCTACATGAAAATTGTTAAGTGATAAGAAATCGCAATATGGCGGCCAAGATGGCAGCAGAGCATCATTTGTCCAAAATCGGATGTATTTTGATGAAGTTTACATCGCCTGTGAATTTCGTTCAAATCGGACCACTTTCAGAGAAATTCAAAATGGCAGATCAAAGCTGGCGGCCAAGTGACAAAAATCATTGGTCAACTTCATATGATGGTCACGTTCGCATTCGATTGGCGTTTGCCCCACATCGATATCTCTTTTCGTTGAGGCATAATTCTCCTAGTTCTGTCACTTTGAAACATGTTCAATGTGAAGAATACAAGATGGCGGCGGGGCATCAATTGTCGAAAATTGGATGTATCTAATTGAAGTCCACATCGCCTGCGAATTTCACTCGAATCAGACCACTGAAATTCAAAATGGCGGATCAAAGATGGCGGCCAAGTGACAAAAGTCATTGGTCAACTTTATATGGTGGTAACGTACGCATTCGATTGGCGTTTGCACCACATCGATATCTCTTTCCGTTGAGGCATAATTCTCCTAGTTCTATCACTTCGAAACATGTTCAATATGGAGAATACAAGATGGCGGCGGGACATCAATTGTCGAAAATTGGATAGATCTTGATGTGGTTTACATTGCCTGCAAATTTCATTCCCATCGGATCACTTTTAGAGAAATTCAAAATGGCGGATCAAAGATGGCGGCAGAATAACAAAAAACTAAAAGTCAACTTGACATCCTGGACATATGTACTATTGATCAGCGTTTACACCACATCGATATCCTTCTTCCTCGAGGAGTTATCCCGGGTACAGACGGACGGACGGACGGACGGACAAAGTGAAGCTAAAAGCGCCTTTTTCCCATTTTTTGGGAAAGTGCGCTAAAAAGAGAGATATTTACGAAAAATGGTAAAATTAAGAAGGAAAGTGCCGTGTGTTTTTTCAGGAAGTAGGTATACGTGTGATTCTCTAGCTGCTACTTCTATGGCCTCTGTAGGCACTGAAATGCTCTGTTACCAATTTCAAAATGGCGACCATTTGATTTTGGCAACATAGATTCACACTCAACTTACGCCTATTTTCGCTCGACTCAAACCGATTTTTATGATTTTTCTTTTGATCAGATATGGATTGATGTTTTCTATTTGCTATTGTCCGAAATTTGCATGTGTGCCAAGTAGTTTTTCCAAAAAGTGAAAAAACTAGAAAATCAGTGATTTTTACGATCCTTATTGCCTCAGGTGCTGTGTGCTTTCCCATGAGAGGCATGCCTGGCAAATATTTTTTTATTATTCTCATAATGTATGAAGTTACCGAAATGCTTTGGTGCCACATTCAAAATGGCAGTGTACCGATTTGGCGGCCACCTGGATTTTAATAATGCAAAAATTCCAACTCGATATTCAAAAGAGTTATAGTGTTAGAAGTCACAAGGTAGATTAACAATTCAATGTTTGTTAAGAAAAAACAAACCGCATCTCCATTTCTTGAGTCGTTCCTGAAAAATCCACTGATTTATTAAAAAATGTCAATTTTTATGCAACTGACCACTATTATCAGAATTTTTTAGGAACGGCTCAAGATATGGAGATGCGATTCGTTTCATCTTAACAAGCATTGAATTGTTAATCTACCTTGTGACTTTCATCACTATAACTTTTTTGGTTACCGAGTTGGAATTTTTGCATTATTGAACACCTTACCAAAATCCAGGTGGCCGCCAAATCGGTACGCTGCCATTTTGAAAGTGGCACCAAAGCATTTCGGTAACTTCATACATATGAGAATACAGAATACAAAAATATTTGCCAGGCATGCCTCTCACGGGAAAGCACACAGCACCTGAGGCAATAGGAATTGTAAAAATCACTGATTTTATAGTTTTTCTCCTTTTTTTTTGGAAAAACTATTTGGCACAAATGCAAATTTCGGACGATAGCATATAGAGAACATCAATCTTTACCTGATCAAAAGAAAAATCATTAAAATCGGTTCAAGTCGAGCGAAAATAGGCGTAAGTTGAGTGTGAATCCATGTTACCAAAATCAAATGGTCGCCATTTTGGAACGACGCCATTTTGAAATTGGTACCAGAGCATTTCGGTGTCTTTAGAGGCCAGAGAAGTAGTAATAAAAAAACGTGGGTGCGTGACCATAGTCACCCTCGGAAGAAGTGAAACTTCTATAGATATGAATCAATCAGCAAACAACGTTCGAAGAGGTGTTTTTTTCGTACTCCCGCTCCGCTCCCTAACGGTTTGTATCATCTTGTTTTTCTTATTATCACTAGGAGTCACTCAAAGGGCAGAATACTTTCGACATGACTTTTTCACGATTAGACTTCTTTTGTTTCTTTTCCCGCTGCGTCGGCGCTTAAACTCCCATTCTCCGTCACATGAAGTCTCACTCATACCCCTAATACAATAAATATCTATTTTCATCAATAATATTCTCCACAAATAATTATGCGAATGTGACATCGTGACGGATTTTCTTACTGTACGATTTTCCCCGTTATATTACAGCACGGTGGAAACTGTGTTCTGGCAGGCACAGCATGGCAATCTAATAATCTCCACAAAGTATAAGAATGTCGTTTGGAAAACTCGATCCGGTATTAATTTTAATTGAAAGAATATAAAATACATAGGTATTTACATAGGTATGTAGGTAGGTACTTCGTGAATGTGATTTGAGGTAACTACGTGGTTAACTAGAGTTCCTACGATATTATCTTCTCCAATCAAAATAAGTCCGTAGGTTAAATTGAAATATTGACAGAACTGATATGAGTATTTCCAGTTATGTGCTCGCCACCGTACTTATATTATTTAAGAATGTCACATTTTATTGAAGTGAAATCAAACCATTAAAAAAATTAACGAAGAATAATGTCAAAAATCAATTTCCAAACATGAAAATATGATTATCAAACCAGTATAATAACATCGCTATACAATCAGCTGACATCTAGAACATCAAGCAATTGTTCCAGCCTCAATTGTCGAAAATTCTTTTTCTCCTCTAGGCTTTAATCATCCACCCGTGCTTTCCTGCTTAATAGGTACATAGGTACCTGAACGTTGTGACTACATTTGGGGGTGCGGAATATACCCAGGGCCGGGCCTGGCCTATTTGCCGCCTGCGTGCCACCGAAAAATTGCCGCCTCTCTCACCAGCAGTGGAGAGCCCCACCAAATGCGGGAATGAAAAGAATCCTTCGAAATTCAACTTTATTATTATATTACCGCCCCTATAACTTGCCGCCTGCCATACCCGCCTGATGCGCGCTGAAACGCACTGCACGCCTGCTAGGCCCGGCCCTGAATATACCTCCCTATACCTATAATAAATCACATCCGCTCGAATCTATTCAAGCCAAATCGAGAACCATTCCTGTCGGGCCAACAGTACGACAACACGAAGAGCAGTCCAGTGTCGGCGGTTAGTAAAAAATAGAACCGAACGCGGCGAACGCCGCAACAGCTTATTCTTCAATTTCCTGGCACGACGCTGGTCACCCCAAGGTCAGACAAGACAACGTTACAGGCGTTCGTTACAACCACTGATGCTATGAACCAATTTCACTTCCATGTGTGGTTCTGCGTTAGTTGTGTGTTGTGATCTAGGCGCGAGAATAGAAGTTTCACTTCAAAAAATTACCCGTATACCTACTTCCTGGAAAAACACACGGCACTTTCCTTCTCAATTTTACGATTTTTCGTGAGTATCGCTGTTTTTTTTCCCTACTGTATCACTTGTGGCCATTATTGTTCCAGCAAGCTGAGTTTTTAGTTAACTTCATTTATTGTAGATGCTGTTAGGATCAATACAACTTGAATTAGGTTGAGAGAAACAGTCGAGAAACGTATAGGACTAAAAGTCATCATAATTTTCAGTTTTTTCTCTGATTGCGGTCAAACAGATTGATATAAATGATAACCGATGATAGCAGCGGACAGAGAATATGGATTCACGTATTTCTAAAAGAAATATTTTCAAATCGGGTGAGGATGAAGCAAGTTAGGTCCGAATAAATGTCACCGGAAACAAACGGCCGCCATTTTGAAATGACGCCATTTTGAAAGTGGCACCAAAACATTTCGGTATCTCCACATATAGGACTATAAGAAATTAAAGGTCTCTTGCCTCCTCCACGAAGGAGCTCACGGAATACCGGATAACCCTTGACTACATTGTTCCTCAATCACTGTCACACTGTAAGAAAGGTCTGGGTATGTTTGGTCTATGTATCTGGTCAAAAGATATGATGATGTATACGTTGGCATCTATGCGTTTTTTCTATTTTAGCTGAGTACCGCGACTTGTGCATTCTTTATTGCTGTTAAAGATTGTTTATATTTGACCGATCATCTTTAAACGTCGTCGGTATCAACCTGCAATAGTTGAGATTCGATTAACGAAAAAATGAACTGGATATGTTCAACCGTTCGGAAGATACAGAAGATTTAGGTGAATTTTGTTAAACGAGGGGTTAAAAAAAAACGAGGAGAATAATCACAAAAAAAAAGCGGCCACAAATAGCCTCCGCCACTACGTTTGGCGAGGCTTAAAAACTACACCCGTATTTCTTTACTTTAACGGATGAAAATTGGTCAGTGATGGCGTCGAAGTTGGTCTTTTCGGTTTCTTCCCTCAAGAGGGCAAGGTCAAAAAGCTCAGCTTGTCGCATTGATAGCCTGAGATATGTCAGGATCAGCTTGAGCTTACTGAACGATCTCTCACATCTGACAATAATTGATACTACAGAAATCAACATTATCTGAAGAAAAACACGAAGATTTTGAAAAACACTTTTATCTTCATACTGAACCTACAGTACCTGTGACTGTTCTAGCTTAATAATGCAACAAATAAATCTGCCAGGATTTAAAAGGGTGCTAACTGCAGAAGGCGCCAACTAAGCTAATCAAATAGGTACCTACAGGGCCGCCGAGAGCTTCGCCGGGCCCCGATGTTGGATGTCACTTACGGGCCCCCTTCTTGAGAATATTTTGAACCCGCGAGCAAAGTGGGGGCCGTAGGCGAGATTTAATAATAATAATAGATCAAATAATAATAATAATAATAATAATACTGCTAATTTTACGTATTTTCACCAACTGAAGCAAGAAGAACGACAAAAACAAACAAAAATTGAGCTTCTTACTTGATTCTTAACAAAAGCTTTCCTAGCTTCTGCGGATGCGAAGTCCTATTCACCTAAGCAGTAGCTTGTTAGTGAATTTCTTCTCCTGCCAGTGTGAAATTGCTTTTATTCAAATTTCTGACATTTTTGGAAATGAATTCTGCTGTTTCAGGCAAGCAGTAAAAAAATCAGGTCTTTGTTTTTGGGTTTTTCAACTTTTTTTTACTTTTTTTGTTAGTGCAAAAGAGTTCTAGTTTGTTAGTTTGTTAGTTCTAGAAACAATTTTA
The DNA here is from genome assembly GCA_949128115.1 of Anaspis maculata. Classification (NCBI taxonomy): domain Eukaryota; kingdom Metazoa; phylum Arthropoda; class Insecta; order Coleoptera; family Scraptiidae; genus Anaspis; species Anaspis maculata. The sequence goes on along the minus strand of OX421968.1, from coordinate 28,665,236 downwards.
CTAGCGCTCACGGGCCCCGATGATATATCACCTCCTGAACCACCCTCTCGGCGGCACTGAGTACCTATAGGTATTAGGTAGTACCTAGTAATACTATAGCAGCTAATAATGAAAACAATAAAAAATTGTTTACAGGGAACAGGAATTATTTCATCACCTCAGAGCACCGACTGTTTGAATGTATTGGTTTTGTTTTCCCCTCTTTCTCTGTTCCCTTGTAAATAAATTATTGCACACACGAATTGCGCCAAACAGTTCAGTACCTACATTACATACATAATCATTACATTATATCAAAGAACTTGAGCTTTGCTTTGATTGTTTTCCTTTTTTTCTTTCATGTTTCCCTTTTTTCTTTTGCTTCGTCATTTTTCTTTCTTTTTACATTTTCATCTTCTCCTCTTATTTGCGCCCTGAGGATCAAAGTGCGCCCATAGCACGTGCCCCACTTGCCCCCCCCCTCCTAAATTCGCCTCTGCTCACTAATTAAACCAATTCGGGTCTCGCGTGTTGTTATACAGGTTCTGATTTTCCATTTTTGCTTTAAAATCAAATAGTATATTTTACGAGCAAACAGCTTGGGATTTTAGGGCCGAAGCAATAATAGTCTTCTCTGTAGTGGATTATACAGGGTCATTCACCACCAAATGGACATAGCCTAAGGGTAGGTCCAGTTTTTCTAGGCAAACGAGGATCTGGCTTTGGAATTTTTCTAACGCTGTTCGTTTTGAAGTTACAGGGTGATTAATGTATTTTGTCGATTTTTTCAATAAGCCGTATCTTTAGAACGATCCAATAAATTCGATTGATATTTTCTCAGTTAATTCTTTTATTGATAGCTGACACATCGCCTTATCAAGCAGTTTAAAATTTCCAGAGTCGGCCTTGAAAAAAAGACTTCAAAGCTTTATTTAAAAAAAAAACATTCTCTATGCATATTTTTTCGAATTCATTTTGAAATTCAGAAACTACATAAAACATGCTATAATTATCGTAAAAAAAATTGCTTGGCACCATTGAGCTGTCAATTTTTTTTCCGATAATTCTGAAGATTTTTGAGGTTAGGATTTTTTGTAAATTATATTTTTAAATATTTGCAAATGATCTATTATGGCCTCAAATTTAAGCTGTTTCGTCAAAAAAAATTTACGTTTTCTCGGTAGCAAGAAAAAATTCCCTCAGAATTCTCGAACAATTTATGTCACATCCCTCAATTTCAGCTCAGTGTGGGATAGAAGTGAAGTTGAGAGACATAACGAAGATGTTTTGAAAATTCTGATGAAATTTTTTGCTGCTAATGAGAAAACGTGAAAAAAATTTCAACTTTTTTTGACGAAACGACTGAAATTTGGGGTCATAATAGATCATTTGCAAATATTTCAAATTATTTATTTACAAAAAATCCTAACCTCAAAAATCTCCAGGATTACCAAAATTTTATTGACAGCTCAATGGTGCCAAGCGATTTTTTTCCGATATTAATAGCATGTTTCATGTAGTTTCTGAATATAGAAATGAATTTTGAAAAATATGCATACAGAATCTCTTTTTTCTGCTTGCAGCAGCAGAAGCGGAAATTTTCAACTGCTTGATAGGGCGATATGTCAGCCATCAGCCATCAATAGGAGAATTACCCACAGAAATTCAATCGAATCCATTTGGTCGTTCTAGAACTAGAAATCTATTGAATAGTGGTAATAAAAAAATAAAAAATGTGAAATAACTTAGAAAAAAAAAACAAGTTTGTATATCCCATACACTTTATATTTTCAGTAGAACGACTTTTTGGAGCAAAAATAAAGTGACAAGCTGGAGCGCTGAGAAAATACGGCCGATGGCAGCTGATGGTTTCGCTACAAAACTTTGCAGGTGCCATCAGCCGTAGCCGTAGCCCCCCAGCTTGTCACTTTATTTTTGCTCCAAAAAGTCATTCTACTGAAAAAAGAAAGTGTATGGGATATAGTCTGGACTCTTGTGTCCGTGGTCTGCTTCAAAGAAGACCTTTATTTTGTTATGACAGATTTTGTAAGAAAAAAACAATTGTGATTTAGTTAGTTTGGCTTCTGTTGCGGTCTTGTGTCTGAAAAAGTCAAAATGTGTGAAAGTACGAGTGGAAAAAATACGCCTCTCACTATAAATGGCGCAAAATGTACGAAATAATGATTGCCCGTCAAATAAAAAAACATATAAGGGATATAAGAGGGATATAAGTAGGGGGTGTAGGTGTAGGGGAATTTGCAATCTGCAGTAACTCTATTCAACAACCAAAAATAAGGGCAAGCAATATTTTAATAACGCCTCCTTGAATATGGTTCAGTAACTATACCTACAAGGTGTCCGGTGTTTAATGTTGGAAACTGAAACAGCATAGAACATCGAAAAAGAAGGCGACTTTCATCATAAACTTTTTCTCAAAAACAAATAATAAGAAGAGATATAGCCGTTCGAAATTGGAATTAAAAAATCGGGATTTTTGCGTAACTTTTGAACCGTTCAACCGATTTTGTTCGAATCTGGACCGAGGTTTACCAAAATATCGAGCATTACTAATGCATTTTATCAAACATTTTTAGAAGCGAAGATAAAAGACCTTCCCTTTTTTTCACTCCCATAATTATTTTTGGAAATCGTTCGTTGATATTTTACCGAGCAATACAACATTGGCCAGCCAATTGAATAGACTCTCAATAAACATTTCTAGTTATATTGAGGTGCTCGTTACATTTTCTTAGCTAGTCTATGAAACTATAGGTTATATGAATTTGCGTTCAACATTCCTACATAACATTTACAAACCATCTTAGACCGGATGTCCCGAAATTAATGCAACAAAATTCACAGGGAGATAGAAAATTGAAAAATTAGGGAACTTTCTTGATGAACATAACATACCCTCGCAAACTTATAATAACCGAGATACAGGCCTTCAAAATTGTTTTTTGAGCAGTTTTTTTTTATAACTTTTAGATCTTTCAACCGATATTATTCAAATTCGAACCAAAGTTTACTTGAACAGGTCTCTATTGAACAATGACAACGCATTTCATCAAACATTTTCAGGGGCGAAGATAAAATAGGGGGTACCCTCCCTCTTTTCCCCCTATTTTTACCCCCCCGAATTTTTTGGAAATTATTGGAAAGAATTTTTGAATTCTTCGTTCAATTTATGTAAAAAAGTTACTCCAGCAAAATTTAGATTAGGCACTTCATTTTCCAGATAGTTATTTAGGTTTGAAACTTTCTAAATCGCCATTTTCCAGGGCCCAATTTTTTTCCTGAAAAACTTTGTTTCTCCGCAAAAATGGTGTTCGGAAAACTTAATTCAAAGAAAATTTATTTCAGCTGAGGAATCTCAGTGAGTTTTTTCTGCATTTCAATTTTTAAGGCCTTCGAAAGTGGTGTTCTTGATATGTTTTCCAATGTTTCAAACCCAAATATCTCGAAATGAAGCGTCTAATTAAAATTTTGCACGAGTTACTTTTTTCTTTAAATTGAACGTATAATCCAAAAATTGAAACAATTTCCAAAAATATTTAGGGGGACAAAAAATTGGGAAAGAGGGAGAAGTTTCCCCCTATTATCTTCGCCCCTGGAAATGTTTAATGAATTGCGTTATTATTGTTCAATAGAGACCTCTTTTAGTAAACTTAGGTTTGAATTTGAATAAAATCAGTTAACGGTTAAAAAATTATGAAAAAAAAGAAGTTCAAAAAAACTACTTTGAAGGTCTGTATCTCCGTTATTATAGGTTTGCGACGGTACGTTAATCAAGAAATTCTCCTTATTTTTCCATTTTCTATCTCCTTGTGAATTTTGCTGCAATAATTTCGGGACACCTGTATAACTTGTGGAAAGAAAATTTTCAGAAAATTTATATTTCAAAATATACAATATGTTGCCAGAGCCATTTAGTTGGCCCCTATTTTTTTTTTCCTGTAGACAGGTTTCGTTGAGGGTTATGACATAAGAAAGAATACTAGGAAATGACGGTCTTAACAAGGTAAGGAAGGATTCCTTCAACAAATGGTTAGCCAAATCAGAGCTGAAGAGTAGGGTGGATGATGAAAATTTGCCAGATTATGTCCATTTATAATTTAAAGCAGCAAAAGAAGCTCTGTAACACTTTCACTCATGCACAATGAGCAACCGCATAGATTACGGTGAACTGTAAAAGACCCCCTGTAATAGGAGTCAAATCATTTAGAAATCTCGCGCCAAGTACCTACGTACCTACAACCTGGTCCTGGAGACATTTTTATGATTGTGTGGCATTCGAAAATCGGTACTGAACAAATACTTTAATTACTAAGAAGTGCGCGATTCAATTATTAATACGATTTAACCTTTGCCCCGATGCAAGAAGCGAAGTAGAAAGCAAGAAGTGAAGCTTGAAGAGGAAAAAATTGCGCTCCAGCATATTTTCAAATTCCTCACAGCTTACAATCACAATCATACAATGGTATCACGTTGCATTAATTATCTCGTGTATATTACATTCATGGTAGTTGCTGCTGTGGCAATAAAATATTTACAATCACTTACAGGCTAATAATAATCCAAACAAATTGCCTTCGATCGCATAGTACCTATCGTTTGCGTTTTACATTACTTTATTCCTTCGTGCTTGACAAGAAATGCAGATTAGGCTACCAAAATTACTGAAACGACCGGTAAAGTGCTCTATATGGCAAGTACCACGACATACATACTGATTTTACTATAGAGTCAAACTACACACGTTCATAAGGAAGTGAAGTTGAGATTTCTGATCATACGGGTTATGGGTTACTCCAGAACAAGAAAAAAAGGTAAGTTACTCTACACCGTGCATACTCATACGTGTGTTACGATGATAACCTGAATACTTATAAAAACTTATCATCGCTGCACCAGTAAATAAATGGATTCGCTACTCAATTTTCTCAGTCTCAATAATTGGCACTCGCGAGCTGCGCCAGTAGTCGTTGAGCCAGGGGACTCGAGTGGTTTCCACCTTGGGGACTTGACGTGTCATACCTTTTTGGATTTCCCACAACCCCAGCATGAAAATAAGCCATGATACGTTTTTGTATCGAGTAGCTGAAGACAGCCATCTTGGAAAAACCGCGCCAAACATGTAGTTCTTGTGGTTTGTATTTTTTTTTCTCATCAACGGCTTCTCCAATGAGAAAAATGGAGCTGAATAAAATTAAACAACAAAATTTACTATGAATATCTTTTAACATCGTTTTCTGACAGGTCTCGTTACTCCAAATATGACAGTTCATAGTTTAGCTATGGCAAATTTCTTTATTCAACATTTTCGAGTACACCCGATGATATTTATACAAACCGAACTTCACATCATTGTCTTTCTAGCGTACTTCACTGGAAATGCTACTCTTAGCGGCATTTTAGTGTCCGTCTGTCCATCGGTCTAACTGTCCGTCTTATCAATTAATTGCTCCTGAACGAAAAGACCTAGCGAGAATCGACTTCTTGTGTGTAACATGTATTCACCGGAGAATTGAATTAAGAAAAAAATAATTTCTCAAACCGTCGCCATCTTGATCCGCAATGTCAAATTTTCTCAAAAGTGATCCGATTTTCATGAAACTTGAAATACACGCATGTTTTATCTTCAAAAGTATGATTTCAATGTTTTCTTTTTGATCCGTCGCCATTTTGTCCGCCATGTTGAAATTTGTGAAACTGGTCCGATTTTGATGAAAATTGGAATCTAGTCGTGTCTTGTGTATGCACTGATGGAGTTCATGTTAGTTTCACGATAAGCGCCATATTGACGTTCCACATGGAAATTAATCTCCAGCTGTCACAAAATCAGTTTATTCAAATATTTCCTGAACGGTTTCCGATGTGACTGGAAAACTTGATGGATGGAAATCGATTTTTGTTAATTCTTTTCTACAAGTAGAAACTTCTCCAGAAAAAATGTACGGAAAATGCTATTAAATTTTCGAAATTTGCAAAAAAAATTGAAAATGTTTTGATTTTTTTCTTTGAAAATTTGAAAATCAGATAGCAACGTCTATACATCTTCATTTAAGAAAGTCGCATACCAAATTTGAACTTTCTATTTTCAAAAAAAGGTAGCAAAAATGGTTTTCCAGTGAACATGAAAAAATGAATGGGGTACTTGCCAGTGAAACGGATTTGACTGGAAATACTTTTAATCATCAACAAGAGTGATAAATAGTATTTCCTGAAAATTTCCGGAAAATATATCCATTGGTTAGGAAGATTTTTTTTTCGATTTTTTTTTTTCAAAGGGTTGTTAACAGTACGGAAATTTTTGTCTGTATTTTTCAAATATTGTGATGCCACTCTAACAGTTTTTTGAGCTTTAAACCCAACCGTGCTGTTTGTTTAGTGTTCAATATATTTATATTATTTAGTGTAATATTAAAAATTTAGTGTAAATATATTTGTGACGTCACAAATATATTTTTAAAACAGGCACTACGGCCGCAATTTTGGGGATTTGAGAAAAAGAAAAAATACGGGTACAATATTTTCACCCATACAATCGATTAAGCCAATAAAAAAAATTGAGCAAGTACCCCATTAGTAGAAACTATTTTCAGTATCTTTTTTTGAAAAATAGAGGGTTTAAATTCGGTATGCGACTTTCTTGAATTATTATGTATAGGCGTTGCTATCTGGTTTCCAGATTTTCAAAAAAAAATTCAAGAATGTTCAATTTTTTGCGGATTTCGAAAATTTAATAGCATTTCCCGTACATTTTTCTTTGAAGGAGTTCCTACTTGTGAAAAAGAACTAATAAAAACCGATTTCTATCAACAAGTTTTTCAGTCACATCGGGAAACTCTTGTTCAGGAAATATTTGAATAAATCGATTTTGTGACAGCTGGAGATTAATTTCCATGTGGCACATCAATATGGCGCAAATCGTGGAGCTAACATGAAAACCATCAATGCATACACAAGACACGACTGGGTTCCAATTTTCATCAAAATCGGACCACTTAAACCAATTTCAACATGGCGGACAAAATGGCGGCGGATCAAAAAGAAAACATCAAAATCATACTTTTACATATAAAACATGAGTGTATTTCAAGTTTCATGGAAATCACGGACGGACATCAAAATGCCGCTAAGAGCAGCATTTCTAGTAAAGTACGCTAGAAAGACAATGACGTAAAGTTCGGTTTGTATAAATGTCATCGGGTGTACTCGAAAATGTTGAATAAAGAAATTTGCCATAGCTAAACTATGAACTGTCATATTTGGAGTAACAAGACCTGTCAGAAAACGATGCTAAACGATATTTATAGTAAATTTTGTTGTCTAATTTTATTCAGCTTCATTTTTCCCATCGGAGGTGCCGTTGATGAGAAAAAAAATACAAACCACAAGAACTACATATTTGGCGCGGTTTTTCCAAGATGGCGGTCTTAAGCTACTCGATACAAAAACGTATCATGGCTTATTTTCATGCTGGTGTTGTGGGGAATCCAAAAAGGTATGACACGTCAAGTCCCCAGGGTGGAAACCAAAATCGTGATTTTTGGCTCCTGGTCATCGACTACAGGTTCTAATATCGAGATGAACATTCATTTTGTTCAGAAACTGAACAAGTCAATATGCCCTCACCCTCAGGGCGTGAGGCTCAGCAGCGCACGTCCTTTATAAAGGATCAGTGAACGCATCAATATGTTAATACACCTATCCCACCGCGATATCAACTCGTGAACCCGCTGCGTGCGGCGGGTTACATGGGGAAATTTTGCTTGGGGTTTGGACATAATTGGTACTCTGAAATTGATAGTTGACATTGACAGAATAGATAATATGCGCCGATGCCCCTCAGAATTGCCAACCTCAATTTTGAATATAGTTATATTGCGTGCGCACTGGGTCCAAAATTTCCCGACGGGATAGGTGTATTAACACGTTGATGGACACTCTTTTCAGGCAGTATGCGTTTGATACGGCACTGTCGGTATTTGCCGTCCAAGTGTCCGAGTGGACATGCGCATGCGCCTAGTGGCACATGACGTCATGCGTCGCATGTTTTTTTTTAAGGTTAGGTTCAAAATGCAAAACGTCAGCAATCCATAGCTTAAAGTTTCGCTGCTGTACCTTGAAAAATGAAAAAGTTATCGTGGCGTGTTTTAGAGTGCGCATACTTGCCTAATCCGGGTGTTCCAGTAGGAAATCGTGCACTGTCGGGATATCCCGACAGTGTCCATCAACGTGTCAGAAGTCCTACCGTCATTTAGAAACGATTTTGCCTAGTTCAGTTCTCAAGACTACAAGTTTTCCATCAAGAAGAGTATGCTGGAATGGAGGAGGTAAAACACATACTCATAAATTATACCAAATGCTTCCGATTTCCTAGTTATGTCTAGGTCTACTTATGACATATCAACAATGTAGAATGTGACTTTTTGGGTATAGGACAAGGTATATAAAAACTTTATAGTGGACGTGGTACAACCGGAATAGAGAATATAAGTTGCAAATGATGATAAAGGCAAACCACTTTGCAGGGTTACAACTGAGGCCTAAATAAACGATTTCACCCGCAGTGCTTTTCTTTTCGTCCCTTGGGATTTGGATGGCGCCCCCTTTTCAAAATGGCGAATATTATCTAGGGGCAGAAGATATCGAATAGCGTAGTGATGTCCAGCTTAGTAGAAATATATGGGGCTATGTCTCAATCGGTTTCTGGGACATCAAACACTATTTAAAAAAATGGTGGAGCATTGCCATCTACCGCAGGCAAATTTGGTGGAGGCGCCAAAAGGAATTTAGCACTGTTATAAGAAAATTGCTGTAACATTTTTATTTTTCAACCGATTTCAACACAAGACATCTCATTTTGTAGAAAAGTAAATTCTTCTTGTTACCTTATACCTTCCATAAAAAAAGACATTGAGGAATGTTGAAAAAAAATTGAAAAATCATTCGAAAAGAAAAAGATTTTTTTCATTTTTTTATTTTTATGAAAAATAAGATGAATTGCCTTATTTGTAGATTTTGATGTGCCCTTTCTAAATTTGCACTTTTCCGATTTCTATCTTTGCAGTACGCGCCGCCATATTGAAAAAATGATGTCTGAAAAGAAGTTTCTGACAATATTTGAATTTTGGCCCTTGTGACATTAAAGCATTTATATACATATGGAAGCACATTCAATCCTCCACAGTTTGACATTTGAACCAGCTCTGTGCGACCTGCGGTTCTTGAGCTAGACCTTCTGGAAGTATCAATTTTTGGTTCGAAAAGAATTAAAAATCACCTCTTGGGGCTGTGTCAGGTCCACCAATGTTCATGATTTGTGATGAATGACGACGCTTTATTGATGGGTAACTTAATTAAGACAGGGTGGTGATCCAGTGGTGAAATCCGGTAGGCGCGGTCACTATTTAACACCGAAAATTGATACTTCCGGAAGCTCTAGCTCAAGAACCCCGAGTCTCACAGAGATGGTTCAAGTGCCAAATTGTGGAGAATTGAATGTGCTTTCATACGTATATAAACATTTCAATCTTGCATGAACTAAAATTTAGATATTGTCAAAAACTTCTTTTCAGATATCATTTTTTCAAGATGGCGGTGCGCACTGCGAAGATATAGATCGGAAAAGTGCAAATTCAGAATGGGCACATCGAAATTTACAAATAAGACAATTTTCATGAAAATAAAAAAATAAAGAAAATCTTTTTTTTTCAAATTATTTTTCAATTTTTTCTTCAACATTTCTCAATGTGTTTTTCCATGGAAGGTATAAGATAACAAGAAGAATTTACTTTTCTACAAAATTAGATGTCTTGTGTTAAAATCGGTTGAAAAATAAAAATGTTACAGCGATTTTCTAATGACCGTACTAAATTCATTTTGGCGCCTCCACCAAATTTGCCTGCGACAGATGTCAATGTTCCAGCATTTTTTTAAATAGTGTTTGATGTCCCAGAAACCAATCGAGACATAGCTCCATATATTTCAACAAAGCTGGACATAACCAGGCTATTCGATACCTTCTGCCCCTAGATAAAATCCGCCATTTTGAAAAAGGGGCGCCATTCAAATCCTAAGGGACGAAAAAAAAAGCACTGCGGGTCAAATCGTTTATCTAAGTCTTAGTCACGATCCTGCAAAGTGGTTTGCCTCTATCATCATTTGCAACTTGTTTTTTCCTACCACGTCCACTATTAATTGATGATCAACGTTTCGAGTTTATTTCAACTCTTTCCCAAGATCATTAAGTGTATAAAATTAAAAAAATTCGGAAGTTTTTGACATATTTGTAAAAAATTTAAAAAGTCTTCACTTTTTGGTGAACATCTCTTTTCTAGAGTAAGGATAGCTTAATCACGTAGTTATACAGGATGTCCCGAAACTAGACCGCAATATTTGACCGCTTATTCTACGTCAAAAAATTAAGTAAAAATGGAGCTACTCCCTTAGGGGGCATCATTCAAAAGTTACTTTTGCAAAATTTTGATTAGACGCTTTATTTTCGAGATATTTCAAAGGCCTTGGAAATTAAATAAATTGATGAACACTATTTTTGTTGAGAAACCAAGTTTTTCAGAAGAAAAAAAATTGGCCCTAGACAATGGCGATTTTGAGATGTTCACCAAAGTTCCAAACCCAAATAACGATCTCGAAAATGAAGCGTCTAATCAAAAATTTTGCTCTTAAGTAACTCTTCTACCTAAATTGAACGATAAATTCTAAAATTGAAATCATTGCCAAAAATATTCAGGGGGTACAAAATAGGGGGAAAGGGTACCCCCTATTATCTTCGCCCCTAAAAATGTTTGATGGAATGCGTTGTGATTGTTCAATAGGGACTTCAATTAAGTTCAATTAAGTAAGCTTTGGTTCGAATTTGAATAAAATCAGTTGAACGATTCAAACGTTTTGCAAAAAAACTGTTTAAAAAAACAATTTCGAAAGCCTGTTTATTGAACGTTTGCAAGGGTATGTTATGTTTATCAAGAAAGTTCTCTAATTTTTCAATTTTCTATCTCCCTGTGAATTTTGTTGCAATAAATTCGGGATATCCGGGATAAGATGGTTTGTAAAAGTTATGCAGGAGTGTTGAACGAAAAATAATATAACCTGCAGTTTTACAAACTAGTGAGAAAATGTAACGAGCACCTTAATATAACAAAAATTGTTCATTGAGAGTATTCAATTGACTGGCCAATGTTGTATTGCTCGATAAAATCGGTGAAGAGAGAAAATTTTACAAGGAAAAATTGCGAGCACGGTTTTTATGGCCCACCGGGTATAATTTGAACCGCTTCCGCCGATTCCAAACTTTCGGTTCTGATGAGGAACCGGTTTGCAAAATTGCAAACCGTGTTCAATTGACGACCATCAGCATCCATCGTAACGTAGATAATTCTATATGCACATGCGGTATAACACTACTGTGTTGGGCAAATCAAATGAATAATAAAATTTAGCTCAAAAAATGTATTTTTATGTTGATCGTAATTGATCGAGAACCCGTTAGAAGTACAGCTCCAAATCCACGCTCTTTCGCGTTCTACCGTTAACTTTACACAATTGTTTTGGGATTGAAAAGTTATAAGTGTTACGAGCGGCGATTCCCATGCATTCTGGTAAACACGCGATCTTTCTTAGACTTTTCCATTGCGTTGCAGTGTACAAATGCGGAGCTCTGGACATTTCTAGAGTATACGTGATGGCTTGGCATTGAATACATGGGGAGACTTCAACGCTCGATCAAGACACATATATGCTTATTTGGCGGGGGCGCCGGCCCTAGAACAAGGCAGAATTATACGCGAAATGTGTAGGATTTTTCGGGAGTCGTCGCGAAATCGTATGCCGGGTCACTGAGGAATCTGCTGGAAAACACATGGAACATTCGAGATAAATTAGTCCGACCTATACAGGTGATTTAAAAGTGTCGGACCATCCCAACAGTGCATAATATGGAGGTGTAGTAGAGTGCTAAAAAGTTGTTGAAAACATTCTGTGTCTTTTAATTTTGAAGTTATGGAGGGACAAAAGTTGGTCTTTCGATTGCTTCTATTTCCGTTGTTTCGAAAGATTTTAGTAAACTGTTTTTGGAAAAATAATCAGTACAAAAAATCAACATCTGAATCTGTACTGAATTTACTGTTTTCTATACAGGGTGAATCATGAACTACAAAAATTTAGTTTTCCTAAAAAAACAGAAGCAAAAGAATTCTATCCAAATGAATTGTGTTTTATAGTTTTATTGTGCTCTACATAGGTTATGGGACCAATGTGGCTGTTTACAGGTACTTTCAGAAAAAAATAATTTTCAGGATTCATGACTCACTCTGTATACAAAACAGAAATTCTTTGCAGATTCCGAGGTTGATTTTTTGTACTCATTCTTTTTTCATAAACAGGTTACTAAAATCTCTTGAAACAACGAAAATAGAAGCGATCGAAGGACCAACTTTTGTCCCTCCATAACTTCAAAATTAGAAGACAGAATTTTTTTAACAACTTCCCAGAACTCTACTGCACCTCCATATTACGCACCTTCAAGGTGGTCCGACACTTTTGAATCACCCTGTATAAGGCATCAATCGTCGGCTCACGAGCAGTTATTGAATTGGAAGCGATCGAGTGCGAAAGCAGCGAAATAGTAACCTGCGATATCAAGGTAATAAGTTATAGTAGTAATAAACTGTTTTAGTTACAGCTGTTAACCATGCATATTATTATTTAAAAAAAAAAACAAATATCCTTCTTCTTCTTCTTCTTCTTCTTCTTCTTCTTCTTCTTCAACTTCTTCTCGTGGATTGAAGCTACACTACAGCCCTTGAACTTTATCCGATGGATAGCTTAGATCCTCAAGGACCAAATAGGCAGATTGGCTTACTAATTCCGCCGCCATCTTGGCCGCGATATTGAAATCTTTTATTAGTTGAACGATTGTCATGAATCTTGAAACTCATCCTTGTCTAGCACGATCATTCTCATTTTCAAGCCAAATCTCATGATTCTGCCGCCATCTTAGCTGCCACATTAAAATTTCTTATTAGTGTAACGATTTCCATGAAATTTGATCTTGTCTCGTATAATAGACATTCTTATTTTCTAGCCAAATTTCATGATTCTGCCGCCATCTTGGCTGCCATATTGAAATTTCTTATTGATGGGACGATTTCCATAAAACTTGGAACTTATCCTTGTCCAGTACGATCATTATTATTTTCATGCTGAATTTCATGATTCCACCGCCATCTTGGCCGCCATATTGAAATCTCTTATTAGTGGAACAATTGTCATGAAACTTAAAATCTTGTCTCTTAATCTCTCTCTCTCTCCTTAATCTCTTAACCTCTCTCTTAATCTTGTCTCGTATGAACCTTCTCATTTTAAGCTGAGTTTCATGATTTCTCCGCCATATTGGCTGCTATATTACAATTTCTTATCAGTGGAACGATTTTCATGGAACTTACTCTTGTTTCTTCTCGATCATTTTCATCTTCTGGCCAAATTTCAACATTCCGCCGCCATATTGAAATATCTTATTACCGGAACGATTTTCATGAAAGTTCGAACTTACCCTTGTTAAGTACGATCATTCTGATTTTCAAGCCGAGTTTCATGATTCTTCCGCTAGTTTGGTCGCCATATTGGAATTTTTGTCCAAATAACGATAGAACCCTGATTAACATCTTGCGTCCAATAGTCCTTCAAAAAGGAAGTGCGCTACTGAGCCTCATGCCCATGAGGCATATTCGCTTGTTTCTTTTGCCGTGACCCTCAGATAAACCTGTCTGCCGAAAAAAGGAAAAAATCCAAAAATAGGGCCCAACTAAAATGGCTTTGGCAACATAATATATTTCAAAAATTGAATTTTCGAAAAATTCGATTCAATTTTTCCGGAAATTTACTTTTTTGTTAAAAAAATACTCTTATTTTCTTGCCAGTTTTTGAATGAGAGCCTGTAATTTTTTAGTTTTTTTTTCGGCAGGCAGGTTTAGCTAAGGGGCTTGACAGAAAAGTCTAACTGTGTCTCTTTCGCACTGCCGGTAGTCCGCAGTCTGTCCTTGTGATGGGAGTGACAGCCTTAAACCGGTTCAGGAATATCGTAATCAATGGACAGAATAGATTTTCTCCTGTTAATGTTGACTTGCCTATTGAGATCCTCTGTGTGCCATTTAATGTTGTTGCTATAATTTTCTCCAGATATTGTATATTGAGCTAAGTTCCACCAGTCATCGTATATTAAAAAAAAAAAACAAATTGAAGTATTATCCAAATATTCGAATGCATCGCGCATTCATGCATGGTCACATCTATACGCTATCCCTATAATTAGATGTATAATATATCGCACCAACAACAACAACAAAAAGTCGACAACGCCGCGGCTTATTCAGCACAACAAACTAAGCTTCCGCTTCAAAATATCACGCGTAGGATTTTTCTTCCATCACGAGGCTTCCATTAAATTATACGATTGGGATCTTTTCCATCCATCATCAGAGAGAAAAATCTCACGAATCTAAGTAAAAGTATATTTACGTGAAGGTTCAAAAAATGACCACAGAAACGGGGCTTGGGTTTCCAATTAGAATTCAATTAGAATGGGAATCGTGCTTATTCAGAATTGTTTAAGTGCAGTTACGTCATATCTAATCTGCTCTATCCCTGCAACGAACATGACAGCAAAGAGTGCTTCCCGCTGTGGGCTCCGGACAGCACACACATTTTATCACCTGAATGCAGGTCATATCCGAGAAGATTCATAATGCAATGCAGGGTCTGACATCTTATGTTTATATCCTTTGGTCTACGACAGGGTGTCAAAATTGGTTTTTTAAATTAGAAACTTTCAACGTCAAATATTTGTCGGGGGTTCGATCTCTGCCGGGGACGGATTTTAGCTTCGAAAACAAGCTTCTTGGTTTAGTTGGACCGACTGAACCGACTTAGATCCAATTTTTATCAAAGGTTACTAAAATAGGTCTCTGTCAAAGAAAAATAACGCGTTCCATCCAAATATTTTAGGGGCGAACTCGCCAAAATAATTAATGGCGGGGATGCCTAACTTGCAGCGCCCTCATACAGAAGTTGTCCTAGAACTTGCTGTATAGCGTTGAAGGTAGTTTTGGGAAATGCTTCAAATGTGTCAGAAATATGCTTGAAATAAATAAGGTTTTTACACGACCGGGTGTAAAGTGAGCCTTTTTACCCTCATTTTCAGGCGTAAAGTGGCTCATTTAGCCCGAGGGCGTAAAATTTTTACTTTTACGCCCTCGGGCTTTGGTTTTTTAAGCGTCAAAAAAACAAATGCCTGTAATTATTATTAAATGTCACAAACTAATAAATTTGTTGAAATGCACAGCTCAGAGGCATTTGGGACACCCCCAAAGGCGGGGAAGGGTGTATGGTTTCACTTATTAAGCTTCTCGTTGAATTGTTTGCTTTGAAAATACACATATTCGAAACTCCAAAAGTGAGGTTATGTGCGTTGACGGCTCTGGCCGGATTCCCATTTCTGAGTTCCGTGCTCAGTTTTCTTGAGGGGGCAGGCGAATACTAAATTTGAATAGCCGTTTTCGATACAAGAGCGCGATTTCAAGCCCGAAGCCGTGGGTGCCATCATAAAACGTGTAGCCGAATGAATATTTTGGTTTGTAGGTAGGTATCCGTCTCTTTACGTAGGCTGTAACTTTGCGGTAAAATCCGTGTCGTCCTTAACTGAAAGGGTTGTCTTCAGCATGGAAAACACGGACCACAAAGTAGAAGGCTTCACCACCTTGGATTTTTCAGCTAGATATAGGTATACCTACGTTCTCATGTATTTTTTTTTGGACTTCTCCGGCACAAGATCAAGTGTGGCTCGAGATACCATCGCCATCGGCGGGAGGAGTGCAGCGCCTCAAAAACGAAAATTCTTGCTGGGTGCTTTTCAATAAAAAAGACACTGACACTAGTGATAATTATTAAATGACAAGTGAAAACAAAATCATAGGTGCCCATAATGTCATTGCTAACTAGATCGATCTATAATCACTTTTTAGTTTTTCGGCTTTTATGGTTCAAAATCAAATTCAAAAAAAGAATGGGTCGTGTAAAAAACGTTGTATGCAGCTCAAGCGTGAAGCCTGTTTTAGGCCCTCTGTCTGAATGTGCCCTCGCTATGCTCGGGCACAACTTACATACGTCGGGCCTAAAACAGTCGCTTTACGCTCTTACTACATAAATAACTATTTTACACGACCGGGTGTGAAGTGAGCCTTTTTACCCTCATTTTCAGGCGTAAAGTGGCTCATTTAGCCCGAGGGCGTAAAATTTTCACTTTTACGCCCTCGGGCCTTGGTTTTTCAAGCGTCAAGAAACAAATGCCTGTAATTATTATTAAATGTCACAAACTAATAAATTTGTTGAAATGCACAGCTCAGAGGCATTTGAGACACCCCCAAAGGCGGGGATGGTGTACGGTTTTACTTATTAAGCTTCTCGTTGAATTGTTTGCTTTGAAAATACACATATTCGAAACTCCAAAAGTGAGGTTATGTGCGTTGACGGCTCTGGCCGGATTCCTATTTCTCAGAGTTCCGGGCTCAGTTTTCAGCAGAGGGGGCAGGCAAATACTAAATTTGAATAGCCGTTTTCGATACAAGAGCGCGATTTCAGGCCCGAAGCCGTGGTTGCCATCATAAAACGTGTAGCCGAATGAATATTTTGGTTTGTAGGTATCCGTCTGCCTGTCTCTTCACGTAGGCTGTAACTTTGCGGTAAAATCCGTGTCGTCCTTAACTGAAAGGGTTGTCATCAGCATGGAAAACACGGACCACAAAGTAGAAGGCTTCACCACCTTGGAATTTTCAGCTAAGTATAGGTATACCTACGTTCTCATGTATTTTTTTTTGGACTTCTCGGGCAGAAGATCAAGTGTGGCTCGAGAAGCCATCGCCATCGGCGGGAGGAGTGCAGCGCCTCAAAAACGAAAATTCTTGCTGGGTGCTTTTCAATAAAAAAGACACTGACACTAGTGATAATTATTAAATGACAAGTAAAAACAAAATCATAGGTGCCCATAATGTCATTGCTAACTAGATCGATCTATAATCGCTTTTTAGTTTTTCGGCTTTTATGGTTCAAAATCAAATTCAAAAAAAGAATGGGTCGTGTAAAAAACGTTGTATGCAGCTCAAGCGTAAAGCCTGTTTTAGGCCCTCTGTCTGAATGTGCCCTCGCTATGCTCGGGCACAACTTACATACGTCGGGCCTAAAACAGTCGCTTTACGCTCTTACTACATAAATAACTATTTTATTTTTGGAGATGCGCGAAAAGTCCTCCTATTTCAATTATTATCTGATGAGATTCCAACGAACTTTTCAGAACATACTGAAAAGAAAAAAAAATAACTTTCCAGTGTGTCTTGAATTTTCATGTACTATTCAGGTCATGAACTCAAAAACCACAAAAGATTATTTTTTTGAAAAGATTCCAGACATCCTTACCTAATGCGATGACCGGAAGAAAAATGATTCAGTTCCACAGAATTCTTTTGCGGGTGAATTTTAAGAAAACTTATTTTCGGGATTTTTGAGTCATCCTGTACAGTGATAGCAGGTTTATGGCTTCTGATTAAGCTTAACAGGTCAAACTTCTTTTTGTAGACGCTCAGTGCATCGATATCTAGCTAAGACTGTACTGTCTTCGTTTGGCTGAACGTCGGGACGAGGCGCTTCTTCACATGGCAAAATCCTACACAGGAGAGATGTGAGGGCATCAACAACGGCCAACTTCCTCACGAGAGAAGCCTCCTTCAAAATCTACACACCCCAGCCTTACCTCTTACTTAAATAGCTATAAAACAAACGACACTAGTTGGACAATTAAGATTGAATTAACAACTTCAACCTCAGATTCATACACAAGAGAATTCTCTATAGCCATTCTCATTTACCTCATTTACCAGTGAGCTTGAATATTTGAAGACCTGCGTACGACTGCGAGCAAAGGGACCGCCTATATGAGAAGGTCTATAAGATCGATCCCAGAGTAATTTGTACGTTTTGCAACCTGAACGAGCTGGAAAGTGTTTCTCATTTGATTTTGATTGGTCATCTATACAACAGTTTGAGATGTCATACTGTCCACGCAGGTCGACAGGTTTTTGGAGTTGTGCTGAATCTGGATGAAAGGCGTGGCATGGTATTCAGTAACTTCCTAGTGCAAGCGCTCTGGCTTAGGTCTTTTGTTTTAAATGAAATGAGTGATCAGGGTAACAGTTTTCACTTTGCCAGTCGATAGAGAATAAAAAACAAAAGGCTTTCCCAGAAAAACATATATCAAAAAACTAAAAATACAGAGATACAGACCTCCAAAGTTTGGATTTTTTTTTCTGTAACTCTTGGACCGTTTGAGCCGATTTGGCTCATATTTCACACAAATAGTTCAGAAATACTGACTCAACAACTGCTTAGTAATTTTTTTCCCCTCTTCAGTTTCGAAAAAATTACTCTAATGAAATTTTGATAGAGGCTTCGTTTCCAAAAGTTGAGTTTGAATGTTTGAAAAATCATTATCATCGAGCCACACATCGATAATATATATTTTTCGAATTCTTTTCATGGGGAATGTACCCTTGTAGTTTGTCATATTATTTCTGCTACACCTGTATGTACGCCATGAACCTGAATTATTATTGATATATGAAAGTGGATCTATGTGCGAACAAATGTGCGAGTTTCTAGGGATTCGTATGGGTGGACGCATAATTAAGGAAATATCAAGTCCAACCAAAGCCAACAACCATGAGATGTCCGTCCACAGTTGTTCGGCATTGAAATTAGGTTTCATACAATTAAATTGCTGTTTGCTGCGCAAATAACAATGATGTAATTTGTGTGATTTGGGAAGAAACAATCACAAAAACCTTTCAGGTACTATATACCTACCTAATTGCATGACAATAAAGCTCGGCCTATTCATTCTCGTCTATTTCAAATTCAAATTCGGTGAGGGGAACTATTCAGCAATCGCCCAAAAAGGTAGCGGGTAAAAGCGTTCAAACATGTCTCTTTTATTTCCATTCAGCGGTCTCATTTTTGAATAAAATACAAAGAAGTAAAGGGAAAAGGGATTGTCCAGGCTAGTTTTTGCGACGTGCTTTATTGTTTTGAGAACTTTTCTTCTTTTCATTTTCATTGCTTTTTTAGAAAACAAAAAATACATCACAGCAACTCTCCCACATCATCCATTCTCTCGATACTTTTTAGCGCATTTTCGAAGGAAATCCGCTATCGGCCGCTTTTCAAAGTCTGTCCGTTTGTATTCAGTTGATAATAATAATAAATGCCTTTATTCCATATTGAATGAGAGCGACGTTTAGCTGAGCTATTCTATAACTTCTATACTTAACTGTCATCCAACGCAAAAATATCTTACTTTCAAAGAAATATAAGACAAAACGAAAGGCATCAGTTGAAAGGAAAACAAGCAAATATGCTTGACGCGTGTGACTCAGTAGCGCACTTCCTTTTTGAAGAATTAGTTAACCCAAGATGTTGATTAGGATCCTACCGTTATTTGGGCAGAAATTTCAATATGGCGGCCAAAATAGCGTCAGACTCATGAAATTCGGCTTGAAAATCAGAGTGATCGTAGTAGACCAGGGTTAAGTTCCAAGTTTTATGAAAATCGTTCAACTAATAAGAGATTTCAATACGGCGACCAAGATGGCGGCGGAATGTTGCAATTTAGCTAGAAAATAAGAATGATCGGGCAGAACGACCTCGGTCGATAGCCCTTTGAACTAAACAGTTCAATGAATATCATGTAATATGATTATGATTATCAAGAATGATCATACCGCTGTGCTAGAATGATAGTAAGATAACTTCAAATTTCTGATTTTCGGATTATTCCAAAATCTATAGCTCCAAGCTATTCTCTACCTGGTAAAAAAATCGAATTACTCAGAATCATCATGGAAGTACATGAAAAAATGAATATCTCACTGTTATAATTATCTGTTTTTTAAACAGTTTTGGTCTAATACTCGGACATCTCAAAATGTCCTATTTCTTCTACTGAGAAATAGATCGAATTTGATCTTGCCTTCTGGTATAATACGAAGACATTTCAACATGTCCCAATTTTACAACAAATCTGATTTGAAAATTTCAAGTTGTCCTTGTTTTTCATGTTATCTCAGTATTTTACTGTGAAAGATGTCTCACTCTTATACCAAAAAATCAACTGATTCAATGAAAGTCTTCGGATATTTCATTTTAACTCACTATTGCACAAACATACTCTCATGCGTTTGTAAAATATCTTACTTTTCTCTAAGTTGTCCCACTATTTGACCAGAAATGTTCCGTGAATTGTTTGAAATGACTTAATAATTTTAACTTATCTCCAATGTACATTGCCATGATTTCGTTATCCACAGGTCAGTTTGTATTGGGTAAAACTGAATCTAAACGATGAATGGATGCGGAGGCAGACTATATTGGTTATAGCTATGACCAAGACTGCCAAAAGTAAGAGAAGTCGTGAAAATCGGTTCACAGGTTGAAATGTTTGATAAAAAATCTTGAATAATTGAATGACAAAGTTATGAACTTTGACATTTTTCAATATTTGACACACGACAGTTAGCGAAACACTATCTACTGTTCTGAATACAGTTTTCCAAGGACTTTCAAATCAATTTCCAATTTCTGAGAGTGACACTTTTATTTGTCAAATGACAGCCAAAAACTAATGGGCTTATTCCATGTCAAACAATACTTAAGGATAACTATGAAAAATATGTTGAACCAGGCTATGCTTACTGTGCAATACTCGGACAACTTGAAAAAAAAGAGGGATAAATTCAAAATCACTCTACGAATTCCTGACGAATAGTAGGATAACTTACATGAAAAAACGGACAACTTCCAACAGAACCATTATTTCTAGCGATATACAAGGATATGTTCACTTTTTGATTTTTTTCTCAAAGAGTAAATGTGATTTCATAATGAATTCCTCACAGGTCTATCAGGAGCGATATAATACAACTGGAAAATTAAAAAATCTCCGAAATTTCGAGAAGAAGAGTGTTTTTCGTTCTTCTGAAATGTTCAAGTGGCGATTACTCGAAACTATGTTTTTCAAGTTGTCTTACTATCATTCTAGTACAGCGATACGAACGTACGACATACATAATGACGGTTCCTTCGGTTTACATTTATCAGCTCTTGATTTATGCCAGGAAAAATCAAAATCTGAAAAAACTGCAAGATTTCCATTGTTACACGACAAGACAGAGACATACTTTAGAGATACCTTTACATAGAACAGCATCAATTGAAAACAGTCCTGTATACAGCTTGTTTCAATAAACTGCCCGATTCTTATAAGGATCGCAGTTTGAGTCATTTTAAAAATATTAGCAAATTTCTATTAACACCAGCAGAGCATATTACTCGGTTCCGGAATTTTTGGACGACACCATTGCAAAATTATAAATACCTGTTGTGATGTATTTTATAAAACATTATTTTTCAAGTATTTATAGATATGCATATTTTTATTATTGTATATTAACATGACGATTGCATACACATTTGCATTGTAAGGATGCCGATTGATAAATATGATATGATACGAAACAATGGTAACTTCCAAGTTCCATGAAAACCGTTCGGCTCATAAGAAATTTCAGTATGAAGGCCAAGACGGCGACACTCGACAGAATCATGAATTTCGGCTTGAAAATAAGAATGATCATACTTGACACATTCGGAGAATTTTCTGGTGAAAGAATAATTCTGATTGCTTTATCCTTAAGGAAGATACCATCATTTCTGTGCACAGACAAGCCATCGCAGCTGTGGGTATAACATCGTCATGCACTTATATGTGGGATATTCCCATTCCCAGCCAGGCAGGCGCACACCGACAGTCCAGCGGGGGATTTGCATTTTTTAAATTTTTAGCTGAATATTGTTTTTTCGTAGAAAATTCGCTATTAGCGGTCCGTCCGTCTGTCTGTAGTTAGTTGAACTCCCCCTAAACGAAAAGTTGTAGCGGTATCGGATTTTTTTGCAAATGATCGCTAATTTTCTGCGAATGGGAATAGGCGTAAAAGGAGGCTTATGGAGAATTGCTTTTTAAGGCTATTTGTGAGCGCTTTTTTTTTCGTGATAATTTTTTCAATTTTTTTTCCTCGTTTCAATCTTCCGTATCTTTTGAACGGTTCAATATATCCAGTTCATTCTTTCGCTAATCGAATCTCAACTATTGCAGGTTGATACCGACGACGTTTAAAGATGATCGGTCAAATATAAACAATCTTTAACAACAAAAAAGATTGCACAACTCGTGAAAACTCATTTAAAATAGAGAAAACGCATGGATCTCAGCCTTTCCATCATCATATCTTTGGATCTAATGAAGCTTTGTGCCTAATTTTTTTTTTAAATTGAAGTACATTTCCAGACCTTTGTCACAGTGTGCCAGCGATTGAGAAACAATGGTTTATTATTTATTTATAAGGTTTATAAACATTTTCATCGGCTATGAATGCAGCATGATTTTCAATCAGCGAGGAAAATTTTTATTTTCACAGTTTTCTATATACAACCAGCGAAGCGATTGGAGCCAAAGTATTGCAGAATTTTTTAAAAGAAAAAATTTTGATCTAGGACTCATAGTTTTTCAGATATGATTTTTTTTTCTGACGCAACCAACAACTGTAAAGAAGTAGTGCGCGCATGCCACTCATACATACTATGCAAAATGCTCTATATTACTACTGAGGTGGGCATTTTTCGTATAAAGCTGAGCTTTCTCAGAAATAATCAGATATTTGCTTTTTACAAAAAAAAAAAACAAGGCACCCGTTTAGGCCAGCCGAGTTATGGAGCTAAGACTGCCCTCAACGGTACAATGGTATTAACGGAAAATAGGTATGATGCAGATCAAACTATTCACTCCTAATTTCTACATCGAAAGGGTCATATTCCAAACATTTGCTCTGCTCGTGCCTTTCAAACTTTCAAACTAGTTGAATAATCTCCCATTTTTACCGCAAATCGCAGATGAGAGGTATTCTTACGTGTCACATACAGTTTCTCTTTTTATTTCATTGCCTTTTTTTGCATGAATGACTACTTATTTTATCTCAAATCACATTTGGCAAATATGTTTCGATATCACTTCATTGAAGTTTTAGAGTAGGTACCATCATTATTAATTTTTTGCCAAGCAAGTTTCAAACACTTTCCAAGCTAAGAAAACAATAACGATAGTTCTTATTGTATGATGTGTGTACGTGTTTTATGTGTACTTTTTGTAATGTACCAAAATGATTTATTGCTGCGAAGACCTTTTTTTGGGCGAGGCTTCCTATTAGACACACCGCAAGGTTTTTTACACTTGAACCTTAAGGACGGAGTTCAATTGGTAAAATAAGCGTTGCGAAATCAATCCGTCTGGGTTTATTCCTTGGCGGATTTTCACCATTTTGGTCTCTTTCGAAAGCTACAAGGATGTACTTTGATTTGAGCCTATTGGCATTTCCAAAATCCAGAAATAATTTTTTCAAATGTCAAAATTTACTTTTTTTTTTATTTCGGAAATGCCAATGGGCTCAAACCAAAGTACATCCTTGTAGCTTTCAAAAGAGACCGAAATGGTAAGAATCTGTCAAGGAATAAACCCAGACGGATTGATTTCCCAACGCTTATTTCACCAATATGACTCCGTCCTTAACCAATTTCAATCTTTTGAGTTTTCCTTCAACTTGAAATTTATTATTGTAATGCGAAAGATGAATTAATAGTGATTACAGCCGATTTTGATGAAATCCAAAAATTTAGGTACTCGAGTTTCCTACAAAAAAAAAACTGATGATTTCATATGAACAGTCTACTCATCTGCACTCCGAAAATGCGCTCGTATGACTCACCCCCGTGAAGGCTTTGCGACTAGTATTTATTTTATTCAAACATGAGACCACTTGATGGGAATGAAAAAGACAAAAGACATGTTTTTGCGCTATACCCGTCACCTTAAGCGCCCGTGTTCTGTTTCTTCTCATCTTTATGATTACAGGGTGTCCTGATGGAGTAATTATACCTTCGTGTTTTTTACTTGATCCACTATTACAACATAACTGTTTTTCTATACCGGCAACACATGTTCGAGTCGCGAGACCTATTAAAACAAAGCAATTATGTATGAATTTTAGGTGTAGGTACACGACGTTCTGTACAGGGGTGTTATGCATAATGACACACACGTGTTCATGTTGCTGGGCTAGCCAGCGTTCTACTTCTCTACGATCGAGAAGGGTGCTCGTTCAACTGAATATCGGCCATAATCTTTCATTTACATTACAGTACCAGCTAAGTGTTCTTGCCTTGAATTGACCTTCTTCGAGTGTGATGGACAATTATGCGAATCTTCATGTTCACGGAAAACACTCACGAATCACGAATTTCAAAAGCCACACTCATCTTAAAATGGCATGGCGCATATACAGAAACTCATCTGGAAGCAATTCGATTCTTCATCACATCAAATCATATGTAAGAAGTATTTTTAGGTTTTACCCAAGCTTCCTTCTTCCTATTTCTCGATAAATAATAAACAATACTAATTTTAGATTGATTCTTGTTGAAGGCTTGTTTCTAAACTAGTTGAAAAAAATCGACCGGATGTGAATGCTTCATATGAGTATGGATTCTGGGTATGCAGAACGTGTTGAAAATCGTTGCGTAAATATTGCACATTTGCAATGTCTCTACTTTCGTGTCGTCTATTTCGGGGCCAACCTAAATATTTCGGTGTGGAGCTAGGCTAACTGAAATAGAATTAGGCGTTATCTTTTTCTGATCAGGAGAAGAGCCCGGAGAAACGGTCATAAAAACGCCCAAAAGAGGCGTTTTACATTTACCTCGGTATTAATTAAATTGACCTGCTCAAGACTTTGATTGTGCTGGTCAGAGCAGAACTGCGGAATCATGTAAGCGAGAGATAAACAAGTGCCAAAGTCTTCACGGACGTAATTCTCAACAGAATTTCCTTTAAAAAGCTATATTTTTACGTAATCACAGGAAAAGCAAAGAAAAATTGGTTAAAAAATGTATTCCAGAAGTCAACATACATCAAAAGAGATCATAACCATGAACGTCCCCGTCCGGTCCCCGATAAGACATATGGTGCATTCACGGTCATTGTCATTAGAAAATTGGAAGTGTGTGATGTGTGAATGTGCCATTTTGCAACTTCTTCGCATGTTTAATAAATTACAAATTATACTCTAAATTTCAACTGATATGTCTGGTTCTCAAGCAGTACCCAGCACACTTGAGGCGTCATTGACATTACCAGTTGCGTCTACCAGTCGTTCACTAATCACTCAAGTCATCAATGAAGGAACGCGCCTTTTCTGCAATAGCTCCTGGGCAGATGGCACTACTCGTAAGATGCGATAGTGCTACTGGATCGACAGCTATCAAGTCCCAGACTAGGCACTTACCATGGGCGTAAGGGATGAAAGTTATGCCGTCTGGACGTTTTCCATCAATCCCAGCCAGCAGCAGGTGGTTGCAAAATAGGATGAAACCGACTGTGTTAAAGCCCTTTTTTATGAAAAAGGTCAAGGTATTCATCAAAAGATGAAGAATTTCGGACATTGCACTCTATTTTTGGCAGATGTTGAAGAAAAGTTTGAAAAGTCACTTTTCCGAAAATAAAACGGTAAAAATGTACTGAAAAATGGTAATCTTCGATTTCTCATCTCGTTCCGGGGTCCATATGTAACGATCCACAAAACAATCGTACCACCAAGCAAACGCTCCAACTTACAAACGAGCCATGACAAAATGACCCTCAAATTCAGCGGCAGCGGCACACGGCGCAGACATCCCAAAACGCATATATGCGACCCTACAAATTCCCACAGCGCGAAGTGCCACAAGGCCGTGCCTGTCAAAGCGCAAATTCCCACATCGCATTTATACCAAGAAGCAAGCAAACGCTACAACTTGCTAACATGCCACCACAAAATGATGTTCAAATTCAGCGCCAGCAGCACACAGCGCAGATACCCCAAAATGCATACATGCAACCCTATCTCCCACATCTCAAACATTGCCAGAGAGCAAAAGCCCATCGTGCAAAGTGCCACGAGGCCGTACCTGTCAAAGCGCAAATTTCTACAGCGCATTCGTACCACAAAGCAAACGCTTCAACTTGCAAACATGCCACCACAAAATGAACATGAATCCTCAAATTCAGCGCCAGCAGCACACAGCACAAACATCCCAAAATGCATACATGTGACCCTACAAATTCCCACAGCGCGAAATGCCACGAACTCGTGACTCACCACACAAATATCAAATAGTTCCACCATAATCGGATCCGACCGTATAAATTCCTACCGTACAAATTCCTACCGTACAAATTCCTACCGTACAAATTTCTACCATACAAATACCCACTCTCAGCCTAGCTCAGATCAGAACCAGCTTTGTATGGACTAGGCTGAGAGTGGGAATTTGTATGATAGAAATTTGTACGGTAGGAATTTGTAGGGTCGGATCCGATTATGGTGGGAATTATTCACGGTGGGTATTTGTATGGTGGACATATTTGTACGGTAGGAATTTGTAAGGTCGGATCCAATTATGGTGGGAATTATTTACGATAGGTATTTGTGGTGGGTCACGAGTTCGTGGCACTTTGCACTGTGGGAATTTGTAGGGTCACATGTATGCATTTTGGGATGTTTGTGCTGTGTGCTGCTGGCGCTGAATTTGAGGATTCATGTTCATTTTGTGGTGGCATGTTTGCAAGTTGAAGCGTTTGCTTTGTGGTACGAATGCGCTGTAGAAATTTGCGCTTTGACAGGTACGGCCTCGTGGCACTTTGCACGATGGGCTTTTGCTCTCTGGCAATGTTTGAGATGTGGGATGAATCCTCTTTGGGCTGTTTTGTGGCCTCCCCTCGTCCCGCATACAGCCCGAAGGAAAAGCAAAATAGCGTTCAAGGTTAATCCCACTCTTGATAAACAGCAAAATATAAACGAGTGGGTAGATAAGGTGGCGTACGACTTTCTAGTGGGGCGGCTGTTAGCGTGAAAATTCAATTGCTGATATCTTGCCCTATCCGTTTGGCAATAATCGTTCAAATGAAACGCTTCAATAGATATGATTACAGATTATTAGCTGGGTGCTGGGTGAATATCAGGTTGTCGTTAGTGTGCAATTGAGTCTTTGCTTTAGTTTTAGCGTAAAGGATACGGAACGTCCCCGTAACTTTCCGGATGTATCCAGGGCGGGCACTGGGATCAGTGGCGTAACCAGGATTTGACGGCGAAAAGGCAAAGGTAACTAAGAGGGCGCGAGTCTGCAAGCGAAGCACAGCAGGTGAAATATTCTGGACATAACAATAATAGTGATAATAATAGACATATTTTAGGAGTTTTGCGATTTCAGTTCTTGGACTTTTTAGCACAATTACTTATCGAACGACCTTTTTTCACTAAAATTTTGCGCTCCTTGAAAATTTTTGAGAGAAAACCGGTATTTCTGAATTAGTTCAGCGGGACGGGAGAGGAGGGCTTGGGAGGTAGGGGCGGGGAGCATTCACTTCTCTCGCTCCCCTTTGACTACGCCAGTGCCAGTGACTCGGACAGGAGAATTCTCGGATAAAGCACAGTTATGCTCCTATCCTATCCACACATGGTGCGCCTTATTTGTTAAATAACAACATACCATAAAGGTACATGCAATTACTACTTTGATCGTAGAGTACTGACTTGACATACAGACGCACGCGTCTTGGTTCCTGAAAGGTACCCACCGTACCATTATAGTACCTACTTGGTTGTTGCGTTTGAAGCTGCATACATTAGTAGTACCTACTTATTGTTAATTAAAAGCGTGACTTTCAAATACTTTTGCTTTATCCTGTACACGGAAGGGGTTTAGAATAAAGTTCAAGAATTGTTCGAGCGCATTTACTTCGAAGGCGAAAGCTTTACGAATCATTAACCACTGAATTTTTCGCAAAATACGAAATGTTACATTTACACTGATGATAGATTAAGTCATTAATGACGGGCGTTCTCGTTATTCGTGAGTGATTAATGCAGTTTCCAAACAATGTGAACAGTCTCTCTCGATATCCCTTGAAAAAACCACACTCCAAGTAACGATAATATAAACAAATAACGTAACGACTAAGCGATTAACCACGGAGACGAGCATCTCGCGCTCGCCCACTCGCTAACCAGTGGGCGATTTTAAATTATAAAGAATTATGTACAACACTCGAGAAATGTTCAAAGTATTTCCCCACACTACCACAAGAATACTTGCATCCTCCTCAGATCCTTAAAGCTTACCTGCAACAAAAAAATATTTAGATTAAAACGTGTCCAACAACAAAACCAATTTAGCTAAACTTCTTGCACAATCATTCAAGTCACCGTCTTTTTGCGCGTCCGTTTACAATTGGGTTCTTTAGAATAACGTCGAGGCATCTGAAATTTCTGTATTATTGCTATTGGCATCGATTAGCTCGGTACCGAACAAGCTTGAAGTTAATAGGGTGTGACTTGTACACCATCTAACTCGTGCTGCATGCCGAAGGCACGGTAGAAACCGAGTTTTTACCATCGGACATCCGTCGAGTCGACGTCAAACACGAGAGAAGATGCAAAATCTCGACGTTGCTGACTTCCCAATCTTCCCATGCATATAGGAATACAAAATAATCACGACTTTCAACCACTGTCAATTTATTAATTATCCCCGTCAGCTACGTCAAAAAGTTAGTGCTAATTAAAAACCATGGCACAGTCGGCTGGCTGCCCCTTTCAAAACGTATGTTACACAAAGGGTGCTGTTCGAGTTTGAATGATTTTTTGCACCAGTGACATTTATGTAGCTCAATAATTTCAACTAGTGAAAAATCTAGTGTAAAAATGAAATACCCCACTCCCCAGACCAGTTTGGTCTCCAGTATCAGTTCTCCATATTGATTCTCTTGAGGAAATAAAGCTTGTACCTCAGAAAAACGATCCGCTCGTTTAATTTAACAAAAATCTACAAATAACCACCACGTGCCTTAATGTCGATGTCTGGCACCGATTTCTTGCTTAGCGTTTGTGTATTATGCAGTAAATAGTCAATGACTTGCTCGACAATTGCTCACTGCGAGCAGTAGTCCGGAGGTTAGTGAAATGAACCTTGCACTTGGTGGCAAAAGCATGAAAATTGGTAGGATGGCACAAACGACCGTGTTCTCATATCGTTTTTCACGGTTACAAAAAATAAAGGCCCGTATTCATATCCCCCTTTTAGCGTTAGAAGCGGTTTTAAAGATGCGCCTCTAACATTTCCGTATTCATACGTGGTTTTAGCGCGCCTCTATCATCACTTTAAACAGGCGTCTCTAAAGTCGTCTTAAAAGGGGATGTTTAGAGACGCGTCTATTCATATGTCTCTTTTACGTGTCTTTAAGCGATTTTGGATGGTCTCACGCATGCGTCAAGTTAGATGGGATCCAAATGTGCCAACAGGCGTGTTTTGAGTCCATTTAACCTACAAGCTGTGCCGTGTGTTCTTGGGAAGTGTGACGAAAATCACATTTTCTTTCTAAAATATTGATTTAATTGAATTAATGAAGCATGACGCCGAAATGCAGGAAGTGCGCAATGCTCTGGATGTCCCTTTCGGTCATACTCCTTTACTATTTACTGTACTCAAGGCGGGGACGACTTGCACAAAACAGTCGAAACAGGTGTTCACTTGTTAAGTTAACAGATCCAGGCCGCTATTCTTGAAACTGTGGAAGAAACTCCCTGAAAGTTTTTTGCGAGGTTTTATGTAATCCGCAGTACATCAATGTAGCAAGAGTTGCCAGCACTTCCGTTTTGCCAGGCGGAGCTGCTCGGGGTAAATCACTAGACAAAGAAAACAGATCCAGCTGGGCCGTGATTGGTGTATGTATCTACTTTCTCTATCTAGTGATCTACCCGGAGCGGCTCCCGGCGCAAAACGAAAGCGGCTTGGGGTTCTTGCCTACCTGCGTCCACCTTCGGGTGAGTAGTTTTGAGTACATTTCACAACGTTGCCAAATCAACACCCCCTTTAGTTAGATGGGCCCTAACAGGACGTAAAAGGTGGCCTATGAATACGACCGCTTTTATCAGGTAGCCGAGCCGAAGACTTAAATTTTTTTCAACAGTGAAGAATGATGGTGACTGATGCTGTTAAGGTTTATGGTAGAGTCATACGTTTCCTTTTCACTTGGTATAGCGATATTAAAAAGTGGTTCCGTATAGGGGCTCCACCCCTTTCAAATTTCAAAGGCCCCCTGGCGATCCTCCGAGAAAAAATCTGCGTGGCGCTCCTTCTCAATCGAAAGACTACGGTCGTTTGTGCCGTCCTACCAATGTTTGTGCTTTTGTCACCAAGAGCTTCACTTGATTTTGGTCACTAAACCTCGGGACTACAGGGCAAACGATTTGTTCACCTACCCATGTTTGAATTGAGGAGCATACACACACAACTCGAATATTTTCTCCATAAAGTTCATGTACATGTGTAATCAAGCACGAGCGAGAGGTTGACCACCTGAGAAAAATGTGCACACCAAAATCGCCAATTGCCCGAAAACTGACGGAAAATTGCCACAATTGCCATAAATTCGCTCACGGCTGTACACCAAAATTGCCAAGTGGTTAAGTTAATCCACTTGAGCACGAGGTATGCCGCATAAACGCCAGTGAAAATAATGGCACCCGCATATTGACACCATTTGGAGTGCCGAGTGACTGAACGAACATCACTTCCGTTGATTCAGAATTATTATTCACCTTCAGTCTTCTAAAATTAAACACGACTAAAGATTTAATCGTTGCAAGGCCATTGTAAATTATCAAGATCTGCGAAATGCGAAACAGGGAATATGTCAGGGGCTTTGTTAAAGTGTTGGAAAACTAATCAGAATAAAAGTATCACCACGATATTCTAACAAACGACACATGAAATAAAATGTTGGACATAAATTATCCATCCGCACAGTCCGGAGTTTAACGTACGGGCATGATAAATTTAACCTTGGTTCCCAATTATTCACTGAAAGGAAGTTTTCGTCTTAATTTACAAGCCAAGAACATTTGGAAACTGTCAAGAGCATGTATAAAGAACTAACTACCTATATCGCAATAAATTTAAAATCGAGAGTACCTCTACCTAATCCATTTATGCAAACAAGGTAAATGAAACAAACGCATTTTGGCGTACATAGAAACGCTTGGTTCATGCGGTGTACAAGTTCTGCATGAGTGAAACTAAGACAGAAACTCTATTAAACTTTCTGATAATGACGGTAGGTACTACTTGTACAACAGAACATGAAAATTCATTCACCAACAACACACCTAACCACTGTCAAAGTAAGAAAGGCAAAAAGACGTTTCATAAAACGGTATACCTAGGTGAAACAGTCTCAAAAACGCAAGACTCGTGCGTATAAAGCAATTTAAGGCCCCTTCTTCCCTCTCTCACCTGCGTGGAAAGTATATAAGTAATTACATTGTACTATTTATTATCCAGATATTATCTTGGTCATAGAAGATCTTTGCCAACAAAGGAAACTATGAATTCGCGTGGAATTTTTAGTTTCTCGGTTCTGCCGTATCCAACCAGAACAGTTGTTAGTCCCGAACGCTGACAATTTGCAGCATGTTTGCAATTTACTTCATATGTAGTGTAGAATAATTTAGATCCTTGATTCTTGTTTTTGGGATTTGGTTCGAATTGTCGCTAATACGCTAATTAACACATCAGAAAACACTTCTGGAATAAATATGCGGTTTACTGCGGCAATCAAGATTTGCTGTAAATATTGTAATAAGATGAATAATGAAAATGAGTCGTGTCAAATCAAGTTTTGCTTTAACGCTTCATTTCTGAACATGAACAATGAGTTCGATTATAGGTTAACACTTAGTTTTCTGGAAGGGCAACCGTTGGATTTCTGATCATTTGCGAACAGTGATTTTACCAATTTGGAACTCCCGTATATGCCCCTATTATAAGATCGCGATCGCGAAGCAATAACTTGTTTATTTGTAGTCTTCCCGAAAGAATTCGGCAAATCATCGTTTCCTGTAACCCTCAGGAGTAGCTACTACCAGGGCTCTTATATAACTTTTATTATTGTGATGCTCACTCTACAGGTGATACCCATTTAAAGAGTGGAGGCTATCTAAAGAAAAAAAAAGAGAGAAAACAGAGAAAAACATAAAGAAAATTGAAAATTCAGAAATTAAGATAAGATGTTATAACTGGAAGACAGCTTGATCGTATGCTCCGCGCATTGCATGTCCGCACCTGCGGTTCGGAGGTGAAAGACAAGGACGGAGGATAGTCTAACCGGAACCGTGCCAATTTTGAAAATGGGTCTACACGACCCCCAATCCAATCTAGTTTCGATATCAGCTGGGATTTTTTAAAGAAAGTCGATCCCCGAGCAGGAATGAATTTTTGAGTGGAGTCCTAGATCAAAA
Source organism: Anaspis maculata (assembly GCA_949128115.1). NCBI lineage: Eukaryota > Metazoa > Arthropoda > Insecta > Coleoptera > Scraptiidae > Anaspis > Anaspis maculata. Next base: position 28,632,690 of record OX421968.1, on the reverse strand, counting down.
GCGAGCAGTCCTGGTCAAAATACGGGCGAGAAGCCTTCTCGGGTGGCAACGGCTAAGAGACATTTTAAAAATTCATAACGCTTGTCTGTAAAATGGTGGAAAATTGCAACTGCAGACTCGATTTCACTATTTTGTTGTGTTGCTTCCTGCCAAGTTTGGTCCCAATCCATCCGATAGATTTTGAATAATGAAATGGTAATGTTTTGAACACTAACATTTTTTATTATTTGACAGATGACATATAGGGCAATACTTTCAACTGTTCTGAATACAGTTTTTCATGGGCTTTCAAACGGCATATCGCAAGTCAAGCTCCGTGAGATGTAGCTTCTGTCATTTTTTGATAGTGACACTTCCGTTCAACAGATGACAGCCAAAAACTCATGGGCTCATTCGACGGTGAAACCATGTCTGTGTACCAAATTTCAAGTCGATTGGATAGACGTTACGGCTATTGCCTTCAGCATGATCAATTTACTTGAGCTTGGCACATTCCACACCAATTTGGTGCATATAGATTTTTTTAAATGAGAGGAGTTCACCCCATGCCCCTTCTTATATCCCGGATTTCCGGCTCTTCAAGAACGGATTTGCAGGGGTCCTTATTACATACTACTGAGATATTTGGTTTGAATTTTTCACCGGAACATTTGACCGTCACTCGCATTCAATATAAGACAAGCGAATATGCCTCATGGGCATGAGGCTCAGTAGCGCACTTCCTTTTTGGAGGATTAGTGAACGCAAGATGTTAAGTGATTAGGGTTCTACCGTCTTGGGCAAAAAATTGCAATATGGCGGCCAAAATATCGACAGAATCATGAAATTCGGCTTGAAAATCAAAATGATCGTACTAGACAAGGGTAAGTTCCAAGTTTCATGAAAATCGTTCCACTAACAAGAGATTTCAATATGGCAGCCAAGATGGCGGCAGAATTATGAAACTCAGCTTGAAAATAGGAATGATCGTACGAGACAAGCGTAACTCTCAAGTTTCATGAAAATCCTTCCACTTATAAGAGATTTCAATATGGCGGCCAAGATGGTGGGGCAATCATGAAATTTGGCTTGAAAATAAGAATGATCGTACTAGACAAGGGTAAGTTTCAAGTTTCATGACAATCGTTCCACTAATAAGAAATTTCAATATGGCAGCCAAGATGGCGGCCGAATCATGAAAGCCAACCTGCCTATTTGGTCCTTAAGGACCTAAGCTATCCACCGGATAAAGTTCAATCTACAAGGGCTGTAGCTTTATTTCCCGAGGAGAAGTTCAACTTCATCGAAGTGCACAGGAGATCTCTGTTTTTTGAGAATAATGATAACGATGTATGGATAACAAAAATAGTGCCCATTGGCCACCCTTGGGGACATCAGCTATTAATCGGAAAAAAGTTCCAAGACTCTTGTTTCAATTCTCGAGAAGGAGTACAGCGTCTTAATTTCTGCACGGACTCGGACAGACAGACAGACAGACAGACAGACAGACAGACAAACCGGCCACATAAGCGTCATTCTGTTACTTATATAAAAAAATGTTCTCCAACTGATTTCGACCTCCTGAACACTAATATCGGGTTCACTTTTGAATTGGAACATTTCTTTTTTATCGAAAAACCGACAAAATGGTAGCCTTGTCACATGATTTTTAGTGATACCTACCTACTTTTTTTTTGTTATTGAGCGAACATCTTTCGTAATTTGAGTGCCATAATCCTTCAGGTACCTAGTATTGACTATTTCAAAATGTTCAATTACTATTTCGGCACGTCTGATTTTAAATTTGTAGGGTCGTGTAATATGCGCCGAGCCGTGGCTTTGCGGTCGTTTTCAAAAATTGATAACAATTGACCCAACGGTCGGATCGAAGTGGGGTTTTTGTCAAAAGAAAGTTCAAATTGTTCTCTAAATATAATGCCGTACATGCAGTGATGTATTTCATTAAGAAATTGTAGTTGCCTGCATATCGCAACTTTCTACATCTTACCGCGAATGCCAGCACTTGATCGGCGAAGCCGCCCTACACCAAAATGTTATTTTTGTAATTGTTCATGATTATTTCGGCAAAATTTTTCTTGATTCGCGTACCAAGGCCATGAGCTACCCATTCGAGTTAAAATATTTTCTGTATTGAATTTCGTTTTGTTCGGAGGAAAGGATATCAAGCACCAGCAAGCAACGAATAAATCATTTGCGGCCGAGCCGTAGTTTCGGAGTCATTTTCAAAAATTAATAACTACTAATCGGCACCTCGCACCGATGTGAAATTTTCATTAAAATAAAGTTCAAATCATTCTCTAAATATAACTCCGCATATGTGTTATGGTAAAATGATAAGATCGGGTACTTCCTCGCATGTGATAACTTTCGAGATCAGGCCGGCTTCTGAAATGCAGCATTCAACGGCGATGCCGCGTCACACTAAATTGTTATTATTGTCATTGTTTATTATTATTTCGTCAAGATTTTTCTTGGTTCGGGATACAAGGTCATGAGCTACCCAATGGAGTAAAAAATTTTCGCAAAAACCTTTTCGTCTAGGACTAGATGCGGGGACGGACGGACGGACGGACGGACAAAGCGAGGACAAAAGCGCCTTCCCGTTTGGAGAAGTGCGCTAAAAAATAGCGCAAAACTGTGAGTAATTCAGATTTTAATGCATATTTTGTATGTAAGTGCCCAGTAACGGTTGTACGGCGGAATAATTATAGTATTCGAGTCCTGGCAAATTGCTATTCCACCTCTACACCATACTCCTCGATCATTCGATGGATGTGGTGATGCGACATCTGCAAGATGCATGATTCCTTAATAAAGTGATAATAGCTACCAAAAATAACTTTCACTAGTTTTCTGCGAGTTCCCCAAATGGATATCTATACAATACAATTAGTACGTTTACCGCTGTTGTGGTAATTAATAACAATGGTTAATAAAAATCAGTTTCAATTGCTCAACAATTAAGGTTGCGCTTTCTGGAAGGTATAATATCGATGCCTGGATGATCTCTACCATCCGTCTTCTTGCATGTGTTATTTTTAGTGCACTTCTCCAAACGGAAAGGCGCTCTTGTCCTCGCTTTGTCCGTCCGTCCGTCCGTCCGTCCGTCACAGCATCTAGTCCTAGAAGAAAAGGTTTTTGCGAAAAATTTTCACTCCAATGGGTAGCTCAGGGCCTTGTATTCCGAACCAAGAAAAATCTCGACGAAATAATGATAAACAATTACAATAACAACAAATTAGTGTGACGCGGCATTGCCGTCGAATGCTGCATTTCAGAGGCTGGACTGATCTCGAAAGTTATCACATGCGATCAAGTACCCGTTCTTATCATTTTACAATAATACATATGTGGAGTTATATTAAGAGGAGAACTTGAATTTCATTTTAATGAAAATTCCACATCAATGCAAGGTACAGGTCAATAGTTATGAATTTTTGAAAATGACTCCGCGAAGTTACACCTCGGTCGCAAATGATTATTCGTTGTTTGCTGGTGCTTGATATCCTTTCCTCCTAACAAAACGAAATTTAATACAGAAAATATTTGAACTCGAATGGGTAGCTCATGGCCTTGGTACGCTAACCAGGAAAAATCTTCCCGAAATAATCATAAACAATTACAATAATAACATTTTTGTGTAAGGCGGCTTCGCCGATCAAGTGCTGGCATTCGCGGTAAGATATGTAGAAAGTTGCGATATGCAGGCAGCTACAATTTCTCATGAAAATAGATCATTACAATCATGTACGGGATTATATTTAGAGAACAATTTGAACTTTTTTTTGACAAAAACTCCACTTCGATACAACCCTCGGGTCAATTGTTATAAATTTTTGAAAACGACCGCAAAGCTATACGGCTCGGCGCATACGCGGCCCTACGAATTTAAAATCAGACGTGTCATTACACTATTTAACATTTTGAAATAGCCAATACTAGGTACTTGAAGGATAATGACACTCAAACTACGAAACATGTTCGCTCAATAACAAAAAAAGTAGGTAGGTATTACTAAAAATCATGTGACAGAGTACCATTTATTCGGTTTTTCGATAAAAAAGAATTGTTCCAATTCAAAAATAAACCCGATATTCGTGTTCAGGAGATCGAAATCAGTTACAACATTTTTTTAGTAACAGAATGATGCTCATGTGGCCGGTTTGTTCGTCTGTCTGTCTGTCTGTCCGTGTAGAAATTAAGACGCTCTACTCCTTCTCGAGAATTGAAGCAAGAGCTTTGGAACTTTTTCCGATGGATAGCTGATGTCCCCAAGGCAATGGGCACTATTTTTGTTATCCATACATCGTTATCATTATTACCAAAAAAACATAGATCTCCTGTGCACTTCGAAGAAGTTGAACTTCTCTTCGGGAAATAAAGCTACAGCCCTTAAAAATTGAACTTTATCCGATGGATAGCTTAGGTCCTCATGCAAGGACCAAATAGGCAGATTGGCTTTCATAATTTCGCCGCCATCTTGGCTGCCATATTGAAATCTCGTATTAGTGGAACGATTGTTTTGAAACTTGGAACTTATCCTTGCCTAGTACGAACATTCTTATTTTCAAGCGGAAATTCATGATTCTGCCGCCATCTTGGCTGCCATATTGAAATTTCTTATTAGTGTAACGATTTTTATGAAACTTGAAACTTACCTTAGTCTCGTAAGATCATTTCCATTTTTCAAGCCAAATTTCATGCTTCCGCCACCATCTTGGCCGCCATATTGAAATCTCTTATAAGTGGAAGGATTTTCATGAAACTTGAAAGTTACCTTTGTCTCGTATCATCATTCTTATTTTCAAGCTGACTTTCATGATTCCGCCGCTATCTTGGCCGCCATATTGAAATTTTCTTATTAGCGGAACGATTTTCATGAAACTTGGAACTTACCTTTGTCTAGTACAATTATTCTGATTTTCAAGCCAACTAACGGTAGAACCCTAATTACTTAACATCTTGCGTTCACTAATCCTTCAAAAAGGAAGTGCGCTACTGAGCCTCATGCCCATGAGGCATATTCGCTTGATTCCATTTCGGTTCATTGGTTCGGGAAAGGGGAGAGCTCCATAGCTCCATAGTTTCTCTCTATACTTTTTGGCCCGTATTCATATCCCACTTTTAAGCCACATTTAGCATGCCTCTAACAAAAAGCGCTCGGCTACCTGATAAAATCGGTCGTATTCATAGGCCACCTTTCACGTCCTGTTAGGGCCCATCTAACTAAAGGGGGTGTTGATTTGGCAACGTTGTGAAATGTACTCAAAACTACCTACCCGAAGGTGGACGCAGGTAGGCAAGAACCCCAAGCCGCTTCCGTTTTGTGCCGGGAGCCGCTCCGGGTAGATCACTAGATAGAGAAAGTAGATAAATACACCAATCACGGCCCAGCTGGATCTGTTTTCTTTGTCTAGTGATTTACCCCGAGCAGCTCCGCCTGGCAAAACGAAAGTGCTGGCAACTCTTGCTACATTGATGTACTGCGGATTGCATAAAACCTCGCAAAAAACTTTCAGGGAGTTTCTTCCACAGTTTCAAGAATGGCGGCCTGGATCTGTTAACTTAACAAGTGAACACCTCTTTCGACTGTTTTGTGCAAGTCGTCTCCTCCTTGAGTACAGTAAATAGTAAAGGAGTATGACCGAAAGGGACATCCAGAGCATTGTGCACTACCTGCATTTCGGCGGCATGCTTCATTAATTCAATTAAATCAATATTTTAGAAAGAAAATGTGATTTTCGTCACACTTCCCAAGAACACACGGCACAGCTTGTAGGTTAAATGGACTCAAAACACGCCTGTTGGCACATTTGGATCCCATCTAACTTGACGCATGCGTGAGACCATCCAAAATCGCTTAAAGACACGTAAAAGAGACATATGAATAGACGCGTCTTTAAACATCCCCTTTTAAGACGACTTTAGAGACGCCTGTTTAAAGTGATGATAGAGGCGCGCTAAAACCACGTATGAATACGGAAATGTTAGAGGCGCATCTTTAAAACCGCTTCTAATGCTAAAAGGGGGATATGAATACGGGCCATTGTATTTAGCGCTGCTGAGTTATATTGTGCACTGCAATACAGGCTGATTCAAAAGTGTCCAACCACCCTGAAGCTGCGTAATATGGAGATGTAGTAGAGTACTAGAAAATTGTTAAAAAAAATTCTATCTCTTTTAATTTTGAAGTTATGAATGGACAAAAGTTGGTCCTCCGATTGCTTCTATTTTCGTTGTTTATGGAAGAATATTAAGTACAAAAAATCAACCTCTGAAGCTGTATTGAATTTTTGTTTTCTATACAGGGTGAGTCATAAAATACAAAAATTTAGTTTTCTTAAAAAAAAACAGAAGCAAAGGAATTCTATTGGAATGAATTGTGTTTTATTGTGCTCTACATAAATTATGAGACCATTGTGACTGTTGCGGGCACTTATAAGAAAAATTAATTTCCAGCATTCATGACTCACCCTGTATACAAAACAAAAATTCATTACAGATTCAGAGGGCTAATTTTTTATACTCATTGTTTTTCCATAAACAGTTTACTAAAATCTTTTGAAACAACGAAAATACAACAACGGAAATCACCAAATGCATTTACATTTTTGGCCGGGATTGACGTTAACGTTCTCTGTCCAAACTGCGCTGGTGTTTTTTTTAAACACAAATATTTTCAGGAATTACAATTTTAATTAGTCAAACATCACTTCAGATGGGCACTATAAAATAGAGTCATCACCAGAGTCATCATTTCAATTTTGGTGTTTTATTGAATCGAGGATAAATTCAGGACCGGACTCGATGTTTTCAGAAAATTTATTAAAAAGTACCCTACTCACTCAAATCATGTTCCCAGAAAATTCTGCCAAAAAATTCTTGGTTTGACAGAATATTGTTCGATCATCTGGAATAGCGTTTGACTGGTTTAAATTGAAAATGAAATTCTTGAATATATTCCTTCAGAAACTTCAGTTATCTTTTTTTTTTGAATCAGCTGAAGAGTGCCAAACAATTTATCACTTTTTGTAGCTTTTATGTAGTTTTCGAATATGACATCAGGTTTGGATGAAAGGTGTATAACAGGATGACTTTTCCAAAGAAATCTCTAAAAACAGAATTATGAGTATGGTCCTGTACTTTTTTTTATAAATAAATTAGGTGCTACAAAGACCCTTCCCTTAGTGGTAGAATATAGGTACCTGCAAAATTTCAATCAATTCCATTGATCTATTCGCGAAATACAACAAATCAAAGTTTTTGGTTGAGCATATTATCTGTTCAGCTTTTATTTTCAACACAGCAGGGCCTGGACTTTTGTTTTTAGGCGAGGGGCCAACCACTCCGGGAATACCTGTACAAAATGTTGGGAATACTTAGGGAATACTTGGAGAATACTAGGAAATATATGGAAATACCGGGAATATTCGGGAATACTCCGGAAATACCTGAGAATACATAGGAATACTCGAGAACATGTGGGAATATCAGGAAATATCTAGGAATACCTAGGAAATACTGTATCAGAAAACCTCACCAGAGATCGGGAGACGAGCCGTTCCCATTTGTTATGGAAAAAATATCGTCGTTCGAAAGAGAAACGAGACAGAGAGAACAACACAGTTCGAGGGTGAAAGAATCGGTGCTGTGAATTTCTGGGGAAAAGCGTTAATAAAGGCAAGGGAAAGGTGACAAAATTGTCATACATTTTTGACCAATTGCTTCTCCTGCATGCGTAAAATAGTACAGTATGTTCATTAAAAAATTCAATAATGGGAGGCCGTGGACCGATGATAACCTGGCTGTTTTCGGATCGAATGGCCTGCGTCACAGCCTCCCTTTATTGAAGTTTTTAATAAACATACGGTAGGCTTATTTTGATCTAGTTCACCTAATCTAAACAAGTGAATATCCCCTCACGTGCGTGAGTCGCAATAGCGCATTTTCTTAGTGCAGATCTGTTATTGATTGAAATGAAGTCCAGCTTGAGAATAAGAATGTTCGTACGAGACAAGAGTAAGTTTCACGTTTCATTACAATCTATAAAGTTGTAGTAAATAAGTCTTCTCCACTTGTTTTTTATATTGTTTACTCGAGTTTCGGCTAAAGTGGAGAAGACTTATTTACTACAACTTTATACTATACAACTCCATTTTGAGCACCATGGATCCCTTTATCAATTTCATTACAATCGTTCAACTAATAAGAAATTTCAGTGTGACGACCAAGATGGCCGATCATGGAATTCAGTTTGAAAATAAGAATGATCATACAAGACGAGGGTAAGTTCCAAGTTTCATGCAAATTGTTCCGCTAATGAGAAACTTCAATATGGCGGCGGAATCATGAACCTCAACTTGAAGATAAGAATGTTAATACGAGACAAGAGTGACAAAACTAAGCTCGAAGTTTCATCACAATCGTTCGACTAATAAGAGATTCCAATATGGCGGCCAAGATGGCGGCGGAATCATGAAATTCAGATTTAAAATAAGAATGATAATACGTAACAAGGATGAGTTCAAAGTTTCACGAAAATCGTTCCACTAATAAGAAATTTCAATATGACGGCGGAATCATGAAATCCAATCTATTCAATGGCCACGCTGGAAGGCCTAAGCTATCCATTGGCAAAAGTTTCAGGGCTCTAGCTTCACGAGACATACGACATACGAGACAAGGTTAAGTTTAAAGTTTCATGAAAATCGTTTCACTAATGAGAAATTTCAATATGGCGGCGGAATCATGAAATCCAATCTACTCAATGGCCACGCTGGAAGACCTAAGCTATCCATCGGCAAAAGTTTCAGGGCTCTAGCTTCATACCCCGAGGAGTAGTTCAGCTTCTTAGAAGTGCAAAGGAAATCTTTGTTTTTTGATAATAATAATAACTTTGTATGGATAAAAAAAGTCCACTGGCCACCCTTCCTTGGGGACATTTAAAACTATCCATCAGAAAAGATTTCAAGGCTCTAGCTTCATTCCCCGAAAAGGAGTAGGTACAAACTTCTTAATTTCTACACGGACATTTCGAAAATGCGCTAATGTTCATACGAAACAAGAGTAAGTTTCATGTCAATCGTCCACTAAATAAATAAAGAGATTTCAATATGGCGGCCAAGATGGCGGCGGAATCATGAAATTCAGTGGAACGATTAGTGAAACGATTTTCATGGAACTTTGAACTTACCCTTGGCCTTGTACGTATGTTCAATCTTATTTACAAACTGGATTCCATGATTCCGCCGCCATATTGAATTTTCTTATTGGAACGATCTTCATTAAGCTTGGAACTTCCCTTGTCTCGTATGTTCAATCTTATTTTTGGCGCATTGTCTTGAGAAAATGAGGCTGATATGGCCGGTCTGTCTGTCTGTCCATCTGTCCATGTACAAATTAAGAAGTTGTACTCCTCCTCGGGGAATCAAGCTAGGGCCTTGGAACTTTTTCCGATGGATAGTCAAGGGTGGCCAATGGGCATTTTTTTATCCATACATCGTTATCATTATAATTATCAAAAACCAAAGACTTCCTGTGGACTTCAAAGAAATTGAACTCCTCCTCGGGCGATGAAGCTAGAGCCCTGGAACTTCTTTCGATGGATAGCTTAGGTTCTCAGGGGTGACCAATAGGCAGATTGGATTTCATGGTGGTGGCGCCATCTTGGTCACCATATTGAAATCTCTTATTAGTGGAACGATTTTCAAGTAACTTGGAACTTACCCTTGTCTCGTATGATTATTCTTATTTTCAAGCCAAGTTTCATAATTCCACCGCCATCTTTGCCGCCACATTGAATTTTTCATTAGTGGAATGATTGTCATGAAACTTGGATGTCTTGGAACTTACTCTTGTTTCGTATGAACATTCTTATTTTCAAGCTAATTTCATGATTCTTCTGAAACTTGGAGACTTATCTCTCAAAATTTGTTACAACTAGTACCTAACACCCTGTATTACAGGGTGAGTAAATAGTAAGGGATCGGAACACTACGTTTCACCCGTTCAAGATTGAAATATGATTCAAACGCCTATCCACATCGTTTTTCATTCTGCGTCGGCTGCGTCACTCAAAAAAATTCAATTATACAGGGTGAGGTGAGTCATAAAGTTCAGGTAGGTACCTATAAGTATGTCAACTTTTTTTTTCAAATTGGACATCCTATATTCTATCGCATATTCTTATTAGCCTTTAAAGGCTAATACTATACAATACTAATAGGTTCAGGGCGGTATGAAATGTTTAATGTTTGACGTTTTGGTGCGGCGTTACCGTCTTGAAATTTGGAATACATTGAGAAAAATGACATCTCCATCCACATGACATTATAAGGTTTGGCGGTAATGTACGTAAAATTGTTTATTCAAGAAAGTCATAACTTCATTTATTAAAATGGCACCCCCTGTACTTTTTGACATGATTGGATCTGTCTGTGGTCTGGCTACATTTTTCATAAGGGATGTCCTATACCTAAAATGCATATTTTTTGAAATATTGGACATTTTTTGAGGAAAATAATTTTTTACGCCCTGTACTGTATCTAAAGCCAAACCTTATCAAGTCAGGCAGGTAAAGCTGTCCTTTTTCCTCGTGATGGTACCTATACATTTTTTGACGTTTTGATGCGGCGTTGCCAAACTGATTTTTCTTTAGATTTCAACGCATGACTATTATTATTAGTATTAACTAAAAAAAGAATCTCACTGCTAAGTTTTATACTTATAAGGTTATTTAATAACGTCATAAACCGCGAGGGTGTGTCAATTCAAGGTTTTTAGGCCTTTAACTGCGATATATTTCAATTTGGGTGCATAGGAAATACTTTGGGAATACCTGAAAATACTTGGAAATTTTAGGAAATACTGGGGAATACAGGGAAATACTTGGGAATATCAAGAAATATTAAAGAATACTTGGGAAATAATAGGGAATACGTGGAAATGCAGGAATATGTCGGAAATACATGGTATTCTCGGAATACCTGTACAAATTTTCATGAGTGGTTGGCCCCTCGTTTTTAGGTTTTGCAAAAATGGAATTACCTAGATATCACTTGACACATCAGACCTTACTACAGAGCTATGCTATCAGTCAGTGTTAGTGTCAGTTATAGGCCATCCACAATGATGTTAATGTTAACGTAATGTTATCCGGCAATGGTAATGTTAGCATTCAAAGCAATGAGTTTCAAATGGTGACGTTCACAATCATGTTAGTGGCAATGGTAAGCACTACCTACCCATTGAAACGGGTTGCTTTGAAATGCTAACATTACCATTGCCGATAACATTACGTTAACATTAACATCATTGTGGACGGCCTATAAGGGTAGATATTCCGTCAATTTGTGTCAGATAAAGGAAAGCAATGTTGCTTTTTGACTAGCTGCGGTACTTCTGACAGTTGTGCCATATGTTTTTGAAATGTCAAGAGTAAAAATCCTAATTAAAGAAAAAGAGGCAAAAAAGTTTCATTTGCGGCTTGAGCCCCATCAAAAAAAGAAGAAAAAAGCGTTCAGCAAAGGTACCAATAAGGCACGTGTCACAGGAAACGATGGCTGCCCAAATCTCCTTGAATGTAAGATTTGACTGTACAGGTGATCTCTCAAAGTGTAGGTAACTAACAAAAATCCATCACCAACTTTATTAATTGATCATAGGTATACAACGGTGAAACGAGAGCAAAATTATATCAATAGCTAATTGATCTGAGATCTGACCGCCCCAAGGCTGCGTGGCCTGACCTGGTGCAAACTCCTCAAGTCTTCATCAAAAGAATGATGACTTCCAACAGTTCAGATTTGAACTTTCGAAGTCAAATATCTCGGACACGGCTTCTCCCATCATTGTTATTGCGATTTTTTGATTATGCGGTGATTTTCAAGGCGAAAACTGGTTCACTATAACAATGTTATAAAAATCACCGCATAATAAAAAAAATCGCAACGTTTTTCAAAATTTCCAGTGGCGTAGAAAATATGACGATAAAAGACGAGATCCCCCAATATCTACGCCACTAAATCGTTTAGGCAGAATTCTTCTTTAAAAGCAATAGGCTATTTCGTTTGGGCAAGTGCTCATGCGTAAAGGCGCCAAATTTGGAGAAAACTTTCGTACGCCAGTCAATTGAATGGCAACGCTGCATGCTCTGTCTACTCTCCTGAGCAGCTACTGGTTCCTGGATGTCACTTTTACACACACCCCACATTATTTGTGGAATTTAGATGCACTACAAGATTTTCTAGTGTTTTTTTTTAATCTGTAACTGCCAGCTCAACATATAACATGTTATTCATAACATCCACGACTAATCAGTAAAACATGACAAAATCAAATAGCGTCAAGCAAATATGGCCAAAATAAGAATTAAATTATTGTAGCAGTGAAAGCAAAAAATAACTTATCATTGGGGTCGAGTGTGTCTTGAGGGAGTGCACGTCGGAGTCTGTGGTGCATGTCCTTTCTCCCAAATTGAACTGGACGGCTCCCTGGCAGTTGCTTAGGTTGTTACGGAAGTTGGTCGTTGGTGCCGATACCCAGTTCGTCATGGATCTACTGATTCCTGATGTACCATGGCGGGTCGAGGATTACTCGTAGAATCTTGTTCTGAAGTATTTGGAGTTTTCGTAAGTTGGTTTGGGATGCACTGCTCCAAATGCAACAGCCATATGTCAGTAGTGGTCGTATGACGGATTTGTAGGTCAGCAGACCGCAGTCAACACGAAGGAAGGACTTTCTATTCAAGAGCGGGTGGAGTTTTTGTAGTCTTGCGTATCCTTCATTGATTTTTTTGTTGATGTGGTAGCCCCAAGTCAGCTTGGTATCCAGGTGAACGCCAAGGTATTTGACTGCTTCCTGATTCCATTGGACAACATTTTCGCATACGTAGAGGTGAGGTGGATCGCGAATTCTTCTTGGGGTGAAAATTTTGGCCTCGCACTTGGTAGGATTTAGTTCGATTCTCCATCTCTTGCACCAATTGGTCACCTCGTTCACGCTGTCCTGAAGTCTCTCTATCGCAGTGTCCAAGTCGGAGTTGTAAGAAATAACTGCGGTGTCATCAGCGAACATAGCGATGTTGTCTTGGCTGGGTATATCGTGGACCAAGATATTAAATAAATCTGGGCCAAGTATACTGCCTTGGGAGTTGGGCAACACTTGCTGCTATTTGTCTCGATATCGATAGCTCGTTTAGCACTTTAACCGAGTAAGTCCGATTGTCCAAGAACGAGAACAGGATGGCTTGGAGATACTTGGGCAGATTTAGTTTTATTAGCTTACACTTCAGACCGTCAATCCAGACTGGATCGAAGGCCTGAAAAACGTCCAAAAAAGCTACTACGATGTATTTTTTCTCCTCGAATCCTCTCTCGATGATTTCCACTATTCTGACGAGTTGGTGATTGGTTGAGTGCCCTTTGCTGAACCCGAATTAAATGGATGGTATAATACTGCGACCCTCTAGTTCTCTATGGGCCAGAGAGCGTATTTTGATGATCTTTTCCAGCAGCTTCGACAGTGTGTTTAGCAAGCTTAAAGGCCTGAAGCTCTCCGGTCTTGCTTTGTCCTTGCCGGGCTTGGGAAACATCAAGATGTGGGCATATTTCCATTTATCAGGAAAATATCCCATTCTCAGACAAGCATTAAATGTGGATGCCAGAAATGCTAGGAATTTTTTTTATACAAGATTTTCTGGTGTTAATTTGCAATATCGGTGTACGAAACTGTGAAATTCGCGCCACATATGCGCACACCCAAACAAAACGACCTATTCACCGATAAGATTTTTGGGTGGGTTGTCAGTGTTGTCACCCCGCTCGGGGAGTTACTCGGATATAGATGAATTCATTATAAGGATTTGCCCCCTTAAAAAGAAAATCGATCTGTTTCAGCGTTTACCGGGAAAGTAAAATTTGAAAAAATCTCGGTGAAAGTTTTTCCGCGGACACCCGGTATTTGTCCAATATTTCCGATAAGTGCCAAGCAGTTCTATGATCGGTTGAAAAAAATGGCAAAAGTGCTCCTAAACAGCGTGTTCTGTAACAAATCTGTTAAAGGACAGCTATGAAGACTCGTATGAAGAACTTAGCCAATCATAAAGACGTATTTTGACCGTTCCTATGGAAATACTGGCATTAGCAGCCCTCAATTTCAACGGAAATGGTACAGAATACGCCTTCTAAATATGTACCTATAACTATGAATTCATAGGGAAAGGAAGTAAATTAGAGGCAGTTTTTACAGAGCACGTAGTCGGTATTATTATGTCAAGCTACTTCAGGCTGCTTCAGGTCAGTTTCCTCAATATACATATCGAAGCTATAAACAAAGACTGATTCGTCAAATGGCTAGGTGGACCTCTTTTTTTTTCAACAACGGAAATTTCAACGCATGGGTAAACCACACGAGAACCATTGTTTAAATGCCAGTGCGGAATTCTATGATTACTTATAGCAATAATAGCGTGAGTCAGTGCATGAGAGGATTTCACAGTTCTGTTCCTTTGCACAATATTACAGAAACTGCTATTTTTCATCCGCAGTGTGATGAGAGACAATTTACACTGTTATTAAACATAGCAAACACGCTCAAGTTCATAATCGCATAAGATGATAACCGAACACTTGATATGTATCTACAACACCAAGATAAAATATGAGTGGTGGAAAATGGGTGCAATAATAATAATTGCGCTAACGGAAATTCGCGGTTGGTCAGTCACCCGAGGGTTAGCCACAGCGTAGGTAATTATTACTAACAGTTCAAAATGTAGCCCCAACAAGAGTTATTCAAAAATTTAATGACGGAAGACGCCAGTAAATAAAATAACCAAACCTGACGGTTTGATCTATTTTCGGTTTGTATCGTTTCCTTTTATTTTCATCCACAGACTTAGAAAATGTCAAGAGCAAGAAGCGGGTTTATGTATCGCAGTTGAAACAGCGTGCCGGGACGCGGGACGTGCCGCACGACATAACCTGCAAACTTAAATTCGGCACATATCTAGCAGGCAGTAAATTCACACCGCCCATTTGTTCAAAATCTTACATAAATTTCACATATACCTAACAACAACAAAAATTTCTTTGAAGAAAAAATAAAACACTGGAATAAGTTGCAAAAGTTTAAGCAACTTCCAAGAGTAAGGGTAAAGAAACAGTAATCATTTGATTTGAGTATACTGACCTAACTTTTGTTGCTGACGGTCGTTACGGTGGGTACCTAGTTCAGTGGTGAATTGGCCTCGGAGAACGCCGCCTCCGTGGTGCAATTGCCATGGTTTCATATATCGCACCTGCACTGAGCACCTGAACAACCGAGAACTGAACCAACAGAACGCTCGCATACACGCCCAATCACCAACTGGTTGCATTGTATAGTATACACAGACCAGACCGACACAGTACAGATGGTTTCCAAGTTTCCACAATGAGCTGTTCACGATCCGTTCCGACATTAACCGACTTACCATGACGGTATAATTATCGAACGCTCTTTCTCCAAGATTGAACCGGCACCCACCAAATCTCCTAAATATATTCATCCCGGTATATTACTCACTCTACTCACACTGTACTGATAGTCCAAGTAGTACAATAGGCAAAAATACAGCCTTCGGAATTACACCCTAAAAGTGACCCGAAGTTTCTAGCCTGGTTTCATAAAATAAATAGCAGAGTTCTAGTGTCGCTGTAAATTAAGGTATGTTGCTGTTTCATACATGATTTGAAAGGAAATTGATTTTTCTTTAAAACGATACCCCCGTTATGTCATTTCAATGTTTTCTTTTGGGTTTTATCGAGGTTCAAAACTAGCACTTACCACTTGTGAAATCTATGAACATCATCCAAAAAAGAGCTTTTTCCTTCGTATGTATTTTAGGTTGCCAAACCAAAGCAAAACTATTCACGGAATAGATAGATAGAGCTAATTCTGGTCTAAAATAATAAACTGATGTTGCCGAATATTTTCACTCTGACCAGTTTTTGGGATATGAAAGTGTAGGAAGAAATCTTCTTTTTAATGCAATAATGTGCGAATTGACGTGTCTTGCTTTCATGATTTTATATTTTTTACACCGATTTTGTTGCACAGGGAGTGAAAAAAATTAGGAAATTGTTCTCTTTATTACGTTTGCACTTCCTATGCAACAAATCAGTGCAGTGGCGGATTAACCCTATACGAGTATAGTCAGGTTGCCAGGTACCATAGGTTCAAAAAACTGATCCCGTGGGCTCCTTCGTGAAGAGGGCAAGAGACCTTTTATTTCTTGTACTTAGTCCTATATGTGGAGATACCAAAATGTTTTGGTGCCACTTTCAAAATGGCGTCATTTTAAAATGGCGGTCATTTGTTTCCGGTGACATTTATCCGGACCTAACTTGCTTCATTCTCACCCGATTTCAACTTTTTTTTTTAAATACGTGAATTCATATTCTTTATCCGCTGCTGCCATCGGTTGTCATTTATATTGATCTGTTTGACCGGAATTAGAAAAAAAAACTGAAAATTATGACGACTTTCAGTCCTATAGGTTTCTCGATTGTTTCTCAACCTAATTCAAGTTGTATTGATCCTAACAGCATCTACAATAAATGAAGTTCACTAAAAACTCAACTTGCTGGAAAAATAATGGTCACAAGTTATACAGTAGGAAAAAAAAAGAGCGATATTCACGAAAAATGGTAAAATTAAGAAGGAAAGTCCCGTGTGTTTTTTTAGGGAGTAGGTATACGTGTGATTCTTTAGCTACTACTTCTATGGCCTCTGTAGGCACCGAAATGCTCTGGTACCAATTTCAAAATAGCGTCGTTCCAAAATGGCGACCATTTGATTTTGGCAACATGGATTCACACTCAACTTACGCCTATGGTTCGCTCGACTCAAACCGATTGTTATGATTTCTCTTTTGATCAGGTATGGATTGATGTTCCCTATTTGCTATTGTCCGAAATTTGCATGTGTGCCAAGTAGTTTTTCCAAAAAGTGAAAAAGACTAAAAAATCAGTGATTTTTACGATCCCTATTGCCTCAGGTGCTATGTGCTTCCCCGTGAGAGGCATGCCTGGCAAGAATTTTTTTATTATTCTCATAATGTATGAAGTTACCGAAATGCTTTGGTGCCACTTTCAAAATGTCAGCGTATTGATTTGGCGGCCACCTGGATTTTAATAATGCAAAAATTCCAACTCGGTAATCAAAAGAGTTATAGTGTTGAAAATCACAAGGTAGACTAACAATTCGATGCTTGTTAAGATAAAATGAACCGCATCTCCATTTCTTGAGTCGTGCCTGAGAAATCTACTGATTTATTAAAAAATGTCAATTTTTATGCAACTGACCACTAATATCAGAATTTTTTAGGAACGGCTCAAGATATGGAGATGCGATTTGTTTTATCTTAACAAGCTGTGAATTGTTAATCTACCTTGTGACTTTCATCACGATAACTTTTTTGGTTACCGAGTTGGAATTTTTGCATTATTGAAAACCTTACCAAAATCCAGGTGGCCGCCAAATCGGTACTCTGCCATTTTGAAAGTGGCACCAAAGCATTTCGGTAACTTCATACATATGAGAATAATACAAAAATATTTGCCAGGCATGCCTCTTACGGGGAAGCACACAGCACTTGAGGCAATAGGAATCGTAAAAAATTCTTTTGGATAAAACTATTTGGCACAAATGCAAATTTTGGACGATAGCATATAGAGAACATCAATCTATACCTGATCAAAAGAAAAATCATTAAAATCGGTTTGAGTCGAGCGAAAATAGGCGTAAGTTGAGTGTGAATCCACGTTACCAAAATCAAATGGTCGCCATTTTGGAACGACGCCATTTTGAAATTGGTACCAGAGCATTTCGGTGTTTTAAGAGGCCAGAGAAGTAGTAACTAGAAAATAACGCGTATACCTATTTCCTGAAAAAACACACTGCACTTTCCTTCTTAATTTCACCATTTTTCGTGAATATCGCTCTTTTTTGGCGCACTTCTCCAAACGGGAAGGCGCTTTTGTCCTCGCTTTGTCCGTCCGTCCGTCCGTCCGTCACAGCATCTAGTCCTAGACGGAAAGGTTTTTGCGAAAAATTTTCACTCCAATGGGTAACTCATGACCTTTTATCCCGAACCAAGAAAAATCTCGACGAAATATTGATGAACAATTACAATAATAACAAATTAGTGTGACGCGGCATTGCCGTTGAATGCTGCATTTCAGAGGCTGGACTGATCTCGAAAGTTA
Source organism: Anaspis maculata (assembly GCA_949128115.1). NCBI lineage: Eukaryota > Metazoa > Arthropoda > Insecta > Coleoptera > Scraptiidae > Anaspis > Anaspis maculata. The sequence continues at coordinate 28,614,442 of OX421968.1, read as the reverse complement.
TCACATGCGATCAAGTACCCGTTCTTATCATTTTACAATAATACATATGCGGAGTTATGTTCAGAGGAGAACTTGAATTTCATTTCAATGAAAATTCCACATCAATGCGAGATACAGGTCAATAGTTATGAATTTTTGAAAATGACTCCGCGAAGTTACGGCTCGGCCGCAAATGATTATTCGTTGTTTGCTGGTGCTTGATATCCTTTCCTCCGAACAAAACGAAATCTAATACAGAAAATATTTGAACTCGAATGGGTAGCTCATGGCCTTGGTACGCTAACCAGGAAAAATCTTCCCGAAATAATCATAAACAATTACAATAATAACATTTTTGTGTAAGGCGGCTTCGCCGATCAAGTGCTGGCATTCGCGGTAAGATATGTAGAAAGTTGCGATATGCAGGCAGCTACAATTTCTTATGAAAATAGATCATTACAGTCATGTACGAGATTATTTTTTTTTTTTTAATTGACTTTTAAAGATACATCAATCACCTGGATTATTAGTACCTTGGTACTGTGCTATTCGTATTCTATGATAATTGTATAATATAATACATGTTAAATGAGTGTTTCTAATTTAGATAATTTGACAAATTCTATGATTTTGTTAGGGTCTGCAAAAATATCTTCTGTTGGTCCTGGTAGGTGGGCTTTTTCTCGTTCTCGTTGATACTTCAAACAATCTGTTAGAATGTGTTGTACGGTCGTTCTGGTGTTGCAGAGTTCGCAGACTGGTGGTTCTGTTTTTTCCATCAGAAACGAGTGTGTGAGGCGGGTATGACCTATTCTCAATCGGTTTTGTATGACGTCATGCCTTCGATTAGATAAAACTGTGGTAGTGATTGGTATTTTGATGGAGTTCCACTTGGTTGCTACATTCTTTTTGATTAAGTTTATGGTGTCTTCGAGAGTTGTGATAAGATGGAGGATTCCCGTGGAGGCGCTGGTGTTTGCTTCTTGATCCGCTTCCTCGTTGCCTTCGATTCCAACATGGGATGGGACCCATGAGAATTGTATTGACTTCCCTTGTTCGCTCAGGTGGTACAGTTTCTTGTGGATTCTATTGATGATGGTGTTTCTGCTGTAGGGTTGTTGGATGCCATGCATTGAGCTGAGGGAGTCTGAGATTATGATGTGTAGTTGGTCTTCTGAGGTTGATATGTATTTTAGAGCTTGGAGGATCGCGAACAGTTCTCCTGTGTATATGCTGTTGGATGGTGAGAGTTTGTTTCCTGATTTGTGATTATAGGTAACGAATGCTGATCCAACGGATTCGTCACTCTTGGAGGCATCGGTATAGGTTTCCTTGTAGTCTGCGTATTTGTGTAGAACTTCTGTGGCTTCTTGTTTGAGTATTTGTGGGTGTGTGTCTTCTTTGGTAAATTTGGTGAGCTCAAGGTTTATAGTGGGTTGAGGTGTTGTCCAGGGGGCATGTGGATGTTTTGGGGATGGTGTTATGTTTGGGATTTGTAACTGGTATTCGATTAAAGACCTGTGGAGTTGGGTGTCTAGTGACGGGGGGCAGTTTCTTATTTGGGAGGGTTTTGCCGAGATTGGGTAGAAAGACTTATACGCTGGGTGCCTCTTATCGCAGTGGACTTTGTGTGCATAAATGAGTAACGTTTTGCTTCTCACGATGTCAAGTGGGGGCTCGTTCACCAGGCTTTGTAGTCGGTTGATTGGACTTGTTCTGAAGGCTCCGGTAGCAAGTCGAAAGGCTGAGTTTTGAGTGCTGTTCAATGACTGTAGGATCTTTGGTTTTGCTGATCCGTACACTATACTGCTGTAGTTGATTTTAGATAGGATGAGTGATTTGTAAAGGACTATCAAAGTGCTTCTGTCGCTACCCCAGTCAAGGTTTGAGAGAGTTTTCATTATATTAAGCCTTTTCGAGCATTCATTCTTCAGTTGAGAGATGTGCGATTTCCATGTTAGTCTTCTGTCGAACGTTACTCCTAAGAATTTTACTTCTTGGACGGTGGGGATTTTTGTCCCATGTAAAAATAGGTCTGGGGGTGTGTAGTTGTTCAGTCTGTCGAATCTTATACATTTAGTTTTTTCTGGTGAAAAGCGGAATCCTGTATGTGTAGACCAATCTTCCAATTTTGTGAGTGTTTTTTGGAGTAAATCTTGTGTAGTTTTTTCATTTTTTCCCCTGTAGTAGATGCAAAGATCGTCAACGTAGAGAGATGTCATTATGGGTGGTTGAATTTGTTTTGTGACGCTGTCTATAGCTATAAGGAAAAGTGTAGTGCTTAGGACTGCCCCTTGGGGTACGCCATTTTTTTGTTGGAAAGTTGTAGATAAGATTCCGTTTAGCTTCACTTTAAAAGATCTGTCGGTTAGAAAGTTTTCCACATAGTATATGATGTTTCCGTTTAGACCGTAGCTTTTCATGGTTTTCAAGATGTTATATTTCCAAGTAGTATCATAGGCTTTTTGTAGGTCGAAAAAGATTGCTGTCAGGTGTTGTTTTTCTTTAAATGCGTTTATGATTTCGGTTTGTAGATTGACTAGTTGGTCTGTTGTGCTGCGGTGCTGTCTGAAGCCACTTTGAGCCGCAGAGATAAGTTGTTTGTCTTCGAGGTACCATAGCAGTCGTTTGTTTATCATCTTTTCTAGGGTTTTGCATATGCAGGAGGTGAGGGCAATTGGTCTGTAGTTTGCTGGGTCTGTTTTCTTTTTTCCAGGTTTCAAGATTGGAGTGATGGTTGCTTTTTTCCATGATTCTGGGAAGACGTGGTGTGTCCAGATGAGGTTGTATAGCTTGAGGAGGTAGTGCTGAGTTTCTGAAGGAAGGTTTTTTATTAGCTGGAAGGGTATGTTGTCTGGACCAGGACTGGCGTTTTTGCAAGAGTTTAAAGCAGACTGGAGTTCCCAAAGGGAGAAAGGGTTGTTGATTGAGTCGTTGATGTTGTTGTCATTCATTTCTAGGGCTTCTGTTTCTGTCAAGTTTTTGTGGTGTAGAAATTCAGGAGTGTACTGGTTGTCACTGAATGTGTCTTCGAAGGTCTTCCCCATGGTATTTGCAATGTCTTGGTGGTCTGTGACTGTGATTCCGTTTGTTTCTAGTGCTGAAATTGTGTGGTAGTGGTGGGAGCCTCTTACTCTCTTGATTTTACTCCAGACCTCAGTGAGTGGTGTAGAGCTGCTAATAGAAGATACGTAATCTTGCCAGGATTTTCTTTTGCTTTCTTTGATGGTTCTTTGTGCGACTGCTCTTCTTTTTTTGAATTCAATTAGATTTTCGAGTGTCGAGTGTTTTTTGAATCTGTTGAACGCTTTTTTCTTTTCTTTGATGGTGTTCTCGCATTCCATGTTCCACCAAGGTACGGGTTTTGTTTTGGTTATTGGTTTGTGTTTTGGGATGCTTGCTTCTGCTGCTGTAGTGATAAGTGTGGTGAATTCGTCAATCAGTATGTCTATATTGGTAGATGGAGAGGGTTCATCATGGTTTTGGAATTTCAAAAGTTCTTGAAACATCGACCAGTTGGCTTTTTTAAGGTTCCATTTTGGAGTTGTGTTGTTGGTCATTGGGTGGTGATCGAGTTGTGTTTTGATTTCAATTGGGAAGTGATCGGAACCGTAGAGATCGGGCAAGGGGTCCCAGATAAAGTTTGCTGCTGTTACGGGGTCCGAAAATGTCAAATCAATGTTTGTTAATTTCCCAGAAGCAGAGCAGAAATGGGTTGGTTGGGTGTTGTTGAGGAGGATGATGTTGTCGTCATTTGTTACTTTTTCTATGATGCGGCCTCTGGTATCGGTGTGCTCTGAGCCCCAGAGAATGTTGTGTGCATTAAAGTCTCCTGTTAGTATGAACGGTTGTTGTAGTTGTTCAATTATGTGTCGTATGTCTTCATCTTTGAATTTTTTATTGGGGGCGATGTAGATGTTGCAAATTGTGAGGTGGTTTTTATTAGTAATTTTGACTGCTACGGCTTCCATGTTCGTGATAAGGGGTACTTCTTCTGCTGTGTTTCTATTGTGAACGAGGATGGCAACACCTCCGCTTGCGTGCTCTTCGTTTCTTCGATCTAGGCGGAAAATTTCGTAGTTGCGAAGATTGAATGTTTTGTTGGGTTTGAAGTGTGTTTCCTGTATGGCTAAGATGTCAGGGTCGTGGTCTCGAAGGAGTTTTTGTAAGTATTCGTATCGGGTAATAAACCCGTTACAGTTCCATTGTAGTACTTTGAATTTTATGGTTGGTTTTCTTCTGTGTCTGATTGGGTTGGCTTTGGTTGTGTGTCAAAAGATTGGCTCTTGATTTTATTTTTGATTCTTGTGAAGCGGTTCTTCATTGATCTGCTGGTTAGTTTGTCGTAGGTGTCGTCTATCATATTCAGTAATAGATCGATGTTGTCAGTGTATCTTAATGCTTCCGAGGTGATGTTCTTGCTTTGTATGGCGTTTTCGATAAAGCTCTTGAAGTTGTCATAAGAGATGGTGTATTTTTTTGGGTTTATTTTGATTTCATTTCTGATTGGTTCGAGTATATCGTCAATATTGGTTGTTATCGATTCCGTGGATGAAGATTTTTTAAGGATTTGATTTCGGTTTGGACTTGTCTCTCTTGATTTGCCGATTTTTGGTTTTTTGTGTGTTTGTGTTGAGTTTTTGTTCTTGTTTGGTTTTGGTGGTAGATTGGGTTGTCTAAAAGGGTCTGTTACTTTGGTTTGAGATGATTGCGCTGTTTGGTTTATGTCTTCGGTGCTGGAGATGTCTGAGGAAATTTCGGAATTCGTCGGTGCTTGGCGCTTTTGTGCTGTACTAGGTTGGTTTTGGGGTTTGTGTACTGTGGCTTCTGTAGTGATTGTGTGAGATAGGGGTATTTCGTCATCTGATATTTCTTCAATGTCGTCAGTTTCATCGTTGGTTGCTGATTGTGCAATTGAGTCAGTTGATGAGCGCCTGGATGATTGTCTCTCAGATTCTATTGAAGGTGGGTGAGGGCATTTGCTGGCTACATGTCCTGGGGTTTTGCAGAGAAAACAAGTAAGTTCATCGAAACATAAGAAAATTCTGAAGGTGGTTTCTTCGAATGACATAAGTATGGATGAGGGTAGTTCTAAGTCGTCTTCTGGTGGGGCAATAAACACTTGGCGACGAAAACTCTCTACGTGATTGTATTTGTCTCCTTGGATTCCGGCTCGTAAGGTCGCTATTGGGGAAACTGGTCTGAACCCTTTATTACGAATAGCAGTCTCGATTAGTTCATGTGGTATTGCGCTGTGCACATTCGAGATTATCAGTCTTTTAGCAGGTGTTACGAGTTTGCGAATTTTGAATGTTTTATCTTGAATATATAGTGTTTGTTGTTGGGAGACAAGTTCTTCTACTAGTTTAGTGTTAGTTAGGTAGATGCATATTCTGTTGTTTGAAATTCGTGAAGCTGAGATGATATTCTTTGGTCCGGTTATGCTCCCGACTGCCGTAACGTAGTCTGTGAGACGAAGTTCGTCGTTGGATATGTCGAGGACAATAGCTTGGTCTCTTTTTGGGAGATTAGGCTGAGGTTTTGATCTAGCGGCATTTGCATATGAAACTGGTTGGTTTGGTCTTTGTGGTGAATTTGATGGTGGGAGATTCATTGTTATATGGGTTTATTCAGGTGATGTTTTATGGTTTTACCTTTGGAAAAGTAAATGATTGCATTTTTGTCGTAGGATTGATTAGGGTGTGGCAGCGCCAAGCGCCTGTTGATGGTTTTTGTGAGCGGTAGGTTTCTTATGGTTCTGTGGTGATAAGGGAATTAAATGAAATGTGATGTTTGTTATTGTTATGGAACGTATTGCTGTGAGGTGACTGATTTGGGATTTGCGAGCTCACCAAGCTGGTCCAGGCGGTCCCGTGGATCGCCCTTTTGCTGTTTCGGTTGAAGAAACTGATTTTTGGACGGTGATTTACTCGAAAAATCGTTATCAGTGAAGACACACGTGTGTATCGGTACTCGTCGTCAAACAGCCTTCGACCTACGAGATTATATTTAGAGAACAATTTGAACTTTCTTTTGACAAAAACTCCACTTCGATACAACCCTCGGGTCAATTGTTATAAATTTTTGAAAACGACCGCAAAGCTACGGCTCGGCGCATACGCGGCCCTATGAATTTAAAATCAGACGTGCCATATTACACTATCTAACATTTTGAAATAGCCAATACTAGGTACCTGAAAGATAATGGCACTCAAACTACGAAAAATGTTCGCTCAATTACAAAAAAAGTAGGTAGGTATTACTAAAAATCATGTGACAGAGTACCTACCATTTTTTCGGGTTTTCGATAAAAAAGAATTGTTCCAATTCAAAAATAAACCCGATATTCGTGTTCAGGAGATCGAAATCAGTTGAAACATTTTTTTCAAGTAACAGAATGACGCTCATGTGGCCGATTTGTCTGTCTGTCTGTCTGTCCGTGTAGAAATTAAGACGCTGTACTCCTTCCCGAGAATTGGAGCAAGAGCTTTGGAACTTTTTCCGATGGATAGCTGATGTCCCCAAGGCAAGGGTGGGCAATGGGCACTATTTTTGTTATCCATACATCGTTACCATTATTATCAAAAAAACAGAGATCTCCTGTGCATTTCGAAGAAATTGAACTTCTCTTCAGAAAATAAAGCTACAGCCCTTAGAAATTGAACTTTATCCGACGGATAGCTTAGGTCCTCATGCAAGGACCAAATAGGCAGATTGGCTTTCATAATTCCGCCGCCATCTTGACTGCCATATTGAAATTTCTTATAAGTGGAACGATTGTCATGAAACTTGGAACTTATTCTTGTCTAGTACGAACATTCTTATTTTCAAGCCGAATTTCATGATTCTGCCGCTATCTTGGCTGCCATATTGAAATTTCATATTAGTGTAACGATTTTTATGAAACTTGGAACTTACCTTTGTCTCGTATGATCATTTTCATTCTTGAGCCAAATTTCATGATTCCACCACCATCTTGGCCGCCATATTAAAATTTCTTATAAGTGGACGGATTTTCATGAAACTTGAAAGTTATCTTTGTCTCGTATGATCATTGTTATTTTCAAGCGGAGTTTCACGATTCCGCCGCCATCTTGGCTGCCATATTGAAATTTTCTCATTTGTGGAACGATTTTCATGAAACTTGGAACTTACCCTTGTCTAGTACGACAATCATTCTGATTTTCAAGTCGAATAACGGTAGAACCCTAATTACTTAACATCTTGCGTTCACTAATCCTTCAAAAAGGAAGTGCGCTACTGAGCCTCATGCTCATGAGGCATATTCGCTTGTTTACCTACTGTATCACTTGTGGCTATTATTGTTCCAGCAAGCTGAGTTTTTAGTTAACTTCATTCATTGTAGATGCTGTTAGGATCAATACAACTTGAATTAGGTTGAGAAACAGTCGAGAAACCTATAGGACTAAAAGTCATCATAATTTTCAGTTTTTTTCTAATTGCGGTCAAACAGATTGATATAAATGATAACCGATGATAGCAGCGGACAAAGAATATGGATTCACGTATTTAAAAAAAAAAATCAAATCGGGTGCGAATGAAGCAAGTTAGGTCCGAATAAATGTCACCGGAAACAAACGGCCGCCATTTTGAAATGAGGCCATTTTGAAAGTGGAACCAAAACATTTCAGTATCTTCACATATAGGACTATAAAGTGCGATTTATAACTCGATTTTAATTTTAGTCGCAATTTTAATCGCAATTTTAGTCGGATCGATCGTAAGCATATTCACCTCGCCAATTTATAACTCGATCGTAACGATCGCATCGATCGGAAGCAAGGCTGATGGAGGGAGGAAACCTAGGGTGCAGTGCAGTGGCGAACCTAGCCCATTTGAACAAACAGGCACCTATACAGACCAAGAAGGCGCCGCAAGTGAACATTTTTCGGGAAAATGAGCATAATCAATGTATGTTCGAGTGAATTGTAAACGTTGAAAAGTCACCGTTGCGGTCAAATATTTGAACAGGTGGGTGCGGATACCCGGCTGACCTCTCCTTAGTTGCGCCACTGCTCACTCGTCAGCTTGTCGCTAAAAGTCCCCAGAAAATCCATTAATAACACTGCTAATCAAGAAGACTACTGTGTTCATTTTCGCTAATCTTGATATTATCTTGATTTTCATTGGTCGATCGTCAGGATCGGATCGCAAGAGTTGGATATTGGCCAACTTCTTAAAATCCTTAAAATCGTTGCGATTGCGGCTTGCGATTAAAATCGGGTTATAAAAGGTATAGAGGAAATCGTATCTTTGAACTTCGTTAAAATTGCGATTAAAATTGCGACTAAAAGTAAAATCGAGTTATAAATAGGGGCAGAAGGTATATCGAATAGTCTGGTGATGTCCAGCTCAGTGAAAATATATGGGGCTATGTCTCAATCGGTTTCTGCTGTAGTAAACCGGTTACGGTTACGGGTTCGAATATAATTGAGATAATCGTTTTAAACACACAGTTTATTACTGCGTACTACTACAATAACTACACGCCAATAATTATCTACTTGGAATTATATCGCAGGTACTTCGCTTGTTTCGCACTCGTTACCACTTCGCATTCCAATTGAAATACTCCCGCGAGCTGCCGGCTGACGCCTTATATAAGGCCTCCGAACAGCGTTCCCGAACTTTCTGTCTACTTCCAGCAAATTCCATAGCGGCCCGGTATATGCGGTTTCTAGACCATTCCTAAATAATCACACACACCTTCCGAGTGCTTTCCATGTGTTCTAGAATCTGCACCTCCGCCAAAGTGGACAGATGTGCCTTGATCGAACGTTGGAGTCTCCATGCATATCAATGCCTCCTCGCACACTCTAGAAATGTCCAGAGCTCCACGCATTTGTACACTGCGGCCGTGGATGGAAGAATCCAGAAAGATCTAGTGTTTACCAATATGTACGGGATCGCCGCTCGTAACACTATTTTAAAAAAATGGTGGAACACTGACACTTGCCGCAGGCAAATTTGGTGAAGGCGCCAATATGAATTTAGTACGGTCATAAAAAAAGTGCTTAACATTTTTATATTTGAACAGATTTCAACACAAGACATCACATTTCTTGGAGAAGTTAATTTTTCTTGTTATCTTATACCTTCCAATGGGAAAAGAGGTTGATGAATATTGAAAAAAAAATTGAAAAATAATTTGAAAAAAGGCTTTTAATATTTTTCCATTTTCATGAAATTTGCCTTATTTCTAGACTTTGATGTGCCCTTTCTGAATTTGCACTTTTCCGATTTATATCTCTGCAGCACGCGCCACTATATTGAAGAAATGATGTCTGAAGAGAAGTTTTTGACATTATCTAAATTTTGGTCCATGTGACATCAAAATGTTCATGTACATATAAAAGCACATTCAATCCTCCACAGTTTGACACCTGAACCAGCTCTATGTGACTCGCGGTTCTTGAGTCTGGATGTTTAAATTTTCAGTGCCAAAAGAATTAAAAATCATCTTTTGGGGCTGTGTCAGGTCCACCAATGTTCATGATTTGTGATAAATGACGACGCGTTATTGATGGGTGACTTGAATATGACATGGCGGTGTTCCAGTGGTGAGGTCAGGTAAAATGCGTTAACTCTTTTTAACACCGAAAACTGACACTTCCAGAAGCTCTAGCTCAAGAACCCCCGAGTCGCACAAAGATGGCTCAGGTGTCAAATTGTGAAGGACTGAATGTACTTTCATATGTATATAAACATAAAAATCTCGCATGGGCTGAAATTTAGATCTTGTCAAAAACTTCTTTTCAGATATAATTTTTTCAACGTGGCGGTACGCACTGTAAAGATATAAATCGGGAAAGTACAAAATTAGACAGAGCACATCTAAGTCTAAAAGTAAGGCAGTTTTCATTAAAAAAAAAATCATTTTGAAAAAGGGGCATCATTCAAATCCCAAGGGACGAAGTTCAGGTTTTAGTTTCGATTCTGCAAGGTGGTTTGCCTTTATCATTATTTGCAACTTGTTTTCTCCTACCACGTCCACTATAAGGCGCTCTGCTAAAGCTAAAAAGAATCGCAAATTTCCATGACTTTTGGTTCGGAGGACCAGGCGCCCTCCTTCGACTGGAAACGTTCACAAAAAATATCATTAGTTTGGTATCCTGATTGCAGAATTGGCTTGAATGCAACACGGGAATGCTCACCACTGTCGATGCATTAGGCAGCAGTCACACTGAGCCACCCACCACCACCCACTACCATCAACCAAAAATCAAACGCACGCAATGTAATGATGGTGGTCACACTGCAGCCACCTCTTACCACCGCCCAGTGACCACCGGTGGCCATGTGTTTGAAATTTCCAAAGTGGTGGCCAGTGGTCGGTGGTTAACAATACGCATCTTGATGCGCATGCAGAACAAACATTTTGTGTATACATACAACATATAATGTGTATGTCGATCCCGAAGAGAACAAAGGTTTCACTTTTGTCACAAACAAGTTGTAACATTTATTGTTCATACGGTAATAAGTAATAACTGTAAAATTGTTCTTCATCATCAACAAGCTGCGGCACTAATTGATGAAATTCTCCTAGTTGTTCTCTATCGAGAAACATTTGACGCACCCTCATGTTCCGGCGTTTTTTACGGATTTTTTTCGAGATGTAGTATAAAGCTACAACTTCGTCGGTATCTGAGTCATCGGACGAAATCATTGCAATCACAGAACTTGTCAATCTTGTCATGAGCTGGGCCGCTTTTCTTGAATCGTGTGAGAAAAGTCCCTGGGAGTGAAATACATTCCGCAGTACACTGATGTAGCGAATGTTGCCTAAAATCGTGATTTTTAGGCAACTTTCGCTACAGAATTGTAGTACGGATTATATAAAACAGGATTATGTCAAATTCAGGAGGGGGACACGGTGGTTGACGGTGGACGATGGACGGTGGCTCAGTGAGACCATGGTCGATTATTTTGCTTGGTGGTAGTGGGTGGTGGTGGGTGGTAGTGGGTGGTGATGGCTCCAGTGTGACTGCTGCCTAACAATACGCATCTTGATGCGCATGCAGAACAAACATTTTTGGCGGGCCAAAACTAGTTACATTTCTTGTCTAGAGTTTTTTCGTTCTGTTCGTTGCCGTGGCGTGAGGACGTGACCAACTGATATGCGCACAAACTATGAATTTCGTCGAAGTCAAAGTAAGCTTCAACTTCGTCGATATCTGAGTCGTCGGACGAAATCATTGCAATCAGAGATTGACGATCAGCGCCCTAGGCTCAACAATGTTTGGCCTAGGGCGCTGAATACCTATCCTTAAGAGGTTTCTGATGCGACTAAAAAAGTGTTGACGGGAATTGGTTTAATTTTATCTTTTTCGTCAAGTAGAAACTCTTCCAAAAAGAAAATGTACAAGCATTGCTATCAAGTTTTGAAAATTTCCAAAAAATTTAGAAATTTTTTCATTTTGATTTTTGAAAATTCGAAAACCAGATAGCATCGACAATGCATCTTTCCTCAAGGAAGTCGCATGCCAAATTTGAACTTTTTATTTTTAAAAAAAGGTACCAAAAATGATTTCTCGTAGACATGAAAAAGTGAATTAGTAGAAATCATTTTTGGTACCTTTTTTTAAATAAAAAGTTCAAATTTGACATGTGACTTCCTTGAGGGAAGATGCATTGTCGATGCTATCTGGTTTTTGAATTTTCAAAAATCAAAATCAAAATTTTTTTTCAAATTTTTTGGAAATTTTCAAAATTTGATAGCAATGCCCGTACATTTTTTTCGGGAGAGTTTCTACTTGACGAAAAAAATAAAATAAAACCGATTCCCGTCAACAACTTTTTTAGTCGCATCAGAAACCCCTTAATCCGCCACCGAATCAGTGTGAAAAACACAGAATCTGAAATATAAGACCAGACAAATCGCGGCTTGGTAGTAAATAGACGCAGTCTTTTCATTCAACGCTCATATCCTAAATAGTGGTCGAAGTAAAAAATATTCTGCAACATCAGTTTTTTACCGTAGAATAAGCCCAATTTTGGATGTTCATGGATTCGACAATAGGCGAAATTCAGTGCCATTTCTGCGCTGGCGCAACCTTGCTAGGGGATTTGAGAATAGTGCCCTATGCTAGCACATGTAAAAAGCGTAATTTCAACATTGTATATTATTGAAACGGCTGGAAATGAAACTTTCATATAAGCTATGGAAAAAAGAGTGTTTCTTGATCTTTCATTGTGTTCAAGACCAGCAATGATGGATCAGTTTTAGATACACAAGGAGCGAAAATATGGTAACGTGTTCATTAGTTGGTGTGTTTTTGAAAATACCGCCCTACTTCTAGTATTCTTCTCTGCCTTACGGTTGCCATCCTGTCTGTCAATGGCATGAAACTGCATGTAAACAAATGGTAACTAAAATTTTATCGGGTTATATGTATAATATATCAGAGGTTTTGTGTTTTCTGTTTTTTTTTTCCAAAAATGACAGGCAGTTTGTTGAGTGCCTGGCTGCAAAAACCGTACGAAAAGAACATTACAGTTTCATTTCATGTGTGTTCCCAAAAAACATCACCTTCTAGGCAACCAGTTATACACTGAAAACGGCTTTTTCGTTCTTTTCGAAGCACTATACGCGCGGAATTCATTTTTTCGACAGCAATGCACATGGACAACATCATTCCGCATAATCTAGCATGGAAATCAGGAGTTTCTTGTCATCTAAACTGCTCGTCAAAAGTTAAGCATAGAGCAAAATTTGCTCCCATTTCAAGCATGGATATATTGGGGAAAAAATATCCGATTTAAAAAAAGTTTATGGTGGCTGGTAGAACCTTTCTTCAGCTACAAGATGCTGTGTCGATTTACGTCACCATCGACTTTGTCCATGATATACAGGATGCCAAAGAAGGAGTGTCAAAAGTGTTAATTTTTGAAGTCGTGGAACTTTTTTAGAAAAAATTCCGGATTTTTTTTCTCTTGAGCTTTAGAAAGCGCATATCAATATCTCGAAACGGTTTTTGACTTTTGATCGTATTTTGTTTTTTCAAAGAGTTCTTGATTTTTTTGTGAAATTTAGATTTTTTGATGCAGAATTTGCTAGAGCAGTTGCTTTTTCTTGAAAATTCACAGAAACGTACACAGTTGCTGGATGAATTATACCATGAGAAAATTGACCTCATGGACCTCCAGAAGAGGTCATCCCCTGGACCTCTTCAGGGGAGATGCCCAATGAAGCATGCTGCGACATCATTTTGACACTTATTGAACCCAGCATGGATAAAAATGCAAGACTTGTAACCATACGTTGCATCAAAATTACCATGGTTACCAATTAGTCCCATCATGGGTGATTTTGTTACTGCCCAAGTCATTGGAAATTTTCAGAAGTGATATCTCCTAGACGAGTAGAGATAGAGCCATAATTTTTTTTTTTATTTTAATCGGACACATTATTGGTCATTCGAGCATGATGTGCAAATTTCTCACGTTTATACTTTTTCAGTGGTGGGGGGAAATTTTGACGTTTGTCATGTCAGAATTTTTTTTTTGTGCTTGTCATCATTGAAATGTCAACATGGATGTAATTTACCACTTCCACATCAGTAATGAAAACAAAAGACCTACAAAGGTTTTCTCAGGAAACCTGGACTTTGAGGAAGAAAAACACCAAACGCAAACTTGAAATTCATCAGCTGAAACTAACAGTATACATTCATGTTGACATTTCAATGATGACAAGTACAAGAAAAAAGTTCTTACATGACAAACGTCAAAATTACCCCCCACCACTGAAAAAGTATGAACGTGGAAAATTTGCACATCATGCTCGAATGACCAATAATGTGTCCGATTAAAATAAAAAAAAAATTATGGCTCTATTCTCTACTCGTCTAGGAGATATCACTTCTGAAAATTTCCAATGACTTGGGCAGTAACAAAATCACCCATGATGGGACTAATTGGTAACCATGGTAATTTTGATGCAACGTATGGTTACAAGTCTTGCATTTTTATCCATGCTGGGTTCAATAAGTGTCAAAATGATGTCGCAGCATGCTTCATTGGGCATCTCCCCTGAAGAGGTCCAGAGGATGACCTCTTTTGGAGGTCCATGAGGTCAATTTTCTCATGGTATAATTCATCCAGCAACTGTGTACGTTTCTGTGAATTTTCAAGAAAAAGCAACTGCTCTAGCAAATTCTGCATCAAAAAATCTAAATTTCACAAAAAAATCAAGAACTCTTTGAAAAAACAAAATACGATCAAAAGTCAAAAACCGTTTCGAGATATTGATATGCGCTTTCTAAAGCTCAAGAGAAAAAAAATCCGGAATTTTTTCTAAAAAAGTTCCACGACTTCAAAAATTAACACTTTTGACACTCCTTCTTTGGCATCCTGTATATCATGGACAAAGTCGATGGTGACGTAAATCGACACAGCATCTTGTAGCTGAAGAAAGGTTCTACCAGCCACCATAAACTTTTTTTAAATCGGATATTTTTTCCCCAATATATCCATGCTTGAAATGGGAGCAAATTTTGCTCTATGCTTAACTTTTGACGAGCAGTTTATTTTCCTTTGTTAAATCGATGGCTGAAAATCAGCAGGTTTTGACTTTTCCTAGCTCGCGCAGACGCATGAGTTCCATCCCCTAGCTTTGCGAGCCTACAGCGCATGTCGTGCCTTTGAATATCGCATATTGCTGGCTTTCCAGTTCTAGCCGTCAGTTCCACAAAAAAGATGATCAGCGATCAAGGCTGATTGCAGATTAACTGAACTTTTTTCTGCTGAATGCTAGGTGGTTACTCACAAAAAATGCCTGAAATCTGTACTTAACCCATCATCTTTCCATTATTGAGGGATAAACCAGCATTTCCATAGATCAGTCAGCTACAAATTGGAAAACAAAAATCGCAAATCAACTAATCTCGTATTATCTGTTTTGTGGAACCGACGGTAAGTCCTGATGATGCACTGAAATGATAAATGGGAATGTCGTTTTAAAGAACAATGAATTGCCTAATTCGAAACATGTGTGAAAACGTCAATTATTTTACAGCGAAGCTATAGCATCGAAGTGACGGCGACAGGGATAGGAACTTGAATGAAGTCGCCGTTACGGAACAAGGAAACTGCAACTCAACGGTCTCCAGTACTAGAGCGGCAACTAATTATACATAATATATTGCTTTTTGAGATTTCTCAGAAAATTTAAAGAAAAATCGATATTCGGATCTGCAGCGTCATTTTCAACAATACTCTACATCTCTTATAGAATCAGAATCAGATTTATTCTCAACTAAATAAATAAGTTTTACAATCGTCATATTATAATTAAATATGGGTATCTGTACTGTCATAGAGACACATCAGTAGGTGTATAATCCAAAAACTTACACTAATAATTAGAAAATAAAAGTGAAATCGAAACCAGACACATCAAAATCCAATGCATGCAATAATGAGCCACGAGTCAACTCTATAGTGGAAATCGGACATGAAAAATGTATACTCCCAATATTCCTGTTCCTGGATACTACACACATCAAAAGAATCTAGGGGACAAGCAAATTCAGACGATTTCTAAAATCATCATAACTTTCGATTGCCGTCAGCGATTTTATATCGGTTCTCGGTGTTCGATAGCGCAATCCTTCGTTTTCATGCCTTGATCTCGTCGAATACGAACAATGTTTCATAAAGATTCTACAGGGTGATCAATGGAACAGTGTAAAATTGTCAAAAGTTCAGTACGAGCGCGATTTCCCAAAAATAAATTTTTATGCATTTCAATAGCACAGTTATGAAGACTGGTGTTTCAGCTTCAGTAACGTTTTTGAATTTTGGAAATCGAGGGTAAATTGCCAAAGATATTGATCATTTTGTGCCGCCATCTTGAACTTCCAAGAAAGTGATCCGATTTCAATTAAACTCGGATCACACTCATGTCTGGTTCAAGTAATTGGAATTTCAAGGTCAAATGTCTTTTTCGGTCACTTTCAAGCCGCCACATGGAGCTTTTATGTAAATGATTCGATTCTATAGTGTGTTTCAAAGTTTCATTCAAATCGAATCATTTATGTAAAAAGTTTAATATAGCAGCTCGAAAGTGATCGGAAGTGACATTTGACCTTGAAATTCCAATGACTTGAACCAGACATGAGTGTGTTCCAAGTTTCAATAAAATCGGATCACTTTCTTCTTTCTTGGAAGTTCCACATGGCGGCATAAAATGATCAATATCTTTGGCAATTCACTTTCGATTTTCCAAATTCAAAAACGTAACTGAAGCTGAAACACTGATCTTCATAACTGTGCTATTGGAATGCATGAATTTTTTGTTTTGGGAAATCGCGCTCGTACTGAATTTTCGGCAATTTTACACTGTTCCATTGATCACCCTGTAGCAACCTTATAAAACATTGCTCGTATTTGACGTGATCAAGGCATAATGAAGGAAAATTGAGCTATCGAACACTGAAAACCGATGTGAAATCGCTGACGGGAATCAAAAGTTATGACGAATTTAGAAATCGTCTGAATTTGCTTGTCCCCTAGATTCTTTTGATGTGTGTATAAAAGCTCTCTGCAAAAACATTGACTTGACATTTGATTTGAACTCCCGCAGAGACGAAACTATTCCAAGTGGTAAGTATAAAGAGTGTTACTAATTTTTGTGCATCCACTTTTCTATAATATCAATAAAAAACTCAATTCAAAATAAATTCCTAAAATCGTTCATAAGAGAAAGTAGATGCACAGAAATTAGGGACATTTCTTATAAGATATGTAGATTAACGCTAATAATGGCGCTACAGATCCGAAAATTGATTTTTCTTTCAATTTCCTGAAAAATCGCAAAAAACAATGTTTTACGTATACAGGCTGTCCCGAAAATACACCGACAAAGTCCTAGGGCAGCTTCCTCTCATCAAAACAAGAAAAAAAGTTCCCATGAATATAGGTCCGGAAACGCTCCCTAAGTGTATGGCCACAACGGCGCACCGACCATCGCCTGGTACCATCGCCTCGCCCATAGCCTCGTACCCTCGCCTCGACCATAGCACCATAGCCTGGCACCTTCGCCTAGACCATCGCCTTGTCCTAAAGCTACCTACTGTTATTATACGTATAGGTAGTGCCCGAAGTCTTGACTTTCTGATTATTTGGCGATTGTTATAAGGAAGAAAATACGCAAATATATCTACCACAGTTATGGACTTTACCTCCTCGCTCCTCGTCGTCGGACGATGAGAATATTGCACTTAGCAGCGCAAACATAAGAAATTGGCGAGTGCATGCAATCACAAACTCAAAAAAAAATCGGTTGTGTCACCCCAAAACTTCCCCAACGAGTAGCAAGGAACGGATGGAAATTTTATTATGAAATGATGTTCCTTCGGGTGGGAAATTAGAGAAAAAGATTGAAGAATTGAGATATTTTCTCTAATTAGGGATTCATTTAGAGCTCCATCATTTGAGTCTCGTCTTGATAAGCTAGGCTGGTGGATTTTAAAGCGGAAAACTCTCGGAAAACTTGAAGAATTTCAAGAGAAATTGCCTGGAAATGTTCAAGAATCAATTACCTTTTGTTTGAAGAACGTTAGTATAAATCTGTTCACAAGCGAAAAAGTTACAAATTTGCAGGTTTTCATTATAGGAACCAAATTATGTAAAAGAAAAGCGAGTGAGGCAGTCAGACGCATTAGTACATGGATAGAGGTGATCGATCCGAAAATGGCACCACAGAAGGATTGAAAATATAGTTTGCAAGAAATTGAAAATTTTGAAAACTTGAATTTTCCGGGAAAACTTCAAAGAAATTTCCAAATTATCTTATTATGAAGATCGTCAATTACGGCTTCACTTTAAGCTCCATCATTCAAATCCGGTTTCGATAACCCAAACCTGTTTTACATTTTCAACAGGGGAATTCCCGGGAAATTGAGAAGAAAATCATTCGAAAATGTTCAAGAGCCAGTAGCCTCTTGTTTGAAAGGAAAAGGTGAAAATCTGTTCACGGGATAAAAAGTTGGAAAATTTGTGGTTTTCCTAGAGATGAAAACTCGGAAACCGTGAGTTCGATTTCGAAAATTTTCTTTCCAGAAATTAATTTAATCTTTTCTCCAATTTTCATTCCCAGCATGTCTGCACCTAAAATGAATATTTCGTGGGGCTCACCGCATGTCAAAGTTGGCATAGTAGTTTTTTCAAATTCACGGAATATACTAAATTCATTTTGAAAAAATTACCGTCAGAAAACCGGAGCCGTGCTGATTTTGAAAATAGGTCTACACGACGCCCAATCAAATATACTTTCGATATCAGTTTGACTTTTTTAAAAAAAGTTGATCGCCGAGCAGTAATGAATTTTTGAGTTGAGTCCTGCATCAAAGGCGAGTCGTTCTGGTCAAAATTCGGGCGAGAGGCCCTCTCAGGTGGCAACGGCTAGGAGAAATTTTGAAAACTCATACCGCTCGACTGGAAAATGGTGGAATATTGCAACTCCTGACTTGATTTGACTCTTTTGTTTTGTTGCTTGCTGCGAAATTTGGTCCCAATCCATCTGATTTTGAATAATTAAATGGTAAAGTTTTGAACTTTGACATTTTTTATTATTTGACAGATGACAGATAGGGGAAAACTTTTAACTGTTCTGAATACAGTTTTTTATGGACTCTCAAACGGTATATTGCAAGTCAAATTCCGTGATGTATAACATCTGTCATTCTTTGGTAGTGGCATTTCCGTTTGACTGATAACAGCCAAAAACTAATGCGCTCATTCCAGGCACCAACAATGTCCGCATGCCAAATTTTAAGTCGATCGGATCAACGCTGCGGCTGTAATCGTAGAAGGTTACAGACAAGACACACAGACAGACACACATACAGACAGACATCACTCCAAAAATGTTCTTAATCGTCTTGGGGAACCTCAAAATGAATATATCCGTCTTCATCTCTAAAATTTTTTTTAGCGCGTTCACAATACTTTCCCTTCTCGATGGGTGGTGGGTCGGGGAAGTAAAAAGAAAACATCAATATGAAATGAGAACCAAATAGAGAAATTACACGTTTCAACTAGGTACCTATATTTCGCGACTTTCTTCCCGTTTTCTGTGTTTTATTCCTTTTTTTGAACGTACTTCAACTATTTCTGCGCGATACTTTCCATGCGTTGTTATCCTTTCTTTGCGCTTTCCCGCTTTCCCGCTATTTTTCCTGCATTTCATTCTTTCCTTACACGCGTCGACTGCCCTTTTTTGCAACTTTCTCCCTTTTATGTGTGATGTATTCCTTCTTTCCAATTTTTTTTCAATTATAACGATTTCTGTGATTTTTAGCCCTGTTTCTTGTTTTACGACGCGTTCTTCTTAGCTTCTTCCCGCCAAACACCCCCATTTTGCTCCCAAGTCCCGTTGGTGTCTATTGGTAGCATATTGCCACAAAACCAATGTCTTTTGGTGGTTTTCTTACTATTTCTTGCGATATTTCGCCCTTTTTTTTTAAATTTATGACGCGTTATTTTTAGCTTCCCCTTCCCAACACCCCTCTTTTGCTCCCCAGCTCCGCTGGTGTGTTTTATCTTCCTTTTAGTTTCATTTCCATTTCGTTCGGGGGATTGCATATCCGCCTGGCGCCCAAAAAAATACAATGCGCAGCTTTCCAAACTTCTGATTTTTTTTCTCGAAAGTTTGTGGATCTCCAGCAAAATTTCCTTTGAAAAAGCTTCTTGGTCACTGTTTGTAGTCCATTCCTACTTTTGCGATGATTTCCTTTATGACACGGTCACCGTCGTTTATTACTTTCTACCCCTCTACTTTCTGCCCCGACGAATATTTTTGAATTCTAGTCACATCTTCAGATTCTACATTGAATTTAGAAAGGGAAAAATGTCCTTGATATTTTTTATTCGGAGGTTTCGTTTTCGGGAATTTGAGTTTCGATGTCTGGAAACATGGTCAAAAGAGCTGCTTTTATTACTGAACTTCAAAATCAAATTGAAAAACCCAACGTATTGCTGCAAAAATCGCGTGCGATGGGCGATGGTCTGAACAATACCATGCTCTATTTCTCGAGGCAAGGCTATGGTGCCAGGCTATGTGCGGTGCGCTGTGCGAAGCTCCACTTTGGCCACGTACATTTAAAACAACGCATGTATTTTTTGCGTGTGCGAGGCGATGGTGCCAGGCTATGGTACAAGGCGATGGTCGGTGCGCCGTTGCGGACACGAAAAGCCAGACGATGTGCGAGGCCTCACTGCGGACACTTACATTTAAAACAATGCATATCTATTTTTTCTAGAGTACGAGGCTATGGGCCAGGCGATGGTACCAGGCGATGGTCGGTGCGCCGTTATGGCCACACACTAAGAGAGCTCCAGGCCTCTAAAGGTGGGACCCTGAAGATGGTGTTTATTCAATATTTCCGAAACCGTTTAAGGGGAAATCAATCAAACTTGACACATTCGATAACCTTCTCATGTCCAACAAAATTTGAATGCCTAACAAAAATGAAGTTGTTTTGAAATAGTTTCTCTTTCGCCTTGAATATCATATCATCGAGGTTGAACAGGAAGACTTTGTTTTGGTAGAAAACTCCAATATTCCATAATTTTTTGTTAAATTTGAAAACAATTCACATTAAAAAAAGTGAGGGTTATTTTTACCCCCCCCACCTCAGCCTGACCCACCAATGGAAAATTATTTTGGAAATAATCTAGTCTCATTTTGTTGAGCACAAGAAAGTTAGTGGATGTGTCAAGTTTGATTGATTTCTCTTGAACGGTTTTGGAGATATTGAATGAAAACCATCTTCAGGGTCCCACCTTTAGGGGCCTGTAGCTCCCTTAGAAAGCGTTTTCGAACCCATGTTCATGGAAACTTTTTTTCTTGTTTTGATGAGAGGAAGCTGCCCCTAGAACGTTGTCGGTGTATTTTCGGGACACCTGTATAACTAGTTGCCGCTTTAGAACTCTCACTTTCCAGTAGAAATTATTTCGTGGTTTCAAAATTTAGTAGCTCTTACGTAATCGTCACTATAAAAAGGCTCTGCATTGTTCCGCAACCTACGAGTGGCGTGTTGGTGATTTTGGAAAACGACCTATAAAAAAAATTTCAAGTAAGTAGTACTGAAGTTTCTATCACTTCGTGGGAACAACAAAAGTAGACCTTCAGCTGTGAGGCTCAGTAGCACACTTACTTTATGATGGATCAGTGAACACAAGATGTTAATTAGCGTCCTACCGTTATTTACACACGATTTGGCCTAGTTCGGTTCTCAAGACTACGAGCTATCCATCAAGAGTATGCTGGAATGCAGATGGAGAAACACATACTCAAAAATCATAATAAATGCTTGCAATATCCTAGTTATGTCTAGTCATGACATGACATGACATGAACCAGTTAACCAGAAGTTAATCTTATTACCTACTAGAAAGAAAAAATCGGTTGGGTCACCGCCAAACTTCCCCGACGAGTAGCAAGGAACGGATGGAAATTTTATTATGAGACGTTCTTTCGAGTGAGAAGTTGAATTTGAGAGAAAGATTGAAGAATTGAGATATTTTCTCTAAAGGGGCTTCACTTTGAGCTCCATCATTTGAGTCCGGATTCGATAAGCCAGGCCGGTTACTTATTTTGAGGTGGAAAACTGTCGGAAAACTGAGAGAATTTCAAGATAAATTGCCTGAAAATGTTCAAGGATCACTTGCCCTTTGTTTAAAAAAAAGTTGGTTCAAATCTGTTTATAAGATAGTTCGGAATTTGCAGTTTTTCACAAGGAAACAAATTATGCAGAGAGAAAAACGAGTGAGGCAGTCTGACACATTGGTACATGGATGCAGGTGAACGATCTGAAACTGGCACCACAGAAAGATTGAAAATTGAATTTTCCGGGAAAACATCAAATCTTTTTCCAAAACGTCTTATTGTAAAGATCGTCAATAACGGCTTCACTTTAAGCTCCATCATTCAAGTTCAGTTTAGATAACCCAGGCCTGTTTTACATTTTCAACAGGGAAATTCCCGGGAAATTAAGAAGAAAATTGTTGGAAAATGTTCAAGAGCCAGTTACCTCTTGTTTAAAAAAAAATGGTGAGAATTTGTTCACGAGATAAATAGTTGGAAAATTTGCAGTTTTTCCAGAGATGAAAACACGGAAACCGTGGATCCGATTTCAAAAATTTTCCCTCCAAAAATTAATTTGATTTTTTCTCCAACATTAATTCCCGCCCAGCATGTCTGCACCTAAAATGAATATTACGTGGAGCTCAAAGCATGTCAAAGTTTGCATTGCAGTTTTTTCAAATTCACGGAATGTGCTAATTTCATTTTGAAAAAATTACCGTCGGAAAACCGGACTCGATCCCATTTTGAAAATGGGTCTTCACGACGCCCGAACCAATCTACTTTCGATATCAGTTGAAACTTTTTTGAAAAAATCGGGAAAACCGGAACCGTGCTGATTTTGAAAATGGGTCTTCACGGCGTCCATCCAATCTACTTTCGATATCAGTTGGAATTTTTCGAAAAAAGTCGATTCCCGAGCAGGAATGAGTTTTTGAGTGGAGTCCTGCATCAAAAGCGAGTCGTCCTGGTCAAAATACGGGCGAGAGGCCCTCTCGGGTGGCAACGGCTGGGAGAAATTTTGAAAATTCATAGCGCTCTACTGGAAAATGGTGGACAGATACAGAAAATTACAAAGTACCGTATGGTCAAAAACTTTTCTACTTGCGGTAGGCTGTGGCCTGGACATTGTCAGGCAAACGAGGCTGATTTTGGCCAGGCCACAGCCTGCCGCAAGTAGAAAAGTCTTTGATCATATGGTATATTTAGTGCGGAAAATAGATTTTAGTGCAAGTGCATGTGAATTCGAAAACGGCTTCAGTGTATCTGATGGATTGATTTCACTACGATGGTTTCGTAGTCAATAGACGTATCCACGTAAAACTTACAGCTGTATTTACACTGCATTATCAAGCTAATTTTAAATGGAATTAATATATTATCTTCAAGGACGTTGCAGGGAGTATGCTACGATGAGAGGACCCACGACAGACATGACGACTTGTTTTTTGCTGAAAAAATCGTACATTTTCACGCTTCACCGTCGGGGTTACCAAATACAGATCCACTCTGAACCGAATTAGCAAATGATGCTTTCTCTCGTGCATTATTATTACTATTATTATTGTTATTATTACTATTTTTATTTTTATTATCATTATTATTCTTATTATTATTGTTGTTGTGATATTTAACTAAAAAATTGAATAAATTGCCGTGAAAAACATGTCCTATTGCCACATTGCGAAATGTTTTCTCTTTCAAATATGTAATTACATCTATAGAGCGAGATGCCTGAAATAATTTCAACGAAATCATATAATAAAGTAGGTACTTTATTATTTAAACAAAGCACGGCTTACGGAGCGCGCGCCATATGTCAAATAAGTGCAGTGCTTACTGTAGTAGTACTACTATAGTAAGTTCACTTCTACTGTGACTGTAGTTGGCTGGGCAAATTTCCTACTTTAGCATTGTAGCGTAGCATTGCTTGTCGCCTTTTTACCTGGTGTGAAAGTGGCTTCTCTGGAAGTAAAGTTATATTTTTTATCAAATTGATATTAAAATCTTGGAAAACTCACCTTATCATACATGGAAATGTGACTAGAGGGGCAAAGAGCTGTATAACCGTCATTAAGACGCCAAAGCCGCAGGGGGCCGCCTTCAATCTAAGTTATCTTGATAACTGATGAAACTCGTTCCGCCAAGCTCCAAAACGAAAGCAAATTGCAAATTGAAGGTACTCACATGAATTCACGAAGGGCTAGTATATTTTTAGTTTGAATCATTGGAAACATTGGCGAAAATTAGAAACAGGTCGAAAAATTACTACTTTTTTCGATGAAATGGAAAAAAGCGTCAGACATCACGTCCCGCAAAAATGTTCCGTCTATCTGCAAAGGAAACGCGTAAAAAATGTGTTCCAAAAGTGGTCCGAACGACTTCGTGTCTCTCTGTGAATTATTGTGCTGAATGAAGCCAGACCAGCCAACTAGTCCGGGAGGCAGTGAACATTTTTGGTACTATTTTCTCAGTCACCAAATACATATACATATACATATTTGGTGACTGAGAAAATAAGTTTCTAAAATGTTCACCGACTCTCGGACTAAACCGCAAAGCTTTGGGGATTTTCTATATTTCAGATTTGGAAACTTGGAAACAAAATCCCACAGCCCACTGAAATCACGGTAGAAGTGAACATACTATAGTAGTAGTATAAACGTAGCGGCGCCCCCGATATGTAATTTTCCAATTTAGGCCATGACGGTTTTTTACTTCTCATCAAATTCTTCAAAAAATACCTTATCATTTTTCGAAGAATCGAATCGCGAAAAAAAGAATTTATTCGTTTATTGGACGAATATGCTAAAACGTCGAGATCAGTCGAAAAAAAATTCCGTGTCGGTTTGTCTGTATGTGTGTTAGTGTGTAGATCAGGTTCTTTTAGTCTCTCGATTTATTTCCAAACCGTCAGTAGGTACGGGGTCAGTTGAGCCAGACGTTTCTAGGGACTTTTATCTGGTGACTTTTGGTTGGCAACACTGAATCTAGTGACTTTTTTGACAGGTCGTTAAGCATTGGATCTGCATTACCGGCATTTGACAGGTGGCGCGGGAAATTTGAAAAGTTTTTAGTTTATCTGGTGACTTTTGGTTATTATCACTGAATCTAGTGACTTTTTTGACTGATCGTCAAGCATTTATTCTGTATTACCGGCATTTGACATGTGGGGGATTTTAACGTGCGGGAAATTTGAAAAGTACGTGGAATTTGGATTTGACAGGTTGGGTCACAGATTGTGTTTGGCAGGAGACATTTGTTAGCTTGAAAGCGCGGGATGTTTGAATTCCCTATACCTACTGAAGCACTCCTCATTGTATCTTAACCCTTGCAAACTCTCAAGTGGTTTGGTTTCAATAGTTATTTTTGGTATATAAACGCAAGCAAATAGAACCATTTTATTGACAGACCAATATACTGTGCTAGTTACATGGACAATAATTACATACAGTTCAGGGTAAGACCTCAACATCATGATTTATTCGTAGTTTAATTCACATAACTGCTTACATAGACAATTATATTAAATTCAAAATAAAGCACAAACAGGTGATCATAAACAAATTTACAGTATTGATTATACATAAAAACATTGATTACTAAAATTACTTGAAATCGAAGTACGTTCGATAAAATTTCTTAGTTGCTTACATAGACAATTACGTCAAATTGAAATAAGGCACAAACAGGTGATCGTGAACGATTTTTCATAGCTGAGTATACAGGCATCAACTACCTATAATCGAAAAACATCTAATACATGTTCTTAGTTGCTTACATAGACAATTACGTGAAACTTAAAATAAGGTACAAACAGGTGAGCATGAATGACTTTTCATAGCTAAGTATACAGACATTATTCACTTGAAATCGAAGTACATTTGATACAATTTCCCAGCTGATTACCGCATACCATTACATAAAATTTGAAATAAGGCACAAACAGGTGATAATAAACAAATTTACATAGTTGATTATACATAGAAGATATGCACACGAACATAAAATCGAAGTACATTTGACTATTTCTTAGTTGATTACATAATATACAATTACATGAAATTCAAAATAGGGCACGAAGAGGTGATCATAAACAAATTTACAGTGTTGAATAATACAAACTTGAATTACTCAAAATCGAAGTAGGTACATTCAATACAATTTCTTAGTTACTTACATAGGCAATTACGCGAAATTCAAATAAGGCCAAAACAGGTGTTCATGAGCGATTTTTATAGCTGATTACACAAACATTGAATACTTTAAAATAGGAGTAGGTACTTTTAATACAATTTCTTAGTTGATTATACCATATAAAATTATTTGAAATTTGAATTGAGGCACAAACAAATTATAATAAACGAATTTATAGGGTTGATCACACAAATATCAATGACCTGTAATCGAGGTACATTTTTAATACAATTTCTCAGTACAAACATCATTCACCCAAAGTCGAAGTACACTTAACACGACAACTTGATGGTCGGCAGTTCTGATGTGCCGGTCGCGAGGCAAATTGTTGGAATCATCGTCATCATTATTGGACACAATTAACTCCTTCATGGAGCCAAAATTGAGTAGCTTGGAATTCTTATAGCTCAGTTTTATTATTTTCACTTTGCAAACGACATCACTTCTATTCTCGGGTGCTGGGAAGGCGAAGGGCCCACTGTTGGCTCTTAGAGAGAATCGTTGATAGTGTGAATTCAGTAACTGGATCAGGTTGACAGTATAATTCTAGTTATTGTAGTTGTGATGAGAACATTCCAGGTGAGTACTACAAAAAAAAAAATCAAAAATTGTATGTTATGTCTAACAGGATATTATAATACAAGTTTCATAAGACATAGTATTGTTGGGGGGTACGGAAAATGAACGAGTGAATATGCCTCCACGACCGTGAGGCTTATTGTTTGTAGGTATATGCATTTCAACTACCTGAGAAGTCGCACCCAAAATAACGGCTCTTGCCAACAGGGAATTGGTTGAAGGCCTTTTTTCTTATAATTTATAAGGTTATGACGGTATTACGGGAGCATAATTATTGAAAATAAAACATGCTAATTGTCGCAAGGCCCTTAAGGTCGTGAGTGGCGTGACAATATCCACCATGTAAACCGTGGTAATAAGTTTGAATTTGAACAATCTATACTGTTTATCCGCGTAACCAGTCTTTTTTCCATCAACTGTAGTCATTCCACAGAGTTTTAACAAGAGATTGATTTTTTTTTTCAATAAAGTTTGACCATCGAGTCTGTGGGTGATATATTTTTTTTTTTTTGCATAAGCATGAGACATTACATTGAAAAAGATCGATGGAATTGGCTTAGCTTTGCGTGGGGTAGGTATAATATACAGCGAGCCGCGGCTTTGCAGTCGTTTCCAAAAATCCGGAACTATCGACCAGGGGCCTGTATCGAAATAGAATTTTTTTTGTCAAAAGAGAGTTAAATTTTTTTCTAAATATAACCCGTACATATAGTAATGTGTTTCCATAAAAATATGTACTTAAATAAATGAATTGTCCGCATAAACATAGTGAAAATTAAACTTACACGAAAAACACAAACACGGCACAGCACCAACCCATGAGGCTGCTAGATAACGAATGCAAACGCACCACCACCACCACCTGTCGACTGGGTGGTTGTTCGTAACTTCTTACCTGAAAAGCCCTGAGCTATTAATTTTTTTTACCTGAAAGATCGTGTCTGAACAGGAATTTTTAGTATCATATGCACATATTCACGGAGCCAGCAGATAATCAATAATTATTATATAAATAGAAACTTTATTTAAAAATTACTTTGTGCTTATCACATAATGCTCCGACTTGAAAAATATCAGCGCTGAATTTTGTCAGTCCAGTACGGCAATGTAAAAATAAAAAAATATAAAAGATATAAGTATTTAGGAGCTCAATGTGTTGAAAAGATGTTTTAATAAAAACTATTAACATATGGACAAATTTACATAAAAATACCTAATGTTTTTCAATGCTCAAAGGTATTAGCCTAAAATGTTAGCGATTATCGATTGCATTGAGTACACCTGCCTACTGAAATTTTTCAAGTACCTGAGGGTCTAATATAAACGACTCTAGCATGCCAGCATTTTATAAGAATTTTCTACTTGACCGACCTTGAATTTTCAATAAATACCCTTTGATTACCAGGTTGAGAAAGAACGAATGAATACGAGAGGTAGCCAGTAGTGTAGGTAGCGCGACCGAAGAAATTAACAAGAGAGTTTTGCAGCATTGCCCACCCGCTGACGAGTGCTCTTCAAGCTACAAATATCTCCGGATCAAATATGTACCAAGCCATATGCGTAGTATCAGAATGGTGCATCTTAATACTTAACTCGGCCCTTTCAGGATGTACCTATGGGAGAAGTTTGTGCAAATAAAAATACGCACTAGTTATTGGTTACAGCTTTGTTCATTTCAGATTTTTAAACAGTTCCATACTCCTATCCTTACCTTAGATATGAAAGATTTTATTGTATCTATCTATGTACTAACAAGACTCTAAGAATTTTCATTCACATGTTCGAAAATATTTGCAGTCATTTCTTACAATAATTAAAGGGTTTGACTGTCGAAGAGACAAATATGGTTTCGCCAGCTAATGATGTTGGATATAAGAATCCAAGCTCGCATAGAAGGTCGAACGCAACCCGTTGACGCCTCTAATATTATTATCCCACTTTCTCGTCGTCTTCCTTCCAATAAAAGTACCTCGCCAACATTAGCACTTTTGGAAGTTTTTAAATACACTAACTTATCTGTAACTGCGCCTGGGTCGGTAGGACAGCCATATTCTTCATTTTTTTCAATTCACTGAAATTCTTTGCCACTTCTTTTGAGGCTGGAACCTAACTTGGAGAGATTTCTATAGGTCCTTATTGGTGCAGATTGACCTTTTGTCGAGAATCCAAATCGGTAGCAAGAAGCATCATGGACAAAGTCGTCATCACTCATTTCATCATACATTGTCTCACCGCTGTCCGTCGTTTTCAGATTTTGAGAGAAGGTTACTTCTAATTGATAAGATCTCGAGTGTATTGCAGATGTAGATGAACTGGTTCCGCACCTACGACGTTGGAATTTTTTTTGTGTCCATACTTGTTTTGTTGAAGATATGTTAGCTCGGGACATATTCTTCAAGAAAACTGAGCTATTTTCAATATTTTGTAGGATATATGCGATGGCAAGGCCTTCTTCTCTTTAGTTTCTCGCACCAAGCGTGCTAACATAGACTTTAAAATACCGAAAACTCGGGCACTTGTTCTAACCTAGGTCTCTCGGAGGACTTTGGTTATAGCGCTTTGAATTTTTTCGGAAATATTTCTCTTGCTTTCTGCAGCTCTACCTTCTATCGTTATCAAAAGCTCGATCATTTCTGGATATTTTGCTCCCGCTCATTCAAATCTACAGATACTCTTCATTTCACGTTTTACTTATCTCAGCATGATGAATAATCTCACCATTATTTTGTCTCCATCGATTGTCCCCTTTCAGTGTCCACTTCAATGTCACCTTTGTACTCTTCAATTGTCCCTAACGTGTCCCTAACGTGTCCCTAACGTGTCTCTAACGTGTCCCTAACGTGTCTCTAACGTGTCCCTAACGTGTCTCTAACGTGTCCCCAACGTGTCCCTAACGTGTACTTTAACGTGTTCCCTAACTTGAGTGAAGCGGATCGAACGTGCGGCGATAAAAACGCGCTTGACTAAAAATGCGCTTGACTGAAGCCACTCTGGACCCGATCGAAACTCGAGCAGATTGAAAGCTGCGATCGAAACGCAGTCACTGCTAGAGACCAGCGTATACCGACAAGTCCTAGCGAACAGCCTATAACGTTAACTCCTAGTTGCCGGCCTATGCTGATAGCGACAGCACAAGTGATCAGGTTAGGAGTATAGAGACTTAGCGGTTGAAGCATGACGACTCGGCGGGCAGAGCATGACGACTCAAAAGGCCGACGTATGCAGACTTTGCCAGTGGACAGCGTATAGCGAGAAGTTCTAGTAGTCATGCTCTGTCTGCCAAGTCGTCATGCTTTAACCGCTAAGTCTCTATACTCCTAACCTGATCCTCCTCACCATTATTTTGTCTCCATCGATTGTCCCCTTTCAGTGTCCACTTCAATGTCACCTTTGTACTCTTCAATTGTCCCTAACGTGTCCCTAACGTGTCCCTAACGTGTCTCTAACGTGTCCCTAACGTGTCTCTAACGTGTCCCTAACGTGTCTCTAACGTGTCCCTCACGTGTCCCCTATGTCACTTCTAATGTCCCATATGTTCCATGTGTCTCCTTCAACTGTCTGTTTGTCAATTAAATGATTCAATTTGCTTTTGTTTATACCGTGTCACAATGATCAGGTCAGTAGTATAGAGACTTAGCGGTTGAAGCATGACGACTCGGCGGGCAGAGCATGACGACTCAAAAGGCCGACGTATGCAGACTTTGCCAGTGGACAGCGTATAGCGAGAAGTTCTAGTAGTCATGCTCTGTCTGCCAAGTCGTCATGCTTTAACCGCTAAGTCTCTATACTCCTAACCTGATCACTTGTGCTGTCGCTATCAGCATAGGCCGGCAACTAGGAGTTAACGTTATAGGCTGTTCGCTAGGACTTGTCGGTATACGCTGGTCTCTAGCAGTGACTGCGTTTCGATCGCAGCTTTCAATCTGCTCGAGTTTCGATCGGGTCCAGAGTGGCTTCAGTCAAGCGCATTTTTAGTCAAGCGCGTTTTTATCGCCGCACGTTCGATCCGCTTCACTCAAGTTAGGGAACACGTTAAAGTACACGTTAGGGACACGTTGGGGACACGTTAGAGACACGTTAGGGACACGTTAGGGACACGTTAGGGACACGTTAGAGACACGTTAGGGACACGTTAGGGACACGTTAGGGACAATTGAAGAGTACAAAGGTGACATTGAAGTGGACACTGAAAGGGGACAATCGATGGAGACAAAATAATGGTGAGATTATTCATCATGCTGAGATAAGTAAAACGTGAAATGAAGAGTATCTGTATATTTGAATGAGCGGGAGCAAAATATCCAGAAATGATCGAGCTTTTGATAACGATAGAAGGTAGAGCTGCAGAAAGCAAGAGAAATATTTCCGAAAAAATTCAAAGCGCTATAACTAAAGTCCTTCGAGAGACCTAGGTTAGAACAAGTGCCCGAGTTTTCGGTATTTTAAAGTCTATGTTAGCACGCTTGGTGCGAGAAACTAAAGAGAAGAAGGCCTTGCCATCGCATATATCCTACAAAATATTGAAAATAGCTCAGTTTTCTTGAAGAATATGTCCCGAGCTAACATATCTTCAACAAAACAAGTATGGACACAAAAAAAATTCCAACGTCGTAGGTGCGGAACCAGTTCATCTACATCTGCAATACACTCGAGATCTTATCAATTAGAAGTAACCTTCTCTCAAAATCTGAAAACGACGGACAGCGGTGAGACAATGTATGATGAAATGAGTGATGACGACTTTGTCCATGATGCTTCTTGCTACCGATTTGGATTCTCGACAAAAGGTCAATCTGCACCAATAAGGACCTATAGAAATCTCTCCAAGTTAGGTTCCAGCCTCAAAAGAAGTGGCAAAGAATTTCAGTGAATTGAAAAAAATGAAGAATATGGCTGTCCTACCGACCCAGGCGCAGTTACAGATAAGTTAGTGTATTTAAAAACTTCCAAAAGTGCTAATGTTGGCGAGGTACTTTTATTGGAAGGAAGACGACGAGAAAGTGGGATAATAATATTAGAGGCGTCAACGGGTTGCGTTCGACCTTCTATGCGAGCTTGGATTCTTATATCCAACATCATTAGCTGGCGAAACCATATTTGTCTCTTCGACAGTCAAACTCTTTAATTATTGTAAGAAATGACTGCAAATATTTTCGAACATGTGAATGAAAATTCTTAGAGTCTTGTTAGTACATAGATAGATACAATAAAATCTTTCATATCTAAGGTAAGGATAGGAGTATGGAACTGTTTAAAAATCTGAAATGAACAAAGCTGTAACCAATAACTAGTGCGTATTTTTATTTGCACAAACTTCTCCCATAGGTACATCCTGAAAGGGCCGAGTTAAGTATTAAGATGCACCATTCTGATACTACGCATATGGCTTGGTACATATTTGATCCGGAGATATTTGTAGCTTGAAGAGCACTCGTCAGCGGGTGGGCAATGCTGCAAAACTCTCTTGTTAATTTCTTCGGTCGCGCTACCTACACTACTGGCTACCTCTCGTATTCATTCGTTCTTTCTCAACCTGGTAATCAAAGGGTATTTATTGAAAATTCAAGGTCGGTCAAGTAGAAAATTCTTATAAAATGCTGGCATGCTAGAGTCGTTTATATTAGACCCTCAGGTACTTGAAAAATTTCAGTAGGCAGGTGTACTCAATGCAATCGATAATCGCTAACATTTTAGGCTAATACCTTTGAGCATTGAAAAACATTAGGTATTTTTATGTAAATTTGTCCATATGTTAATAGTTTTTATTAAAACATCTTTTCAACACATTGAGCTCCTAAATACTTATATCTTTTATATTTTTTTATTTTTACATTGCCGTACTGGACTGACAAAATTCAGCGCTGATATTTTTCAAGTCGGAGCATTATGTGATAAGCACAAAGTAATTTTTAAATAAAGTTTCTATTTATATAATAATTATTGATTATCTGCTGGCTCCGTGAATATGTGCATATGATACTAAAAATTCCTGTTCAGACACGATCTTTCAGGTAAAAAAAATTAATAGCTCAGGGCTTTTCAGGTAAGAAGTTACGAACAACCACCCAGTCGACAGGTGGTGGTGGTGCGTTTGCATTCGTTATCTAGCAGCCTCATGGGTTGGTGCTGTGCCGTGTTTGTGTTTTTCGTGTAAGTTTAATTTTCACTATGTTTATGCGGACAATTCATTTATTTAAGTACATATTTTTATGGAAACACATTACTATATGTACGGGTTATATTTAGAAAAAAATTTAACTCTCTTTTGACAAAAAAAATTCTATTTCGATACAGGCCCCTGGTCGATAGTTCCGGATTTTTGGAAACGACTGCAAAGCCGCGGCTCGCTGTATATTATACCTACCCCACGCAAAGCTAAGCCAATTCCATCGATCTTTTTCAATGTAATGTCTCATGCTTATGCAAAAAAAAAAAAAATATATCACCCACAGACTCGATGGTCAAACTTTATTGAAAAAAAAAATCAATCTCTTGTTAAAACTCTGTGGAATGACTACAGTTGATGGAAAAAAGACTGGTTACGCGGATAAACAGTATAGATTGTTCAAATTCAAACTTATTACCACGGTTTACATGGTGGATATTGTCACGCCACTCACGACCTTAAGGGCCTTGCGACAATTAGCATGTTTTATTTTCAATAATTATGCTCCCGTAATACCGTCATAACCTTATAAATTATAAGAAAAAAGGCCTTCAACCAATTCCCTGTTGGCAAGAGCCGTTATTTTGGGTGCGACTTCTCAGGTAGTTGAAATGCATATACCTACAAACAATAAGCCTCACGGTCGTGGAGGCATATTCACTCGTTCATTTTCCGTACCCCCCAACAATACTATGTCTTATGAAACTTGTATTATAATATCCTGTTAGACATAACATACAATTTTTGATTTTTTTTTTTGTAGTACTCACCTGGAATGTTCTCATCACAACTACAATAACTAGAATTATACTGTCAACCTGATCCAGTTACTGAATTCACACTATCAACGATTCTCTCTAAGAGCCAACAGTGGGCCCTTCGCCTTCCCAGCACCCGAGAATAGAAGTGATGTCGTTTGCAAAGTGAAAATAATAAAACTGAGCTATAAGAATTCCAAGCTACTCAATTTTGGCTCCATGAAGGAGTTAATTGTGTCCAATAATGATGACGATGATTCCAACAATTTGCCTCGCGACCGGCACATCAGAACTGCCGACCATCAAGTTGTCGTGTTAAGTGTACTTCGACTTTGGGTGAATGATGTTTGTACTGAGAAATTGTATTAAAAATGTACCTCGATTACAGGTCATTGATATTTGTGTGATCAACCCTATAAATTCGTTTATTATAATTTGTTTGTGCCTCAATTCAAATTTCAAATAATTTTATATGGTATAATCAACTAAGAAATTGTATTAAAAGTACCTACTCCTATTTTAAAGTATTCAATGTTTGTGTAATCAGCTATAAAAATCGCTCATGAACACCTGTTTTGGCCTTATTTGAATTTCGCGTAATTGCCTATGTAAGTAACTAAGAAATTGTATTGAATGTACCTACTTCGATTTTGAGTAATTCAAGTTTGTATTATTCAACACTGTAAATTTGTTTATGATCACCTCTTCGTGCCCTATTTTGAATTTCATGTAATTGTATATTATGTAATCAACTAAGAAATAGTCAAATGTACTTCGATTTTATGTTCGTGTGCATATCTTCTATGTATAATCAACTATGTAAATTTGTTTATTATCACCTGTTTGTGCCTTATTTCAAATTTTATGTAATGGTATGCGGTAATCAGCTGGGAAATTGTATCAAATGTACTTCGATTTCAAGTGAATAATGTCTGTATACTTAGCTATGAAAAGTCATTCATGCTCACCTGTTTGTACCTTATTTTAAGTTTCACGTAATTGTCTATGTAAGCAACTAAGAACATGTATTAGATGTTTTTCGATTATAGGTAGTTGATGCCTGTATACTCAGCTATGAAAAATCGTTCACGATCACCTGTTTGTGCCTTATTTCAATTTGACGTAATTGTCTATGTAAGCAACTAAGAAATTTTATCGAACGTACTTCGATTTCAAGTAATTTTAGTAATCAATGTTTTTATGTATAATCAATACTGTAAATTTGTTTATGATCACCTGTTTGTGCTTTATTTTGAATTTAATATAATTGTCTATGTAAGCAGTTATGTGAATTAAACTACGAATAAATCATGATGTTGAGGTCTTACCCTGAACTGTATGTAATTATTGTCCATGTAACTAGCACAGTATATTGGTCTGTCAATAAAATGGTTCTATTTGCTTGCGTTTATATACCAAAAATAACTATTGAAACCAAACCACTTGAGAGTTTGCAAGGGTTAAGATACAATGAGGAGTGCTTCAGTAGGTATAGGGAATTCAAACATCCCGCGCTTTCAAGCTAACAAATGTCTCCTGCCAAACACAATCTGTGACCCAACCTGTCAAATCCAAATTCCACGTACTTTTCAAATTTCCCGCACGTTAAAATCCCCCACATGTCAAATGCCGGTAATACAGAATAAATGCTTGACGATCAGTCAAAAAAGTCACTAGATTCAGTGATAATAACCAAAAGTCACCAGATAAACTAAAAACTTTTCAAATTTCCCGCGCCACCTGTCAAATGCCGGTAATGCAGATCCAATGCTTAACGACCTGTCAAAAAAGTCACTAGATTCAGTGTTGCCAACCAAAAGTCACCAGATAAAAGTCCCTAGAAACGTCTGGCTCAACTGACCCCGTACCTACTACCGTCGGGCCGATTTCAGCCAAATTTGGCATGCGCGTACGGTCGGCGGGAGAAAGAAGAAGATAAACTTTACTTTTCACCGTGATCGTGAAAATACAAGATAGCGGCGGGGCATCAATATTCAAAAATTGGATGGATCTTGATGTGATTTACATTGCCTGCAAATTTCATTCTAATCGGATCACTTTTAGAGCAATTCAAAATGGCGGATCAGATGACGGCAAAGTAACAAAAAACAAAAGTCAACTTGACGTCCTGGACATATTTACTATTGATCAGCGTTTACATCACATCGATATCTCTTTTTCCTAAGGGAATTGATATCCCGGGTACAGACAGACAGACAGACGGACGGACGGACGGGCAAAGTGAAACTAAAAGCGCTTTCTCCCTATTTTTTGAGAAAGTGCGCTAAAAACCATTTTCAAAACTCAACTTTGGAAGCCTCTATCTCCGTTATAAAGCGTTTCCGATATTATTTTTTCAAGATATATAGTTCACTTATTTTTTGATGCTCTACGACCTCCTGAAATATTGATTAAAAAAAAGGGTAACAAGCTGTATATACTTATAGGTACAGTATACTATACTTACAGGTGTCCCAGAATTAAGTGGCCAAATGTCTATAAAATCAGATAGCCTCTACCTATTTGGCAAAGCAACTCGCTAGTCGCTCCGCTTGCTAATTTGGTTGGTTTGTCAAGTCTGGATGAAATCCATCGTTTGTATCTTTTTGCTTTAAAGTTTTTTTAGAGGCTTTTTTAGAGCTTTCACATTGATTTAGTACAATTATTATTCACCTACAATCGGTTCTCGATTCATCTCATACGATTTTTTTCATCGAATCAAACTATTCATTGCGATTCAGCTCGACTAACAGTAATCGATTCACTGGCAACATTTGGACATCCCTAGTTTAGGTACACAGAAAAGTTGAGAATGATAAATAGGTTTCTATTTTGAGACCAACATGCCGGCAACGCCGGCAGCAAATACCTGTAATAATGGTAAGTTTGTATATTTGATGGTAGAGGTCGCCCCATTACAATACAGCTGCGGCGACCGATTAAAGAAATAAATTGATCATTTTCTGATCGCAAATGAAACACTTTCGTAAGTTAGAATTCATCGATCAGATCAAATTTTTATTTATGATGAAATCTGAAATACTTGAAACACGCTGCAAGCGGTAAAAGAATACTAACATAACAGTTAAAAGCGAGCCTCACAACACATTCCCTTCTTCCATTTTCTGGGACGCCACTGGTCACCCAGTAAAACGTCACACCAGAGCGTTACACATCATCCTCGCATCAACTGAATTCATACTCATCCACAGAGTCCCTCATCTGTGGTTGTTGTGATCTAAGCGAGCGATAAGAAGTTTTACTTCAAAAAACTTTGACGCTCGCTCGTTAGTTCGAGTAGTACCAAACAGATTTGGACCAAATTTGGTTTGCAGCAAGAGTATCCACCAGGGACTTGACGGGACATGGACAGCTCCGATAAAAATTGAGCATCCAACTTGGAAAAAAAATCCGGGAAACTGGTAAAAATGGGCTTGTCCCTCGTTTTTTTCCGGGTTTTAGGAGCGATTGCGATACAACTTTGCGAATATGCGTCAAATAGTAGCCAGCCGTGAAAATAAGCTTTTGGTCCCGAAACGTCAATCAGGTGTACCAAAACATAATTAAAGAAAAATGTTCGTTTTATTGCCACACCTTTGGAACGTTTTGGATAGATTTTGATGAAATTTGGTAAGTGGGTGGTATATGACGGGTGGAACGTTTGGTTGAAATTTTGTTGACATCAAGCAATCACGGCCGCCAAAACTGAAAAAAAAGTCCACCATTCACCTCTGGCCATTGCCACCTGAGAGGGCCTTTCGCCTGTATTATGACTAGGGGTGGGCGATATTGTAAAAGCAATATCAGAATTTGATATTGAAACTGTATCAAAAAAATTTGATATACATATCATTATTTGATATATGTATTTCAAAATATCAATGTATCAAAGTATCAAAATATCAAAATATCAATGTAACAAAGTATTAGAATATTAAACTAACCAAGTGAATATATCAAAGTATCGAAGTAACAAAATATTGTTACGGTATTCGGGTTCGCCTATCTCGAAATTAAACGCGCTGATTTACTTGTAAACAGACTGCACTTTATTAGTTACTACCGAACAACTAAATAACGCACAGAATTATTAATCGCTTGGTAATTCACAATGTCGCCGAGATGTTAACGCCACAATCGCTCGATTCCAACTATCTCGATGCCAGGTCGAGTTCCTCTCTTATAGTGGCATCGAAGGTTCTGGATGCTTCCTGATGGTGTTTACACCACACGAGGATTTCTCTGGTATCTGCGTCGAGAATATACGCGTACTTTCTACGGCACCTCCACCAGAAGTCTCGACGTGTCGTGACCTACCGCTGAAGTCTCTCGATGCTTCCCGAATGCAACGCGTACATCTAGATTTCTCTAGAAAGAGCCGGGATGGTGAGCTTCGTAACAATATCAATATATCAAAGTAAGTAAGTATTAAAATATCAGCATATCAACGAATTATCTACATACACGTCAAAACTAGTAACTACTTGAAGCTCTCGTAGCGTAGTCGTTGAGCTGAGATAGAGCAATGGTTGGTCACTCCACTTTTAATTACCACATATTTCCCTCGAACTATCAACATTTTGTTTAGACGAAAGACGACCCCAATCGCTGTCGCCGACCGTTGGCTATGACTACCACCCCCAGCAGTCACCACCTGTGTTTTTTCACGTTCGAATTCTTTCCGAATCGTGTTTTCTATCCTTTTTAGGAAGGGATATTATATCACTTATATATACTTTTACGTACAACACAACACCATGTTGCAGCTTGTGGGAACAATGATATTTAAAATTTTTATCAAGCAAATATAGGTATTTGGTAAATCATTTTATGGTAATATTTGATTTAATAATATCAAGCAATAGATATTTGATATGTTATCAAACACTGATATGTTGATAGGTATAAATTTTTTAGCGTATCATATCCATGATATATCGATATTTTGATTTGATATATCAAAATTTTGCCCACCTCTAATTATTATGACCGGAACGACACGCTTTTGATGCAGTACTCCACTCAAAAATTCATTCCTGCTCGGGGATCGACTTTTTTCGAGAAATTCCAACTGATATCGAAAGCAGATTGAATTGGGCGTCGTGTAGACCTATTTTCAAAATCGAAACGAGGGTAATTGTTTCAAAATGAAATTTGTACATTCCGTGAATTTGAAAAAAATGCAGTGCAAACTTCGACATGCGACGGACCCCACGAAATATTCATTTTAGGTGCAGACATGCTGCGATTGAAAGTTGGAGAAAAGATTGAGTCAATTTTTGAAGGAAAAATTTTCGAAATCGGATCAACGCCAACGGTTGCCGAGTTTTCCTCTTTGAAAAAAACAACAAATTTTCTTACCCCGTGAACCGATTTTCACCATTTTTTTTTAAGAAGAGGTAACTGGTTCTTGAACAATTTTCAACAATGTTTTCAATTTCCCGGGAATTTCGGCACTACCGCAGACATGACGACGATTTTTTTTTTCCAACAAAATGACCCAACCTTTCTTTTGTTGAGCCCCGATTATAATTCATATTTTCATGCTCTCCCCCTTTAATTTTTTTATTACAAAGAACGGACATTATTTTTATTATTATTATTAGTTTACTCGTTTAACAGCAACTGACGACGTCGCGGTTTGAAACAGTGACCAACAGAATCAGTGAATGTGATACTGAGATGTATTTACGCGTGGAATTATTTTTTCTTCCAAAAATGCAAACATATTCCGCCCTCCTTCAAATGTCTCCTCTCTACGCCGCGCTCCCCCTGGTTGGAAACTCCTGGTCCAGTCCCTATATTCGCCAAAAATTTAGATTAATCTTAATCTTAATCGCTCGCTCCAATTTTTACTCTTCTGAAATCAACACACAAAATCGAATCTCCATCGCCGATAAGCACTCATTCTGCTAAATTAACAGCAATAATCACTTAGGTAGATAACTACTATGATTATACTATAAATCTGGGATGAAACCTCGTTGGAATGATGAAATTTACGATGGCATTCCGCTGATGATAAGGAATTTGGAACGAACGTTTACTTACAAATTGAAGCAAAAACCGCTTAAAATGTTAAGAACATGCGTTAAGAGTTAATTTCGTAATTCAAACCGACTTTCATGTTGTTAACTAATGCAAGTAATGTTCGGATTGGCAATTTAATGTGTAGAGATGTAAATTTGCTTTCAAGTGAACTATAGTATGCACAAGTGCGTGTGCGTGGGTCGACGTACTAATGCTTAGGGATTTCAGTTTCATTGAGGTACATAATGCCATATTGTGGAAATGGTGATTATGTAAAATAAAAAGCGCATTTAATTGGAGTTTAACCAACAAAAAAATTAACGTTGTGTTGTTGTAAAGTAACAAGCTTGTTAGGTAGGTACTATAACAAAGCGTACATAGGTACGATTTAAAGAGCCTTTTAAGTCTAACCTAACTATAAAACAACGGAAAAAAAAATTACGTACATATTCTAGCATGTACCTCAGGTTTCTATTGTTAGTTGCAATAACTTTCAATTATAAAATGAAAATGAGTAGGCACCTTATTGTGGGAGTTATGGCAAATTCATGCTTTTCGCCTCTTAGTATGTGTGCGATGGAAAATGTGGAGACTGTGTTTTATAGCGCCTTCACCACTCGACGCCCGCCGTAAGGGTACCTACGAGCGAGGACCATGGCGAGAACGTACCAGACATGAGCCGTTGACGCGTTCGTCAACAATAACAATAAAATGAATTCAACGTTGAACAGTACGTAAATAACAAGCATAAGGTAGAAATAATTATACATAAATCAAACCAAAAACAAACAAGTGAGTATGCCTTCACGTGCGTGAGTCTCAGTAGCGCATTTTCAAAGAGGCAAAACGTAAAGAAATTTGGTTGAAGGAGAAACACCATTCCTTGCCAACTTTCTTTATTCGAAACTCATTGTGATATTGTGTTATCAGAATGGGGTGCTTGCCAATGAAATAGATTTGAATGAAAATTCCTTCACTCATCAATATATTTTTTTGTTTGAGGGCGGGAGCTGGGAGCGGCGACTAATCAACAGTAGTCTATTCTTTCCCATTTTTAGTCGGCTATCCATATAACGAAAGAATTAGATCGCTATGTCTTTGGGTTTATGTTTTCCATTTATCTCTTACTTTGAAGGGCAGCGTGTGGGGGTGGCAGCATTCGACAAAGTAACTGTTGCACAGTTTGAGTTAAGAGTTTCTAAATGTTTAAGGAAATATGACAATCAGTGGAAATTGTGAAAGTTGCATTTTTTTGTTTGGGGGCGGAAGCTGGAGGCGGCGACTGATCAAAAGTAGCCTATCTCTTCCCATTTTTAGTCAGCTATCTATATAGCGCAACAATTACATCGCTATGTCTCCAGGGTTATGTTTTACATTTATCTCTTACTTTGGGGGCGGCGTGTGGGAGCGGCAGAGTTTGACAAAGAAATTCTTCCACAGTTTGAGTTAGGAGTTTCTAAATGTTTGAGGTAACATTAAAATGTAATTCAGTGAAATATATTGAAAGATGCACTTTTTTCTTTTGGGGGTGGAAGTTGGAGGCGGCGCCATGTGAAAGGTAGCCTATTCTTTCCCATTTTTAGTTAGCTATCCATATAGCGAAAGAATTAGATCGTTATGTCTTCGGGTTTATGTTTTTCATTCATCTCTCACTTTGAGGGCAGCGTGTGGGGGGGCAGCGTGTGGGGGGGCAGCATTCGGCAAAGTAACTATTGCACAGTTTGAGTTGGGAGTTTCTAAATGTGAGGGAAATATGACAATCAGTGAAAATTGTGAAAGTTGCATTTTTTTTTGTTTGGAGGCGGCAGCTGGAGGCGGCTAATTAAAAGTGGCCTATATTTTTCCAATTTCAGCCAGCTATCAATATAGTGAAAGAATTAGATCGCTATGTCTTCAGGTTCATGTTTTACATTTATCTCTCACTTTGGGGGCGGCGTGTGGGAGCGGCAGAGTTTGGCAAAGAAATTCTTGCACAGTTTGAGTCGAGAGTTTCTAAATGTTCGAGGTAACATTATCAGCTAAATCAGTGAAAATTGTTGAAAGTTGCACTTTTTTCTTTTGGGGGCGGAAGCTGGAGGCGGCGCCATATCAAAAGTAGCCTATCCTTTTCCATTTTTAGTCAGCTATCCCTATAGCGAAAAATTTAGATCGCTATGTCTTTGGGTTCATGTTTTTCATTTATCTCTTACTTTGGGGGCGGCGTGTGGGAGCGGCAGCGTTCGGCTGAGCAAATGTTGCACAATTTGAGTTGGCAGTTCCTAAATGTTTAAGGGAACATCTCAATCAGTAACATTTGTGAAAGTTGCACTTTTTATCGTTTGGGGGCGGAATCTGGGGGCGGCGACCAACCAAAAGTAGCCTATCCTTTCCCATTTTTAGTCAGCTATTTATATACTGAAAGAATCAGAGCGCTATGTCTTCGGGTTTATGTTTTTCATTTTAAAGTGATTGGGGGCGGTTTGTAGCAGTTTTTTCATGTCGGCGGCGCATATTGAAGACGGAATGTTTCTTGGCTCACGTTTATAAGTGGCAGCTATGTATTATTCAAAAAATGAGAACACCAGAGCATCAGGCCTGGTAGAAAGTGCAATAATATGTTATTTCAAGTTTATCGGGGGCGGTTTTCTCTATGTTGGCGGCGCAATATAGACATCCAATATAGCCTAGCCCTCCTTTGGGAGTGGCAGCTATGTAACAGCGAAAAAATTAGAAAGCTAGGTCGTCTAGTTTAGGGGGAGTTCGAGGAACGGACGGACGGACGGACGGACGGACGGACGGACGGACGGACGGACGGACAAAGCGGTTGCAATAGCGATTTTCATCAAGATGGAAAATGCGCTAAAAATGTTATCACAAGAGGTGAAAACGAAGCCAATATTTTTCTTGAACGACACTTCGCTCCCATTTTCTCAGTTTTTCTCTCAGTTCACTTTCCATCTTCGATGGGAAGAATCGCCAGCTTTCGCATTGACCGTTTGATGACGCTGGATGGATGACGTTTTAATGGTGGCCACGCGCGTCAAATAGTCTGAACGGGTTGACCTCCAGGAGACGTCCTAATTCCCACATAAGAGGTGGAAGATTGTCTTAGCTGACAAGCACCCTGCACCATGGGTTCCGGAAGCCAGCTGGTTAGCAGTGATGTGTCTCCACTTCAACCACAGTGGCAGTAGTGGCACCAGGGGCCCTATTCTTGGAACGGGGAACAGAGTTCACATGATTGTGTAGTTGCTAGGCAAGGACTAATCATAGCTTTCCTTGCATAGCAACATCGCATGAGAACTTTGTTACCCGTTTCAAGAATAGGGCCCCTGGGTCCCTGGCTATTCCAGGAGAGAGCTAAGGGTCATGCAGACGGTTTTCTGGTAACCCCGTTACCCCGTTCGTTCGTATTCCGCGGTTGCTACAAAGGGTTCACCAATCAAAAGGTGAGAAAGAGTTCGGGCTTGGCAGTCGTTGGAATCGTTGATAAGGGGGCATAACGGACGGAAACTAAGGATTGCTTTTCAATGCAAATCAAAAAGGTGTTCATTTCCTCGAACGTTAGCGAGGCTTTTCCCAAGACTCTTTTCATGCGCAAGTTCGCACTTTTGATAGTCCTTTCGTGGAGGCCTTTCTCTGAAATTGGAAGACAGGGCTTGCACGAAGAGCCATTTGATGTTTTCGAAATAGTTCGAAAACTCGCTATGATTTGGTACTACGTCTCCCGTCCTGTTTAACATAGATTGGGCCGAATTTTGCCATGTGGCATCGCGGCATCAAAAATTGTAGGGTTCGCACAATTCATGTCGCTTAACCGCGCAACTACACTACACCTGAAATGATACAGTTGTTGATAACAATCAAATTGAATTTCGCCTTTGCGTAGTTTGACTTTTAGTTCTTGCGAAACCGCAACATAATAACAATAGTCACTCCTCAACCTCAATAATTTACCGCCGTTAAAATTTTGCAACCTCAAGCTTGGGTAGCTCTCGGGACATTCAAATGAATCGTGTTGTGTTTATGGTAATTACAGCTCATTCCATCACCCACTTTTTACATTATTTCAATCCTATATGAACACAGACCAAAGAAAAATATCAGGATAATACGTGTTTGCTGTACCTCTAGCTTTACTACAGATTTTTTGCTTCAGCATGATATTATAGACGTTAATTATCTCTGAACACGGGTTGAAAATACTCAGTTGTATCATTCATAATTGCAGCACCAGATATACTAGAAACAAGTGAATGTGCCTTCACGGGCGTGAGGCTCAGTAGCGCACTTCTTTTATGAAGGATCAGTAAACGCAAGATGTTAATTAGGGTCCTATCGTTATTTAGACACGATGTTGCCTAGTAAAGTTCTCAAAACTAATAGCTATCCATCAAGAGTATGCTGGGGTGCAGGAGGTGAAACACATAGGTACTCATAATAAATGCTTGCAATGTCCTTATTATGTCCAGTTATGACATGACTGCTAGCAACCAAAGAGTGATTCTGATTACATACTTACAAGAAAACAAATGGAAATCCCCTCACGTGCATGAGTCGCAATAGCGCATTTTCTTATTGCAAATCTGTTTCTTGTTTGTTTGTTTGTTTATTCAAATCTGTCGTTGGAAATACGAATAATAATAATAATAATAATAATAATAATAATAATAATAATAATAATACGAGGTAAGGGTAAGGGTGGATTTAGTCAGCTTAAGGTGGGTTCAGTCAGCTTGGTTTTAGTTTTAGTCGTAGTCGTTGTCGTAAATTTGAAAGTAGAAAGCACGCGTCATATGCGCGGCGTTCATACAGAGTTTTAGTTTTAA
Organism: Anaspis maculata; assembly: GCA_949128115.1. Classification (NCBI taxonomy): domain Eukaryota; kingdom Metazoa; phylum Arthropoda; class Insecta; order Coleoptera; family Scraptiidae; genus Anaspis; species Anaspis maculata. The sequence continues at coordinate 28,570,312 of OX421968.1, read as the reverse complement.
TTTTAGTCGTAAGAATTCCGAACTTTGTCGTATGATGCCGACTTGCAGGTTGCGTAATTACCGGTATAAGGTATGAGCATGGATGGTGATGGTAATGGGTTGTATGTATCAATAAAAAAAAAATAAGCATTTGCTTCGATTTCAGAGGAGTTGTACTCCTCATAAATGTAAGCAAATACTTATTTATGCTTATTTTTTTACGAGTTTTTATATTAATACTACCCATTATGAACACGGACCGTATGAAGATGAAGGTTCGCGCAGTATCATTCGAGCTCCTATTGGTCAATTCTTACGACTAAATCTTGCTGTATGAACGCTCTTCTCTCTTACGACAACGACTAAAACTAAAACAGCGACTAAATAAGCTGACTGAACGCACCTTTATCTAGCCGCAAGTTTTAATTTTAGTCGCAAGCGCAGCGACGCCTATTAGCTCTTATGAACCAGCCTCTTGAGAACAGCCAATAAGCAATGCAGCGCTTACGGCTAAAATTGAAACTTGCTGCTAAATAAGCTGACTGAACGCCAGTGGCGTATTCAGAGATTCGGATGGGGGGGAGGGCAAGGTGATTTTTTTTAAAATAATGCAAGCATCGTAAAAAGGAGGGGTTCGCGGGGGGGACGTACCGCAAGTCAAGTTCCGTGAGATATAGATTCTGTCATGTTGTGATAGTTACTACGTTTCCATGGAGAATTGAAATCGATTTGAAAACGGTATCGGGATTGAATACGGAAGTGTTCACATGAGTGGTTCGAACTCGGTATTCAAATCGATTTGAATTCTGTTTACATATCTGTCATGTAAGTCTAACCCTAACCTAAAACTATCCCAACCTAAACGTATCAAAGAAAGTGCAAGTACTCGGCAAACTGCAAGTGTGCAGAAGGCAGAAGTGCAGACAACAGGTGCAAATATGAATGCGACCCTCGATGCGACCAGAACAGCGGTTTTACTCATTGCTATGTGTCAGTTTCTGTTTGTTGATGTTTCGATCCAATCCGATTGGGTTTCCATGAGTAATTTCGATCCGATCCCGATACGATCCCAGAATTTGCCGAATCGACCTTGAAACTCAAATCGATTTGGATACAGTTCTGCAAGTGTTTACATGCAGTTTTCAATCCCGATACCGTTTTCAAATCGATTTCAATTCTCCATGGAAACGTAGTAAGTGACACTCCCGTTTGACAGATGACAGCCAAAAACTAATAGGCTCATTCGACGGTGAAACCATGTTTGTGAATCAAATTTCAAGTCGATCGGATATACGTTGCGGCTGTTATCGTGGAAAGTTACACATACGCATACAGGATGATCCAGTGTTTGATACATTGATTTTCAGAGGTGATAGAGAATCAATTTTTTTTGAAATTTCAGGAAAGGGCAGTTTCCTGGAAAAAATTCAGAAGTGCATAATAACGGAGATATAGATAAGCATGACTTTTGAACCGTTCAACCGATTTTGTTCAAATTTGAACCAGAGTTTACTTGAGCGAGTCTCTGAGCTTGTTTACGCGATCCATTCCGAAGTTGCCTAAAATCGTGGTTTTTCTCACACGATTCAAGAATAGCGGCTCAGGGAGACATCTTCCAAAGAGATGTCAAAACGAAATTTAAGCATAACCACATTTTCTAGAGATCATAACAAAAGATGGTTAATCATCAATTAGCAATTTTAATTAACTGGTGCTCACAGGTCATCCAACATCCAACCCAACCCATAAATCTGCTATAAATCCAACCTAATTCTGGTTTGCACATGCGTCGTAATATGCATGGACGTTTACGTGCGATTGCCAACACTTGTTTGCTTACTAAATGCAATTTAAAATCACATTTAGCTAAGCTTAACAGCTGTTGCGAAACTTGCGTTTAGAGGTGTTTATGCGGACGATAACATTGATGTTACGGACCTTAACACCAGTTTTAAACCTCGCGTAAACAAGGCCTCTATCGACCGATAATGACAAGTTTTATCAAAATTACAAGGGGCTTATATAATAGGAGACACCCTTCTGTTTGCCCCTTAATTTTTACCCCCTGAAAATTTTTGAAAATTGCTCATATTTCTTAGTTCTATGTTCAATATAGAAGAAAAAGTTACTCTTGCAAAATTTTCATTAGAGGCTTCATTTTCGAGATATCTGGGTTTGGAAGTTTGAAAAACATCTTGAAATCCTCACTTTCAAGAGCCTAAAATTTTGTTTCCAGTACGGGGAGCACGCCGTCTGTTTACGAATTTCGTATACGGAGCTTGTGTATTTTCTTTTGTATAAACTTGCGTATTGTCATTCGTCTTTGCAATCGGAAACGATCGTGAAAAGTCGTGCCCGTGGATGGAGGCCGCCATATTGCTAAAATTTCAGCGACGAAGAGGGAAGATGCAGATTATATTATGCTAGACAAAGACAAGAAAGATCGAAACTTTACGCAAAACCTAAGGTTTTCGTATTTGTACGGAGCTTGCGGGCTGTGTATAGGCACGGCTGTGGGTAGGATACGCAAGGGACTGGTCGATTTTTACGGTCGATACGCGAGGATTGGGCGATATTCACTATTTACGAAACATGAAAGTGGCGTGCTAGCAAAATTCGTATACGAACACGAATTTCGTAACCGATTGAAGGTTCGGTTAAGTGTTAGAGTAGCTTTGAGCTAAACTTCGCCGAATGAAGTCGCTTTATTATTATTTATTATTATTATTATTGACGGCGTGCTTCCACCACTGAAAACTTCTTGTTTGTCAGCAAAAATGGTGGTTTATCAACTCATCATTGACTTTTAACTCGTGGGTCACACATTATTATCATTAATTTTACCTTTATCAGGTGCCTTGGCTTTGTTTTTTTCCCCGGATTATCAACCTCAAACACCTAGAGAACTTATTTCAGTATAGTCGGTGTGGTACGCGACATAAAATGGCAAAATACCGCAAATGAATTAGACGGGATGCCCTTTGGTATGATGACTACTTACACCAAGGTGACTAATTTTCTCCAAGGATGCGTCAACATTTCCCACTCAGAAAAAAGATGGCGACGATTTTTGACAGGAGCTAATTTCTTATAAAACATATGCGTGTGGCACATGTTTTCTCACTAATTTTGACCTCCTGAATACGAATATGGAGTTTATTTTTCCTTCAGAGATCAACTTGACCTCATATTTCACATCTGAAAACCGCAAAAATAGCAGACTGTCGCTAATTTTTGAGCTGAAAATTTTGTGTTTCATCAACGGCGATTTCCAGCCTTGAGCTGGCTGTATAGATCCCATAGAACAAGTTAACAGTATAAGTTCTGCAAAATAACTTTTCTAACATCGCCAGGGTACGCCTCAAATCATACCAAAAATGGGCGCTAGGAGCACACTTTGCTGCGGCTGGTTGGGGAATGTTAGTGTGAAAGGAAGAATGTTGTGCAATATGTTTTACTGTTTAATATATAAGCTAACACATGCCAAGCATATATCGACAAGGCAATTTGAAACAAAATATCGTAAAAACAAATTTTCATGATTGGTCCATAACTTTTTTTATGACAGGTACAACTGATACCAAAAAACGTAGCTTTGATTTTGATGATGTTTTTCATCAAAGTAAATACATCAAGAGACCTTTCTCACCTGGAACAATCACCGTAGCTCAAAGTTTCATACAATATAAAACATTTTTGTCAGATCCGCGATTGCCGAACATTAGAAAAGCGTCTTTTAATAATTCCTTTTTCCAGAAAGTCCTTCTTTGAACTTGTTCTGGAGTGCAACATATACGGCTGATGGTTAAGCTTTGGCTTAAAGTTTTCTGTCTCGCCCGTGAACTCATTCAAGGTGTCTAGAAACTTCTGGACTGGATAGGTATGCACCAACGACAAATGTCAGTAGGATCTTCAGTGTTATTCGTATTCTTATGGCACCAACTTGAAATTTGTTGTCGTGTGTGTGTCAGAATTTTGCGATAATGAAAGTAATGAGCTCTAAATGGAGGCTCAAAAACGTCTAGGACGTGGACAAGCCAAAGAGCATGAAAACATACACCATGTATTATAGGTACTATAGTTGCCAAATAAGAGTTGTAATGTTGAAAAGGTCTTGGTGCTTACCTGATCACTTTTTCATATGTTCTCCACGTCCGTTTTCTATGCCTGTTCACCTCCTAGGTATTTTTGCGCTTTCCCTGATAACACTATACTTCCATTCTCGAAAATTCCAACACACCAAGACCACAAATTTTAAATTGGTAATAACACTGGAGATCCTACTGCCCTTCGCCATTGGTGCATATCCAGTCCGAAAATTTCTAGACACCTGAATGAGTTCATGGGCGAGATAGAAATACTCTAGAAAACGTTGAACCAAAGATTCACCATCAGCCGTATGTTGCATTGCAAAACAAGTGTAAAGACAAAACTTCGAAATCAAAAGACGCTTTTCTGATGTTTGGCAACCGCAAGTCTGACGAAAATGTTTCAATTATGAGTCGCTATACCGAAGCTTTGAGCTAAGGTGGTTGTTTCAGGTGAAAAAGGTATCTTACCTGGATGAAAAACATCATCAAAATCAAAGCTACGTTTCTTAGTATTTATTGAAAAAATTTATTTCATCAACAAATCATGAAAATATATTTTTTCTGTTTTTATCTGGAATTGTCAGTTTATTTTGATAAATCCTAGTATATGTAAGTTTACTATATAAAACAGTAAAATATATTACAAAACATTTTCCATTTCACACTTACATTCCTTAAATCAGCCGCAGAAAAATGTGCTCCCAGAGCCCATATTTTGTATGTTTTGGGGCGCACCCTGGCGATGTTTGTAGAGTTATTTTGCAGAACTTACACTGTTAACTTGTTTTGTGAGATCCATTTAACGAGCTCAAGGCTGGAAATCGCTGTAAATGGCACACAAAATTTTCAATTCGAAAATAAGCGAGAGTCTGCTATTTTTGCGGTTTTCGGATGTCAAATATGGGGTCGATTTGATTTCTAATGTGAAAATAAACTCGATATTCGTGTTCAGGAGGTCAAAATTAGTAAGAAAAGATATCCCACATGCCTATGTTTTACAAAAATTCAGGTCCTGTCAAAAATCGTCGCCATCTTTTTTCTGAGTGGGAAATGTTGACGCATCCTTGGAGAAAATTAATCACCTTGGTATGAGTAGTTATCATGCCAAAGGGCATCCCGTCTAATTAATTTGCGGTATTCAAAATCGTAGCACCCCGACTAGTAGAGAAGTCATGAGTTTCCTTGGATTTTAGGCACTTGAGAGTGGTAATAAAGTTGTATAAAAAATCTGTCTCCCCACGTAAATTTTTCTCAAGAAAATATGTTTATTGAAAATCGAGGTAAAAATCGTGAAGATAAAATTATAAAATATAGAAAATTTCAGCTAATCCCACGTCAGAATGAGGCATGGTGCCAAGAATTGAAGCAGCATTGCCACGTTGAACTGCTAGGCTTATTCTTTGTGTCAAGTATGCGGTTGATTTAGCTTCATTTTTGACTCCTCTGATCTTCATGCCAATTTCGCTTATCAACTTCTTTGCTTCCTCTCCCCAAGGACCAAGGGTTTCTATGGCGATTGGTACGAAATGGAACGAAGTGTCTGCCGTTATATACTTGGATTTTTTTGAATTTTCTCGAAGACGTGCTGCTTCTCCAGCTTTTTTGGTATTTTTTATAAAGTATTTACATATTTTTCACAAATTGTCGCACCCACGTAAATTGTATACCGGGTGATCATTTGAAAACTATCCACCTGCAATAACTCCTGATTCCTAGTCAATATTTTTCTTCGAGCAAAAAACAGGTCGATTTTTATATTGAGGGGGACATCTAAAACATACATTGGCAAATTTCTACCTTCAGCCCTCTTGCCGCCACTCACCTCAACTTTGAAATTTCAAATGACACCACCTACCTTGTGATACATCAAATTGGAAAGAATTGAATTCTCTTTCAAAATGAAATATCAACAAAATTTTCATTCTCTGCATTGAAGAGAATTCAGAGGTCAAGAATATTAAACTGGACACTCAGAGAACTTTGGGAAGAAGGGGGGTGGGGTTAAAAATTTTATGAATATTTTTTCGGGAAAGTCCCCTTATTTTTTGATTGTCTATCATCTCTCAAAATTAATGTATCAAAAACTGGACCACCCTGTATACCGGGTAAGCCATAAAAAACCGTGCTCTGAATTTTTCCTTCTAAAATTTTTATTCCTCCACCGATTTCATCGAGCTTTTCAGCACTGGAGAGCCAATTGAATAGGCCATCATTTCCGTATTTCAAATCCTGCCCGCGAATCCGCCATATGCTCATTTCTCAACCGATTTTCTCAAATTTGGTATCAATGGCTAGCCAATTGGACAGGCTACCTTTTTCATAAAACAAAATGACCGACCTGTCAAAAATCCAAGATGGTGGCAGCAATTGAATATAGAATTTCTTTCGTCCTCATTGCTTTTTAATAAAAATTAGCAGAAAGTCAAAACCATTGATTATTGTGGAGGAATAGACCTTCCACGACAATTTAAGATCGCAACCAATCAAATCGGGCCATCTGCTGAAGAGCTACGGCCAGTTGAAGCGAAGCCTACTTTTCGTTTTTCTATTCCAACAAGAACGAATAAGGCCCATTTTCAATAGTTTCTGTCATCTTTAATTTTGACATATTGGCCATTTTCTTATATGAAAATGGCAGCCTGTCCAATAGGGTAGTAACCGATTTTTTTTTTTCAAAGTTCACTTCTTGATAAGTGACGCTATATAGTTAACAGATTTTTTTTCGTAAGTTTTCTTGGTAAAAAAAAATTATGAAAGTTTTCGATCATTTCAAATTTGGCGCGATGACGTCACAATCTTTCATAGGCGGAGAAGCAGGTTTGACAACACTACAGAACTTACTACAAAAAGCACTAGCGTCAACCGTCAAGGCACATAACAGCTGATTGTTATATTGTTAACGCTTTGTGTATCTGTGCGGTGATTCGTGTTGTTTAGTTGTTTTGCTTGAAAATATGGAAAGTTGGTAAAATCTTTCATGATTTATGAATATTTCAACACTACATCAGACTTCAATGGTTATGTTATGCTGGCAAACGTCAACGTCAACACTGACATACAGGCAACGGAGGTGGGGTCATCCCCACTACTGTCAAAAGATTGAAACGTCACAGCCCGCCTTACAGTTCGGTAGATTTGAAATCGTTCGCAAAAGTAGCCACTTTCAAGGCAGATTTTGAGACAATTGGAACTTTTTTTTTTCGAATTTTCACGAAACGTAGTCTTGTTATTAAGGCTCTACATTCGATTAGTATGATTTTTTTTTATATTTTTCAATGGTGGTCACTACCCTATTGGCTAGCCATTGATACCAAATTTGAAAAAAAAAAACGATTAGGAAATAAGGATATAGCGGGCAGCATTCCTAAATTTGGGTCATTTATGCGGGAATAAGGAACCGGCAGGTAGGCTTCGCTTCAACTCGCCGTAGCTCCTCAGCAGATGACCCGATTTGATTGGTTGCGGTCTTGAATTGACAAGGGAGGTCTATTTCTTCATAATAATTATTGATTTTGACTTTCTGCTAATTTTTGTTAAAAAAGAAAGGAGGAGAAAAGAAATTCTACTTTCAATTGCTTCCGCCATCTTGGATTTTGACATGTACGTCATTTTCTTATATGAAAAAGAGAGCCTGTCCAATTGGCTAGCCATTGATACCAAATTTGAGAAAATCGGTCGAGAAATGAGCAAATGGCGGATTGGCGGACAGGATACCTAAAATTGGAACAATTATGCGGAAATGAAAAAAAAAAACGGAAAGTAGGCTTAGGCTTCGCTTCCACTCGCAATAGCTCCTCAGCAGATGACACGATTTTACTGATTGTGGTCTTGAACTGACAAGAAAGGTCTATTCCTTCATAATACATTATTGGTTTTGACTTTCTGGTAACTTTGAATAAAAAGCAACGAGAACAAAAGAAGGCCTATTTTCAATTGTTTCTGCCATCTTGAATTATGATATGTCGGCCATTTTGAAATACGGAGGTGATAGCCTATTCAATTGGCTAGCCAATGCTGAAAAGTTCGATAAAATCGGTGGCGAAATAAAAACTTTGGAAGGAAAAATTCCGAGCACGGTTTTTTATGGCCCACCCGGTACATACAGACAGAGATCATTCTGGAAATGGTCTTAATCGTCATATGGGACCTTCGTATCTGTCGAAATCTCGAAAAAAGTTTTAGCGCGTTCACAACACTCCCCTCCTTGTTGAGTGGTGGGTCGGGGAAGTGAAACATGTTTACCCGTTCGGAAGATATGGAAGATTTAGGTGAGTTTGGCTAGAAAACGAGGAAAATAAAAAATGACGAATCACGGAAAAAAAAAGGAAATAAAAAAGCGGCCACAAATAGCTGCTGCCACTACGTTTGGCGAGGCTAAAAAACCAGGCTTACGTTGAGGCCTTCGATGGGCGTTGAGGCTAGCCAAGTTATGGAGCGAAAATCGTCCTCAATGATGCCATGGTGTTAACGTAAAATAATAGGTATGATGCAGGTGAAACTGTTCCTCGCTAATTTCTTTGTCGCGAAGGTCCTCTTTCGGACACTCGCTTTGTTCGTGTCACTTAAACTTTCATGTTAGCGACACCCATGAACTGGGAAGGCGCTAATACATCCGTTTTGCAGCGATAGGTTATTGCTGCACTGTTTTATCGGACTATTGGCGAGTTTCAAGATCGAATACGCCATCTGACGGCCAACGTGTAAACGACGTTTGTGCACGGATCAACCGCAGATTTGTGTGGGCTCTTATGAGCGTTGCGGTGTTTGGTGACTTTAATTGATTCCATCTGACTTAACGCGGCGTTGATTTTTTCCAACAAAGTACGTGAGCCACGCACGTTTCATTATCTTGAATATACTAGGTGTCGTCGGTTGCGAAAGCATTGCATTTTTAAATAAGAGTGGCACGTGTACGACGACTGGCAAGCAAAAGTGGCATCAGAATGGAAGGTGGTAAGATTTGTGATTTTGTCATAGTGACAAAAAGTGGCGGAGAATTTGTTGCGTTCCCGAGTGCGAGTCGCGCTGTGGAAACCGGAAAAAGGAAGAGTTACATTTTCACCGTTTCCCGTCGAAAGCGAAAGACGCAAGTTGGGTAGTCAAGATGACAAACAAACTCGGCACTGTGGAAAATATGACTACGAGAAAAGCCTGGGAAGTGTCGCTGAAAATAGGAACTTTAAATGGCTGCATCGAAGAGGCACAGCTGCGATATGTTTGCATGTCCCGGGGTGGCCTGCTTTGCAAGTGCATTTAAACGTTCCAATTTCACAGGAACTCTCGCGAGAACTGCTACTACTATTTCTTTTAATTACAATCTCAGTTGCCTCGTGAGGAGATTCATAGAATGCGCTTGTTTGTAAACACAATCCAAATATGTCTATGTTTGAACTGAAGCTTGATTCGGTTCGCTTTCGACCACTCAACACAAGAAATTGTGACTTCAGAATTTCCTATCCGTTGAGGCTTGAGGCCATCCAGTGATTGAAAACCGCAATACCTATAGTTCCACCGCAATAGGTACTAATTGACCACGTTTCACGTCTGGAGGACATAAAAAACCGCTTACTACTGATAAGATTTTTGAACGCGCGGGCAACAATCCGTGCCCTATCCGACATGTTTGTTTACATGCTAAGCGCATCAGCAGCGCCACCATCGGTAATGTTACTCGCCAATATTGCCGTATAGTATGCGTTGAGAATCCCCACTCCTATACTCTTACTCTCTAGTCGTCCCAACCTTCGCTCAAAGTAAGTTATAGGCCATCCACAATGATGTTAATGTGAACGTAATGTCATTGTATAACTACTCCTAGTAGGCCAGCCGCCGTTCAAATTGTGCAATTTTCGGAAAGCACGGGCAGGTGGCGTGATCAGCATTTGTCGTTTGGTCGCTCAAATTAGTTATAAATCACGCTGTCTTCAAATTTCAACGTGGCGCCCAACTTACTGATAGATGTTGATGGTTTGGTACAGAAATTTTAATTTTTCTCATATGCGCTGATGATTTCTTGCGAGCTAATTGCTTTAGGCGACATCTAGTGACAAAATCCCAAATTCGAGGCTGACCTACTAGTAATAGTTATACAATGGTAATGTTATCGGCAATGGTAATGTTAGCATTCAAAGCAATGAGTTTCAAATGATGACGTTCATAATCATGTTAGTGGCAATGGTAAGCATTTACCATTGAAACTCGTTGCTTTGAAATGCTAACCTAACATTACCATTGCCGATAACATTAGTAACATTACGTTAACATTAACATCATTGTGGATGGCCTATTATAGGTACGCTCTATGTTGTGCTCTATGTTATACGATATACGCCAAGCGACCTTTGCTGGGGAGACAATCATAAAATCTAATCTGCAGCAAACAATACGCACGTACATTTTTATTTACTTAAAGTGAAAGCCCCACATTCATTATGTTTCCGCATACCTACTTACTATTGCCTTCCTATTAATGATTCCAAAATCAGTTCCACGTTGTTGTCGGGTATTCCCTACATCATTGCTTGCCTACCCTAAATTTTCCCCTCAATAACACGAGGGTTGCGCGGGAAGGCTTACGTGTGGGTGTTGCACCATTTTTCTTACGTGTTGCATATCTTTTTTTTTTCTTCTGCTTTCGTTTCTTTACTTTTTGCACAAATGACTATTTCATCTCAGGTGACATTTGGCAAGTATGAAGTATGTTTCGCGATCCCTGCATTGAAGTTTTATTATCAATAACTTTTTGTCAAGCAGGTTTCAAGGAGTTTCCAGCAAAACAACCAGACAATAAATGATACTTATGAATTACAGAATTGTATGTGTGTATGTGTCTTTTCTGTACTTTTCATTACAATGTACCAAAATTTTCTTCGCGGAATGATTGCTGCGACTTGAATCAATTTTCTGGGCGAGACTTCCGCTTAAATTAAACACTCCGCGGAGAGATGAACTGTTTTTTCTTACTATGGTCAGAAAGAAAAATCGATAATTTGAAATGCACGCTTTGGTGATCGAGTTAATTTCATCCGTTTTTGTTCAGTGACAAAGAAGTGAAGACAGTTTTAATTGAAGTAATTACAACAACAAAAACTATGGCTACAATTAAACTCAATCACTGTTGAATTGCCGGTAATTACTTATAATTGATAACCGTGAGTGAAAGCATGGCGAAATGAAAAAATCCACAATACAATTTCATGCGTTGACCATTACGCCGGGTGATGCTAAACTAATGGTGTTCAAGACATGGCGAATTTAATTATGCTTGATTTCGACAAGAATAGAACAGAATAAGTTTATTGACTGCATATAAAAAAATTCACAATCCTATCACAAAACAAAAATAAATAATATCAATTTCATATTATGTACCTACCAGAAAAATTATTCGCGGGGTGGGAACTGAAGACGGGGCAGGGATTTACTTGAATTACATAATTATACAGTTTCTCATTTATACACTACATATTTCTGTAAATGATTTTTGCAGTTTGATGATAATTGGTACAATCTAATAAATGTCTACTATTATTTGAAAAAAAGTCAGCTAGTATGTCATCAAGTTTTTCAAGTAGGTATGTCACACGAGTTTTTCTGAAGACGAATTCATATCCAAATACCCAAAGGAAAAATTATTATCATTCATCAAAAACTTCACGTTATCATCACAAGACCAAAAAGACGCAAACCCATCGAAATTGACCACCAGGGAAAACGGCGAAGCCCACCGTGGAGCTTCATACACACATGTCAAAAATACTCAAATCCCTGCAAACGATAATCAAGTGGATGGATCTACACATACACAATGCCTTTTTTACCATCACACCTTCAAAAGCGAACACGGAGTCAAAATTCACATTAGTAAAAAAACATTCCTCAACCTCAAAAGGCGCAAAGCAAATTCTAGCCGAAGCCTACAGCTCTGATGGCACGTCCGAGAATGATCAAAACCTGAAATACATATAAATACTCAGACTGGAAGTGACGATGGGAAAAAGTTGTAGAACTTGAACGCAAACAGTATGACCCATCAAATGGTAAAATTGGTGATGCTTTTGTCCAGACTTTGGCAAACAAATTACAACTTTTGGCTTGTGGCAAAGAAATTTCAGAACGTATCATCTGTTGTATCGCAACGATACTTCAAAGACAAAAGATGGTCAAACAGGCTTCTTATTGATCGTCGCCTAGCTCTTTGGCAAAATAGGAAATATGATGAACTAATAATTCTCGAAGCCATTTGTTGTGAGAAGAGAACTGATCCTGGTAGAAATAAAATCCACGTTTCCCGAAAGGCTTTCTGCGCATACCTGTGAAAGTAGGACGTTGCCATATCTCATATCACGACAACAAGTTGACAACAATGTAATACGGTGTGCGTGTGTAATGTCACACAAATGGCAGCTGACAACGCTTGACGTCGATTTGACGTTTCGACAGACCTAACCTAATAACGCTCTTGTTTCGGTGATCGTCTTGCAGATCGTTGTGTTTCGTATCACCTGAATCTTTTCTGCGTCTTTTTGCCATACGGCACGTAACATTTCATTCTGAACAATTTTAAATGTTGAATGGTTATATAGGAGGTTATGTTTGTTTATATTTCGATTATTTATTGACAGTTGCCATTGACAGTGACACTTTGTGCGTCAAAATTGAAATTACCGCGCTCTGCAGGTATCCATTCTCATGTATGCGCTGAAGTGATATACGGGATGGTAAACGTGGATTGCTGAAGAAATGTTAAATCAAGAGAAGTCAATATTTGATAAACTTGTTCAGCGAGGGAGGTAAAATCACAGTAGGTACAATTTCTACATTGTCGAATAGGAAAGAAAATGGAGGATTGCTCAATTCAAACAACGTCATTGATGATCATGGTCGTACAGTGTTCGACATTTTACAAGATAAACACCAGCCAGCTGCTATACCTGATCAAAGCTTATTAAAACTGCCTATTGGTAAAGATGAAATTCCTCCATTTGAATCAATCGAAATTATAAGTGAACACGTTGAATAAGTTGCCTGCAAACTGCATGGTAGTGGAGGACCTGGAGGAAGCGCATCTGATCCAATGGGTAGTATTAATAAAAAATAAGCATAAACATTTGCTTGAATTTCATAGGCGTTGCTAGGGAAAGTCTGCTCAGCAACTCCTCAAAAACCTAAGCAAATGCTTATGCTTATTCTTTATTAATACTACCAAGTACCCAATGGCTCTGTCAATGGACTGATTTTCTTCACTCACCATGCGACTCAACGGAAGAAATGTATTGTGGACTAATATTCGTGCCCTCATGGCCAATACATTATTTTGGTCTTATCTGAATCCGTGATTTTGATTACAAAATAATCCTATACGGTGCTTGATTGCGAAAACTTCGGCAATCGATAGAGCATCAAAAAATAAGTCGACTTTCCTCCGAACATTTCGTTCCAAAACATACAATAACGGAGACATGAACTGCGCACCACTCAATGTGTCGTGTGTCGCGACTGAAAATTTTGCCTGTTTTCACAAAATGATGTAACTTTTGATTCCCGCCAAATATTTTTATTCTGTTTGCGGTGTCTGTAAGCCTCATCTTCTGGCAATTTATCCTATAGGTATAAAACTGGCCCAAGCGACAGTGGTATCAACTCAACAACAACAAAAAGAGATCACGTAACTTTTCACACTACCTGATGTTTACGTACTTGATGTAAATTCATGAAACAGGTAGGTAGCACTGAATGCGGTGAGAAAGAGTTAAATTTGAGCTGGATGAAAACACACCTCGTATTTTTCATCTCGGTACAATGAACAATGAAATCAGTCCTTGAGCCTGCAGTTTTCGCTCTCAATGAAAAATAGTTAACACAATAAACAAGCGAAAACTGAGCGGCTCAGTAGAGCACTTCTTTTTTGAAGGATTAGTAAACGCAAGATGTTAATCAGGGTTCTACCGTTAATTGGGCAGAGATTTAAATTTGGCAGCCAAAATAGCGGCAGAATCATGAAAATAGGCTTGAAAATCAGAATGATCATACAAGGGTAAGTTCCAAGTTTCATGAAAATCGTTCAACTAATAAGAGATTTCAATATGGAAGCCAAGATAGCGGCGAAATGTTGAAATTTGGCTAGAAAATAAGAATATTCATACAAGATAAGATAAGGAATAAATAAATAAATAAATATTAATAAGATATTTCATACTATACAGGAACGAAATTGGAGCTATAACTATTGATTGGTTTAAAAAACCTATGTCATCAGACCGCATAATAAATTTTTATTCTGAACATCCTTTTCAACAAAAAATATCTTTACTAAAGGCCTTCAAGTTGAGAATTTTAAGACTTAGCGACCCGATATTTCATAAAAAAAATCTTAACATCCTAAGAGAGATTGCTACCAAAAATGACTACCCATCAAATATTGTCAACAACATTATTTTCAAACAAGAAAACCCACTGCTTATTTTTGAAAAACCAGAGGTTAAATATTGTAAAATAATTAACGTTCCAAAAATAAACAACCAACTTACAAACGTATTTAGACCATTAAATATTGTAATATCTTTTTGTCATAATAAAACCCTCCGCACATTGTATAAAAATTCAAAAGATCCAACACCAGTCATGTCAAGTTCTAATCTCATATACAAAATTAACTGTCAAAAATGTGACCTCTGCTATGTAGGTCAGACAAAACAAAAGCTTAAAGACCGCGTAAGACAACATCAAAACGACTGCAAAGCTCACAATCTGGCTAAACCCAACAGAACGGCTTTAGCCAACCACGTTGCTGACACAGGTCATATTTTTAATTTTGTTGATGTAAAAATTTTAGACAGGGAATTTTATTTAAAAAAACGTTTATTATCTGAAATGATTTTCATTCAAAAAGAAAACACGTGTAATTTACGGAGAGATGTTGAGAATTTACATGCAATTTACAAAGGTCTAATCACGTCTAATAATAGGTTTGTTTTGGCAGCGAGTTGCGGACGGTTTGCTAACTGTGATTCAGCGCGCATACTCGACTCCAACCAGTTTTCAAGTGGTTGGAAAGTTTTTGCTGCAAGAACGCGTAGCGAGCGGTTCCAGTTGAAACTAGGGACACAACAACTTGTCAAGTTTTCCCCGCCAAGCCGAGGTCTTATTTAAGGGGTTTCTGATGCGACTAAAAAAGTTGTCGACGGAAATCGGTTTTATTTTATTTTTTTCGTCAAGTACAAACTCATCCAAAAAAAAAGTACAGACATTGCTATCAAATTTTGAAAATTTCCAAAATATTTTGAAAATATTTGAATTTGATTTTTGAAAATTCAAGAACTAGATAGCATCGACAATGTATCTTTCCTCAAGAAAGTCGCATGCAATTTGAACTTTCTATTTTCAAAAAAAAAGGTACCAAAAATGACTTCTACTAATTCACTTTTTCATGTCTACGAGAAATCATTTTTGGTGCCTTTTTTTTGAAAATAAAAAGTTCATATTTGGCATGCGACTTTCTTGAGGAAAGATACATTGTCGATGCTATCTAGTTTTTGAATTTTCAAAAATCAAAATTAAAATTTTTCAAAATATGATAGCAATATCCGTACATTTTCTTTTTGGAGGAGTTTCTTCTTGACGAAAAAAAAAAAACCGATTCCCGTCAACAACTTTGTTAGTCGCATCAGAAACCCCTTAATAAATTTACCGAATTAATGTAAATATGTAACTTTCAGCAGGTAAAACTATTTTAAATTAACCTCGAAAATGCGTCTTTATTTACCTTTACTGTCACACTGTCACATTAGGCGCCACGCCATCAATCAAAGATCGCCCGATTGCGAAGAAAGGCGTACGCATGCGTCTGATCACCAGTTTCTTTTTAATTCTCAAACTCCTCTGACCGTCCACAAACTGTTTTCGAACCGTTGGGGGCACCTGCCCAAACAGCTTACCAACAGTTGGCAACTCGAAGTTTACACTGCCCGAACGGCTTAACGGAAGCGCGCAGAATCCAAACGGTTGGAAACGGTTGTGTATCTCTGCCAAAACAAACCTAATAGTGGTTGAGTTTCAGGTATATCATTTCATCATGTTTCCATAGTTTTTCATACACTTTTACACCTTCATACCTTTATACACATTCACACCTTTACACACCTCTACACCACTTTTTTGTAAAACTGTTTTTGTGTGGTTTTACTGTTGAATTTTTGAATTTGTCACATTTTATTTTATGTCAAAAAATCTTTCCACATTTACAAGTTTTTTACGGTAATTCCATACATTTTCAGTTCCTATTATATGTTCTATTTATGTTTTATTGTTTACAGCCTAGATAATGTCTGAATAAAAGACGAAACGTCGGCGAAAGAACAAAACTTTTATTACGTAGATCACGCCTTTACGCCTTCCTGTAATTGGGTCATCCTTTTAAGATCAAAATTAGAACAATAAACAAGGAAGTAAAAGAATAATATACTAGATAAGATAAGGTTCCAAGTTTTATGACAATCGTTCCACTAATAAGAGATTTCAATATGGCGACCAAGATGGCGGTAGAATCATGAAATTCGGCTTGAAAATAAAAATGATCGTACTAGAAAAGGGCGAGTTCCATGAAAATCGTTCCACTAATAAGAAATTTCAATATGACAACGGAATGTTGAAATTTGGCTAGAAAATAAGAATGTTCATACGAAATAAGATAATTAGAGCGATTCGGTAAAAAATAACATTCCATAAGCGCTCTGTTATGTAAACAAGAAAATATCCCCTCACGTGCGTGAGTCGCAATAGCGCATTTCCTTAGTGCAGATCTGTCATTGATAGAAATGAAGGTTGAAAATTGAATGTTCATACGAGACAACAATAGGTTTCACGTTTCATGACATTCATTCCACTAATAAGAAATTTCGATATGGCGGCCAAGATGGCCGCGGAATCGTTAGATTTAGCTTAAAAATAAGAATGATCATACGAGACAAGGGTAAGTTCCAAGTTTCATGAAACTCGTTCCACTAATGAAAAATTTCAATATGGCAGCCAAGATAGCGGCGGAATAATAAAACTCAACCTGAAAATAAGAATGTTCATACGAGACAAGGGTAAGTTCCAAGTTTCATGACGATCCCTCCACTAACAGACAAAGCGGCCATATAAGCGTCATTTTCTTATGAAAATGCGCTAAAAATCCTGTCGGCCATTGGCTGTTGCCTAGGCAATAAAGCGTAACAGTCTTTATAGAATGTTATTTCTTATAGAATCGCAGCATAAATTCCAAGTTTCATGACAGTGCTAGCGGTTCACGAAATAATACTGCGAATTGTGATAAAAGCAACAGATTCGGCACAATTATTCCTTGAACCAAAATGAACGATTTGGCCCGCTGCGCTAATCGATTAACCCGGTGGGTCGAGATTTTAAGGGGGTCAACTGAAAGCCAACAATTATTTTTGAAGCATCAAATGCCGATACAGAATCATGCTAGGCGACGTTTTCTATTCAAACGAATGTCTAGATCATGGTTTTGTCACTGCAAGCGCTACGGCCGCCGCGCCGGGAGTCCCAGTATCACCCCCATATTGAATTTGGAATCTTTCTTGAACTGGATGGCAATGGTATTCGGAGTGGACTTGTGATGTGTCATTTCCAATGCTTTCAGGGTCTGCGAATGTGATTCTGCCGATAAAAATAGTTTTTACTCAAATTTGAGGGGAGGGGGGGGGGCGAATTATTTATAGGGTTTTTTTATGCACTCCGAATTGCCACTGAATCGGCTCTGGTAACCTTGTAACATGAATTTGATATGGAGATCACGATTCCGCCACTAACGGAGCAGCGCGACAACCGGAAGTCAAGTAACAGCCACCTAACTGAATTTGAGTATTATCTTGTTTCTTTAGCATTGATCGGCGGAGGAGGTGTCAAGTATCATTTCTGGGATTTCTGGGGTCTCGGAACTCATTTTTGAAAGTGAAAATGTGATCAGATCAGGAATGAAGGGGGTAGTCCAAATATGAACTTTTTTATCAGGGCACCCAACACCATCATAACACCATGCTTAGGGACTTTTCTTCATAATAGTGGGGGGGTTAGCGGAATGGTCTGTGCATTTTGTGATCAAAGCATGAAATTTGGCATACTTGTTCAGAAGACTCTCCTTCGCAATTCCAGATGTGGCGCCACGCGAGATTTTGCGTCAGAGACACTGTATTGCGGTTAATATACCTGTTAGGGGTAAATTCTGCAAAAATGGTTCCTGGCCGGTCTCTGGTACCGCAGTCGGTATTTTTTAGTTCTGTTTAGTTAAAACTACATGTAGAAATGAGTGAGGAGTACATTTTCACAAGCAAAGTTCCAAATGCTGCCTTTATACGTTGTTTTAATACATTTTAAGGCCAACTTTGTTTTAGTACAGGAAACATGGTAAAAAAATTGCCAAAACCTCGGCAAAGATATGAACGCCCTGAAAATTTTATATTCTGTCCAGAATTATGTGCCCTACTACATATCTGAAATTGCCAAAAATCGCACCTCGAAGCTTCAAGTTATTGGAGGGGGGGTGAAAAATTGCAACTCAAAATGAAAGGTATAGAACCCGATGGAACCCGTCAATCCAATGGATGCAAATACGTCGTAGTTCGACGCATCACAACCAGTTGATACAATTCTGGCACAAAAGTGTCGATCATTGTTGAAGGGGGGTCGTGGGGAAGGGCGAAACTCGGCTGGGTGGCTCTTTTTCTTCCTGGGCCATGAAGAATCGATCACGACAAGATTGGTATCTTTTCCGACTAAATTCAATGTCCTGAACTTGAATCCGATGTGTAAATTTGGATAAAAACAAGTTCGAACAAGTTGACTTCAGAAAACCTGTTTTTTCTTTGACAATTTTCACAAAACTTTTTTTTACTGTTAGAGGTATTCATCTTTGAAAATATCTCAGAGGCCATTAGACTCAACTGTATTCTTCACGAAAATCATCCATTCGATCTGTAACTTTATTTTTCGAGGTAGGAAAAATCGATTTGAACTTTAGTCGGCACTGCCCGGCGTCTACTAATGACCAGAACACTACAGCATGCACCTTTAAGTAATAACTCAATACCCTGCATTGCCATTTATGACGATTTTGTTCATGTTATAGGGAATTCAGTTCGGCACAGATCCTGAAACTTTCAAGGATAAGTCATAATTTTTCAGATAGTTTGGGCTATTTTCATTTGAAGATGCATGGTGTAGTGTTCTGGTCAGTGGTAGACGACGGGCTGTGCCGACTAAAGTTCAAATCGATTTTTTCTATCTCGAAAAACAAAGTTACAGATTGAATGGATGATTTTCGTGAAGAATACAGTTCAATCTAATGGCCTCTGAAATATTTTCAAAAATGAATGCCTCTAACAGTAAAAAAAAGTTTGGTGAAAATTGTCAAAGAAAAAACAGGTTTTCTCAAGTTAACTTGTTTGAACTTGTTTCTATCCAAATTTATACATCGGATTCAAGTTCAGGACATTGAATTCAGTCGGAAAAGATACCAATCTTGTCGTGATCGATTCTTCATGGCCCAGGAAGAAAAAGAGCCACCCAGCCGAGTTTCGCCCTTCCCCGCGACCCCCCTTCAACAATGATCGACACTTTTATGCCAAAGTTGTATCAACGGGATGTGATGCGTCGAACTACGATGTATTTGCATCCATTGGATTGACGGGTTCCATCGGGTTCCATACCTTTAATTTTGAGTTGCAATTTTTCACCCCCCCTCCAATAACTCGAAGCCCCGGGGTGCGATTTTTGACAATTTCAGATATGTAGTAGGGCAGTCAATTCTGAACAGAGTATCAAATTTTCAGGACGTTCATATCTTTGCCGAGGTTTTGGCAATTTTTTTACCATGTTTCCTGTACTAAAACAAAGTTGGCTTTAAAATGTATTAAAACAACGTATAAAAGGAGCATTTAGAACTTTGCTTGTGAAAATGCACTCCTCACTCATTTCTACATGTAGTTTTAGCTAAACAGAACTAAAAAATACCTACTGCGGTACCAGAGACCGGCCAGGAACAATTTTTGCAGAATTTACCCCTAGCAGGTATACTAATCGCAATACAGTGCCTCTGGCGCGAAATTTTGCGTGGCGCCACATCTGGAATTGCAAAGGAGAGTCTTCTGAACACGTATGCCAAATTTCATGCTTTTATCACAAAATGCACAGATCATTCCATTTTTGGCCGTTAACCCCGCCACTATAAATCAACTATACGGATCACGATGCCGCTATTGCGAAAGCGATGCGACAACCGTGAGTCGAGTTAAAATCGGCATCTTCAAGAAAAACATTATATGTATTTTATTCTAATCATAATGGTCAGATGGAACGTGCAAAATATCTTTTCAAATAGTCTCGGGGTCCATAATTATCTGTTTTTAAATGAATTTGGAAGGAGGGGGAGAGAACGAGGAATTAAATTTTTTTTCAAGCAGTCTGAGATACTTTAAAATCAAGCTTGCTGACGTTGTAGCATGGATTTGATATGTAGATCACGATTCCGCCATTGTCGAAGCGGTGCGACAACCGGAAGTCAAGTAACCGCCACCTATCTAAATTTAAATACTATCTCGTTTCTTTAGCATTGATCGAGCGAGGGGGTGTGGGGTATCATTTCAGAGGTTTTTGGGGTCTCAAAATTCATTTTTGAAAGTGAAAATGTGGTTGGAACAAAATTAAAGGGAAGCCTCATTAATCAGTGATTTTTAAAAAACACGCGTTCCGAGGCTATTCTTCAATTTCGATTCAACCACATTTTCACTTTAAAAAATGAATTCTGACACCTCAGAAACCTTAGAAAAGATACTCCATACTACCGCTGTCGCCAATGCCAAAGAAACGAGATACTGTTCAAATTCATATATGGCGGCCGTAACTTCCGGTTGTCGCACCGCGGCCATACAGGGTACGTCCGAATCCAGGGCCGGGCTAGAAAAAATTCACCCCTTTGTTATTTGGTCGAAAAGTAGGTACATTTTGTGACCGCTTTTCTAAAAAACTGCTATTGAACTTCGAAAATTTAAGAAAAAATGCTCCAAGAATCACTCTTCAATTTAAATGGCACACCTAAACCGTTTCGACAATAAAATTAAAAGTAAAATTTGTGGGTAAGCTACCATTATCGACCGGACATAATCGACTCATTGTTTGATTGAATTCATTCAAATTCATTTTTTGGCTTGTCTCTGTTGGATAGAAAGGCTTGGTTGAAAGAAAAACTCCATAGCCGAAGATTTTTTTACGACCAAATCGAGTCTAATTTTGTGTTTCACTCTCGATTTTGGAGGATAAAAAAAAAGAAAAAAAAAAGGTCGGATTTGGAGGTTTTTTTTTCAACC